>OU452223.1:15251301-15851301 GCA_911728455.2 Marthasterias glacialis
AGCATTTACAATCAGTTTACCAATGTTGTGCTGTACCTTCAACGCAAAAAGTTACGTAAAACCGGCTTACATTGTTTTAATAACATTTTTAATTTGTTACCAGGGGCGCTGTTTAATAATGTAAAGACGTCATCAGTTTATAAATTAAAAAGCAATGGGTTAATTATCATTTCACACAATTACACCGTGTCGAATATAATATGGACCATGAGCTGAAATGATGGCCTTATTAATAGCTTTTCTTGCACCAAAGACAAGGTCAGATTGGAGTTATTTCGGTGTGAGATTTATTTAGTTATCAAAGAACTTTCTGATGGTGTAAAGATTGTTAAAAATCCACTGTGTGGTTCATGAGGTCAGTTTTTGTAAAACTAGTAATAAACATTGATTTATTGTTATTCATGATGCAGTCAGTTTACGTGATTGTTCAAGTGCTGTCTGCAGGTTCATAAGCTAGTTGAGTTGAGTTAACTTTTTGAAAAGTGTTTGGGGAATAAGACAGTGAAACGTAACACAATGGTCTTTCTGGGACTCCATAACACATGCTTTCATCGAAAACAAAACATTTGAACTGAACAAGAGGTTTTCGGCTGAATCCGAACTCCTACAAAAAACTAAAACAAAACAAGAGGTGTCTGGCTGAAGCCCGAAATCCTGAAGAAAAAAAGAAAAAAGAAAAAAATTAGGGCCTTGGTGTTGGTTACCCGAACCCCGTCCACAGAAATAGAAGAAGCATTTTTGGTTGTTCGGAAATAAATTTCTTCATTTGGGCCGTTTTCCCTCTAAGTTTTGTTTGCGCACCGGAATAAGTTAATGTAAGTGATCCGGGATCGAGATTTTTTCTAAACTAGTTCATTCCGTACATTCCTTGGACTTAGCTTTACTGCCTAGGAATAAGATCTTCATTGTTATGTAAATGAGGAGTTTTGAGCTCGTTTCGAAGTGGGCGTACTCTCATTGCAGCGAATATCGCACATGGCATTCATTGGACTGGCAGACTGGAGGACAGCATGGACGTATCTCTCGGCTCTGGTTTAGGATTTTGACTTTTCGAACGAACTTTTACTGGTAAATTCATCAAAATTCGTACCATGGCCAAGCACGTGCATCCAGAAATATTTCGGTTACACGATGTATAAGTGTTGCATTTTTAGAACCAGGCTTGGCCAATATTTGAAGTTGGTCTACGACTACGAGTACAAGTACTTAAGAAGTATAGACCATGTGCGTTTTTTGTCACTGGCCAGAAAGTCATTTGCTGAAAACTGCAGTATACTCAAAACAAAAATTCACTGTTGAGCCCTTTAGTACATTATCGTGAGTTCCACGAAGTTCTCTAGTTCCGACTACAGACTTAACAAGCAAATTTAAACTTCGGTGTTGAGCTTGCGAGTGGCTGGAGAGAGCTCCGGTGAATTGCTGTAGACTTCAGGGTAAACTTCACGACCAGAGCCGAACGCATTGTTCCAACTTGTTGAGGTAAGACTTGTGAACAAATTTAAGTTGAAATAGTTTCCCCGGTATGCACTAAACTACATTTAAAATGAATACTAACTGATACACAATAAAAAGTGAACTTTAAAAAAGAATAATAATAAAATAATTATAATGAAAATAAAAAAAAAAATTTTTTTTATAGCTGATTAGAAAGAAAAAAATCCATATTACCTAACAAAATTGAGATTTAAAAAGATGAATAACACTGGGTAAAAAAGATAGTCTGAACTAATTTGTACGAGTTGAAAGAGAATGATACCTCCCTGATGATGGGAGAGTCATGGGAATGTGAATGAAAGAGTGAAGGGGATGAGTTGGGTCCTGGGTTATTACTGTTAATTTAGTAACACTGGTTGTAACACTGGTTGTTTATGTGTTTCACTTAAAAACCATATCTTGCGGGCAACCTTGGTGGTACAATCAATTTTCTTCTGATTTTTCATGGTTAGATTATTATACATGTAACCAAACAATAGTACAGCTAAAAAGTAATTACAGACTGATTATTTTTGGTGAAACAAATGTGAAATTGAATCACAATTATTAAAATACCTTAATTTCCTGATGAAATAAAGCCTCTTGTATGCCTTGGCACACATTTTTTGAGTATTTTGGTTTCAATTCAGCTTGTTGTCTAGGATTGTCCCAAGATTGTTCAAAAATGACCCCCTTTGCACCTGAACTGTACTCATTGATGTTTTTATGGGTTGTTTTCTCAAGTTGGAGACGAGGAACGACTTGTTCTGGTGTAGGCGGTAGACCAAGACGGGGAACGTCTTGAGGCAGATCTTGCAGCCAGCAGCGAGCTCCCGTCCAGGCATGCTTCAAGAGACATCGATGGGACTGACTCTGAAGAGACTGTGACCAGATCAGAGTTGAAGATATGTGTGGTATATGTGTGTGTTTTGTCTATGGATCTAGACGTACAATTGGAGTCGTCAACGGATCAAGGTAAGGAGAACTGCCATATCCGATCTCCACTTTTTAAGCTCGCTCGTGCGATTTACTGCTTTGATATGTTTTGGACTTTATTTCTTTTTTTTATTTATTTGTTTTTGAAATGTCTTGAGCAACTTTTATAGATTAGAAAAGAATTCTTCCTTGTGTCCGCAAAAAATTCAGATAAGTGTGTTCCATTGACAATGGAAACATTAAAAGCATCGGTTCTTTTCAGAACCACACCAACTCATTGGAGAGATAATTACATGGTGTCTCCGCAAAAACTTACTATAGATTAAAAACTCACAAAAACAAATACTTTATAATAATTTAAAACCACAGTGACAATAAAACAGAAGTATAAACTTCAATAACTTACTGGCAGTAAAAAGTTAGATATTGACCTTTCTATGAAAAAAACAAAAACAAAAAAACAATAAAAGGTTCATTAATGTGGAGGTCGGATAACGCAAGTTGGCATTCAAGATAAAGACAAGAGTGTGAAGACCAAAAGGAGGGTAAATATAAGATCTAACCCGTTCTCTTGCAGAGTCCCTCCCCTTGTAAAGCCCCTCCCCCTCCAAACGATGTTCTGCGATCTTGTTGATGTTGTCCTTGCTTGTTCAGGTTTTCAAGGTGACATCATACTGTCTTGGCATTTCTTGATTTGCATATTGGTCAAAGCCAATGATGCTTTTTAATTAGGAGACTAGTCTTAACTGGAAATTTCTGTCAGGGTTGATTCTTCAAGTCGTCAGTTGTCATGTTTAATTATAATTGACGTATTCCTATAATTTTTTTCAATAAATCCTCTAAAAATATGAATAATAATTTTAAGCAAATAAAAAAAAATAGATTTTACACTTTTACCCTCCGCTGCTGCGCTTTTACTGTTGTCAAAAAACCACAAGTGTTTTAGAAGTAATCTAACAAACATGACATGCTGTCAAATATTACAGTCCAATCACCATTCATCTGATGATTAATGTTTGATTTAGGAGTGTTAAATAGATAATTTAGACAAGCTAAATTAATATTTACATATTCCTAATATCAACATGACATGCTGTCAAATATTACAGTCCAATCACCATTCATCTGATGATTAATGTTTGATTTAGGAGTGTTAAATAAATAATTTAGACAAGCTAAATTAATATTTACATATTCCTAATATCAGCATTACATCAGTTCTTTAGTCTGAAAAAGATAACAATAATAAGACAACAAATAAACAACACTGTATTAAGATAAGAAAAACAGAAAAAAGAAAACTTAAGATGATGAGAGAGAAGAAAGGAGGAGACAAAAGAGCAGATCATCCATGGAGGAAAGACGTCAGTGATGCCTGGGTATGTATGAATGGTAAGACGGTATAGGTCTAGAGTAGTGTTGGCCTAGCAATAAGACTAACTCTCTACTCTTTCAGCAGGTTTACTGGAAATAGGTTAAGTATAAGGTGTAACTGGTGTAGTACTTAGTTTTGATTCTAAGATGCTTATTCCCATTTCCTTTGCGGTGACACAATACATGTACTTCCACATTAATAAAGGAAGGTAAAAGCGAGTCCCTAAATGAATAAAAGATAATAGCTCTTGAACCAAAACTAAGTACTGTACCATCATAGGTAAATGCAGAACTTCAGAAGACGATGAAGACTCTCTCCTTTTGATGTCCCTGATGAGTCACCCAAGGTCAGCAAGGTCAGTGAGGTCAGGTGTTTGCAGCAAAGGTTAAGTATCAGGTAGAGTATCAGGTAAAAGTAATAGGTTAAGTGGGGAAGAAAAAATAACCTTTTCCCCCCTTTCTAACCTTTCTTCCCGCAGGATAAAATCTTTTTGTTTTCCACAGTTGTGTAGACCTGTATGTTCTTCACAAAGTGAATGTTGTTGCAGGTGATTGTACCTTGAAACGCAGACATTGAAGTCAGCTGGGTCAATGAGGTCAGGTGTTTGCAGCAAAGGTTAAGTATCTGGTGAAGTATTAGGTAAAGTATGAGGGTGAGCGAAAAAGAAAACTAACTTTTCCTTCCACAGCAACTAATCTTTCTCTCCCAAAACAGCTTTCTAACTTTCCCTCAACAGGATACAACCTTATTTTTGTTTTCCACAGTTTTTCCCCAAATTAAAGTGGATGTATGGCAAGCAAAATTATTGTACACCGATGACAGCGTTGGGACACCGTAGATGACGTTGGTTTGGTTAAGTATTTGGGTTGTCTCAGGTAATGTGTATGGTGAACCTGACTTTGGCTAATTGATGTGATCCACAAATGCTAACGTTTCTAGATATTTTTTTATCTTCCAAAAAACAGATCATGTTTTCTTCTTAACGATGATGATGCAGATTTAGCTGAGGTGATGTCTACCAGCAGGGACTGGGGTCATGCAAGAGATTTGGTAATGTATCGGTTTATAAAAGTTACAAGTTAAGGAAACTACCAGCTGAATAGGACAACAACTAAATCAAGAAATTTGAGGATCATGAACAAATATAAACATCACTTTATCAATAACTTTGGAAGGAAAAACAAAAAATCAAAAATTAAGATTCTGAATCTCTCAAAAAATGACTTAAGTAGTAAAGACAGTTGAAACCAGCAGGATACTAGTATGATTTGAGATTTTACAATAGCAAGCATGAACGACCAGCCAACCACTGAGGAAACACAACTGAAGAACCAGTTAACTTGCTGCAATCCTTCCTGAAACAATAGTATTTGCCTCTTAACTCGTGCAATTTATCACAAAGATATGTAAACACATAGCGATAAATTTGTCTGGGCCTACTCAATTTTCTCCTCAGTTCAGCCGTCTCTTGTGCAGTGGCGACTACAGCTGGACCTGTTGGGATGAGCATCAATGGAGGATACAGGTTCACAGTGTCAACAACAGACCGCATAGTAAGTTTGAAAAAATTCATTCTTAAATTTGTCTTTGAAAAAAACGTTCATCCCACAAATCTGGTGATGGATTTAATGTTTCAAAAGTAGCACCTTTGAAGGTTTGAAATCATTAAATTGAAAGAATGCATTCATTCCCATCCTCTAGTTTGCAATAAACACACCATGTGAAAAACTTCATTCAAAAAGGATGTCAAGTTTTTCACAAAAGATTTTCAAAACACACACACACAAAAAACAAAAAAAAGCCTGGAATATTTTGTCATGTTGTGTGTACATTGAGTTGAAGAACTGATTGGAACTGAGAAAGGAGAATGTTCTTGCACACGACAGCATTCAGACTTGAATATTTCTCAGAACAAGTGATACTTGTATCAAGAGTTTATCAAAATTCATCTTTGAAAATCATTTATTTTTTTACCACAGATTGAGACAATGACCTTGGAAATGATGTACATCCAAAAATGATGTACTTCCAAAAAGCAGATCATGCTTTCTTCTCGACGATGATGTCGTAGTTTAAGCGCTGTCATCTTCACTGAGTTCAGGTGATGTGTACGAGCAGGAATTGGGGTCATGCAAGAGATTTGGTAATGTATCGGTTTATAAAAGTTACAAGTTAAAGAAACTACCAGCTGAATGGGACAACAACTAAATCAAGAAATTTGGAAGATCGTGAACAAATCTAAACATCAGTTTATCAATAACTTTGGAAGGAAAAACAAAACATCAAAAAGTAAAATTTGAATCTCTCAAACAATTCTCTTAAGTAGTAAAGACAGTTGAAACCAGCAAGATACTAGTTTGATTTGAGATTCTTCAACAGCAAGCATGAACGACCAGCCAACCACTAAGGAAAAACACTTGAAGAGCCAGTTAACTTGCTTCAAGAAAATTGTGCTTGTACAAAAAAAAAAAGCTGCAATCCTTCCTGAAACAATAGTCTTTATCTCTTAGTTCTTGCAATTTATCACAAAGATTTATAAACACATAGCGATAAATTTGTCTGGGCCTCCTCAATTTTCTCCTCAGCTCAGCCGTCTCTTGTGCAGTGGTGACTACAGCTGGACCTGTTGGGATGAGCATCAATGGAGGATATAGGTTCACAGTGTCAACAACAGACCGCATAGTAAGTCTGAAAAAATTCATTCTCAAATTCGTCTTTGAAGAAAAGGTTCATCCCACAAATTTGGTGATGGATTTAATGTTTCAAAATTAGCACCTTTGAAGGTTTGAAATCATCAAATTGAAAGAATACATTCATTCCCATTCTCTGGTTTGCAATAAACACACCATACAACCAACTGGTGAAAAACTTCATTCAAATAGGATTTTCAGAAACAGATTTTCAAAAAGCACAAAAAAAAGAAGGAAAAAAGCCTGGAATATTGTGTCATGTTGTGTGTGTGCATGTACATTGAGTTGAAGAACTAACTGGAACTGGGGAAGGAGAGTGTTCTTGCACAGGACAGCATTCAGACTTGACTATTTCTCAGAACAAGTGATACTTGAGTCAAAAGAGTATATCAAAATTCATATTTGAAAATCGTTTATTTTCTACCACAGATAGAGATGATGACCTTGGAGATGATGTACATACAACCTGAGGCTTAAAAATGCTATTGGACTGTGTGCCACCAACTGAAGTAAGACTTTATCAAGTCTAGCCGATAACTCTCTGCTACAAGTTCAACCATTGAAGTGACGTAGGGATGTTGAGGCTAACCAATGCTTTTTGGCCTGTGTGCCACCAGCTGAAAGACTGTGTCAAGTCTAGCCAGATGACTCCGCTACAAGTTCAACTGCTCAAGTGACGAAGGGATGTTGAGGCTAACTAACGTTTTTTTTGGACTGTGTGCCACCAGCTGAAAGACTGCATCAAGTCTGATACATTTGTAACTATTGCATTTTGGACTGGCAACAACTGGAGTAAGACTTTATCAAGTCTAGCCAGATGATTCTCCACATGCCTTTTTGTAGCTCCATGGGATCTGAAACAAGCTGGACAATGACGGTGCCTCACTGTATGAAGACACTCAAAGACACAGTCTGAATTTGCTGCTGCGGCTATGGCTGTGGCTGTTGCTTAAATTGTGCTGGTATGGGCCTCATACGCATGTTAACTTGACAAAGCCACAGCCGCATTCCCAGCCACAAATTCAGACACAGGCTTTTAGTATAATAATTAGTCCATAGGCTTTTCTTGAATCCATCAAACTCCAATACCATGACTACTTGCATGTCATTATGTAAAGTAGCTCGGTAATCGCAGCAGTTGATTTGATCAAATTGGCTCGCCTGGCCTCATGCCAACAAGCAGCTGTTGGTTTATAATATCATGGAAAATTAAACTGTTTAAATTCAAGTATAATATCCTTTGGATTTTGATGGATTCAGAGTCGTTAGGAATACAACTTAAAAGATGGTATCAGCTTTTGTAAAACAAGCAATAAAAATATAAGGTCACTCAAAACATCTGTAGTGTAAAGTAAGCGCAATTTACATATCTGAAGCTTTTTTGCTTGCCAAGAAGCTTTTTTGCTTGCCAAAAAGTTTTGACTAAAAAGGAGTGAGATGTAAAAGTATTTAAAAGTTAGATACAAGGGAAAATTAGTCACATTTTTTGCAACTAGAGAATTAATTTTTTTGCACGTACTTCAGAAAACTAAAGTTGTACCATGTAACATAATTGGCATCAAAAAACTTGAAGTCACAATTTGTTTGCAAAAAACCACGGCGAGTATTGTTCTTGTTCAATCACTTTCAGTCATGAAAAAAAAAACAGTTTGTAGAATAATTTATTTGGTGAGAGTGGACAACCAAACAAAATCTTCCCAAAGGTGGTTTTTGGTCTAACTAAAATGTGATGTTTACAACTATCAAGGTATTTTTTAGGTCAATAAGTTCATTTTGTAAGATGAAATCGATTGGAATTGTTCTCGGCCCTTCATCTAGACTAGGTGAGGCAAACTTTGCTCAACAAGTATTTAAAAAATGTATGGGAAAATCAAAGCATGCACTTGACCGCAAACAGATAGAATGCATGTTTAGGTAGGGAATTTTGCGAGCAAAACTCTGTTGCAATTATGCAAGCAAGAACCATGGCCACAGTCACAACACCAGGGCTCGGTTTCACAAAGAGCTAAGACTGATCATCAATCTTAATTAACAAAATGTGATGTCGCAATACAAGCCACTATGGTAATATTGAGAAATCATCTTAAAGATGAATCTTAGTGTTTTGTGAAATCGAGCCCAGTACTCCTCACCCTCACATTGAACTAAAACTTCACACTTTAACTTAACCCTCACTAAAACCATAAAAACATCACTAACAGTGTTTCATTATTAACACCTCACCCTCAGCACCAACCATTCAATCTGCGCAGTGTATAACAACAAAATAAAGCGTAATTTTATCAAACATGCATTTTGTCTTACCAATGCTCAAAAAGATTTTTAGTTAACATAATAGTAGATAACTATAATTTATTGTCATTCTTTGTAGTGTTTATTTACTGTAGTTTATCTGAATGATACTGTAGCAAAAGCCCAAGTATGCGTTAGCCCTATTTATGTATTTTAATTATTGTAGGATTTTCACACAATTACTTTGTTACTGTTATGAACATTTTCAATCCTACGCCACATGTAAATGCCTTGCTTTTCTTAAGAACCTAGTGGTTAAGAGAAGGGGGCTTGCTAAAATGTTTTAGGACATGTGTGCTGGCTGCAGATTGTGCTGCAGGCCTCACAGCACCTTGTAAAACTTAAACAGTAATAAAATAATTTGATTAATGGGTGTCACAATTCAAAAAAGCTATGACACCTGGGCCCAATTTCACAGAGTGCTTAAGCAGAAAATATTACTTAGAATTGTTCTGCTAAGCAAAAATGAGCAGGACACCAGTCACAAATTGAACATGTGACGCAGTAGTTTGGCCGGTAACCTTATTCTAGTAAGCATAACATTTGTGTGCTTAGCTACTCTTTGTACTTACATCAGCTCTATGAAATTGACCCATGTTGTTTAGCAATGAGCCCTTTGAGATAACTGTTAATGAAGTGCTAAGTAAAACAATTTTTATTATTATGATTTTTTCTTTTCAAATATGAAATTGTGAAGTTTAATTGATCTACTACTTAATGATTACAGATGTAGGTGTTAGCCACAAGCAGTAAGCAAATAAAAAATGTAAATATATATTGATGTATCTAATTGTTTACTGAATCTAACAAGTCAAACAAGTGGGTTTTAAATCCAGGGCCTTATTTCATATGTAGCGCTACCATATAAGCAGACAATTTTGCTTAACAATTCTGCTTAGCAAAACTAAGTAGCATACTGGGCAGTCAAAGATGGTACAGGTGACATGGTACTTTGGCTGGTATACCTTAATCTGGTAAGCAACATTTTGTTTGTGCTTAGCTGCTTTTGTGTGCTTAAGAAGCTCTATGAAATTGGGCGGTTGTAAAACTTGTGTTCTTGGGCAAGACATAAATATGTAAATAATTGCTTCGCATGGTAACCTTATTCCGGTAAGCAAAATTGTTTTGTGCTTGGCTACTTTTTGTGCTTAAGCAGGTCTAGACGTTGGGCCACCGTTTGAATGTTTGACGTAATCCCACTGTGAACCACACCCACTATACACAAACTGGCCCCCAACAGTTACCAGTGCCCATAGGAAATGCATTGAGCTTGTTTGTCTTTCAGGGTTTACATGTTTTCTTCAAAATTAATATAAACCCAGCCCATGTTACACTTGTTCCAGTCATATCAATCTTGTAACATCATAGGCAAAAACCACTTCCTCATTCTCACATTGTTTTGATGTGAGAGAAGGCAAACAACAATCGCTGCGTATGGTGGCTTTAAAGGGACATCGCAAATATATATTGACGCCAATATTTGCAACATTGGGAACAAAACGTGATTCACGCCAATATTGGCGTCAATATATATGTCAATGGCCCTTTGAAGCCACCATAGCTGCACCATGAAAAAGGTGCAGCTAGAGACCATTCTTCTAATTACAAACACTGAGCACCATCTTGTATGGTTAGCCATGAGTTTTCACTAAAATGTGAAACTTCTTTCTCAAATAAAAAAATTGTACAAACCTCTGGCTATTCTATATGGCATTTTTGGGTCAATAACAAGTTGTGTACAAAGGTTTTGAGGCATTGCATGGTGAGGTATCAATGTATTTATTTGGTTTGCGGTAAAACCATGTGATTATATCTACTTTGCTATATACAGTAGACTGTTCTTGTGAGAACTTGTCCTATTATTACATTACTACTCCTGAGTAAATTTCGGAATTCGAGGGGACAACTTAGTTCTGAAAAGAACTGTCCTGCTTATTAACTAGGGAGGTAGGAAATCGTCTACTACTACTACTTTCGCTTAGTGGATAGAGTGGACTTTTCAGATAACTTTGATGCTGCGGAGTGAGGTTATTGGTCTCACAATTCGACTAGCCTGCTCTAATCATCTTGTACAATTAACTGCAATATGCTTCAAATTCTGCCATCAGCTGCAATTATTGATTTTTGAAGCTGCAATTACTGATTATAGGCCGATTGCGCGATCTACGTCACGTGACCCCTGTTGGGTTAAAGATGTAAACACACACGTAATCCTCCATAGGAAAGGGTAGTACGGTACACGATGATTAAGGTATTTAGTTAATTCGATCGAGGCTTTTTTTGCTCGAAATCTGTGAAACATATTCCTGAGTTTGTACAAAAGACTTTCAAGTGGCTGAATAAAGCCAGTAAGGACAGTTCCAGCAAGTCTTGAAAATTGTAAAAGTACCGTATAAATGTGCACGATGTGTACAGCGCGTGACGGAACGTTAGGCCAGACGACCGCAATCACCACACACTTTTCAACACAAAAATTTCAAAGTTTTGAAGCTGAAATCCTCCAAAGAAATTGCTTTCCAAAACTGTGTGATTCCTTTGCCTATTTGAAATTCTGCAAGGCTGGGTATTAATGCTCACTTTTCCAACGTTGTTTATCCTTTTTTACAGTGATTTAGGCCAACATTACAAACAAAATAACAGACGGGTGGCTACATAATAGTCGTCCGACGCCAGTAGTGCATGTCTTAAAAAACCTCTTTTCAGAAGAATTCTGTTAAATTATGAAACAGAGATGTGATTTAAATTAATGCCACACCATACTACTTTAAATAAAGGGGCTAATTAACTATTTCATCGCTTAATGAAAGTAAAATCGACTGTTTTCGAACTCACTCTGTGTCTTGGCCTATCTCTTTACACGTATTTTTTCACCAGCTGTATGACATCATACCCGATAGGGGGTCACGTGACCGCATGTAAACATTGTCGCGCAATCAGTCTATTGGGAAATCTATATAGCACACACTGAACATGGGGGAAAGACTGCAGGTACCATAGAAAATGGTAATCAATGAAAGGTAATAATACACATCCACAGCAGCTGCACTAGATTGTGTAAAGGCTGCCCTCTATAGACCTTTATCATGGTGCGGCCATCTTGATTTTCTCCCATTCAAACCAATGTAACCAAACCGAGGCTGGAAGGGCAAATAGTCTGGTTCCTTTTTGTACCATGAATATTAGCATCTATCACTGTTATTGGATACAGGGAACATGACCAAGATGATGGCAGCATGATAAAGGTCTATAATGTACATTCATACGTAAAAGCAAAGACAGGAATGTTGAGTTAACCAAATCTAGAAATACATTGTCTCAAATGTCCCAAAGAAACACTAAAATGTTTACAGCATTTGTATATTTCAGATATATAATTTATTCATTTTCACAAGGTTACAAGTTCATAAAAAATAATCAACTATATGTGATGATTTAATAATTTGAAGGAACACAAAATCAGCATACAATACAGAATATAGCTGGCCTGATAAGTCAGGGAGGCAGCTGTCTCCATATGCCCCTGATCATTGCCTTGATGCCCCTTGAAATGTTACAGTAGAAGTTGTCCTTTCCCTCATTGAGGTGCCCTTACAAGAATTAAGTATCAGGTCTTGTTCCAGTCCTGGCAATTGTGACCTTGAGCAAGGTACTTTACCATAATTACTTTGTCCTTTGGATGGGACATTACTCTATGTAGGTCAGTGTACTAGGATTGGTAGTGCACATAAAAGAACACAGAACACTTATCGTGGAAGAATTACCCCTGTGTTTCTGGACCAAATAGCAAGCACCCTTGTCTACAGGTTTCCTCAGGCTTGAGAGCTACAGTGGTTAAGTTCACTTATGAGGCATCCTTGGTTTCATTACCGGAAATTATCGGACATGGGAACATAAAACTAAAATTTGAAGCATTTTGATGCTGTAATAAACCATGATCAGAAAATATTAAGACCACTCGATCAAATAAGTATTAATTATAATAATAATTATTTTATTTCTCTTGAATAAAACTTCAAAAGAAAATATAATTTGGAAGACTGACTCAAATTTTGAAAAAGCCTGCAGTATACTAGGCACTAGGTTTTGTGAAAAGTGGTAATGGCCTCATTTTTCACCCTAACAGAGTCTTTCTCAAAGGCTAAATGACGACCAAATAAAACATACAAGTAAAATTGTTTAAACAAAACACATTTATAACACACACAGGCATGCAACTGCAGTTTGTCAAATAAACAAAAACGAGGAATGTGGCAGTCACATCAAGACTTCGTACAAGGTTTTTTCTGTTTTCAATGGCACAGATGAGAAACCAAAAAACGAGGAAATCAGCTGAAAAGTTGCTTGCCTGTATACACTATTAAACTTGTATGTATTGTGCTGTGTTGTCATTAGCATTTGAGAAAGACTCTGCTCGAATTTTTCATAATTATACAACAGGTCATTTTGGTCGGTAAGCAGTTTGCAACTCAGCTAAATCCTTTCATTTCATAAGGACTAGATTGAGTTTAATATTAACCAAATTATACCTGATATCATCACCACAATACATCTTGGTTGCACCATTTTGAGAGTCACTTTCCCTGCATCTTACACTGTGTATTTTTTGTGCAACAAGCAGGCATTTACATGTTCACCATACATCTCTACAATTTGACTCCCAAAATGACAGACCATGAGCAGACACTAGCCGTGTGTGACGTCAGAGAAAGCGATTAATAGATCAACTACATCAAATTCAATAATAATAGTAAGAATTTGGGAGGCTAATCATCCTTACAGGCAGCTGAGAAGCTGAATTGCGAAGGGTGCGGCTACAGTGTTTGAGCTGCAGGCATGCAAGGGAGCCTCCGGCAGCCAGCCACATCAACCCATAGTACGCAACTTGACTTGCTAAGCAAAATGAGAGCGTGGTACCTGTCGCAAAAATACATTTGACATGGTATTTTGGCTGGCAACTTATTTCTGCTAAGCAAGACATGTCTGTGCTAAGTAAACATTTCTGCTTATTCAACAGCTTTATGAAGTTTTGCCCAGTGCCCAATTTCATAGAGCTGCTTAAGCACAAAAAAGTAGCTTAGCACTAAAAAGCAAATCTGCTCACCAGAATGAGGTTACCAGCCAAAGTACAACATCTCCTGCTCATTTTGCTTAGCAAAAAATTGTTGAGCAAACTTTTGCGCTTAAAAGCTCTATGAAATTTGGCCTCGGTCTTTAGTCCAGCTGACCAATTTTTATGTCAACTTTAAAGATTTATGAAAAATGTTGGTAAACACTCTTACTATTCCTGAGAATTTTCTTACATGTTTGGATTTTTTGAAAGATATTCTTCAGGTTTTTCTTTTCCTGAGCAATCAATTTTTTTTTTTTTTTAAACTAAACTTTCATCTTTAAACCATCACGACTTACTATATAATCAGGGTTTCAAATGACATTTCAACTAAATAAAGTAGTCTCGAGTATATTCTATTCCATCCGTATTTTTTTTAAACACTTTAATTGTGTGTAGATTCTTTCAGATTATCTTTGGCTTAGGACATGTTCAGATTGACGTAGGCCCGGGGGCACACATCATTTCCTGCTTATTCACATTCATCAAACATCATGGACGATTATATGAATGCAACACAAAAGTTGTGGCTGTACTTTTGCCAACATAAAAACTCCTGCAAAGTGAAACATGTTTTGGGTTTTGTAAATCATCTATGCCGAGATGTTTTTTTTGAAAATTTGGTACCCAGGCTAAATTCTCACTCGCTGTGAAGTTTTTGGTAACCCATTTTGACTTGGATTTCCATGTTTCTAGTTGGCAAAAATGTCACCCATGGGAATCCAGATGTTCTTGACCTGGGTTGCGTGGTAGAGAAACTCCTCCCCCTGTCCTTGTGACTTGTCCGTCCAATCACGGTCCATCCCGTAGCTTACCCAAGTTCGCTTCAGGTTGGTAGCCGAGGACCACTCTACGAACTTTGACCCCTCGGCTGAGCCGAAGTACCACATGGCCTGAACGTCTTGGTGCTCTGCTAGGGTCTTTGTTAGGTGGTCTCTGCTACCGGTGATGATGTTTACCACACCACCAGGGAGGTCAGATGTATCAAACACCTACAAGAAGTAAAGTCAAGTTAAACATAGTTTCTCTCATTAATTTGAAAGAATTTTGTTCAACACCCCTACAGCATTTTGCGTTTTATACTTTCACCAATCCAGTCTTGGTGCCCCCATGCCTTCTAGCCCATTTCTTTCCTTTCCTGCTTATTTGCCCTGTTATACCTTCCCTTTCTTTGTCTACCAAATACAGACATCCTTCTCCTTTTATTCATTTGTAAATTTCCATCCTTTATCTACTCTCTGACTCAAAAGTATAAGTATTAATAATAATAATAATCAAATCTTATATAGCGCTTTATCTTATCTACAGGCATCTCAAAGTGCTCATTAAAGTGTTTTTAAGACAAATTTGTTAAGTTTTTGAATTATGAGACCCATTTTATAGCATCTTGTAAGGGTTTTACCAGGTGATGTGGCAAAATCTGCAGCTAGCCATGCCAGAAACACCAGGGCAAACTCATTCTCTTAACGATAAGTGTACTGTTTTTTTAAGGTGCATTACACAAAGCAAAGGACCTACAGCTTTACGTCCCATCCGAAGGACGAAGTAATAATGGTTAAGTGTCTTGCTTAAGGACACTCTGCTGATCAGAAACAATAGAGCTTGAGTACGGTGTGCCTGACCACTCGGCCACAACATGCAAAGTCTCACCCGACTCATATTTTTAACATCCTCCAAGTTTCTGTAATCCATTTACCCTTCGAGAGAACCTGAGCAACTGCCTAATATGAGGCTAAAATTTTGCAAAGATATCTATTCTTTTTGATGAGTACAGGAAAACAGGAAGAAGAAGAGCTTTTGGAAGAACATTTTTTTTGTGTTTTTTTTTTGCCCATACATCGATGTGTTTAAAGCCCCAGCTCAACATTGGTAAGAAGAAAAACATAAATGTTCACAGATTTACATATACCTTATATGGTATATAGATAATGATGGTAGAATACTTTCCTTGAATTATTTCTACCTGAAGTGCTATCCCTTTTAAATAATAAATGAAATAAGATCCAACGTTAGTTGTCTCAGTGAGACGAACAGTCTGTGTATAGGAATGCGTACAAAAATGCTAAATGCATTTTAAGTGTTTTCTCGCAAACGAAACAATGAAATGAGCTGACATTTTCAAAGGTTTTATTATACAAATATCTTGATTTGTGCAAAGAATAGAAGCATTTACAGTCAGTTTACCAATGTTGAGCTGGGGCTTTAAGCAATATATACTCAGTACTTTCCCCCCGAGTCCTGTGAAAAAAAAAAACACCTCACAGGCAGCTTTAGGGAAGGTCAAACTTACCTGATAGAAGTCTAAGGCAACGGTGGGGTATTTCTCACTTGGTATAACCACGACAGCGTTACCCCTGATTACAGCTGGAGCAAAGAGGGAGACAAACCCTAGGAGAGGAGAAACATCTGGACAGGCAATCCCGATCACTCCGATCGGCTCATGGATCTTGACTGTAGCACCGTACATTAGGGTTTCCTAAACCCAAAAGAGAATGACAATGATTTTTTTAATGTTAACTTGAAATATCTTCCAATGGAAGACCTTTGAGACGCTGGCGGCAGCAGACAAAACGGCCCTTTTTGACAGCTCTGAGCGCACGTGTTTAGCATTGCTCGCGTAGTTCTGAGCACGTGTACTACTGGTAAAAACTGTGAAAAAGGACCGTCTAACCGTCTCCCATTGCTTGTTATCTGTAACATCAAGGTAAAACTCTACTTTTTTTCCGAAAAAAAAATGAGTTTTATCCTGTCATTGAAACCCAGGGATAACAAATTTCAGACTCGTAATCTGAATTCAGACCTTTTTATGTCTGCTTGGGGAAAGAAATAGCTAATGTTTTCTTCAGAAATGAAGAAAAAAACCTAGTCTCTGATCAACTTCTCTAGTGGTGAGGATACTGTTCCCGGAAGCTTATTAATCTGTAACTCCACTATAAGGTGGAAAATCAAAATTTTGGATTGTAAGTTCAGACTTTTTTGTCAGCAATGACCCTCACCTCTGGAAATAAAACCCAGAGAATGCCGAGTGCATAATTATTGTGCAAATGCCCTGAGATGCAAATCGTGGGCACAGCCATTTTTTATGTCCCCAAAATTTCAGCAACCACAGCAAGCAATTGAGCTAAAGCCTACAGCTTAACAATGCATCCCAAAGGCAAAGCTAGAAATGAGCAAGCGTTCTTGCCCAAGCACACAAATGATATCCTTGACCAGGGGCCAACTTCACATAGTCTGTAAGCACAAATGCTGGCTAAGCACAGACAAAATCCTGCTCAGCAGAAATAGGGTACCAGCCAAGATACCATACAGTTTACACTGTTGCAACTGGTTCACCACCCCTTTTTTGCCTTGCAAGGAAATTTGATAAGCAGTACTTTCTGCTTAAAACAGCTCTATGAAACTTGGCAGAGGCTGTGATATAAATCCATCAGAAATAAATTTAAATGCAGCACACATGACTGTTTGGTCATGACAAATAAAACAATAATCTCCTTGAGCGCACAGATCTCTTACTCCACTCCCCCTCTCATCATTTCCCAAGATTTGGGGACACTACTCCCCCACACATTGGTGACTCAGCTGTAGTCTGTAATCTGCTGACATTTCTCCACCAACTTCACGATTTTTGGTTAAATACATAGTGATTTCCCCCTTTCCTGGCCCGGTTGGACTGGACCAGGCAAACGTGTGGACTTGATCATCTACTTGTCCCTCTCTTGTTGTTTTTATATTCGTACCTCTGTCGTATCATGTTTGGGGCAGCATGCTTCCCAGCAACAGTAATGCTATTTCCTATTGTTGTCCCTGACCCGCATGATATTGTGCCGTTCTCTTTTTTAGCAGGTCTTTGTGCCCCTCCCATATTGCGTCCATATACTTGCGTGCTCCCCCAATACACTTGCTTTCTGCAGACTTGGTTTATTCTTTTTCTTGTCTAGTTGCCCTCCCGATGAGTTATCGCCTGTTTTAGTTGTTTACGCTTTAGTCTATTCTTAGTGTTTCATTTCATTATTATTTTCTTGTCTTTTGTATTTTTTTTGGTTGTTTTTGTAATGTTGAGGTCAAATAAATAATAATAATAATAATAATAACAAATCACTCTGAACACAATTGAGCAATTTATTACTCTACAGCTCACTTTACTCGAATAAAAAAATAACCAGAGGTGTTTTACAGAGTGATTCTAGAAAAAAAATTATAAAAAAAAAACAAGAGGACGATCAAAACAAAAACTTATTAACATGTAACTCAATATTTCTTATCCCTAAATGTGATTTTTTTTAAATGCCAGTTTTAAAAACATTTCCTAAAAGCTTTAAGCTTTAAAAAACAAACAAATTGTATTGGCCTCACAATTTGTCTTTAGTAGAGTCTTTCTAAAAAGCTACAGGGTAAAAATGTCAGACCATTAACAATGTTTGCATTGATACCACAGTCATTTTTAGTTGGTAGGCAGTTTGTAACAGCAAGGCTATTTCTATTTGAAAACAAGAAGGGAATTTACTGTTGCAAACTGCTTACAAACCAAAACGGCCTGCGGTATAAATGCACAAATGTTAATGGCCTCATGTTTTGACCCCAGCAGTAAAGTTCTGAAATAGTTTACCTGTACGCTCCCGCCATACTTGTCGGCATAAGCACCCCAGTAGAACAACCTCTGGACGGACAGGTCAACCTCTCTCAGAGCATCCTCCATGCTCCGACCGGTCATCTGACAGAGGTCACTCGCAACCTCGCTGCGACGAAGCTCTAGATTCTCAGCCATGTAGTAGACGATCTGGGCACGGTTATGAGCAGCTCGCTTTCCCCATCTTGTCGATGCAAAAGAGAAAACAATTTCTACACTTTAAGGACTTTTTTAAAAACCCTTACCGTAGGGCACTTTGGCTAATTATTTCCCAATATCAATCAAACTCTTTTGTCTACTGTAACTTAACATCCAAAATGTTACCTTTATGGGATAATTAGGTTTTTTTTATTTGCATCTATTGACCTCTCCTTTGATACAAATAAATGGATATTGGGTAAATTGGACTAAAATGAGGAATTCCACTTCACCATCATGACACCACTCTGGAAACCATGCGACATAGTACTAAATAACCTAACCATAACTTGTTTTTATACAGTGCTTTATCTACGGGTGTCTCAAAATGCTTATTTTTTTTGAAGGCAGGTTTTGAGGTTTTTGACCCATTTATGTACATGTAGCACCTTATAAGTGTTTATAAGGTGCTGCGGTGCATTGAGCTGCCACCGCGCAGAAACACCGGGGCAAACCCCTTCTCTTAGCGACAAGTGTCACTGGGTTCTTTTTACGTGCATTACACAACATATGGGCCCTACGGCTTTACGTCCCATCTGAAGGATGCAGCAATAATGGTTAAGTGTCTTACTCAAAGACACAAGTGTCTAGACCAAGGCCCAATTTCACAGAGCTGCTTAAGCACAAAAAGTAGCTAAGCACAAGCAAAATAATGCTTACCAGAATTAGGTTATCAGCCAAAATAGCATGTCATATTTACAAACTGTGACTGGTATGCTGCTTGTTTTTGCTCAGCAGAAAACTTTTAAGCACTTTTTTCCTGCTTAAAACCCTGGCGTCAGTGGAGAGGTTAAAAAATAATCCACATTTTACCAAATATGGTCATAATTTTTTTTTCAATGGGCCAATAAGGCCAAGATTCCATGTAATCCTCACCCCTGGTATACCCCACAAGCCTGTAGACTCACATTGGCCAGACCCTAACCACTGCAGAGGAAGGAGTGCTGAAAGACAGCAGCCACCTGTCTTAGTGTAGTAATTGATTGACCTTGTGCTAAGGATCCTTGGCACAGGGCGGTATGCAATTTGTGTAAACAGCTTGTGCAGCACGTGGATCTTAAATAACACAAGTCTAAGTCTTGACTGGCACTCCAATTCACCCCCACAGTGATTTATAATGGTTTTGGGCTTGCAGGGTGGGTTATTGACCTTAGAGACAGGGTGGACAAAATTTTATCCTCCTGGATCAAGCGAAGTTTTTGATTAATGGAGTTGCGCTGAGGGTTTTAAGTAGCTCTATGAAATTGGGCCCAGGACTCGAACCCACACTCTGCTGATCATAAACACCTAAGCTTGAGTCCAGTGCGCTCGACCGCTCATCCATGACATGCCATGCTTACCAGCTAGCAAACCGTCAGTTAGCAATCTAGCCAGTTACTGAATGAGCATGTTCATTCTGCTCTGTTGTCACACAGGCCAAACCATGTGTTTTGCCGCTATACTTGCAATGTCAGTGTAGACCCAGCCGAACAATTTGTTTACAGATACAGCGAAGTGTTTCGTAAGAAACAAGACTTGGTTTAGGCAACAAGTGACGCACTCATATTGTTCCTTACCCTGGGGCAGCCTTGTGTGCAGCTTCCACGGCGTTCCTCATGTCTTTGCGATTCCCGTCTCCTACCAGAGCAATAACATCCCCGGCAGGGCTGAGGATCTGGCGTGAATACTGACCATCTGGGCGTTTCTGCGCACCTCCATAGTACACCTTGTATGTCCGGTCCACTCTGTCAAATAATAACAACAATAAATAATTATAATGGAAATTTATACAGGGCCAAATCCATTTTAACAAAAATGCTCCCTGGCGCTTTACAATCAACCGAGATATATAGATAAAATAATGATTTGTAAAAGATTAAAGAAAATATTTAAACAATTTAAACAGTTTAAAACTCTCAAAAAAATAGTGGCAATGTAAACCACATACAAAAACACAAATGTGGTGTTTTTTTAACAGTTGTCGTAACAACACAGTTTTCTTCAATCACTCTATCTAGCACAGATTACTCTTTCATAACTCACAAAGGTTTTGTCTAAATGTAAGATATTTGCTAAATTCCTCCACAAATCAAACAAATTTTAATTTCAAACCTGGGCATGTTCTGGCCATCAACAGTAATTTCATTTCGGCTAGGTGTTGCCGTGGTAACTGTAGCCGGAATGTAACTACCGAACGTCTTATAGTTGACATCAGCGGGAGCTGGGCGTGCCTTTTCAGTCCAGGTAGGCATCACATACTCATAAAGACCCTGTGTAAAAAAAGGGAAGAACTGGCATTATGGAGGATCTGACAAAGTTCATCCTTTTATGAAACTCGTTGTTTTAAAGGCTAGGTTTTGTGTTTTTCCTATTTTCTTAAATTTCACATACAGTAGTCTTTTTTCTGTGCTTTGCCTATTGCTTTTTAACCTTTGTTGTTTTAATTTTAAGGTGTTTTACATAATTTATTCAGTCACTTTCTACAGCACTGTGAGGTGGTTTTTAACTGCAAAAGGCATTTTCAAATCCCTTTATTATTATTATCATTATTATGAATTGTGGAGATATTAGTTTTAATATTTTACGGGTAAACCAATAATCTCTTTTTGGGAAAGATGACGCCTCTGAGAAAATGCCAGTTGGTTTATTCTGAGCATTGCGTTGGATGAAATAATCAACTGCCAATCAACATCTCTTTAATCTCATAACAACTGCTATCAGTGAAACTGGTCGCAACCGACACATTCTGGGCCCAGCAAAAAAGATTGCGCCACGCACAACACAGTTAAACAAATGGCCACGGGCCACAGCTTGCTTACATCAGGCATGCAACTTGGACTCCACAAAACAAACGAGGAAATTGCAATCTGTACAAGACTTTGTACAGTGGTTTTCAATTTTAATGGCATGAGTGTGAGGTGAAAAACGAGGAAATCAGATAATCCGAGGAAAAGTTGCATGCCTGTTACATTCTGTGATGGGATTTAACAAGTCTGACTTTTTAGACGTGCACTTCTGGTTTTTGGACTGGTCAATGCATAAATAGGCTTAGACTAACGGATAGGTCTACTGCCTCTCAATGACACAACACCAAGCCTCATTCTCACCTCTTTCCCGCCATCTCGTCCGTACCCACTTTGGCGATAACCACCGAATCCACTGGCAGCATCAAACATGTTATGACCGTTCACCCACACACTCCCCGCCTTCATGCTCAGGGCTACCTCCAATCCCAGGCTGACATTCTCCGTCCAAACGCTAGCGGCCAGGCCGTATTTTGAATTGTTTCCCAACGCCACCGCCTCTTTGGCTGTCCGGAAGGGGAGGATGACGACAACAGGACCAAAGATCTGGAGTATAAAGGTCATAGGTTATATGGGAGGGTCTGTGACGACAAACAGATTACAAAGGTCAAAGGTTACACGACAGTCTACGGCCACAAGACAACCAAAGATATGGAGTATAAAGGTCACAGGTTATATGGGAGGGTCTGTGACGACAAACAGATTACAAAGGTCAAAGGTTACACGACAGTCTACGGCCACAAGACAACCAAAGATATGGAGTATAAAGGTCAAAGGTTTATAATGCATGGTCTCTGACGTCAACAAGACCAAATGACTGGAGTTTAAAGATCAAAGGCATGGTTTGTCTGTACTGATTAAAGATTTAGAAGTACTTAGTGAAGTAATTGTTGATCACTTCGACCCAATTCAGCATAAAATCGTTGTCTTGTTTATGTTTTCATCTTTAACAACCATGACACATGATCTTTATATTAAACAAAAGCCTGTTGATACCCCCAAAACGCCCTGAATTTGTCACTTTAAAACAATCCTGGAACTTTGCGTTTAAAGGTGTTATTGGTCCTTGGTAAAATTCCCTTTCATTCAGAAAAATCAGAGTTTTTGTAAGTGTCACCAAGGCAAAGATCATTTCAAATGAGGTTTAAAAGAACAAAAGCAGGGCCAAGACCATGGGAATTGAGGGGAAAAAACACCTCCTTGTAATTCTAGCTTTAGAATTGTGGAGATATTAGTTTTGATGGAAAACAAAATTGCCGTTAAAGATAATATACCTCTTCCATGACGACTTTTGAGGAAGTCTGAACATTGTTGATGATGGTTGGCGGGTAGAAACAACCATTCGCCGGAACACACTCCATGTTTTGAATAATCTGTAACAGCGATCAAAACACCCCAATGATAAAGCTAAGTACCTTGAACCAGTTATGTTTAAGTTCATTTCTTTAGAACATAAAGTTGGTCAGGGTCGTAAATGTGTATCATGTACTGTTCTTGCGGGACTGCAAACATTCCAATATATCCGAACATGAGTTGTAAATGTTCAGTGCTTATTTTGTTTGACTGGTTAAAACAAAGATGTGACTGTTTTGAAATCTTTGTAGACAGCTCTGTTGCTCTTTTATAATTGAAAACCCTCAACAACCAAAATCTCCCGATCTTGAAGACTTAGTCGAGTTATTTTCACACTTTTTACCATTAAAGGGCCCATCTAGTGGTTTTTTTCTCCAGTTTGAACTAAAAGGTATGCCCATAATAACCTAGGCTCAAAATTTACAGCAGGTATATATTGGGGGAAAATTTAAAACTAAAATTATTAGCACCCTTCAAGGTGATGGCTCATAACAAAATCAAACTTGAAACTAAAAATAATTTTGTTGTTGCTGAGATATTCAACCATTTCCCGTATACCTCTGCTCCTTCTGCTCTAGCCTCTTGCACATATCGTTCTACAGTTGCTCGCTGCGATGGATCGACTACTGCTCCGACATCAATTGATTTATCCATAGAGTCTCCGAGACGGAGAGACAAGATGCGATCCCGAAGCTTCCCCAGCATCTTATCTTTTACTGTCTCTTGGATGAGCAGACGAGACCCCGCACTGCACACCTGATGAGAAAAAACATCGGGGGAGTGAGGGGGGGGTAGGGGAGGGTCATTTACAGTTAAAGCATGGTACACATGTACATGTAGGTATTGGAGTGTCGTAGGCCAAGTGGTCTAGTGCACAGATCTCAAGGTCTGGTGTTGTCAGAGTGTGGGTTCAGGGCCTGGTCATGACACTAAAGAGAAGGGGTTTGCCCTGGTGTTTTTGGTATGGTTGGCTACAGATTTTGACGCATCACCTTGTAAACCTTTACAAGGTGCTATATAAATGAGTCTCATATTTCAAGACAGCTCTGCATACCCGTTGTGAAAATAATCAGTGATCTGAGATACCTGTTGGGTGTGATACAGCACTATGTAAGAACAAGAACAGCGTCTTATATTATATGGTCGCTCTTTGCACCTACCTCTCCTTGATTGAACCAAATAGCATCCACCATACCCTCCACAGCAGCATCCAGATCCGCTGAGTCAAAGACGATAAAGGGTGACTTGCCCCCGAGCTCCAGTGAGAGCTTCTTGCCGGTTCCAGCCGTCGCCTTGCGTAGGAGCTGCCCAACCTGATGACGTTAAAGATGGGTGTTTAAGTTTATAGCAAAGATTCATCAATGATGGATGTGAACCCGACGGCATCATAGAAGGATGAATATAAGGGAGTGCCTCAAGAGTCAGAACAGTAGGAGCATTCTAATTGGATCGGTTAAGAATTCAAAGGGGGGCGTACAACGGAGCGTTCCATTGGAAAGCTCAAAATGCCAACCCATAAATTCTCTCGTGTAGGGATGTTCCCATAGTTGGGCACAATGTTATTATTATTATTATTATATATTTCTGGTAGTGAAACCAAAGATGCCTCATAAGTGAACTTAATCACTGTAGCTCTCAAGCCTGAGGAAACCTTTAGATAAGGGTGCTTGCCATGTGAACCAGAAACACCAGGGTAAACCCCTACTCTTCCAGGATAAGTGCTCTGGGTTCTTTTACGTGCACTACCCATCCTAGTACACGGGACCTATGCCTTAATGTCCCATCTGAAGGACAACGCAATTATGGTAAAGTATCTTGCTCAAGGACACAAGTGCCGCGACCGGGATTCGAACCCACAACTTGAGTCCGTTGATCTTAACCACTCGGCCATGACACTCCACTAAATGTCAGGGTCCAGCAGAGCGTTCTGGCGGTCCGCTGGATTGCAGGTGTATGCCTACGGGAAACTTTCTTCGCACCTAGAACGTGCCCAACTTTTGAGACGCTCCATAACACTACATGACCTCAATAGTGGGATATTGTTTTGATAATTCCGTGATAGGTAAATTTAACTCTTTGAAAACCCGAGTATGTCAGTTTCATGTGCGTTTGGTAAATCAAAGCGTGGTCCATGCTACAGTCTTCACTAAACTTTAGAGAATTCAATCATTCAGGCGAGTTCTTGCATAAGTGGAGGGTTAAAGATAAAATACAGGATCGGTAATTATCCGGACAAAAACTGGATTAATTTCAATCTGAAAGCTCCCTATAAAGTTCATACAAAGTTCATACAAGTATCAATCCTTCAGAGAAATACACCAATCGAGGAAACAGCATTTAAAGGCCCCCACAATCACTATTTCATTTGTGGCAATCAAAATTAGCTCGATATGAACAAAATCCCTGACAAACCATTAACCGTTTTTCATAATTTTACACTAAAATGTGATAAAATTGGAGGATGTGAATCGATTTTCTCTTCCAACAATGTACTTTCTCTGTAAGTTAGTAAAATACTTCTTTTGACCGGGAACTGGCATACAAATTGGAGGGACCCATTGAGAAATGTTGATCAACTGCAAAATGACATCGTGTCTGTACCTCCGTTGAGCCAGTGAATGCCACCTTATCTATCCCAGGATGCTCTGCGAGCTTGCTTCCAAATGCACCATTCCCCGTCACCACATTGAAGACGCCTGGGGGGAGACCGGCCTCGGCACAGATCTGTGCAAACAGGAGCGCGCTCAGACGAGTGAAGGTGGCCGGCTTGAGAACGACTGTGTTTCCCATGGCCAGGGCAGGGCAGACCTTCCATGTCAACAGCATCAGAGGGAAGTTCCAAGGGACTATGGCACCCACCACACCTGACGAGAAAAATGAAGTTAATTTACTACATGTAGGTGGCTGCAGACAAATCAGGTAATTGTCTAGTGTTAAGCAGTTCTAAAACACAGAT
Source organism: Marthasterias glacialis (assembly GCA_911728455.2). Taxonomy (NCBI): domain Eukaryota; kingdom Metazoa; phylum Echinodermata; class Asteroidea; order Forcipulatida; family Asteriidae; genus Marthasterias; species Marthasterias glacialis. The sequence goes on from OU452223.1 coordinate 15,277,092, forward strand.
TTCTGTGTACAATTGAAATCCACAGTATGTCTGGTGTCATTAGCCACAAAGTCAGGACTTCACAGGATCTCTCAGTGTTTTTTACTAAAACTAGGTTTCAATTTCATGGTGCCTCAAAATTGATGAATTCTATTTTTCTGCTTGCTGGCCTAATGAATGCCTAATAAATTTGGCAAATTATTCATGCATAACTGAAGCAGTTCCTTTCTATCTAGGGTTCCTCTCAAGCACAATCTAGCATATTGTGCTGATTCATGGACATTTATGGCTATTTACAACCAACAATAAGCAAAATAGCAAAAACAAGATCATAATTTTGTTGTGTGTCTTTGCTGTCAAAATGATATCCAAGAAAAGCAGGGCCACCTTCTTAATCAGATATATTATATTTCCAAAAGCTTTTTACCAACGGATTTCCAGCTGCTCATCTCGGTGTCCATTAGCTCCGCCCATCCTGCATGATGATAGAAATGACGCACCACCAACGGGATGTCACAATCTCGCGCCTCACGGATTGGCTTGCCGTTGTCAAGACTTTCCATGACGCTGATGAGGCGTTGATGTTTCTGCACATGTCGGGCGATGCTACGACATCAAATAACATTGTTCCATCATGACATCATCACTAGTGGGGCTGTTATATAATCTATGCTTAGATAAGGTTTTTCTACTTTTTTTTCAAAAGAAATTTTGATCATATAATTGAACACAAAGTAAGCTTTTGAAATATAAGAAAAATAAAGTTCTGAAAAATCGCAGAACACACGGCCAAAGGGCCACTCAAGGTAAGACTACAAGAAAAATAAAGATACTTTAAAGCAAGAGAAGGTATCTCTTCACATTCCCGTTAAACTGGAATAAATTGCAAGATGGTGGAAATACAAGATACAGGTATTCCAAAGTGCAGCAGTACGGGGGAAAAAGCTCCTTGAATATCGCACAGTAGCAGCCTTTTGATCAGATACAGTGAAGAGGTAAGAAGATGTCGCAAAGCATGTGCTGCAAGTGAAAAAGTAGAACTTGTTGACCAACTTTTAATTCCCTGAGTTTTCTGGCTAGGCACTCTTCCAAATCCTTCCAAGTCCTCCGCTCTATGGTAACTCACCACCCAACTATTTGAACTCTGATAAGATTGGTATGCAACACATGTTGAGAGGGTAGCTTAGGGGTCAAGTACCAAATTCATCAAATTCAAGCATTTCCACGCCCTTTTGAAGTACTTAGGATGGTTAGGTGAATGTTTCAAAGCGGCTTGTCGTTTTTTTGTACAAAAGCAAGACACTAAACCATAATTGCTTTGTCCCTCGGATGGGATATATGTGTTATGTGATGTCCGCAAAAGAACCCCCCGAGTACATTTATCATTAAGAGAAAGGGTTCGCCACAATGTTTCCAGCATGGTCGGCTGCAGGTTGTGCCACATCAACTTGTAAACCCTCAGGTGATATTACATGGGTCTTGTAATTCAAACGTAGCAGACCTGTCATAGGAACAAGAAGCCCTCTGAGACGCCCGTCGATAAAGCGCTAGAAATAAGAACTGAGTATTACAATGTACCTGTAAAGATGTCTCGCTCGGACATGGCCAGGCAATTGACTCCATGATGTATAAGCTTTAGAGGCTGCATTGACAGCAAGTTCAACGTCTTCATCTTCACCTTGGATTGTTGTGGCTAGGACTTCCCCATTGGCAGGCGATTTGGTGGTGTATGTGTCTCGGCCAGTTGGTTTAACCCACTGGTTGTTGATGAAATGACCCAAACTTCGCTCATGGCTTTCAAGCCATGCCTGTGGAAAAATACTAGTTGTGATAATTCTGTGTCATACAAAACGAAAACAACACTGAAACAGTTACTAAAAAAAATAAGGCCAAGCTATGTATTAATTAAATCCTTATTAAAAGAGATTCATTCATACGTTGCTGTTGAAACCCCTCATGGTGAGTATGTGTAATGTTTAACACATACTCGCCTACTCCTAGAACTATGAGGTTCGTTCCGCTATCGTCTCCACGAACCTCATAGAGCGACATGTACAAAATCCTATTCGAAACTTTCTGCCCTTCACGTTTACATGGCTACAGTTTCAACTCTCATCGAGCGTTGCACGGGTCCAGAAAATCCACTCCGCAAACTAAACGTTGTTAAAAAGGGATAAATTCTCACCGTAACTCAGATCCCATTCAAACAGTAATGCAACAAATATGGCGACCGGAGTTGCAAAATTAACTGGTACGCGGAACCAGCCCATAGGACCAGCGCACCGCATACCAGCATACCAGTTAATTTTGCAACTCCGGTCACCACATTTGTTGCAATACTGTTTGAATGGGATCTGAATTATGGTGAGAATTTATCACTTTTTAACAACTTTTAGTTTGCGGAGTGGATTTTCTGGACCCGTGCAACACTCGATGAGAGTTGAAAGAACACATAGAGCCTAGTTTTGGCGAGATCTGATTTCAAAAAAGAACTGTAGCCATGTAAACGTGAAGGGCATAAAGTTTCGAATTTTGTACATGTCACTCTATGAGGTTCGTGGAGACGATAGCGGAACGAACCTCAAGTCATCATAGTTCTAGGAGTAATACTCGCCAAGTAGACCCAGTAACTGGGGCGCTGTACTCCTTTTTTGAGATTTTTGACATTATCTGTCGTACTAGCGCCCCAGTCCGTGGTATATTTGGAAAGTGCTCCGAAGCGGTTTTTTTCTGAATCAGTTACAAAATTGTCAAAATTGCGACAAAGACTCGACAGAATTGCTTGAAAATTGCCTACTGGCTTCTCCAAGTATTTACGGTGAAATAAAATGCAGTTAATTGTACTCACGATCATTTTTGGTCCTCCAAATCGATGATTTTTAGCCCACTATCACGCATATATCAAATTTGCCGTTAGAATCGCCATTTTGAACGTGATACTCAACGACCGTTGCCTTATGTGTATAAACGCTGCAAGGAAGGATTGCGTGTTCGCTGAGGCCCTGACTTTCATATTGTTTTCCGCGCAGTCAACACAGGATACCAGGCTGTGTAGCGCCAATGTTCGCTGATGCCCTGACATGGATATTGATTTGCGCAGTCAACGCAGGATACCAGGCTACACAGCTGGTATCCTGCATTGACTGCGCAAATCAATATGAATGTCAGGGCATTAGTGAACATTGGCGCTACACACAGCCTGGTATCCTGCGTTGACTGCGCGCAAAACAATATGAAAGTCAGGGCCTCAGCGAACACGCAATCCTCGCAGCGTTTATACACATAAGGAAACAGTCGTTGAGTATCACATTCAAAATGATGATTCTAACGGCAAATTTGATATGTGCGTGATAGTGGGCTAAAAATCATCGATTTGGAGGACCAAAAATGATCGTGAGTACAATTAACTGCATTTTATTTCACCGTAAATACTTGGAGAAGCCAGTCGGTAGCAGGCGATTTTCAATCAATTCTGTCAAGTCTTTGTTGCAATTTTGACAATTTTGTAACTGATTCAGAAAAAAACCGCTTCGGAGCACTTTCCAAATATACCACGGACTGGGGCGCTAGTACGACAGATAATGTCAAAAATGTCAAAAAAGGAGTACAGCGCCCCAGTTACTGGGTGTGAGTCGCCAAAGGTATGTGTACATGAAATAGCACTGAATTGTGTTCACACCCTAAAAATCCCTTTAAAAAAGTAACATCAAAATAATGTTCAGTTAAATAGTTATACCTGTGCAGAGTTAGTTGCTTCAGGATTGGGACCATAATCCATAGAATCAAAGATTCCAGACACTGTTGTGATCCTTGAGTCCAACCCAGCTTGCGCACTGGAAGCCGCCATCTTGCAACAAAACTCTGCCGGAATATGAACAGCGCCCTCTGTTGTAGAGAAGAAGCTGAGACTCGGCACTGGTCTCAACCGATGTGCGTGTTTCGATTGCACTGTATCGTAAGGTACCAGCTCTCATTATTCGGGAGGAGTGCCAGCAGCGCATAGGATTCGTGCTGCTGTCGTCCGAAACGTAAACGCAATAATAATCGATATACAGCTAGTGTGAGATTGATTTTTGCCACGAAATTATCGATTCTTTACAGTGATGACAACGGTTTCCCATCCTTAGGACGGTGTGAATAGAAGAGGTGAATATTGCAGACCCTTCTGAGGAGAGGAACATGAATCTGTATCGCAGGATTTGATGCCATTGATGCCACAACCTTGACGAGTATTTACAAAAATAATTCGTGTGAAGGAGGAAAGAAGTAGGAGGACGGGAGACAGGCTTTGCATCATCGGGACGACCACCGACTGTGCATAACAACATCATTGGTAAAAAATGAACACTTACGCATTAGATTTCTATTAGAATGACACATTCAGTCTAGAGTAGAGCTGCTTTTGTATAATATCTCAAGCTCTAGACCCAGTAACTGGGGCGCTGTACTCCTTTTTTGAGATTTTTGACATTATCTGTTGTTGAGTATCACATTCAAAATGGCGATTCTAATGAATGGCAAATTTGATATATGCGTGATAGTGGGCTAAAAATCATCGATTTGGAGGACCAAAAATGATCGTGAGTACAATTAAATGCATTTTATTTCACCGTAAATACCTGGAGAAGCCAGTAGGCGATTTTCAAGCAATTCTGTCGAGTCTTTGTCGCAATTTTGACAATTTTGTAACTGATTCAGAAAAAACCGCTTCGCAGCACTTTCCAAATATACCACGGACTGGGGCGCTAGTACGACAGATAATGTCAAAAATCTGAAAAAAAGAGTACAGCGCCCCAGTTACTGGGTCTACTCGAGCTCCATAAAATAGTGTCAATACTCTGCTGGACGGTGTCAGGTCACTTCGTACCTTTGCCACTTCGTACCTTGGTCCCTTCGTACCTTCACCAAGGTACGAAGTGACTTTGGACGTTTCGTACCCTGGATGCTTCGTACCCTTAATAGACTTCAGAATTCTAAACAGGAGTTATGACAAGTGGTGGTAGTTAATAACCCCATGGGATGCAGTGGGGGTCGTTAATGCCCCGTTGATCCCCGTGCAGTGGCGGCCGCCAAAGTCACACCGCACGCTAATGACGCCGCTACAGGCTCACTGGGCGGTAGCGTCACCCATTCAAAAAGTCAAAAAAATAATTTAAAAAAATTTAAAAAGGGCTTTAACGAAAATTAATCAAAACAATTAAAAATAAAAAAAAGCTCTGTAACGAAAATTAATCAAAACAAGAAATAAATAATACACTTTAAAAAAATCTTTAAAACAAACTCATGCTTAGAGAAATTTATAATAGTTATAAAAATACTCGATAAGAAAATTGTAATGTTCAAAACGGCCTTGACTGAGGGTTACGTTGCAATTCCCGTTACATTTCTCGTTTCACGCGTTATTACGAGGCGGGTATTTTACTGCTGCGATACTGTTGTGTTGTGCTCACACGTCCTCCTGACGTAACACAACGGGCCATAATTCCTGTGTAGAATTCCGGAATCAACACTAACAGATGGTACAAAGTTAATTCTGAAAGGTACAAAGCGTCCAGGCCCTACTAGTAGTGTAGTACTGTACTATTACTACTAGGTTAGACCCAGTAACTGGGGTGCTGTATTCTTTTTTTATAGATTTTGACTTTATCGGTCGTACTAGCGCCCAGTAGTATCATTGCTGTGACAAAGTGGATTTACTACGAATGTGTGATACAAACAAGTACCCTTTTCCCCAAAATTTCCCAAATTACGACAAAGACTCAACATAATTGCTAGAAAATTGCCTACTGGCTTATCAAGATATCAAAGATGAAATAAAAGGCATTCAATTGTACTCACAATCATTTTCTGTCCTCCAAATCGATGGTATTGAGGCACAAAGCAAATCCAGAGGCAGCCATGATGGATATTCCTCAACGACTGTTTTCTTACAAAGTTGTATTAACTGCGCAGATTGCTGATGCTGATGACCTGAGCTGAGTTACATTGTTTCGCGCAGTCAACACAGGATACCAGCTGTGTTGTGTTGGCTTCACAGCACTGGTTGAAACGCACGCTCCCTATGTGTAGCCATCCACAGCTGGTATCCTGCGATGACTGCGCAAAACCACTGCAAGTTAGGGCATCAGCGAACACGCAATCCTCGTAGTGTTAATGCGACTTTTTACACGTCCAGAAGGAAACAGTCGTTGACGATAATGCAGTGTCACCTAACTTTTTCATAAAATGCTAATTTTTAATAACTGGTGTGCCTAAAAAACAAAGTACGATACCGGCGGTTTTGTTGTGCCACTCGTGTTTTAAAGTGACTGCTTACATGTACCTTACATTCGGTGGATGTTGGCTATTAACTACATGTACATTGTACATGTAGTTGCTGCCGGGATTATTCCATTTTTCCTTGTCCAGCCTAACGGTATTATTTTCGGGGAATTGCCGGATAAATTTTACTTTGAGAGTACCGTTGGCATAAAGAAACCTTGACTTGTCCTGTTGGTGTGGGTGAAACAAAGCGTTACAGCGTGAGTGCATGCTCTCTGTCATGTCTGTGCATGCTCAGCAGTGGAATGTCTGAGCAACCTTTGTTCCAGTATTCTGATTTTTCACAATGGCATGTTTAAATGTCGCCCGTTTGCCGGCGCCAACTTGTTCAAAAGTGAAATAACTGAAGACAAAGAAAATTAATAAATAAATAAATAAAAAGAAAGACCTCTTCAAACTCCTCTACTGATAACACTTTTTTGGAGTGTGACCAGATGGTTCATGCATTGTTTGTAGGTGACAGCCATTTTATTTTTAATGTCAGACTCTAAAATGACATTTTTGTTTCTCATCAAGTGTTTCTCATCTGCTGTTTTGTGTCTCCATAGCCGATGTGAAACACTGAGTAGGATAAGGGAAGAGTAGGCCTATATTATTGACATCATTCATGTTATCGCTGTTCTGTTATTTTCCAGTTTGATCTCATACAGATTCCTTCAGAAGGTCTGACTTAGTCACTAACTAACAAAAATGTTGAGGGCTAGTCAAACCTACATTAATGTAAATGTAGTGCACATGCATACATTATGTTAAATTTCAATCAGTGCTGTACTTCTACTGTAGCAGCTACTGTTATGGCGTGTCTAGCCACAGAGAGACAGATTACCAATAAATGCACAATCTTATCAAAAGGGAGTGTGTTATATCCTGGATTACAATCCTGGCGAGATAAGAAGTCCATTAGCTCACCCCAAGTATTTGCTGTTAGTAAATAATGTCAGTTCCAGAGGAAACCACTTCATGTCAAAAATGAAGTACGCATTATATGTTGACAACGCAAAAAAATTCATTCATCATCCAGACCAGGGAGCGTTGGGATAACAGTGATGGTAAACAACGTTTTCAGGTGACCGGTCTGTTTTTTTGTTCAGGCAAAATCAACCAATTGTATATTTTTTTGAAAATCTGAACATAAAGCTGTAGAGTCTAAACTGAGAGCATGGAGACTACCTGGAGTGTATTGTATCTGATTGTAATTTTAACTCTGCACCTAAATCAGGCCTTGATCTTAACCGAGGCCACCGAGGCCATTGGCCTCATGCCCTGTTGAGTTGGCTAGCATGCCCTTCAGAAAAATTGCACTGTCACTACCAACTTGGCCAGCATGACCTTGTACAATTTCTCTGATTTGGCCAGCAAAGACCTGCCCTCGTTTTTCTTAAGATCGAGGCCTGCTAAATGTTTGGATTGTGATGAGATCAGTGTGGCCCAAATTCAGGCTATTGTATAATAAGAAAGGCTTCATGGTGTACAGATCAACTGAGCTCAAGCAAAATCATGCAGAGGATTTTGGTGAATTTTGTGTGATATGGGATATAAAGCTGCGTCCAAATGGACTGTCAGATTGTTGCTGTGGCTACAACAGTGCTTTTACCAATACTTGAGCATTGCTTTTGATGCCAGTAGACTACGTGCATGTCCAGTCCATCTAAATCTAGGGCATGGCAATGTGCCCTGGGTGCCATTGGAAATGGGCGGCACTGAGCAGTTTCTGTCAAAGTCGGACAAGCCAATCCTCGGATAGACTAGAGAAAAACAAATTTTCTTCAGACGTATGATCTGTCTTGTCAGATGGTTGGACAGGGGCGCATTTACAGGGCTGGCTATAGGTGGTATTTTCAGTAGATACGCCACCGTGCAAGTCACAAGTGTATTAGAACATCTTTTGTGAGCCTTTGATCCAACATGTCCAACCACTCATGATGTATGTATTGTTACATGTAGGTATGTTGCTTTAACCTGTGAAGGAAACAAAATCATGCACTTTACCGGGTGCCAACATTCGACTACGTTCCACTCTTGCAGCAGTCTAAAACACCCCCAGAGGCATAGATGCCAAATACGCCTGTGAATAGACCTTATGCATTGACGTCATCACGCCGCCATCTTAGAGGTAAATCGATGATGTAACAATGGAAACGCAGAGATTTGTACGCGCGGCGCACAGGATTGACCAATGAACAACCTCATTTTGACCTCTAGACGAGGGCGCCCTACTCAAATGACGTCATGTGCATAAGGTCTATATGAAACTGTGACCAACGAATAACCAATGACTGTAGCCTAATCCTAATGTTAAAAACGCTCATCGATAACTTTTCTTGTTGGTCGTGTTTCTAGACGATCTATACCTTTATCCTTTTTACCTTTATCAAGTAATTTGTGGGAGCCTCATTTAACATTTTCCAAAATATTTCCAATATTAACACAAGCCCCTGTATAATTTGTCTCTTTGGACTGTAATCCACCCAAATAAACAAGAAGTGATATAAAGAATTGTGGGTAATATTATTATAATTACATGTACACATTTTCATTAGCACTTTCCACTTAAGAATTATTCCCTATGCGTTCAAGGCATAAATTTTGTATAGTGCACCAAAATTTAACGTTCACTGCTTGATATTGTGATGCACAACAGTGCAGTGTCGAAACAGTAGGAGCTTTCCTCTTCCGGACATTGATTAACATTATTCCCGATGTGCTTCATACAGTCATAGCTAATAGGCCTAATGTATGCAGTTATGTAATTTATGGCTAACCCTCCTTGGTTGACCTCTGTTGTGAAGTGGATCCGTTGACGTCATTGCGAGCTGCACTGAGTTTGCAATCTGGTGAGCCGTGTGTCAATACAGTGAAAAAATTCACTGCACCGCCGCCGCTAGGCACTGCCAGGCAGATCTAGGCATTTGGATCTCTCATGATGATCCAAGATGGGTTGAGTGTTGGTTGGCTTCTGGTAAACACAATTGAAGGGATGGTACAATGTTTGATTCTGGAAGAGTATGCACAAACTAAGAAATCGGGTCTAAACGTGTGAATTGCAAACAAAATTTTGTTTATATCAAAAAATTAGATAAAAGCATTTGTTTTTGTGCAGAATTAGGACAAATTTTACGAAAATCATGAAATAAAACCTCTTAAAATGCTCCAGATTGCACAAGTAGGCTTTAAAAAACAAGAAAAAACGATTTGAGGATCTTGATTAAATTCAGCATACCTCGGCCAAACGTAATGCCCAACAGTTTTGAAAAACCTAGGAAGAACTTAATTTTGTTTGAGCTTTTCCTTCAGATAAAAATGTTTTTTGTGTGTGTGCGTTTTCCCTTTTTCAAATATGTTATCTGAATAATATTCAATCAAATTTATTAAAATACACACTATGTAGTGTGTGTAGGTGCTTTGGTTTTGAGAAAAAGTCACTAATGAAAATGTAGTGCTTTGATGCTGTGTTCAAGAACATTTCCTGAAAATTATCATTTTAATTTAGTTTGTGTACATTCCACGTTGAAATTATGCATGCAGTACATGTCCGTACACTACACATACATGTACATTGTATAGTACTTGTTCTGGTACATGTTCACTGCTTAGTGCTCAAATGCTGCCTGCCACTGCTGGCAATTGTGTACACAAGAAGTTTATCCAAATTTACATATTGAACTGACACAATAGTTGCATCTGAGATACATAACATTATGTTGATTTTTACCCTTACATTTCATGCATTTATGTGTGATTAGCACTGTCAACCCAGTGCTTTCTGACTCATATCCACTGCCTATTCTTGTATTCAAATCCACGACTAGTCTTGGTACAAGACCTTTTCATTTTGTTGTGGCACAATTTTCCCCGCAAGAGGGCGCTGTCATCCCCGAACCGCCTTCACAACACGAATGGGGCGGTTTGTGTTGTGCAAAAAAGTGGTTCATGGATGTCAGCGCCCTCTTGCAGGGAAAATTGTGACAAAACAAAATGAGATGGACTTGCACCAAGACTAACCTTCGACCCACGCACTCTGGAGCAGAAAATTTATGTGCTATACAGTACAATGTACACTTATCTGTAAAGTATGTGTGCATTTCTAGTAAATTCAAAATGTATCGAAGACCTGAGAGTCCTCGGAAATGAGTGAGGACTACATTTGACAGGAAACATGCAGCAAAGGGGGCCACTTTGCATTTGTCACGTTAGCAGTTTTTTTTTTTAATAATTGTAACTTTTTTTAAGTCGCTGAAACCAGACAACTGAAAAGAATTGACTTGATTCATTTGATGTTTTTAGTTTTTGTTTAAAATTGCCCTCAAAATTTCATCAAAATAGGATGGGAAAAATATACCTGCATTTTTCGTCCAATTTTTGAATAAAATATGAATTATAAATTACCCTATTTGACGCAAATTATTTATACAAGCCTGCATGGCCCTTCACATGTTGAAATATTTTTGGGTGGTTTGAGGTACTTAAAAAACCAGTTGAAACCATTGGAAAAACTGGTAACCACTGGATAAGTGGCCCCCTTTACTGTGTTTCCTGCCATTTGTAGAGTCCTTGCACTATGATCAAAAAAATGGGAAAATACATAAAAAGTACTGACATGATCATGTTCACCTTACAAATGGTAGTATACCTGTACATTGTAATACACAATTTTGCGTACATTTTTTGTTCGACATGTTTACATGTATTTATTTGCGTGACTGTTAATGCTATGAACTCGCATGTTAATTATTGATAGTACATGTACATGTAAGTCTAAAGGATGTATCTAATCTATGTAATAGCATGCATGCAACTGTGAACATTTAATAATTTGATAGGCTTACATGTATATAAAGTTGTATGACATTTAGTGTCCATTTGGTGCAGTATGTCCAAATATAAAGAAGATGTTAATGGACATTGTATAGTACATGACATGTGCACAGTACAACATTGGTCAGTCACTCAGTATTACGCATTGATTCACCAGCTTTATCGGGCAAGAGCATTAATTATTTAAGGTAATGCCTTCATGCGTGTGTGTAGGTAGTGTCTACAATTGCTTTTCATCTCACGGACACGGCCATCCCTTTTTATCGAGTGGACTCGCCCATCTAGTCTTAAACATATTAAATTATTTGAAAAAATAAATTATCGCATGCTCAGCGTACAGTGTTTGTGTGAGGGCCACTGTATTTTGCTGGCTTGATATTGGCTCTCTCTGAAATGTCAGAATGCAGAGCAGTGTTCCGCAGAGTCCAGCAATACATGGTTATAAGCTAGTGAGGCATTTTAGATAGTATTGCGACGCCTGTTTGTGCATTAAATGAGGAACCATCGACGTCACGCAATTTGATGAGCCAGGCATTTGGTTATTTACCCCAACGTCAGGAAGCCGTAGCAGCAGCGATATTAACAAGCATTGGGGCTGTGTTTGAGTTAAGCCGTGCATAAAATCAACCCTGAATATTATTCCATCTGTGTGTATCGTTTGACGTGGTTGAAGGGAGGGCGGAGGATTGCCGACTGCCCAGACCAAGGGGGGGATGGTGTCTCCTTGCAGACGGCGGCTGTGATGTGGAGGTGGTCATCCTCGGCTGGTTTCCATGGAAATAAGACACCTCTGAAGGCATTTTGTTTTGTATTTTTGGTGGAGATCAATTTCTAGGGAGTTATTTGGCAGCTGTTTGATATTAATTCATGATCTTCTGCATTGTTATTTGATGATATTGGGTGAGTGGCCATGAAAAAGTAGATTTACATGAATAAGGATTACAGATGATCTGTATAATTGATGTTCACTTTGGAATACACAAACTTAAATTTTTATGTACAGAAACATTGGTGATGAACATGGATTTTGCAAAAAATGTAAATTCAGAGAGAGAGAGTAGAACTTTCATGTTGTTCATGTAGTTCATGTTAATGTCTCTGTACAAAATACAAAAGTACATTTTGTATTTTATGAAGGATCTGCTTGACATAACAAATACATGTAATGAGTCTGTAACAGTTTAAATCTGTGAAAATCATGTTCAATTACTAGACAGTTACGTCATTCCATGGTTACAAATAGAGTACAAATATACAAAGCGTGATCTGATATTATCTTCCAGTACGCGCTAATCCTCCAATCAGATTGCTCAATGGGAGTGTGATAATAAACCATAGTCTATAGTGCACCCTGAGTGTTTTGAGTATCATGCGACATGCTCCGTATACGGACAGTGCAAAATGACGTTCAAAAATTTGCGTGTTGCATATTTTGCTCTTCCAGTTGACTTCCAGTTGACTTAGGCCTGGTGGGATATGGGACGCAGAAGCACTATATTTTCCCGTATTCCACCTGCGTTTGTGTGATAACTTATAATATACAGATTTTATTATGTAAATACTTTTCCAGGATGGATTATGGTATGGATTATCATTTACATGTACTGTACATCCTGTAATGAAACATATTCATAGTCACACCTTGGTTTCTTCTATTGTACTCAATGTTTTTTTACATGGTTTGACCCAAAAGACAGACTGTTCTTGCTAACTAGAGATTTTTAACCAGTAGATGCTGGATGACGTGTAAACATGCAAATGTTTTCCCCGCCTGGAAACGCCTGTGTATGAAGACACCATAGTGTAATTTTCGGAATACTGGAGCATGGGTTGCCCGGACATTCCACTGCTGAGCGTGCACAGATCACACATAAGCTGTCTCAGCCACACAAAGACCGAAAAAGGTTGAATATTTTGGAGTATGCTCGCTGGGAGGTGGTTTTTTTTGTAATCCCCGAGTCCAGACCTTTGTCCTTTCATTCCAAAAAGAGGGTTATGAGGCATCGAGAGGCTTCTACCATTGTTTCTTCATTGTAATTTGGCTCAATTGAGGTAAATCAGATTGAGTCGGCAATCGAGCCATGGTTCCGGGTTTAGTGCCACTCCTACAATGTATGCCATAGGCAACAGCCAATGTTTTGCAATTCACGGTGCGTGATTTTGACATTTTCTCGGTCGAGAAAAATTAAACAGATGATCCAATAAAGAGAATCTTTGTTCTCTTGGCATTGTCAAGTCAGGGTTTCTGTGTCAGGGGTACCCTCAAAGAAAAAAAAGATTCGGGCAATTCCACCAAAAGAAAAGAAAGTAGCACGCCAGGGGAAGCGAGAAAAAATTGAAAATTGTTTTATTTTTAAAGATTTGAGGAAACATGTAATATTTCAGTTAAGGTATTGCACGGAAAAATTTCGCCAATGATACATGTACAGTTGTATGTAACTGGTGGTTAATTAACAACTAAAATGGAATTATTGTCGGGATCCCGATTTTGTCTTTGTCACGTCCGTCAGCCATGTACAAACAATGTTGCATGTTTCATGTGTTTTGTGCATTGTTCGCGGCCTACGAAAAGTATTGTATGTTTTCTTTGTTTTTTTAATGGCGAAACAGCGAAAATAGGCCATGCAGCCTTAATACGGCACTACAGAAGTTGTCACTGTCATTTCTTGTTTGCTTGTACATGTACATGTAGGTTTAAATGTTATTTCTTGTTTATGCTTGTATTTTTATTGATATGGGATACAGTTTTTATGTTGCATCTACAGGTACCAGTCAATTTAAGGTCTTGTTCCCATGTGTACATGTGCAGAGCTTGCTAGTATTTAATTATTACTACAAGGTTCACTTCACACTTCAAGCTTTACAATCTGTGCTATATTTTTTGAGCTTTTTCTTTGTATTTATTATATGTGTGCACTCAGATGGTTAATATTTGTTATTAATGTGCAGAAACCTACATGTATACATGGATGTTAGTGATGCATGGCCATGATGACTGGGACATTCAGTGCAGTCTCAATTAACAATGTCGATATTATCGTCTGATAGTATTGACGATTTGATGATTCATGTATAGCGTGAAGACTTTTAAAAATTGAAAGTACATGTACCCTTATAGCAATAACTCAAACAACTAAGAAAAAACAATTACGCACAGAGAAAATGAGCCGTTAAATAAACAAATAAGACATGACCTCAAGTGAATACAAACCATGAGATAAAATCACTTAATTAACTTGAAAGCTTAGATTTGAGTGCTTTTTATCACTGGTTATGTATAGCAGTGTTATAGGTCTTGGGACTGGTCTTGGTATCAAGATTGACACCGTTCTCCAGACTGCCAGACCCAATCTGTTGATGTCTGGGCTGTTTCTCTCGGTATCGCAGCAAAGGTCTCGGGGTCTCGATATGATCAAGATGTTCAGGCATTTACGTCAGCATTGTTGTTGGAAGTTTTCAAAACTTGCAATTTGAAAGAGCTAGATAAAAAGTGAACATGGTCATTTGATAACGTACGTCAATGATAATAGTTTGTTTTTTTTTCCCCTAGGCAGTGACGTTGAGCCGTCCCTCAGTCATGGATCAAGTGGGGCACATCATACTACGGAAGCTGATGGAGGGTACCGATCCAGCTGCAGTCCCCGCTCAGGATGCCCAGGCCCCTGAAGCTATGGCAGGTACCAGTGCACCCGGTGGTGGAGGGGTAACAGAGGGTGGAAAGGGCGGCACTGTACTTAACCAGTTTGGAAACAAAATTATGGATGAACTTAATAAACTACCACGTGAGTAAATAATGGTGTTCATTCGCACTGTGGAGGTTGTGCACGTGGTTCATTCATGTTTAGTCTAGTGAATGAAAAGCATGGTTGAATGAATTGTGAATGTCAAGAGGGCCTTGAAGAGTTCTCCCTTGGATTGGTTGGGGGGGGGTGGGGGCTGGAAGGGATTGGGGGACAGATGCACGGATTCAGCAGCAGGGTCTTCCAGCGTACAATGTCTTAAGTCTCGGCTTTTGTCTTCTTCAGAGAATGTTTTGAATGTGGAATTTTGTTTAGTGCACATCAATTTCTGCTTCAGTACTGCGCAGTCTGCAACTCTCGCTTTAAAGTTTCTTTTTGGAAAGTTTACTATTTTATTGAAAAAAGGGGATTGTTTTTGTTTTTTAAGGGGGGGGGGTAAGGGTTCAATAATGAAAACTTACCAAAAATATAAAACAAATACTTGTATGTCTACATACAATGGAAATATGGACATCATTTTGACGCATTGACCACTTTGGATGAAAATACATGTACAGTCGACTCTCGTTAATACGAGGTCCGCCGGACTGTCCTGTTTTTCTCGTATTAACCGAACCTCGTATTATCCGAGCGCGGTATTAACAATGCACATTGCATGAAATAATGGACGCACGTGGAAAAATGCACCCGTACTGCAATGGACACTGCATAACTGTGATGATTTACAGGTACATGTACCATACCAACATACAACATTTTGGGCAAATAAAACTGTTTTGATTTAATTAATTTATTTCGAAAGTCAATTTATGAAACAATTTACATTTTTCATGACTGAAAAAGGAACGCATATGACTTTAACTTGCCGTTCTTGGCAGCCAAGTTTCGGTCGCAACGGCCAACATGACAAGTTGAATGTTGATTTTCATCGGTTGTCACACCGTACCTTAGTAAGTAATGCGAGATAGCTCATAGCCAAGGCGGGATACCAGCGAGCAATAAACGGTCTGGTGTCCACCTCTCATCTGCGTTGTACAATTACTACCATTTAATAGACTGGTACCATTGCCAACGCTCAAATAGCACCTCTATTCAACATGTTTTGAAAGGCTGGGACGTCAATTTTTCACCTCCATGAAGGTAAACTATCGATGCCCAACAATTGATTCCCCAAACTCGCTATAAAAGTAAGACAAACAATACATTTGCTCGTTACGGGGCCGCAAGAATACCTCGTATTATCCGTGTTCTCGTTATGACCGTGCTCGTATCATCCGTATTTAAATGCATTAAAACACGCACGGGGCAGTTCGGGACCGGCAAAATACCTCGTATTAACCGGAACCTCGTAACATCCGAGCTCGTATTAACGAGAGTCGACTGTATAAGACTGTGTCGCAGATCCCCCAGGAGTTCTTATGAAATCTTAGGAAGAACCCTCAGTAAGTAAAGAGAGATGGGCACACATGGGTGTATAAAAAACATGAATTGTATTCTGTACTTCATTGCTCAAATCTGTCGGTACTTTTATTTATTGAGTGTTGAAGATGACACAGGTGTATTTCCCATCCCCTGGGCAACTAGAAAGTCAGTATGATATGAAAAGGGGGTAGAATCGATTAAAAAGACAGCCTTCATTCAAAGAAAGTGGGATTTGTAGTCCGAAGTTCACAGCACAAAAGAGTTCCCATGGTTACTGGAGTCGTATTACGGCACACTGTGTATGGGAGCAGCTGGTAAGGAAATACTTCATGAAATGAGAGAGTTATTGGGGCAGAAAGAAATGAGGGGGAAAAAAGAAACAGGGGAAGGGAGAGCTTAAGTTGAGTAATGAGAAGCATTATTATTATTTTGTTTTTGTTACTTTTGTCTGTGTTCAAAACAGCCATGGAATGTTAAATTTGTTAAATTAATGATGGCCAGGTGGGAGGGTGAAAGATGGCATGCTGTGTTTGCACTGTCCAGTTTCAAAGTATTCATTTCTTCTTGTTTGTTTTTTCATTTTTTCAGAAATGAGTAAGAGGTCGTCATTTCTTTTTGGGGATAAATTTTAGTCTTTGAATGGACTGATCATAATTAAGCTCTGCCCCTTAGAGAACTGACCAGTTGTTACTGCAAAGACATGCCCAAAAATCAGATTTAGATTGACTACTTGAAAAGTCCAATTACATTGAAATTGTATAAAACTGCAGTAGGTGTGGCTGCCAAGTTCTTGGATTGCTGCATTGTGCATTTTCTGTGTAGCACGGTGCACTGCTTTAGAGGGTGGAGACCTACATGTACATGTGTATGTACTATGTACTTGTGTCAAAGGTCATGCCTGCACAACCTATGTGAGAGCTGTAGCTAGGCAGTTGCTATGGTGGGCAGGTCTTATCGATCAGTCTTTTGTTACTGTAGTTGTTTGAAAAATTTACATACACGTATTTGTCCTTAAGAAAAACTCAACCCATTGTCAGATACAAGCCAGACAATTGGCGCCCAATTAAAATTAATTTCCCCTTTTATTTCTTTATGTGATTCTTTTAATTTGATGGTAGGCTTTTGACAGTACAATACCTACACATACTGCATACGTGCATGTACATGTACATGAACACTTATTTTATAAGTATTAAGGGTATGGAATCTCTCAATCTTGGGATTTTTTCCAATTTGTGTCTTAGTTGACCAGTAGTGGATTTCACCAAACTAGTCCTAATTAGGACTAGTCCTAGTTATACATTGTGACTAGTCCTATAAGTTAGGACTAGTTAACTTGTCTTAACTCGAGATAAGACTAGTCCTAGCACTTTGTAAAATTCAAACCTGGGGTAGATTTCACAAAACTATCCTAACTTAGGACTACTCCTAGCTTATACATTGTAACTAGTCCTATGTAAGTTAGGACTAGTTAACTTGTCCTAACTCGAGATAAGACTAGTCCTAGTGCTTTGTGAAATCCACCCCGATGATATTTATTGTAATGCGCAATAATCTCTTAATGTGGTAAGTTCCACTTGAGATAAATAACCTCTGAATGTATTTGCTATCTTTTGGCCCCAAAACGATCAAGATACTTTGTAATTTCGGACACAAAAGCAAGTGTTGTCTAGCTTGTTCACCTTGCGAAGAATTTGGAAAAAGAGAGAAACAAAGAAAGTTGGAGGTTATTAGTAGTTGTTTTTATTTATCTTGTTTGTTTTTTTCATTGTGGTTTTGTTTTTCTCTTCTTTTGTACCTAATGCATTTGATTTGTCTCAGTGCCAATGTGGGCCATCATCACGATCGCCATCGTCGCCGGACTCTTGCTGCTGTGCTGCTGCGGCTGCATCTGCGTCAAGTGCTGCTGCAAGAAGAAGAAGAAGAAGGAGGGCAAGAAGGGATTGAAAGGTGCCGTGGACCTGAAGAGTGTCCAGATGCTAGGGGCTGCCTACAAAGAGAAGGTCAGTTTGAAGGTCTTTGGTCTGAATCCAAGGAATGATTAGCTGAATTCTACAGTTGTGCTGCTTTTGATTGTAAAACATTGCTGAAAATACTCATGCATCTATTTATTTATTATAGAAAACAAAAAGTAAAGTAACCAGGGAGCACTCCACTTCATGGTAGCTCAACCATGAAATTCCTTGTGCCATTTTGCTTTTCAAAATTTGCCTTGTTTGTGGAATTGCCCAACTGTAAATGTAGGTGAAAGCCGAGGTCGCATTCACTATGCATGTTTGTTTGTGACAACTCAGCGTCACAGAGGTCACGCAGGCTTTTTTTTTTTATTTCACCATGACCTATTTGAGTGAAGTATCAAGTTAGAAAACTCACTTATTCGAATGACATACCACTGCATGTACATGTAGGTAAATCTCTCCCCTCAGCAAAAGCATTTGCATTTGGGACTTTAACATGTCATACATGTAGTTCATGGACATACTGTTAACATAAAATCAACTGCTTTGAATTGTTGTTGGCTCTTCCCCAAAAAGAAAAGGAAGGAGGGAAAATATTCAGCAGGCATTGAATTGTTCGGTCGCACCCTCTTCAACCTATTGAATGACGTCAGTGAATATTCCCGTAGAAATTGTCATTTCACTTCTGTTTTATTAGATTATTTTATTTTTTGTCAAATGATTTTTTGCAAGCTCGCTGTGATGTGTGTGAGGCACGTTTTCCATGCTTTACATGTAGGCCTACACCATCAAAATGTCTCCATAGAGTGACCATCACATGTACATGTATTCCCTTTACCTAATTATTTATTTTTATGGCATCTGAAGAAGATGGATGGAAATTAAACTTCACCGAAGGCTGCTCATCATTGAAGTCTGTTCCCATGAAGCAGTTGTCAAGTTTTGAAATTCAGATGTGAATTTAAATTACAGTTTGCCTGATATACATGTATGTAGGAAAATATGGACTGATATAAAAAACTAAAAAAAACAAAACACTTGGGTTGTATTAGCATCACTGATGTATGACTTATTTTGTGGGGGCAGGTTACTTATTTACATACATTCAGAGAAATGGTTTCAGTTCAGTCAAAATGAGATAAAAAATATTTTGCTGTTTTGAGCGTGTAAATTGAGCTTAGGGTTGGGAAACGAGACACCACCGAGTGGGAGCAGCGTAGGGAATCAAGACAATTATAGCTGTAGAGGAATTGTTCGACCTTGTTCATGGTGCACAACACTTGACATGAAAGAGTGGAACCTGTTATGAATACATTGACGGACCAGATGTTAAGTTCATTCTAATTTGAATCCAAACACCAAGAAGGCTGGGAGAACCATATCTAATAACGGTTCCAGCGGACAACCATTCCGATAAATTACGCTTGATTAGCAACATGTACTGTAACAGTATGAAGTGTACTGCAAACTGAAAACCAAAATCCATAACGATCCACGCTCCGTGAAA
The DNA here is from genome assembly GCA_911728455.2 of Marthasterias glacialis. Taxonomy (NCBI): domain Eukaryota; kingdom Metazoa; phylum Echinodermata; class Asteroidea; order Forcipulatida; family Asteriidae; genus Marthasterias; species Marthasterias glacialis. Next base: position 15,296,834 of record OU452223.1, read on the forward strand.
AGCCGCAAACCCTTCAAGGTTGCAATGTTTCTTGTTGTTTAAAAAAAAGAATTAAATAAATTCAATTGGAAAAGAAAATGGAGGCCTAGATATTGATACATAAACATCATGTATCATGTGCATTCTTATTGGGTTTATGCATGCAAGCACTAGCTTGCTTTGTTACAGTGTAATGGCAGGATATTGATCTTCCCTGTGCATGTGCACGGGGGACCGTCACAATATCAGGTGTTGTATACAGCATGAACAGGGTCGATTACCAACCATGACGGTATTATGTATCGCAACTCTGTTGAGTCACGCGTTCTCGCCTCGCCTGCACGGAGTCACGATTGCTGGAATGATGCATGAAATTCATTTTATTAGTTTTGTTTTGATCTTTTTTTAAATTTTATTTTTTGTTCCATCTAATTAGAAAAATGATTTTCATTGTTTTGTTTTTGGTTTTTTTCTTTTCAATGGGAAGTTATACAATTTTGTTTGTTTGATTTATTCTCAGATACGTTTGGGTTTTAAAGTGTGTGTTTTGAGTAAATATTTTCAAAGTGTATGTTGGAAATGAGAGAAATGTTGCCTGATTTTGAGTTAACCGGCCTGGAATTTTTTTTTTCTGGTTATTTGATTTTATAGTTAGAACATTTTTACATTTGTGTTCAAGGAACCCATTGCGTACCGTTTATTTCAGCGATTTATACATGTAGTCGAGTTGATTTAATTTGCTGTTTACCATTAGTGTCACAAAGTTGTGCATGTATTTTCCAATCGATTCAAAAAGGTATTATGCTATTTTATGAATCGTTTTGTCATTATCAGTCAGTAAATCACCTCCTTCTTCAGGTGCCAACTTTACTGACATATTCTGATGGTTCACTGTGGGTCAGTGAACAGGGCATTGATAAACTGAGAAAGGCCATTTTTTCCTCAGTAAAGGGCACCTCTTTGGCGGAAATTCAGTGTCAATGGGCACCAAGGCAATGACCAGGAGGCACCGAGAAAATTGCCTCTATATTGACCCCCTTGCACGCACGTCACACGCAGCGACTGTGCCAAGCTCACCATTTTGGAAGTCAATAAGTATTTGTGTGTAAATGCTGCAGTGCCTTGAATGCTCACCACACTCTGGATAACACGCAGTGACATTGACTTCCAAAATGGCGCGACCAAGATTATTGTGATGATGACGTCAGGTGAATGGGGTCAGTAGCCTCCATGAAGTATCAGGCTTGGGTAACCATGGTAACGTCTGAATATTATTTGCCGCCCTTCGTGAGTGGTTGAAGGAGGTTGAAGCGCCCTTGGGTCTCACATTAAATTCTTCCGCTCATTATCACCCAAAGGTGTAGGCTCGTTCTACTTTCATTGGACGATGTGCAACATCAAATTAAAACCCTTGAACCTTATTGTGGGTCAAGTTATTGAAGCCAAAAATTGGGGAGGACACATTTCTTCATTGTAGAGCCGACTTTCTTTTACAGTTATGTTGTAGATTTAAGGTAGGGCGAAGTAATCATTGGATGCGTTGAATCAGATTGGGAAAAGTCAACACAACAAAAGAAACAAAGAGATCTAAAAAGAAGAAAGAAAACAAATATTAAATCCACTCGTTGTGTTTGAGAAAACTTGAAAAGAAATGACGTTTGGGAATATAACAATGCCTCCTTATTGGAATGAAATTTCTCATCGCTCCAAATGTGGAGTGAGGAATTAACCTGAAAATTTCTCCCGCATTGGTGCATGGAATGAGTTGAAAATGTGTAAATCATGGACCATGATGCGTAATTACTGAGCATGTTATTTTTATAAGGTTCGCCATGTTCTATTTTAAGCCAAGAAGCTAAATCTCCCGACCTTTGACCTGGAGGCAGTAAAGATACTGTCAGTGCAATGCAGCGGGGAAGAGCTTCATTAAATTTGCCTGGAAGGCCAAACCTCATTATCATGAGTGGATCAATGGAGCTGATGGTCATAATCCTACCTTCTCCCCCCCCCCCCCTCCCCCACTCCACGGCAATCTCTTTATAGCAGAGTTGCATCCTTCCATTCAAGAGATGATTAATGCTTATTTTACCAGACTTTTTGTGTGAGTTGTGCATACATAGACGGAGTGTGGCTTTGGCAATTAAAAAAAAGAGAGTGCAGTCAATTTAAGATGCATTAGTGCTGATGTAAATGCTTCATTATGTCATCACAATGCACACAATTATGACAGCAACAAAACATTAATCACATGAAATTGTGCCATTAGAAATCATTCATTCCCAAAGTTCAAATCATTAATAATTGCTGTGCACAAAAAAGAGACACCTCCCCCCCCCCCAAGAAACAAATAATAAATGAAAAATAAAAAATGAAAATAAAATAAAATAATAATAATAATACTAAAATAACAACAATAAATTCTCAAGTATGAAAATGAAATGTAAAACATTTTGCTTGCAGTAACTGCACCGTGTGGGCTGATCATTTCATTCCAGTTTGTGTATTTTAACAGCTTGCGTTTAAATCTGAGGTTTTCCTTCTGTTTAGTGGGAATTTTAAACCAAAGCTGAAAATTGATATGGAGGCAAAATTTGGTTAATTGAGGCGGACAAACAGAGCTCTCAACATTTTCATGGTCATGCAAAGAGTTTGACTTTATAATGTGTTTTTAAAAATTGTCAATATTTCCAGAATAGAATCAATAGAGGAAGCACAAAAGGTTTTTAAAAAAAAGTATCGACAAATCTAGCAGGAAATTACATTGATTATGCATCTTTGTTTTTAGTGGGGACTTGGGATGGGGGGGGGGGGTGTGTGTTTGGGAAGGGTAGGTTATTAATTATATAAATGCGCACAGATAATGACATGCACAACTAATATGTTAATGAGGACTACTTTCCCCCTCTTTTCTTGTGGGGGGGGGGGAGGAGAATCCTAAAAAGTGGTACTCTCTGAGTCTCTGTACCTTTAAAATGTAAACTTCAGACAACCCTAAAGTGGGATTTTTCTTCATCGTTGACAAGTTGGTTGTGAGTGTGTTCATCAGCCTAATTAATAAACCAGCATCGCATGGCCAAAACATACTCTTGAGCCATTCGCCCAGAAACATTCCTGCAGTGCCAGCAAGTTTGCTCACCTGCATCTTTGTGTGTTTTTTTTTAATGTGAGCAAACCTTATGCTATCTAAGGCTGCGTTTGAATCAAGTGACTTCGGCTGTGGCTGTGGCCATTGGCTGCAATAGCAATGTTGAAGAATAGGACTTTTCAGGCTATACATGTAGCTACTGCCGAAGCCATTCATTGGTACACGGCCTAAGAAGGTTTTGGCAAAGGTGTTGTTGCTGGGGCCTGGTAGCAGGGTTGGCAACGTACTCATTTTTATTACGTTCGAGGACCATCAAAAAATGTTGAATTTCAGGCAACACTTTCCTCTCATTTCCTAACATAAACTTTGTATGAAACCAAAAATAATTAATTGGACTGAAATGACTAGTGTAATCTTAAGTTGCTCACTTCACACGGTCATTTTGCTTCATTTTAGTTATAACAGTGCATTTCTAACGGCGGAATTATTTTTCACTCATCTGTATTGCGTTATCATTCACCTTCTCTTTTTCTGTTTTTTTCTCACTTTTTTCCACCTTTTTTCCACAATTTACGTGATGTGAGTGGTTCTTTGATTATACTTCATTCCTTTTCTCACAATTTTGAGATATATTGATTTTATTATTTGATTTCTTTTCTGTTTTTCTGTTATCTTTTTGACAACTTATTTATTGTATTTGTTTTTTCTGTTAATCAAATCTTCTAATAACTTGTGGTTTTGCTGGTCTTCACATTTGTAAACAAAAAAATCCAAGTTGAACATTTTGGAGTAGTCTAATGCAGAGGGGGACCAGCAACCCTTTTTGATACATATTATATATGTTGTAATTTTCACATTTTAAATGTATTTCCGTTATTTTGTGTATCTTCATTAAACAAACACAGTGTTATGCGAAACATTTTTGAATTGAATTAACTCCTGACCCGTCAACAGAAATATTACCTCCTGCTCTCTGCACTAACTGATATTACTTCTATGCTTTAATAAGTTGCATGGATTGTCAAGCAGTGTCTTGTTACATAATGAAAGTATTTCTGGCATTTTTGAAAAGCTATATTACATTTGCATGTACGTACATGTAGTAATTCATTTCATAGCAACAATTCAATTAGAGTGTTTGTACTCGATCCTTATGTTACAAAGAATTTAAACTGCATGTTGCAATTTTTTTTTTTTTTTTTTTTTTTTTCCGCAGTTATTTTCGTGTATGCCTCGACCATTGTTAATGTAATGCTTGCTCGGTATATTGTGCTATTGACTACCACTACTTCAAATTGTTTGTGGTAGTTGCTACAGTTACATAGATTATTAAAGCCATAACAACTTTATTATGTCACAGAGTATTTGGCATTCTTATGTCAAGTTTACTATGCTATATTGAAGCATAGCAATGACCTGGTTGAAGAACTGACCTGTGTTAATGAAACGACTTGCAATTCTATGTGTTTCATCGCACGTTGTGCTTAAAGGGGTTGTGTCGTCATGATTATAGCAGTAGATGGAATAACCCAGTTACTGCCCGGGCGCGCCGGCAGCCACATCACAGAGTGACAAAGACGGCACCCTTTGTGATTTGACCGCAAACGCGTGCGTGTGCCCGTACCTTGGTGAGAGTTCATCTTTCCATGCACAGCCACAGGCCTGCTAAAATCACAGCCCCTTTAACTCTTCTTTTCTGTTTTTTCCCAGATGCCTTGGTTTTGTGGGAATTTATAAGCAGAAGAGTGTGATTTTGCATAAATTTCTGTATATATTACGAAGGAATTGTTTTGTAACCAGTGACTCGTGTCATAATTTATGTACAGTACTTCTACAACAGTGGATGTGAGAAAGTGACTGTTACCCTGTAACTCTAATGTACATGTATGCTGTACATTTTATGTACATAAAATGTGTATCACACATTAACCTGATTAGTACAGTCAACAGTCAATGTGTACTGTTATGCAGCCTTTAATCATGTTAATTAACATAAATTATCCTAAACTATGCGACTGATCAGTTCGCTTTTAATATTAAAGGTGCTCATTAACATGGGTATGTTTTTTAGTTTTTTACACATAAATACATGTTCATGAAACATAATGTGTTAATTTTCAGAAACATTGGGGTTTTTTTTAACATGAAACTCTTTAACAGGTCTTTTCTGTTGTGTTGTGTTTTTTATTTATTTATAGTTATTACTTAATCAATAGTTTTAGGATTGCCAGTGCAGTGTTGTAATGTTGATTTATGGGAAGAGGCATTGATCTACTACTAGCCACTGCTATGACCCTACTGACCTATCATCGTTCAGCCATCTTGTTTTTGGCTCATTTAAATCAATCAAACAAAACCGAGGCTGATTTTCACAAAGCTGTTCAGCACACACAAAAACTGCTTAGCGCAGAGATACAAGTATCTTGCTAAGCAGAAACTGGTTACCAGCCTAAGTGCTTTGTACTGTATACTGTTTGTGACTGGTTCCCCACTGATTTTTTTCTTAGCAGAAAAATTTGCTAAGGACCATTTTCTGCTTTAAATTAATAGGGAACATGGCAGTGTGTAGGGAGCATGTCAAAAATGGTAGTCGGCTAGCCCACGGGTAAATGCTGATAAGTTATTACAAGTCACAATTTTACATGCGTAAGTTGATTACCATGCAAACAACACTAACAGGGCTAGAATTACTCAACTGTTCTAGATTCAAGCAAAGTTTTCAGGTAGGAAGAAACTTCAGGATATGAGGCTAGACAGGGGCAGACAACCGACCAGTGTAGGCATAGATGAAGCTCAGGAGAAGGTTTCACTGTTACAAGTTCAGGTACCAGACCCACGTTCGTGAAGATAAGATTTATTCTGAGATGCTTTTTCGTTGCTCATAATTTGTCGTTAGGTAAATATAAATAATCTATAGGAATTTGGGTATTAGCTTAGGGGTAAAGAGAACACTTTAAAACTAATTTACATACCAAATTTACATGTGACTTTGATTTAGAAGAGAATGTTTTTCTTCATCCTTACTTTTTGGAAGAATGGCCACGAAGATGAGCTTCTCTTGGTATGCAAATGAGCAATCAGCAGCTACATGCATTTTCCCCAATTAGGATGCGTTTTGGCCACCTTGACAAGAAATAAGTTTGAGCTACAGTCATTGGTTAAGTGTTTTTGCGTGTTTGGTTCAGTCCCGGAGAGATAACTATTCTGAGCACACTGTAACTCAGTTGTACCTAGGCCCGTTTGAACTCATAGGCTAAATTTAGCTTCAGGTCAATCTGTTTAAATTGAGAAGTGAAGGACGGACTACAGTTTGTAAAAAGATAGGAAGTCTAGTATGATGAAATAGTTGTTTACTAGTTTAAGTTAACGGGGTTTGGAGAAAAACCTTGTAATTTCTCTTTAAAATGTACACAGTAGTTTCTCTTTAAAATGTACGCACGCACATTGTTACAAATGACACATCCTTTCAGCGTAAATAACTCTTCATATTAAATTTGTTATTTGTGTGATTTGGACTGCTGACGTTATAAATTTGTTGTTGTCATGCAACTTAGACAAGTAGGCCAGTCTTTTTTAATTTGTTAGGAAAGAGTTTCTTCATTGATGGGAGATTTTCAGTGTTTGGTAAAACAATTGATTTAATTTTTAACCTTTAGGTAGTATTTCTTTTTGAATTTTTCCGAAGTTTATCTGCGAAGAAATGTTTTGTTAATGCCATAATTTATTAATTGTTGCAGGACAAGCGATCACATTTCCCATGTGTTTAAGGATTTCTTGCGATCCTATCTGCCCCAAGCATGCAGGAGCAAATGCTGTTGATGAGAACCAGTGTTGGTTAGGCTAGTCTCATCAACATTTATTTATTTATTCATTTATTTATTTATTGAAGACGTCATGGTGAGGCTAATTCAACCAAAAATGTTTTTTTCAAGGGGCCGTGAGAACAAACAAAAGTCAACATACATGTACAACACATGTGTAATCAAATAAAGCACCAGAAAATGATGAAAGAAAGTGTGATAACAGTTTTAAATACTCCCAAAAACAACAATCGACAAATAAGGCCTGGCATCAAAAGTAAAAACATGATGATATGGAAAGATAACAGTTAAATAAATTTTTTTATAAAAAGAAACAAATGAAAACAGTAAAGGCTTATTCATTCTAAGGGTCTGGAGGGAACAAAGCAGAAAATGCAAAATGACATACATGCTGAGTTCATTAAAAAAAAAACCTTTTGTTTTAATGTAATTTATTTATTATTATTTTATTTAATCTTAACTTTGAGTCCATTCGACCGACCCTACAGAGTTTAATATTACATGTCCATTGTTAAAAATGTGCCCTTTTTTTTGAAAATAATCTAAATCTGTACGTAAAAATACATTCGTAAATATAATAGATTTTTTTTCGTGTTATCTTTATTCTTTGTCAATCGTCTGACTCTGACTAATTTGATTCTGTTCAATAGATTGTAAAAATGTGCCCTTAAGACAGGAATTGAAAAACGAAAAACAAGCACACTGAGTAATCTTACTGAAACAGTGAAAAGTTAGAGCCAGATGTTTGTGTTTGCCATCCCGGCATCCCCCATGTGTCTTTGCCATAGTAACCGTAACGTCAAAAGCACGACTTCGTATATAGTGTAAATGGAATGCTCAGTGGGACTGCAGATTAAGTACTTGTCTACGACATTACAACCAATAATGTCAGGTGTCTAATGGGCTGCGCTAATTAAATTTTGTTCACATTGTTAGGGTATTGTCTTCTTGAAGGTAAAAGAAAACAAATGAAACAATCAAAGATAATTGGCAGCTGAAAAATGCATGGCAGTGTACTTGCCCTTTGAACATTTGTGTCCGCCCTCCAACCCCTGCCAAATTTAAGGATATATTCGTAGCTATTCAATCAATTGAGCTATGAACTGAATTTAATTTATTGAACTACAAACGTAAAATAAAAATTGGCCAGGTCGAAGGATGAACAGCAAATCAAAATTTGGTGGTGGACATAAATAATAACATAATAACATACACATACATGCTAATAATAAGGGGAAAGAAGTGTATTAAAACCATTTTTTAAATAGTCTCACAACATTAGGGCGATAATTTTGTGTCGCCCTAATGTTTTTGTACCCTTTGGAGATCAAATTTTACTATGGCAATTAGCCTTAATCCTGCCTTGGGGCTGAAATATGCTATTTTGCAGAGTTGGAGGGGGGGGGGGGGCGGAGGGCAGGGGAAGGTAGAGCGTGTTGGAAGGGTTAATTGTGTGTGCAAGTCTGTATGCCAAAAAATTAATTATTAAGTAAGATTTGAAACTTTGCATGGTGGGAAAACAGTCAAGTAAGTTTTTTTTTAAATTTTTTTATGTAATTATCTCTAATGAGTTAGGTTGGTTCCGAAAAGAACCGATGGTTTACTAACTCGACGTTTCCATCAGTATTCTCTGATTGTCTTCAGGAGAATGCCAGACCCTGATGCTGCATGCTGCCAGACTAATTATTATTAGGATTTTTTTTCTTGCACAATTCACAGACAAATGTCCACATTAAGGAACTCTCTTGGAACAATAGCACGGAATAGTATTATAGATAGAAAAAAATATACATGTTTTTATTAATGAATAAATTAAACTAAACCGCAAAAAAAATTCAAATGTGGAAAAGAATAGACTGAGGAGAAAAAAAGAAATCTTTTCCCGTTTTAGTCTGCCGAAGGGGTATAAAGAGAAACATGTGAATAAAAGCGTAAATAAATCCACCGTTCCATCCTACGATTTTGCCAATTTTGGATAGTCTGTTCAAGTTGGCTCTTCATTATAGTCTTAAAGTAAGTACTAAATGTATTTCCATCTCCAGTTACATTGATTTTCTGAGCTATTTTCATGAAAACTTGCTCGTTACAAAGAAAAATTATCCATGCTTAGAGCTCCTTGTTTCCCCCGTGAGCAAAAAAAGGAAAAAAAAAAAAAGAGAGGGAAAAAAAGACCTGAGGTGTGATTTGATTTAAGGAGTCAATGTCTACATGAATTGGATTGTTTATTACCTAGAAAGGGACGCTTAGCTGGGAGGTTTCAAATGGCAAAGGTGAAATAGTAGTATTTCTGGCATCATTACAGTGAAATGGATGAAACAAAGCCATAAACATTATTCTTAAAATGCATAGTACGGCTGAAACCACATCCAGTTACTAGGGTGTTGAATGGAAGTTTAAAAAAATCACAGAGCTTAAATTGTGTCATATAAATGTGTATTTTGTCATGATTTCGTTGCAAGGTCAAGACTCCATTTGGTCATGAGGTTGTATCTTGCACACTTGTTTATACACAATTTGCTCCATGTATTAACGAGGTCCTAATCCTTGCATGACCTTATTGCATCACGAGAAATGGTTATCGTAGCCTGGTCGTATCATCGTATGACCTTGTTTGCGACCTTGACTTTGACATGAAGTTTGAAGAAGGAAAAAACTCATATTTTATGTATTAACAAGGTCCTAATCCTTGCGTGACCTTATTGCATCACAAGAAATGGTTATCGTAGCCTGGTCGTATCATCGTATGACCTTGTTTGCGACCTTGACTTTGACATGAAGTTTGAAGAAGAAAAAACTCATATTTTATGTATTAACAAGGTCCTAATCCTTGCACGACCTTATTGCACCATGAGAAATGGTTATCGCAGGCTGGTCATATCATCGTATGACTTAGTTTGCAACCTTGACTTTGACATGAAGTTTGAAGAAGAAAAAACTCTGGGATTCATATTTCAGGCCTGGTACTGTTTTCTTGTAACCTGACGAAGGTGTTTTTTCCTTTGTAATGGGCACCGTTATGATGGAAATGGGGAAAAGGGAACATTTCAAAGGGCACCAAGGGGACATTGAGGCAGTTGCCTCTGAAATATCAGGCCTGCATTTTCATTAGATCGGTGCTATAACTCGTTACTTGCTTTACAGCTAGTGAGTATTATTGGACATTAATAACAATTTTTGAAGTACCCAAATATTGAAATGCATGACACTATACACTGTACAGTATGTATGAATACTGGGCGCAAAAGCAGATGCCTAACCTGTTTTCTTTGGGAGCTGGGAAATTTAACACCTGGTTCGTACAACTCTGGTTAGTTCCACTGCTATGGCCAGGATTTCAATAGAGCACTCAGGAAGACCATATTCGCCATGGAGTGATATTTAGTTTGGCAATAAATTATTTGAGAAGTCCGGTGCTTCATTTCATAGGTAGCAAAATAGTTTTGTGAATATTTCATTCTTATAAGAATGGGAAAAAAAGACTTTTGCTTCATTCAGTTTCTTTTTTAGTGATCCTTTTATTTATTTTTTTTTCCTCCTGTCTTTTTTATGATGTATTTTTTGCATCAGAGATAGTGCAGTAAAAAATGTTTTGTTTTTTTGTTTTTTTTACTTTTGCCCAATGGTTATGATTAGTTGCGGTAGTACATGCTTCACTGAATGATTTCTGCTCCTGGGGATAAATAGAAGTAGAGGATCATTATATCATTACATTGCTCCGCAAAACTTGTATTTAAGGTACCGTTTTTAAATTATTTATTATTTTTTTCACTTGCCCATTCCCGCCCCTCCCCCAGTGGCTTTTCACTAAGCTTGTTTTTAGTTTTGCACATAGTTAAAGAGCTTGAATTATCATAGGAGTTGACATGTAGTAACAGAGTGAGCTTTCGGGGCTTAAATACGCAGCCTTTTTTGTCCCCAGTTATTCATAATGGGACCGACGTTCCTTGCAGAGTCGGGGTAAGAAGTGCCGTAAGAGGTGTTTATGTGGGACGGACAGTGATTCAATTACTGCACAAAGATAGTGTATCTTTACTTGCAAACTTGATGTACACTGTACAATGTTGTTTTCCCAGGTTTCATTTTGGCTTTAGAAGGAAAAAAATACATTTTTTTCTAGACCAGTAATTCACATGTGACTAGTATTGTAGGTTCCAAATGTTTGTGCTTTACGCACACATACGTGTACATGCTTAATGAACTCGGTCATTAACGAACTCGGCCACAAAGTGTTTAATTTGTAATTCATTCTCCTGAAGACGATCAGAGCATACTAATCGAAACGTTGAGTTGATAAACTACTGGTTCTTTCAGAATCACCCCAACTCCTAGAGAGAGTTTTATGTACATGGTGTCTTCGCAAATAAAAAGTCAGTAGGAGTTCAGCCCAGTTCATACTTCTTGCGAAGGCGATTGCGACTCGAATTTTCGGCGCCACAACTCCTTATTCGCAGTGAATGTTTCGCAAGAGTTGAGCACATTTCAATTTCAGCAAGTTGTTCGCTGCGAAAGTGTGACATCAAATTTCGCTCGTCATTCGCATTTGCTTTAAGTACGAACCGGGCTTTAGAAGCTAGTGGGAAATATGCGCATTATAATGAAGTTATGACAGCAAAAAAAAAAAAGTTTTATAAACGGGGACCTTTTACTTTGTAGAAAGTCAATGTTTTGTCAGATGTACAGCTAGTCAAGTGTATCTTCTGGAGAGTCTTTACAGCTAACAACACGCAAAGTCTCAAACCCTACTTTATCGGTTAATTTATGTGCAGCTTCTAATGCCATCTGGGATTCAAGAATTAGAATATAACCCTTAATCCCTTCAGCTTAAATCTCTAGATCCATAATTCCTTAAGCCCTCTCCCTCCGTTAAATTTTCTCTAACCTCAGAGAATGCCTTTGTTTACAAGATGGTAGCTCATGAATATTGTCTATACACAACATGTACACGTGTACATGTACATTGTACATTATAGAAGCATGTAATGTCATGCTTCTTCTTAAAAATGGAATAGTTCATGTATAATTTAATGTGAACACCGAAATAAATCAACACTGTCACTCCACATGAATAATGTACAACTACAATGACTGCATGTACATGTACAATACTGTGGACATAATTTGTAGATGTGTCCAAATCGTATACTGGACAACAAAGACAAGACACGTATGCAGATGAGCAAAAAACCTCAAATCAATAAACTACTGAACAAGCATAAATTGTTAATTGTCCACACATCCTTGCTCTGTGGTCCATTAGGTGTGTTTTTTATATATATTTGTATTCAGATTAGCATTTTAAGCATGAAATTTTAGGATTAGTTTTTTCGTTAACGAGTTGACATGGCCATACCCAGCCAGTAACTAAACACTGTTCCAAATAATAATAATGTAATTAACACTCGAGCCTTAATGACAACAAAACCGTGGAGAAGGCCCAATTTATGTTATTGAACGTGTAGTTGGGGGAGCCTTTTACCATCTTTTGTCAAGATACAATTATGGAATTCTAATTAGCATAGTGCCACTTCCGTCTTGGGCTAGTGGTGGTGAACGATACAGGGAATTATGCAAATGAGATGTTATGCTGATGAGCGGATTTACATTCATGAACGAACACAAAGTGCACAGTATTGCAAATGTGCTAAACAACCTTTGAATGTTACTCATATTATTTTAGGCTTGTTGTTGTTTTACGTCAATTAGTATTTTTCTCAATAAAGTTACTGGGAAAATTTGATGGACCTGTTCACACTTAAATTGGTAGCCCAGGCAAACTCCCAGGAAATAGCCATTTCCAAGGAACTAGCTACCCCTGCTTGGTTGGGTGTGGGGTTAAGTGAGATTGCCCCATGTTTACCATCTTTAGTACTTTCCTTAAGAAAATTATATCAAGTGTTAAAACGAACATGAAGTTGCTGTGGCATTAAAATTCCCCAGGAATTTTCCCTGGGGTTTTATATCCTGGGAATTGGCGAGTGTGAACAGGGCTTTTGTAACGTTGTGTTGTCATACTAAAAATCTAATGATGGTATGATAACACAACAAGACGAACCGTCCAGACATTGATCTGTAGTTAATGATATCGGTGATCCTCCTATCAAGCCAATCTTAATGCAGCGGACTGAAGTGAGAGCGCTGGAGTATTGAGCCAGTGAATTACGTCAGCATACTTATACTGGGCAGGCTTGTTATTTACTGCGTCTGCCATCTGGCTTGTAACATATGGAGCGGAGACAAATGCTTCCACATGGATTGAAAGACCGAACAGATTTCCTCTTTTTGATTCATGGAAATTATCTAAAAGACCCCGCTCGTCACCAATTAGTATTATTTGTCCTCTATATTGAAATTAATTTATCTTCACATGGTAAACCTGTACAAATAGAAACAAATTTATTCTGTTTTTCTCATTTTTGTTGTTGATTTATAAATTTGTGTTTATTTATTTGTTTTGTATTTTAAATGAAAGAGACCACTTTCAGTTATGGTTTCTTCGGAACGCGTTTGGCTGGCATAAATCTGTAAACCAAAGGGTGAACGCTGCACTATATTTTTGGTTTGTTCACGCATAAAATGTACATGATGTACAGAATGGCACGGTATAGATTGTGAGAGCAGAGATGCGATAAAGCGTTAAAGCAAATAGAGTTTTGTATTAAGCTTTTTGGGATGCCATATTTTAAACAAACATTTCCTGATTGATAATTGTTTTTTTTTTTTGTTTTTTTAATTCTGGCACATCACTGTGCAAAAAAAACAACAACATACTTCTCGCAGATTACATGTACATGTGCATGTGTATGTACATGTACATCCAGCCGCAGGAGGGTTCATTACACACACACACTCCAGAAACAGGGTAGTCGTTAAAAGTCAAGGGTCACTTCGAATGTCGCTGCAAACATATGTTGGGCTATTTCTTATTTATTTAGACTTTCCTCTGAGTTTATGTTGGGTACCAAAGCAATTGGGGATTGAATGATCCATAAAAATACAAACGGGTATTTATTTCAATGTCTTGTTGCTCTTCTTGCTGCTCCATTGGAACAGAAAGTATTTTTATTATAATTCTTTTTTCACAAAAATGTTCATTTCTTTTTTTTTCCTTCGATAATTTATTGATAAATTAATTTTTTTCAATTAAAAGTACATGTTTGATTTTGTTGGAGGTTTTTATTGGTGGATGAGAAAGCAGAAGATCCATTTTTTTCTCTCTCTCACTTTCTCATTGTGCTTGGAACCTGACTTGTAAGTTTTGCCTCCGAATGACATGAGCCCCTGGTTGGATTTAAAAAATGCAATACTGCGCAAACTTTTAACTATAGATGGAGGGGAAAGGTAATGGAGGAATTAGTGCAGTACGTGGACCAAACAGAAAATATTGCTTAATCAATGTCTCTGTATTGTATAAATAGTAGCAAGGAACCAGTCAAAAACTATATATTTGGATGGCGTGTGCGTAAAGCGCTCGCCTCTCACCAATGTGTCCCTGGTTCGATTCCAGGCTAAGGCCATATGTGAGTAGAGTTGTGCGATGGTTCTCTCCAGTGCCACAAGGGTTTTTCTCCAGGCCCTCCGGCTTTCCTCTCTCTGGAAAAACCAAACACTTTTGATCTCAGGCTGTGCTCTGTGGTCATATATGGGTTGATGTGGCTGGCTGCCGAAGGCGCCCTTGAATGCCTGCAGCTCAAACCTGTGTAGCCGCGTCCTTCACAATTCAGCTTCGCAGCTGCCAGCAAGGACAATTACCCGCCCAAATTATTAATATACATGACATTGTGTTTTGGTTGGTAACCCTCATCTGCAGAGCAGCTATGCAATAAGCCATTTGCAAGTTAGATTTGAATGATGTGTGGTACAATGCCTTGCTCAATTGTAATTGCTCAGACTAAATCCAATGTTGCTATGTTATATGGTAAGGGGGCAGGCTTTTGCATGGTTACATACATGTAAGGGACAGCAACACCCACAGACACTTTCCAATTGAAATATGTGGGACAAGAATTCCAGTCTTTGCTAATCTGGAGGTTGCTTTTCAAAAGCTTGCCCCATACCTTGTGGTGTAGCAACAGTAGTCTGAAGAATTTGGCATTTAATAGTGACCAGGCAAGTCACTGTAACAGACATTATTCAAAGTTAACTCGCAAATGGCATGCTTTGGACATTTCTGATACGTTTACAGTCAAACAATGTACAGTGTACTTCAGCAGATCCTGCATCCAATGCCCATAAAAGGTGTAATTAAATACACTCATAATTTGCGAAGTAAAATCGTGCGGGACACCAGTCAATATATAGCCATTAGTATCTCATGGAATTGTGGCTGGTAATTTGGTCAGTGCTCAGCGCTGCTCTAGTTACAACTGGCTCCAGACAGTCATCTCATATTGACTGATAGTTTGTGCAGTTTTTTCATTACATATGAATGTATCAATTGTATTATAATTTGAGACAATTGTCTTTATCGAAGGTATTGTAAATGTTTAACCCCATGTCCACACCACTGCATGTCCCTTTGTCTAATTCTGACTTTTTTTTTACTAACTCTGTTATTAACATTAAGTACATTCCGTAGAAACATTTATGAGAACGTATGAATGTTAGTTATTAGGTACATACACTGTACATGTATGTATGGCTCTTTCCAAAAATCACGGCTTCGGATTAGGCTCCGACGTGGGTTTCCCGGCTTAGTCAGTAGCTTTGGAAACGTACACTTTCGGTACAGAACTTCAAACAGGCAGACGGTGCCTAAGTCAGAGCTCATCTTGAAGGTGTGGTTTTTTCGAAAAGTGGCCTATGTTATACATGTTCTGTTCTTCATGTAATTTGTCCTGGTCCAATCTCACTGTTCTGCATACTGGGGTATTCTATGCCGACACTCATAGTAAGCGGAGCTACAAAGTGGGGTCATCATGTCTTGATAGTACAAGTAAAGGCTGTGTCCAAATCAAGCGACTTTTGGCTAAGGCTGTGGCCATTACCGTGGCGATAATGGAGAAGAATAGACCTTTCAAACAATCTGGCCCTAGCCATGATAGCCCCAGCTGAAACCATCAATTTGGACACGGCCTACATGTACATACATATATAGTTTCTCAAGAAATGAGATAGTTGAGACAAGTACAGTGTAGGTAAAGGATTTTAAAAAATAAAACGGGTTTGCAAATTACATATTTGAAAAGAAAAAGTCTGATGGATTTTACAAGAACAAGAAATCAACCCTGAGTAAGCACTCAGACAAAAAAAAGGACTAGAATTAGACCCTTAAATTATATATCTACATATTGTAATTGTGTACGAAATGAAAAAGTGGGTTACACACAAATCAAATTTAGATTATCAATATTCAACTAAAACATGGTTACATTTTTGATCAATTTATTTGAAAAATGTATGCACACAAGAACACAGAAAATTCAAATGAATGTGTGGTACATGTGTGCTGTAATGTTGTTTTAAAAAATCACCATGGTAACCGATAATCATATGTGATGTTTTCCGTGAATTCTTTATAACCAGGTTCAGCCGGATGTGGAAGATCTAGATAATGGCGCGGATGAAGACGGTGATACAGACTCTGTTAAGTCAGAGATCAAACTGGGAAAGCTTCAGTTCTCCCTGGACTATGACTTCCAGGAAGGAAAGGTGAGACTGATTTTTTTTCTTCCCCCTCCCTTTTCCTTCCGTTCAAGTTGATGGATTCATCCTGTGATGCACATCTACATTGGTAGACAGCTCGTGGAGGAGGCAACATCATTTTGTGGCGTGTCATGGCCGAGTGGATAAGAACACCGGACTCAAGCTCTGGTGTTTCTGATGAGAGCAGAGTGTGGGTTCGAGTCCCGGTCGTGACACTTGTGTCCTTAAGCAAGACACTTAACCATTATTGCTGTGTCCTTCAGATGGGACGTAACTTAGCCGTAGGTCCCGTGTGTTGTGTAATGCAAGTAAAAGAACCCAGTGCACTTATCGCAAAGAGAAGGGGTTTCCCCTGTGTTCCTTGTTTGATCGGCAGCAGATTGTGCCACAGCACCTTGTAAAACTGTTACATGGTGCTATGTAAAGGAACAGGTCTCATACTTCAAAACGTAACTATGCATAGGCCTACCTTGAAGGAAAAAATACTGAGTGCTTTGAGACACCCATCGGGTGTGATCAAGCGCTATATAAGAATGTTGTATTATTTTTACCCATGTGTGCTGTTACTAGGCAGTCACCATGGGTTGGCAAGGGCCTGATGGATCATTGGTTTGTTTATGTTTTGTTTTGGATGTTTTTTTTTAGAAAATGGAGTGGTTTTGCCTTTAAATTGCTGTCTTTGTAATGATAATAAGTTGTACACTTTGCAGTTTCCATGTGAAAGTTATCAAGTGGGCCAGCATCTCGTTTTTAGAAATTTAAATTACATGCAGAAACTTTCTACAACAAGAATAGCTTTGCTTTATTTGAAAGTCATGAGCATGTTGACTGTCTCGCCTGTGAATGGTGAACATTTCTTTACACTGAATTTGATTTACATCCAAAAAATGGGTTGTTAACTTCCTAGCGGTTGGACTGAAAAGTTTTTTGTCCTGTCCGTTTTTCTTGTTGATGCATTAACAAAATGACACGAGTGATGAAAGTTGATTTCTTTTTATTTTTGCCCCGCCTCAACAGTTGAACGTCTCGGTGGCCCAAGCAGCAGATCTTCCAGGAATGGATTTCTCAGGGACGTCTGATCCATACGTCAAAGTGTACCTCTTACCAGACAAGAAGAAGAAATATGAAACCAAAGTCCACCGTAAGACGCTCAACCCAGTGTTCAATGAAACCTTCACATTCAAGGTGGATAGCATTTTTGATGTACTATTTTCATTTGTTGTTTTTGTTGGTATGGTTCTTAACCCTTTAGCAACTACACACAACTTCAGGGAACCGGCAGGGAAAAGCCACCGGTTTTTATGCAGTATCTAGAAATCTTGATACAACTTTCATTGTGATTATTTTTTGTGTTTACAAGTTTGGTTTATTTTGTCAAGGATAAAATTATCTTTCAAATGATTTACACATTTGTGTGTTTGCTTTTTTTTTCAATGGTGTTTTTTCAATTTGTTTTTTTCAATGGTGACCATAGGTTATATTTGGGCCAACGTGGTCCTCAGATCACGCTCTATCTACGGCTGTTTAGTGTGATCCGCTAGCATGTGTAAAACCCAAGATACAAAGTGTTTTGTAATCTCGGGCGGTTTCGGGTGATTCAGTGACTAAAGGGTTAATTAAAATAAAATGAAAAGGACAAGAACTCATGGAGGGACGAAACAAAAGTGATATTAGAAACTGAAAGAGTGGGCTGAATCACAGTTCAATTTCGCTGTGTGCCCGGTAAAAGGGCGTGAAAAACGCAACAGCTGATTTCGGTTATAAAATTAAGGTCAATGTTTTTACATGCTGAAAAGAGTGCACGGTTTTTCAATATTTTCTCCTGACTCTGTCGACGGATTGAGCCCAAATTTTCACAGGTTTTTTTCTCGTATATATTGAATCAGACAAATTTCGCGCCACAGCACCTTGTGAACCATTACATGGTGCTATGTAAAGGAACAGGTCTCAAACTTCAAAAACGTAACTCATCATACCTCGCAGGAAAAAAAATACTGAGCGCTCTGAGACGCCCATAGGGTGTGATAAAGCGCTATATAAAAACTGCGTATTATTATTATTATTAAGAACACTGCAGCTTCTTTACCAATCCTGTAAAGTGCCTTTAAACAGCTCCATGAAAGTCAGACTTTTTTCTGTGGGTCTATAGAAAGCAATTAGTATACAGTGCTTAAAAATAATAATAATAATACTCTGGAATGTGTTTTAATCATATGATGTTTTTGCAGGTTCCATACAGCGAGATCGCAAGCAAAACGCTGGTGTTTGCCATCTTTGACTTTGACCGCTTCTCACGGCACGACCAGATCGGTGAGGTGAAGGTCAAACTAAGTCAAGTTGATCTGGGGAGCGTCGTGGAGGAATGGAGGGATCTTCAGAGTGCTGAAGTGCCTGGAGGCGAGGTAAAGGAAAAAATAATAAGAATCTCCTCCTAGAACAACTTGGCTTGTTTTCAAATCTCACTTGAAACTTTAACATCAAGAGACCTAAGTTCTGAAAAAGAGTTTCAAGAAATGCATTCAGTAAATAAATATTGAAAATGCCATCACAGTGGATGCTCAGATTATTAGAAAGCATTTTTAAAATATGTTTTGCTATTGTTATTTTAAAAATGTTTATGATACCACTTCATTCGCCCTAACCTTGCTGAAACTTTTTCGTCTTGAGAGCTTTCTTGAAAAAAAAAAAGTTTTCGAAATCGCGATGAATTTGTTATATCCAACTGATATAGCAACCTGCTCTGATGGAACTGACAAAGAATAACATGATGGTATTGATGCATGTCATGACTACAATTACATTTTTGTCTACAAGCCAAGGTTGCTCCTGACCAGTTGTATTCTATTGAGGGCGCCCTTCATGGAGTCTGCTAGAACCATATGTAGAGTGATAGGTGACAATTTGTCACCACAGGCTACAAATGGAATTTTCTTTGTGGTACAATTAAATGACGTCACTGGAGCATGATTCGTCTAAAGCTGCCCTCAGGTCGACCAAGGTTTTGCTTGTGCTGTGACAGAACCGTCAGGATCAAGCAGAAAATTAACATTCGGATCACAATAGCTAAGAAATCGTGTGAATGTTAAGGAACAATGGTTGGGAACACGTCACACAAGTTGGAATTTTTTAACTCTTGCGACTGTTGATTTTTTTTTCTGATGGCGACTGATGCCAATCGTCTCAACATCGTCATCGTTATACTCATCCTGAAAAGTCAGTCGCTGACTGTTCCGTGTCATCGCAAGGTCGACCTGAGGCCGGCTTAATTTATTGTACACATGTACCAGATTTGTTGCAGTTCTTTATACTTCCATGTAGCTCCGAGGTGAAATATGACATGTGTTTCCTCATGGGTACCAAAGTGATATTGATTGCCGGTAGGGCAGGGGTCGCTTGGTTTATTGTAGGCAGTTAACAGAAAAACTTTACACCCCCCTTTTATATTTTGCCTGTCTGGCCCAGTCCTATTGTAAAAGAATAACTAGGTGGAGAGGTGAGGTCAGAGAGTGGGATGAAAAAAGAATGCCTGGCATAGAATCGGAGACATGGAACAAAACAGACTAAACAAAAATACAACTTGTGTACTGTCTTCGTTTGCTTTGGGAAAAAGATGCTTGTGCCAAACCATTTAAAAGAGGAAAGTCTGTGTTTTTTGTAGTAGCAGTAGGCCGTCCTCTCAGGTTATGCCTAAGAGATGGCTGCTGCATTATGAAACTCTTCCAGAACTGATGGTTTTGAGCCTCTCTGCCAGCTTCTGTTGTAGAGAGGATACCTCTGACACTACAGCTTGTTTGTATGGTGTCGATCCAGCGCATGGGCGGTCGCCTGCGTTTGTTATTTTTTTTTTTTTTTCTTTTACAAAATCCTTTCAATATCCACTAATAATGAGAATTATTAGTTCGTTTTTAATTTAAGAACGAGTGCAGCTGCTTGATACAATTGCACTAAAAGTCTATTTATACAGTTTACTCTGCTCTGGTTCTCCTGAATATGAGCAGAGTATAGTGTTTGAAACATTGAGACCACAACAGCTTTCAGAGCCACCACTCCTCCCAAAAGAGTTTTACTAGTAATCGTTACTCCCTACATTTGAACTGATATACATATACATCAACAGTCAAAAAGCTTGAAATTGGGTGTGCTTTCATTGCTGGAGGTTGTGTGTAGACGAGGGGCCTCAGACTGTGTGGCTAAATAAATTCTTGATGCATTCTCCACACTTCGAGATGTGTACGTGTCTTGTGAAACATGGTCCATGATGGCGGAAAGCAGGGCCCCCCACCCCCAGTGCAAACATTCATGTTGTTGACATAGTCTTACCTGCACAGTGCTTGGGTTATGCACTAATTCAGGGCTCGCATAATGGTTTGGCTGTGGACAAGTACCACTGAGACTGTACAGCTGCTGTTAGGGTGTACGTGACCGTTCCACTTCCCACTCTAATGTCGTAAGGCGAATTATGTCTCTGGCCGCGGCTGTTGCTAGATGACTGTGTCTGTCTGGTATTGAAACCATAGCTAAAGCTTCTCTATCCTATAAGTAGGTGTGATTCCACCCAAGCCCATCCCCCTTTGCACAGTGACGATGGGAAGCTCGTATGCAATGCATTGAGCAACATTTTCTTAAAAGATTCTTTTGAAGGAAAAAAAACCCTTTTGTAATTGCCTGTCACATGTTTTTGTAGAGACTCAGACAGGCCTGATTGCTCTGTTCTTCAAAGGGCAAGGGCACCAGGGCATTTTCTTCTTGATAAATGGAACCCTTTGAGGAAATTTTAAATTTCTATTTGAAGATTTCAAGGGCACCAAGGTAATGACCAGGGGCACTGGAGACAATTTTTTTTAAATTAAACTTAAACACGGCAGCTCGGAAGCCTTAGGAAACCTATCGATATGGATGCTTGCTATCTGAACCAGAAACCCCCGGGGTAAACCCCTACTCTTTCACAATAAGTGTTCTGGGTTCTTTTAAGTGCACTACCTATCCTAGTACACGGAACCTACGACTTAACGTCCCATCCGAAGGACAAAACAATTATGGTCAAGGACACAAGTGTTGCGACTGGCCAGGCCAGGCCGGGATTCGTACCAAGTTCGGCGGACTAGACCGCTTGGCCAGGACACTCCACTAGTATTAGTCTTAAAAGATAAACTAGCTGAATGCATTTCCTATGGGTGTCTCATAATTGTTGGAGCCAAGCTGTTTAATGTGGACAAGGTGTATGGTGTAATTGTGCCACACTTACATGTACCAACAGGAATGTAATGCAGCCTTAGCCATGGTAGATTTACAAATGAATAGGTCTTTCATCACCGGGCATGCTCGCTGGTCTAGTGGTTAAGACATTTGCTCTAGAATGTAGGGATCATGGGTTCGAATCCCACCCGAGTAGTGTAGCCTGTGGACTGTTTTCTACCCGCAAGACTCGGCAGGGTAGGGAAAACAAAAAAATTAATAGTATCCTCATCCCCGATGCAAATTAGTGCATCCATTAAAAAATAAAAATCGTTTTCTTAAATTTGATTTTTTTTTTTCAGGGCAAGTCGGAGCTTGGTGACATTTGCTTCTCACTACGCTACGTGCCGACAGCCGGAAAACTCACCGTTGTCATCTTAGAGGCCAAGAATTTGAAGAAGATGGACGTTGGTGGACTGTCAGGTAATTATGTGAATCACCATCTTTTAATAGTGGGGCTTCCAACTCGCCATTTGTAAATAATTAAAAAGGAAATATTCAGCTTCAACAAATCTGTTTTTTTTATTTTTGCGGTCTTGACAACAAACTGGAAGTATACAGGGGAAAGTTCAAGAATGATATAGTCAGCCACTGTGATCCAGAGCAAGCCAGAGTTTGTGGTTAATTAACAAGCAAGTAGACACTGTCTCTTGCCCTGCCAGGGCATGTGAAGTGACAACTTTACATTGAGTTGCCCCAGGGTAGCCACCAACTGAATCAGGTTGCCCCAATAGTATGTTGTGTTGCTTGTATTGGATTTAACCAGTCCCGGAAAGAGGTTGCGATATGAACATTCATTGTCTGTTCAGGTTAGAGACTTTAAAACTCTAGAGGGCAGCACACATATTTGTACTTAAAATGTGTATATTACGGTCATGTGGTTCCAGGCCTGATATTTGGTTGTTGTAAGGGCTAGTAAGTTTTTCTTGGTAAAGGGCACCTCTGTGAGGAAAAATAAAAATTTCTTGAACATTTCAAGGGGCACTAAGGCAATTTACCAGGGGCATGGAGGTAATTCTTGCCTCCATGGAGTATCGGGCCTGTAGTTCTAAACAAGCAAAAGCAATGGATTCACCTGCTGAGTCTGCTGCCACCTAGTGTCCTGAAAGTCTCCCAGTTATCATTAGACTGGTTCCCGGTCCCTACACCGTTCTTTTCTGACTGTATATCAGGGACCGGTTGTTACTACCGATATGGCGATTTTGATTGGCCCTCGCTTGTGCGGGCGCAGTAATAATTCTCTAGTTTTAGAGATGACCTTGCTATGCTCCTGACGTGTGCATGTTGTTGTTTGACATTAGCACACGTGTGTATCGTAACCCTTCATCCGGACACAGTGAACCAACCTTCAACATCCAAATTCAAGCTAAGTTAAAAGAATGGCTTAACTAACATTAGTCTGAACGATGGGAGATTTTGAGATTCTGTGTCCGTCATGTTTTGTGTAAAGGCCGCATTGCATTATGGGATTATGTAGACCTATATGCTTATTCCAATTAGCATATACCTGGCAGAAATCTGCCAGGTATATGCTAATTTTCATTACCTGCTACTGGTCCCTATATACAGTCAGATGAAAACGATGTAGGGACCAGGAACCAGTCTAAGTTATCATCTTTTGTAAATGTTAGGTTGCCCTCTGATCAGCTTTAAGACTGCCCTGGGCAACTTACATGTACATCTACAGTGTACCTTTGCCACAGGAAACAAGTAGATTGTGTCTGTCTCATTCAAGCATTCCATACGGGAGATTGTTAGTATCCTCATTGGGTAGAAGATGGCTTCAATCAGGGTAGAAGTATATCCCAGATAGGGTAGTTTGGTTGACAATGGCACTGTGAACACAACTGAGGAATGGACTAAATGTCTTGTAGTTTGGTTGACAATGGCATTGTGGGTTTACTGGGACCGTGTGGGAGTTTTTTCTTTAAGATTCCCAATAAGCGGCGTTGGAGTCCCCATTCATTTTATCTTGTTCTTTGCTCTCTTTGTTTTAATGCCCATTTTTTCTCCTTTTTTGTCTCTCTTTTTTGGGGGGCCCGTATGGTGTGAGTTTTTTGCTCTCCCCTCATTTGTTCATTCTGTAATCTTTTTAAAAAAAATTTGTTCATGTCCCCATTTTGTATTTTCTTTACTTTGTTGTACCATTTTAATGGGTTTTATATCTCTGTACATTGCATTTTTTCAGTTTCAGCGTTTTTTTTTTTTTTTTAAATCTTGTAGCTGTTTTTCCTGTAAATCATGTACAATTCCGCTTTTGGCTGCGACGCATGATAATACTAAACCATTATGAATGAATGAATGAAAGAACTAGAACATGTAATATCTGCTTTATTTTGTTAACATGGTAGGGCTGTGGGGCAGGCCAAGTGTCAAGTTGCATAGGATTTTACCCACTGTGCTCATATTAGGGCTGTCTTGCCTTTTGACAATCGTTTGGTTTATTTATTTTATTTATTTACTTTTTGTGTGTGTGTGTGTGGGAAGGTGTTTGCATGTCTTATAGAGCATAACATATTGAACCCCATTCCAATATGTTCAGAAAAAGTTATAATGACCCCACCTTGAACTGGGATTAGTCTGTGTGAGCCATGATGTAGGCATTTCTCACACAATGTTCAAACCTTCAAGGGCAACTGAACACTGTTGTGTACTAAAAATGATTTTTGTTTTGTTAGTATTCCAGACGTGTTTTTTGTTCAATAATCTACAACCAAATTTGTTTTTTTCCTTGGACCAGATGTTTTATTGTTGAGAATTCTTTTCCTGAACCTTCCAACTCTTCTGGGTACATGAAATTGCTGGAAAATTCAGAGCCAATAGACCGTTCTATTATGCTCCGCACCCTTTCGTGTTGACTAATCACTGCCGTGGGTGCGCCACCAAAAGTCTGACCTGATAAAATCTTATTGGAAAGTGTCAACTTATAGAGCGCGTGTTTATGTCGTGCAGTGTGGCATTGAAGAGACACTGCGTGTACTGCCCACGTGTACAGTGGTGATGTAGCCAATGCTGTGATTGGTCAATAACGGATCAGTCTATTGACCCTAATCACCTGAACGTCGTCATCACAATAATATTGGTTGTGCCGTGATATGAATCAGTGTCCCCGTGTGTCATACAGTGTAGTGGCGCAGCAAAACGCTTACCATAACTTTTGACATGCAGTTTGACTCCAAAAATGGCGAGCTTGGCAGACAGTAGCTGCACTCAACGCTGGTGCAAGGGGCATTATATTGTCAAACGCAGATAGTGTACTGTTTTTACAGCCATACAGTGTATATTGATCTTTAAAAATAAACTGTACATACATGTAGAGATTGGGATTTTGCAAGTTCATAATTCGTCATTTTTTAAGGAGTGCCAGTGTGCACAGTTACTCCTTAACCTTGTTCGAGGTCCGATATTAAAGTGGATTTTTAAAGACTGGGGTAAAAACATAATTCTATTCACACTAGGAAATTAACTATTGATGTGGGGCTTATCTGCTTAAGTCTTGTAATAACAATGTCAGTCTGCCAGTCCAATCAAGCAGTCCGGGACATGCGTATGAATCCTCAGCAGTGGCTTAACTAGACAAAGTTTCATTTGGGAAGGGGCAGGCAGGGGTAGAGACCTTTTTTTGTTGGGGGGGGGGGAAGGGAGCTGTTGATGTATCGACCATCCATTTGTGCATTTTTTCGATCTCTCTTTGAGGCAGGGTGGGGGGGGAGTGGCAAGGGTTCTGATCGGGTTCTGCAACTGATCATCAGAGGCACTTAACATGCTTAACTTCATGATCAGTCGCATTGGTATGATATTAATTCTGGTCAACTTCTGCAAAATAACAGCTTCTGAGGTGTTACCAAAGTGATGTTTAACCAGTTGTTACTCCCAGGTCATGAAATAGCAAACAGGAACAGAGCAAAGCCTTGACATGTACCTGTGAATTGCAGTGTCAAAAAAGAACAACCACTGCTCCATGACCATGTAATTTTTAAGATCTTTTGATTGTTTTTAATTATACTCCCTTAAATTCTCTCTCCCTGCCTCCTCGTAGATCCATACGTCAAGATCTCACTCTACATGAACAACAAGAGGATGAAGAAGAAGAAGACCACAATTAAGAAGAGAACACTCAACCCGTACTACAATGAGTCATTTGGGTTTGAGGTGCCATTTGAACAGATACAGGTATGGATGCATTATGGCAACGTGTCCCAAGAGGAACATTGGTATAGATTGATCACGAAAGAAAAATAAAGTCACTCCGACAGGCACTCAGTAGACCTTTATGCGTATGACGTCATTATGAGCATTTAGTACAGGAAAGGACACCCTCGCGCTGAGGTCAAAACAGCTACAATGCACGTTCCATGCTGCATTTGATCTCAAAGATGGCAACGAGCGCATAAGGTCTATTTAAGTGCAAAATGCTGGATACTGCATGATTGAATTGAATAATCGCCAAACCTTTCTTTTTCATTTACTTCTTACTCAACCAAACACAAACATGCATCTTACCGGTCTCAATCCAATCAAACAGCACGCATACTACATTGACAAATTGCACTTATTGTAACCCGTCTATGCAGTGTACATGACATATGTACGGAACACATACATGCAGGCTTGTATTGAGCACTGGTACTCGGTATTGCCACTGGTACGCATAAAGAAAACGCTACACCAAAGGCTCACACGAAGCAGTTATGTTCATTGAAATCAGCTGTCGTTGTGCATGACTTGCGTGATTGTGTTAATACTTTGATGACAATTGGAATCCATGTAGTTTATATATCATTTGAAACCACAGTGGATGATGTGGAATGGTCATACAGTCGGAGGGTTGACTGTGTACTGTGTAGATTCATTCACAGAATGATATCATATTGCAGGCTGGCATAATTTATAATTCATTCAGAACCACAGTGGATAATTAAGAATGGTCAGACAGTAGGAGGGTTGACCGTGTACTGTGTAGATTCATTCACAGCATGATATATTGCTGGTTGGCATAATTTATAACTCATTCAAAACCACAGTGGATGATATAGAAAGGTGACACAGTAGGAGGGTCAATGTACACACACTTTTGAATTCCTCAGATTAGCGACACTGTTACTATATCACATGACTTAAAGTAATGGTCCATGCAAATCATAGTTTGGCCATCTCTATCATTTTGGCTGCACTGGAAAATGTAACAACAATGTTCAATCATAAAAATGGTGTTTGATGGTTTTATTTTTTATGGTCTGCCTTCTTACAGAAAGTCACCCTGGTCGTCACCGTGGTTGATTACGATCGCATGGGTAGCAGCGAGCCAATCGGCAAGGTTGTCCTGGGGTGCAATGCCACCGGGGCGGGGCTCCGTCACTGGAGCGACATGCTTGCATCGCCACGGCGGCCCATCGCACAGTGGCACACACTGCAAGACATGGATGAAGGGAAGTAGAAACCCAGGCTTATTGCCACCGTTAGCATTTACAAAGATGTAGAAAAACTTATTATATGGTACAGTTTATCCACCTGCCACTTAACATAGACTTTTAAGGTCCGAGGTTTAGACTCAATCTCGAGCCAATCCCTCTGTGCTGTCACACTTAATGAACAGTGTGGGCTAATTATATCATTATTATAGTGATACAAGAACTGTGTTTAAGTAGTCAAAATTAAGTAGTTGGCAAACACTATTACTGTGTAAGGTAAACAACATTAGGGGCATATTCACGGTCTACAGTGGTCTGATTCCAGAAAGTGAAGTGAAGATTGTTGAAGGGTGTGTGGAAGCATAGTGGTTAAAAGTCATAGCATGTGTCAGTGTTTTTGCCCGGTACATGTATGTCGAAAGGTGAAGCAGCCCACCTTTGTATATGTTCTTGTCAGCTGCGGCTGACTTGATCACTTTCACCAACAGGCCAGATACTTTACGTAGGCAACGGAGGCAGTTGCCTCCATGCCCCTTGATCGTTCCAGTAGATTGTTTGTTATAGTTTTCCTAATACTGAGGAAAACCCGTCTTGACCTTTTGCACCAATATGCCTACCCCCACCATGGCCCTGTGGAATCAAGAAAACGAAACAAAACTGAAAACTCATCAAGGGATAATGATGAGAATTGTTCTCAACATTTGGATGTCGAGATTGAAATCAGCAAGTGTTTAACATACAGCGCAGGAGTATAGTGTGCTGGGTAAATATTGCTTCAAACTCCGCTGCCACTTTTAAACAGCCTGTGCTGTTCATCAAACTTCAGGGGAACACTGCTGTGCTATATGAATAGTGACGCATGCCTTAACACATGGGTAACAGCATTATATTACTATGAAGGTTAGGGTCAGAAGTCACTCAAACGGTTGATTTGATTAGTTTTGTTTTCCTTCTCTCCGCCTTCATGTCCGAGGAATTGTATTGCTCCTTGGACCAAAGAGAGACATGCATTGAAAGGAAACTGTGAATATGCCCTTATTCATGTTTGTTTTATCAAGTATCACTTGTGAAAGAACCTGTCAAAGGAAAAACCTTCATTCAAAATGGAGGAATCGTGAATCTTTTCTAAATTTGTATTCCAGGTAAAATGATAATAATAATAACAATAATATTGATATTAATAATAATAAACAATTCATTTCCAGGTAAAGTGATAATAATAGTAACAATAATATTAATACTAATAATAACAAACAATTCATTTCCTTTGTAACTTCTTTTTCAGGACTTTATTCAAAATCCAAAAGACTATTCATGTTACCAAGGTATAACATTGTTTTGGGGAATTTTTTTTTCTTTCTGGAAATTATTTGTGGTAGATTGTTGTCACTGCCAGTGATTAGTCTGCCTGTAGTGAGGTTCAGATGGTTCAGAGTTATTACGGTTTTGACCAACACAAGTGGCTTTGATCAAGAGTTAAACTGTGAGTGACTTTTTCATGTCTATGTTCCAGAGCATAAATCCACTTGACTTGGAGCATATTGTTTCCTCACATGAAAAACACTCAAATCCCAACTTCCTAATTAGCATTCACAGCAATTTGTGTTCATTTTGGAACCCAGAGATACAGGGACATGTATTCTATTTATTTAGTAGACGTATCAATTTGTTTTCTCCAAAACATTCAAAAGGAATGCCAAAGTAATCACCAACTAAATGTTACTCGCCATTCCGTACTTTAAGTAATTCCAACCCTGTACATTCCTTGATTGTTTTTTTTTCTTCTAACCCGGGAAGCCCGTCATCCGATTACATCGGTCAATTTGTGTTGTCATGCAGACACCATAGTCACGGGCCAATTACATGAAGCTGTTGTTGGGCACAACAAACTTGCTAAGCACAGTAAAATTGTGCTGAGCAGAATTGGGTTACCAGCCAAAATATCATGTAACATGCATGATAGTGACTGGTTCCCTGCTAACTTGGTCTTTATCGTTGTTAAACACAACTTTCTGCCAGCTTCATGAAGTTAGGTGTGGGTGCTTAATTTTAAAGCTGTCCTGTCGATCAGAATTATACTTTTGCCGAGCGGGAAGACATTTTACACCATTCCTTCTTCATTCCAAGCATGAGTACATGAGAAACCTTTGAAGCATTTATGATTTGTATGCGCTTTAGACAACATTTGGGTAGTTGCTGATCAGAGCTTAAAACATTCCAAAATCCTCCAGAGTTGAGTTCATTTAAATAGAACCCTCCACAAGACAAGTTCTAAAGTTCTAGTAAATCGAGGAGCACTTGATTGTGTAGCTTGAAAACCTCTGTCAAGACAATTCTTTCCAAGAGTTACCCGTCGAGTTGAAGGCCCCACTGTCAGAGGCCGTTGGTTACATCGGTTGGTTACAAGGTTGATAAATGTACTCATGAACAGGGTTGTTCATTTCCTATTTTGATCACCAATGCATCATGTACAGCAAAGCTTGTAAAGCCTGTACTTAACAGACGGTTTGAAATTCCACTATAATACAGACTGTTATGTAGATAAAATATTATAAAGAAAACCTTGTGAGTTTGTTTATTGTAGGAACTGTATATGTGTTGAAATATATTATATTTTTGTGTACCTGTGCTTGAGTTTTTAGTTTGATATTTAAGAATAGGTTACGTAGGGTAGACATCCGAAGAGTAGCTGAGTACTTCTTCTCACGAGTGTAATTCACACGTACAGACTGAGTATATGAGAACTCCACTAAACTCTGGTTGGCATGTTTTCAATATTGAGTAAAGCAGGGTGTTTATGTTGAAGGTTTTTTTTTTTTTTTTTTTTTTTTTTTAAATTTATAGATATGGTGGACACAACGGGATGGTGCTGTTTGGTTTTGACGGTTTACCTGTTAATGTGTCCATCATTATCCGAAAAAAGTGGGCCAAGACCAACACAACTGCATGTATTCAAAACGTTTTGAAATGGAGGTTGCCCAGTGTATTCTGATAGAGTTCAATGAAGGTAATTGTACCTTATGTTGTAAAGAGAAGCACATTGGGAAAACAGGTTGTTCCCCACTAAAATCCTTAAAAGAAATCTTGAGATTCCCGGGGGGGGGGGGGGGTATACCCTGCCACGTATCGAGCACCAAATGCTTGCTTTGGAGTAGGCTTTACAGGGGTGTGAGAATTCAGCGTTTAGGCTGATTTCAGGGGGGGGGGGTTGTATTTAGAATTTTACTCTGAATTTCAGCTTTTTTGTACACCTGTTCTGTACAAAACTATGGAAACTTTTTAAATTTCAGCCTTTTGCTGGCTGTTTTCAGCTTTTTTTTGTGGCCACTCACACCCCTGGCTTGAGCAAGATAAACCCCGTGGTCATACTGAGTGTTCGTTTTTCCTCAGGAAAATTGCAGTGTGAAATAAACACGGGGTTAAGATTCCCAGGAATTTCCTGGAATTTTGAATTGGCTCTGTGATCTGAACAGGGCTTCTGATCACCGGTACAGTGACCCACATGCAGTCATGTCGTTAAAACTGGCAACATGAAAAATCACTTCTTATTATTGCTATCGGAGTCAATAGACATAGGGAAGATGGTTTTGGCATTGACAGACTCTACATTCGTTTAGCACATTCCTGTATCTAGAACTAAGTAGAAAGTTTCAGCAGTGGTATACTGGTAAAATAAAATGGAATAATCTTTGTAGACCTACTGTAAATCTGAAAACTCCACCGTTACCAGTGTGCTGGAGGTTTTTGTTTTTGTTTTTGATTTTTGTTTGTTTGTTTTTTAATAGAGAGTAATACTCATTTTGCCAAAATCATACAATCGTGAAATAGTTTCGTTTCAGAAAATGCCGATGATTGTTTTCTTTTCTTTTTCATATAAATTTTGTCAAAAAAGTAACACATGATTCAGTTTTGATGAACAAAATTTTTAGACGTTATAATTTGGGAATAGTCGCAGTGAAACTCTGGCTTTCATGTTTAACAAACAAGAATAAAAACATTTGTATTTTTTTTATTTTGTGCACTGATCTTAATCTTCAAAATGTGCACTTTTAATACAACAGTTGTGGTCGTACAAGATCTAAACTTTGCAGAATAGTTCGCTAGAGTTCATTGCTTTTTCCATGGATGAACAAGATGTAAATTAATTCAGAATTTGAAATGCCTTTATCTGTTGGACTTTAAATGTAAAACAAAAACACAAAAAACAACAGAAGTTGTATAGTGGCATGACCTATTTGGTTCACTTTCCTCCGTTTATAATTTCAACAGGAAACCAAGATTTGTGTGGCTTCAAATCAGTGTTGTTGTTTTTTAAGTATGAGATGATTTTGTTTTCAACATTCTTCATGCTAAACACAAATATTGTTCACCCCCAGAAATAGTGAATGTAAAATTTACCCAGTCGGTTTCCCTCGTCGTTTATTGCTAGATATCTTAAACACAAAGTTGGTACATGATAAACCGTGCGGCATTTGTAACCTTACAAGATGGCATACCGCAAGACGGTAGTTGCAACGATTGGTTCAAGTATTGGTGGCAGAGGTAAATTGGAAAGAGTGGAGCGAGTGGAACTGATATCTTGCACTGTGTACACGGACTCGTGGATTTTGACTGTACTACATGTACAGGGTCCTTTTTCTGTTATTTTGTTGGACAACAAGTGTAAAGAAGGATTGCTCCTTGCTCTGTAAGGACTACAGCATAGAGCCAGCGTCATAGGCAGAATGTTTTTCAATGGGGGACCGGGTGGGGAGGTGGGGGGGGGGGGGGTCGGGGTCCAGGGTCCATGTGTTTTCAACGAATTACATGGATCTGGATTTTGTTCATTGGTTGGGGCACTATGACTATTATCAAAAGGGGAGACTTTAGGCTTGGTTAGGCATTAAGGCTGACCTCGAAATCGCTTGATTTATCCTTAACAATAGTTGCCAGTTTTTGCGGTTTGGTCCAGTGCATTCACACCGTCTGCTGGGACACTTTTAGTGTTCAACCTAGTAAGGGAAAAAAGTCCAACCAGCCTGATACGTTTTTCATAGGGTCTTTTAGATTTAAAAGAATCTCCGATTTTCACAATGGGTTTACTGTTTGCATTGATCATGCTTTGTACGCCTTAGGGCCATACATTCTAATGTGCAGCTTACCTTATAACGTTTGTTGTTAACTTAAAACCGTTATTACTTAAGATTGGTTGAACCTTGTGTCAGGAAGGTTTCCATACTTGATGTCTTGAAAGAGATGGTAGAGTCTAAAAGGGAAACCAGTAGCTGCGAGGATCAGTATTGATGAGGGCAAGTACGGTCGTAGCTGCCGGTTACCTTTAAGAGACTACCCCCCCCCCCCGTGGAAATTTTATTAGAACTAGCTCTGCATACTTTTGAAAAGCATGACCCATTTTGCAAGATTACTGTGAGAACTGTACAAATTGGTTGTTTTGTCGTTATGTTATGAGGTATAGACGAGGTATAACCATGGTTGAAGTTTGTGCAATGTTTAAATTATCTGGCAGTTGTCTTGTACTGTTATAGGGGGATCAGTTCACATCTGCAATAATATGCTGCTGGGTTAAAAAAAATAATACTGACAGGTTGGAGTTGAATTTTAACACAATACAGTGAATTGCCTTTGAAAGGTGTAATCAAATGTAAAAGATAATACTAATTAAGAAAAAAAAACTCCTTTATCGAGTGGAACGTTTTTAAACTTAGGTGAATGTTAATTATAGTAACTATGACACCCATTTTTCCAGACACGGTTGTCCCCAGTCCCCCCCATAACTTGGGAATTTAATATTTGTCTTTTCGAATTGTGAATTGTATTCTTGGTTCATCAAAACCCACGAGGTTGAGCAAAGTATGAGGGAATGTTGTTGTTTTTTTTAACAGAACCGACGTTGTCCGAGACAGCAAATCAACTTTTTAAAAAGAATATTTCAAAGGAAAAAGGTACAACTTTTACCCATACCTCATTGTGTTAGTTTAAAAAAAAAGTTTAATTTACCTGAATATTATTTGATTTTATTTTTGTGTGATTTTTAATTCTAAAAATTAACTGTACTGTCGATCACGAGAAATAACCACTCAAAATTATTTAATATTGCCAGTTATTTATTAGTAACCAGTACTGATGTTATGTGTATTGTATATATAGTTGGTGCCATGTTGAAAAATATTTACTAGAAAAAAGACGTATTAATAATTTAATAGATGCTTTGTGAATGCAATAATTGCACGTTTTTAATTCACAGTTGTCCACAGAAAATGTCGAATGCATGCGTCATTCTTCTAGAAAGTTTCGAGAGTTCACCTTTGGTTTTTGTTTGTTGTTGTTTTTTTTTCCCATTGGAAATTAGACCAGAACAATTTTGAGAAAAACATCAATTCTCAGTCATAGTTTAGTCTTATTTCATCAAATGGTCCGTTTTTACCACATTTGACCAAACTGGTGTGAAAAGTACTACGGTATGTGGACAACCAAGTCCATGTGAAGGTAGTTGAGGTAAAATTTCAATTTGGAACCCAATTTGGATCTTTGCTTTTAATTTGACAGAAACTGAAGTAGCAGAATCATTAATCTTTGTAGGTACTGGATCACAAGTCTCTGAATATGTAATCCAATGTCTACTTTACATTAATGATTCCAAAGATTTTATCTTTCTTTTTTGTATTTCCTTGGAATTCAAGACGTAGGTTTCCTTTACGGGAAAGATTTCAATAAGAGTGGCTATTAGCTGTGAATTAAATTGAATACTCCGTGGTTGATTTAAGTTCACAAGATCAAATGGGGGCACACCTGATTATAGGGCCGCATTCTAGAATATAATAGTAACTGTGCCCAAAGTTTGTGGCAAACCTGTTTGTACACAATGTCAAACTATACATTTTGGCCACCGTGTGCTGCCTAAACCATAATTGTTTCCGTGGTATACTGTTAATGTCACCTAGCATTTTTTGAGTAGTGCTAGGTTGCTTTCCACAATTTGATCAAATATTGTGCTGACAAAACTAGCGTTATGATCAATATTTTCCAGCAGGTCTTGCCGAGTAATTCTGTGATCCCTTCATATTCTGCCTTAACCATGGAGCATTCAAACTTCGTAATGCATTTATTGTATTTTAAGAGTATTAGCTGCTGATTGTTTATTATATCGTGATAACTGAGTGCTATGTGTATTATATATAATATAAATAGTAAATACAAATACATGTTTACGCCATGTATGCATTTTAGTGATGCCACTTTTACTAAATTAACCAGAGATTGTGTTCAAAACGCCACAGTTACTTCGAGAAGGTCGGGCAAGACCATACTGCATGGTCCATGCTTGGTGTTCAATGTTCAGTATGTGATATTTTATAGTTTTAGAGGTGGTGATGTACACGTGAAAGAGGAGGGAATAAAAAGCAATATTAGCAGAGTATGGGACACGCATTCAAACGAACCTACAGTACAAAGTGAAATCTTATTTTCCTCTGCTAGGTTTGCCAACAAAGGGATTGACAAACAAGTTGTGCATCATTGCATTTTTTTAATGGCTAGTCAGAGAATCCTCTCAAATTGTGAACTTTTAGGAAGGCAGTGTCATAGGAGAATTACCAGGTAAATCCATTGTTCTCGGAAATAATGGGCATGCTCAGAACTATTCCGTAAACAGTGACAAATGAACTGGTACTTCTGCCACTAACTATAGCGTTCCAAAGTTTTCCATTATTACATCCGGGAGATTCAGGGCTTCTCTCCGAGGGTCATAGCCATGCGGCCATCTCCTGTTTTTCGAGATTGTTTTTTCTTTGAGTTACGAACCAGGGCCCAATTTTCACGAGCCGCAGAGCAGAAAGTATTGCCTGCTCGAATTAATGTGCTGTTAGGTAGCCGGAATCGGCCACCAAACATTGCAAACGCTGTGATATTTTCAACTGAGCAACCATTTTGTCCGTGTTGAACGAGCTGGTTTTATTTACGTGTAGCGGCTGTAAATTGGACCCCGCGGTTTAAGTGCATTGCAAATTATAACGTATGCCCGTCGATTCAATTGTTAATCAGTTTGTGTTTATGTTATTATTGCATGTCATTCCTGGTAGATGTAAACTGTATGTATATAGCTGAAAATAAACATGAAAGACAAAGACAACCAACCCACGTCATTTATTTCGTAATATTTGTTCTGTGAGTAATTGTGGCCATTTTCCCCGGGTCTTCTTCGTTTTAAAAGGATAACCGTATATCATGCTGATATGTAGAAGAGGCAGTCCTCGGATCAACCCCCCCCCAAAAAAAAAAAACCAAACAATAATGATGTAAAGTTTTTTAAAATCATATGCTCTACCACACGCTTCCACTCTTGCGTATAAGATTCCTCCCCCCCAAAAAAAAAAAAAATAAATAAATTAATAAATAAATAAACAAGTAAATACAGAAATACAGAAATAAAGAAAAAAAGACTAAAGAAATAAAGAAAAAAAGAAATAAAATAAAATAAAATGAAATGAAATCAAACAAAACAAACAAAACAAAACAAAACAAAACAAACAAAACAAAACAAAACAAAACAAAACAAAACAAAACAAAACAAAACAAAACAAAACAAAACAAAACAAAGCAAAGCAAAGCAAAGCAAAGCAAAGCAAAGCAAAGCAAAGCAAAGCAAAGCAAAGCAAAGCAAAGCAAAGCAAAGCAAAGCAAGACAAGACAAGACAAGACAAGACAAGACAAGACAAGACAAGACAAGACAAGACAAGACAAGACAAGACAAGACAAGACAAGACAAGACACGACACGACACGACACGACACGACACGACACGACACGACACGACACGACACGACACGACACGACACGACACGACACGACACGACACGACACGACACGACACGACACGACACGACACGACACGACACGACACGACACGACACGACACGACACGACACGACACGACACGACACGACACGACACGACACGACACGACACGACACGACACGACACGACACGACACGACACGACACGACACGACACGACACGACACGAAACGACACAACATAAAATAAATAAAAACAATAATAAATAAATAAACAAACAAAATATCCCCATGCAGAATACAATTAAGATACAAATGTAATTAAGAATGACATTAAATATTAATGTCTTTTAGGATACAGGAGAAAACAGTGAACCGTACACACTAATCAGCATGAACACATTGTCGGTTGTTACAACCGAAATTAGCTGGGGTTTTTTAAATTATTTTTTGTTGGTATATTTTTTTTTTAGTTTTTTTTATAGGTTTTCAGATACAGTTTTCTCAAATTATTATGACAGCATTTTAGAGGAAAATATTTCAAAGATAAAATTGGTTCTAATATAACAGCCAACTTTCAGACTGGAACTAAACAATAATGTTTTTTCCCCCTGTATTATTCGTTGCAATTATGTGTATGCTGCTGAAAATAATTCATGTTTTGGGGAAAGCGAGGTCGTTACGAACACGACATTCAGAGAGTTGCTTTCAACTCCTGATTAACGATGGTGCCCCTCCGCCGGGTCTGAAAGACAGCAATGCGTAAAAACATTTTTGTAAGTAGGCCTTATTCATGTCAAGGTTTCATTTCATTTCATTTAAGACATTTATTTCCATTCCAACAAAGAGAAAACGTCATGACAATCACAGAGAAAAGTAAATGGATAAGTGGAAATGGGGGCATAGCGAAAAAAGCCAAGGCTTGTAGTAGGTATGCCCGTACAGACAAGGATTAACAATAACAAATACAGTGGAGAACTTTTAAAAAATATAGCTAAGTGTAGACTCTATGTAAACTTAAATGAGGCAGAAACGACTTGGATTAGTTACAATATATAAAAGAGGGTACATAATAAAATGGCAAAGCGTAAAGTAAACAGGTGAGATGAAGCAATCTTCATAAGGCGGAAAGCTACAAGGATTAGATCGGATTTAGAACAATGTGAGCTTTGAGTTTGCGTTGGAACGCAACTGTATTCTATGGTGGCCCTGAAGGGACATCGCACATCGCAAACGTGTGCGCATACGTATGCGATGTCGTGAAACAAATCGCGAATATGTGCGCACACGTATGCGATGTCGTGAAACAAATCGCGAATATGTGCGCACACGTATGCAATGTCGAAGAATAAATCGCGAATATGTGCGCACACGTATGCAATGTCGTGAACCAAATCGCGAATGTGTGCGCACACGTATGCAATGTCGTGAACCAAATCGCGAATATGTGCGCACTCGTCTGCGAATATATTCGCGATGTCGTGAATTTTATTGCATACCATTGTCGCATACCTTTGAATAAAATGTCTATTGATCTGGGGGGTTGAAGCACCAAGTCTGGAATCAAGACGTACAGGCATATACACAATGTACCTGCCTGGTACCCAAGCTCCTGCATTGAATGTCTTTGGTATACAAATGGGACCAGGGCCACTTGCATACTCCCTAGTTCACTAACACATTGTCCGCAACTATGACATCACCCCAAAGGTATGCGACAATGGTATGCAATAACATTCACGACATCGCGAATATATTCGCAGACGAGTGCGCACATATTCACGATTTGGTTCACGACATTGCATACCGTGTGCGCACACATTCGCGATTTGTTTCACGACATTGCATACGTGTGCGCACACATTCGCGATTTGGTTCACGACATTGCATACGTGTGCGCACACATTCGCGATTTGGTTCACGACATTGCATACGTGTGCGCACATATTCGCGATTTATTCTACGACATTGCATACGTGTGCGCACATATTCGCGATTTGTTTCACGACATCGCATACGTATGCGCACACGTTTGCGATGTGCGATGTCCCTTCAGGGCCACCATAGTATTCCTACTAGAGGTTATGTAAGAGGGAAGGTTGTTCCAGTTGCAGAGGCCTGACCATAAAATGCTATGTTGAAATGCGGCTGTTCTATGTCGGGGGAGATGTAATAAAGATGAAGATCTGGTTTGATAATTGTGAAAATTACTATTAACCTGAAATGTGCTAACAAGGTGTTGAGGAAGTTGATTAGTTGAATACTTGTACATAAATATACACTGCTGATATAAATTAATATCATTAATGCGTAACAAATTGTATTTTTTAAACAAGGGTGCACTGTGAGCTCTAAAATGACACTTGGCAATAATGCGAATAATTTGTTTCTGCGGCAAATCCATTTTGTACAAGTTACTTTGAGAAGCATTTCCCCAGACCATATTACAGTATGATATATAAGGAAGAATAAGAGAACAATAAAATGTACGCAAAATGTTGTCAGGAAACACAGATTTGAGCCTGGAAATAATGCCAATTGATTTAGAGATTTTTTTACAAGTTTCGGTAGTGTGAGGTTTCCAAGTGAGGCGGCTGTCAATGTAAACTCCAAGAAACTTTGTAAAATCAACCTTTGGAATCTCATGATTAGAAATGCTGATTTTGAGATGACGAACATCACATTTTTTGTTTTTGTTACAGAAGATCATGTAGTTACACTTTTGGAGATTCAGAGACAGCCGGTTTGCTTGAAACCATTCGCTGACACTAGACATATATGTATTGGCAACATTAAATAAAGAAGGAAGGTCCTTGTAACTGCACAAAACGTTAGTGTCATCTGCATAAAGAATGAAAGACAATTTTTTGGTCGAACGATAAATGTCATTAATGTACAAGACAAATAAAAGGGGACCAAGCAGTGATCCCTGTGGTACACCATAAGTAATTTTTGAAAGGTCATAAGTAACATTCATATATTTAGTACATTGAAAACGACTGGATAAATAGCTACTAAACCAATCATGCGCGATACCTCGAATACCGTAGTGATCTAGTTTGCGTAACAAAATATTGTGGTTAATCGAGTCAAAAGCTTTGGACAAGTCTATGAAAATTCCCACGGTGTAATAATTAGGTGTTCGGGCACTCAGCCCGGAACACCTATTGATTTTGTTCGTTTTTTTTTGTTTTTTTTTAATACTTCTTCTTCTTCTTCTCACCGAACGTTGTCCGCTAACCAATGCACACTTCTTAAAGTCACACAAACTTCAAACTTCACACACAGTTAGAACTTCACTAGGACAGGAAACCGTTTGAGTGACGTCATGATGACGTCATCGGGTGTCGAATTACATTAAATCAAAGTTTATTATTTCAAAAAATCATAACTCCTGAAGTACACAATGGATTTTTACAATCTATACATCATCGGAAAGGTCATTCAAAACTGCGTAAACGCTCCACAGACATAACCCCAATTTGACCTTGTCTTCCGGTTCAAACCGGAAGTTGAAATTTTTTGAAAATTTCATATTTTAAGAAGTACTTATCACATGATCACAAATCTTGCATCAGATTGTAGAGAATTGAGTCTTCTCAAACTTTTGCATTGGAGTGACACCATTTTGACCTTTACTTCCGGTTCAAACCGGACGTTTAACGCAAATCGATTGTCCGTGTGCGTTCAAGCGTGTCCAACATTGCTGTACAAAATTCAATGCCATTATGAATGTACACGTGTGTGTGTGCCTGGCTGTGTGACATCGATGCCCTATTGCTATGGACATTAACCACACTTTGTTCTTAGTCTCTTCTCAAGGTGCATACTCCACGCTTTGTTAGTCTTTAATACAGGGCTTATTTAAACATTTAAAAATCAACAAAAAATCAACCGTTTGAGGTATAAACATAATTCTTTCGACAATTTAATGTCAAGGTAAGGGAGGGTCTTTCTTTATGACACAATAAATGACCTCTGTGACCTCTACTTCCGGTCAAACCGGAAGTAGCTTTTTATATAAAATTGCTAAGAGCTAGGAACATGATTCTTTCACCAAATACCAAGGTTAGGAAAGGTCATTCTCTGTTGCACATTGGGTGACCTCTATGACCTCTACTTCCGGTCAAACCGGAAGTAGCTCCTCATGTAAAGGTGGTTAGAGTTAGGAACATGATTATTTCGAGAAATATCAAGACTAGGGAAAGACTTCATTTGTGAAACATTAAGTGACCTTTGTGACATCTACTTCCGGTCAAACCGGAAGTAGCTCTTTATTTAAAAATGGTGAGAGCTAGGAACATGATTCTTTCACCACATACCAAGGTTAGGGAGGGTCCTTCTCTGTTGCACATTGGGTGACCTCTGTGACCTCTACTTAAGACCAAACCGGAAGTAGCTCCTCATTTATACATGGTAAGAGCTGGGAACATGATTCTCCACCAAATACCAAGGTAAGGGAAGGTCCTTCTTTGTTACACATTGCGTGACCTCTCTGAACTCTACTTCCAGTCAAACCGGAAGTACCTCATTTAACGCATTCAAAAGTGGTTAGAAATTCCTGTCCAAACCGGATGTTCAAATTAAATATATTTTAAAGCTCAATTTAACGTATGTTTTTCTTCATATTTTCTTAAATTTAAGTTGGATTAATTTTCATTTCATTTAACTTTTAACACATAAAAATTCTTTTAATACATCACACTCCGAACACCTAGTTTTTGTGATGCCACAAAAACTCGTTTCTAGTTGTTTTCGAATCCGTTGATGATTTTGTTGGTGAGGTCAAACAACGCCATAGAAGTGGAGTGTTTATTTCGGAAACCGTACTGACCATGGAAAATTAATTTAAATTTGTCCAAAAACTTGACTGTTCTGTCATAAACAATCTTTTCGATTAGTTTAGAGAACACCGGCAGAACCGAAATGGGCCTGTAATTGTCAATTTCAGATGGATCGCCTTTTTTATAAATCGGTGTGACTCTGGCCAACTTAAGTTTGCTGGGGAAAAAACCTTTAGATAAAGACAAATTAAAAAGATGAGACAATGGCTCACACAGACGCAAGATGACCGATTTGACCACACTTGGACTTACGTTGTCAAGACCTGCGGCACTGTCTTTAAAGGATTTCACAATTTGGCAGATTTCGTAAGGAGAGGTTGGATTCAAGAACAGGGAGTTGGTGTTAGGATTACCAAGAAAGTCTTTAAATTCACGGTGCTCAGGTCTTATGTTTGAGTCCAAGGTTGGTCTAATCTGAGTGAAATAGTTGTTGAAGGCATTTGCTATTTCAGCAGGATTCTTCAGCATTTGACCATTGTGTTTATAATCACGTTGGATGTTGCCCTTGGACTTTTCCTTCAGAAGAGAATTGATAATGCACCAAGTTTGTTTAATGTTAGATTTAGCACTAGAGAACTTATCTGAATAATATTTTGCTGTGACACCTTTGATTAGACGATTAAGGTCATTACGGAATCGCCTGTATTTGATTTTATTGGCATTATTCAGCTTGGTAAGAAAAACTTTGTACAATTTGTTCTTGTATTTATGGATTGAATAATGCCTTTGGTCATCCATGGTTTTAACCTTTTATTGTCCTTGGTTGTTTTAACTGGAAAATTATGATCATACAGACGAGTAAACGTTGTCATGAAGGTGTCATAAGCAGAATCAGGGTTGTCACATGAGTACATTGCTCTCCAGTCTACTGTCATCAAATCACGTTGAAAACGAGTAATATTTTCGTGGTTGATACACCTGAAGGTTTGGGTGACTCTCTCTTTGGTACAGGAACCATTTAATTGAGTCATGAGAAAAATGGGTAGATGATCTGAGGCATCACAGAACAGGATGCCTGATTTTGATGGAAAATCACAACAATTTGTATAGATGTTGTCTATCAATGTTGCTGTAGAGTCAGTAATGCGGGTGGGTTTGTAAATACCAGGTAAGAGAAAGTTACTGAAAAGACAATCTACAAAATGGGAAGTTGGATTGTGAATGTTGTGTTTTAAAAGATCAATGTTGAAATCACCCATGATG
The DNA here is from genome assembly GCA_911728455.2 of Marthasterias glacialis. Classification (NCBI taxonomy): domain Eukaryota; kingdom Metazoa; phylum Echinodermata; class Asteroidea; order Forcipulatida; family Asteriidae; genus Marthasterias; species Marthasterias glacialis. The sequence goes on from OU452223.1 coordinate 15,338,845, forward strand.
AAAATTTGTTTATTTTCCATGTTAAGTTTTGCGAGCAGATTGTCAAGCAGATCCACAAAATTGTTCACACTGACATCAGGGGGGTTATAGACAACACCGGCCAGAATACTCTTACCATTAACCCGGTGTATTTCAATGAAGATTGAGTCACAGTAGGCTGTATCAATTTCCAAGTCAGGGCGGTTGATAAAAGTAGATGAGTTGTGAATGTACATTGCCACACCCCCACCTTTCTTGCCCTGTCTGTTCTTGAAGACATTGCTGTAGCCTGGAATATTAAGTAGGTTTGTGGGACTGTCATCATTCAGCCATGTTTCACTAAAACCAATGACACCAAATTGACATTTGAGAAGTTCAATAAAATCACAAATATTGTCCCGGTTTTTCAGCAGACTTCTAGAATTGAAATGAAGACAAGAGATGTATGTGTATCGTCTACATCACGAAATGTACTGGCGAATTGATCACTCAATAAATAGTCGTAAGAGTGGTGGTAATCACGATTGCTGAAATAATTCACGTCAGGATCGAGATCAGAGTTACCAGCAAACTTATCATTGAAAATGAACGGATTGAACACAAGGTGATGTAGACGATCAACATTGATTTGGGCATTAGTTTGGAATTCAAATAATGCTAAATGGAAGTCTTCTTGTTCCAGGTGGTTAAAGGGGAGGGCGCGGACAATGCAAGAATCACCTGTAATCGGATTACATAATGAACACTGGTTGGTATTTATGTCACCAAGGATACAGTCTGCCTATTGAAAAGTTGTATACATAGGTCTGTACTACTTGTTACCACTGAACTGGAAACATAAACATAAACATAAAAATCGGTCATGACAACTACAACAAAACTAGAACAATTTAAGCAAAAAGGTGAACAGTTGTGCCCAACAAAAATACCGTTCATTGAATAGTTACAAAGGTTGAGCAAAAGTTCCTTCAAATGGAGGAAAACTAGAAGACATCTAAGATGGCGATGTGTATTTAACACCGTTGATGAACAGTTGGCCATTTCGGAATATTGGTTTCTTTCCAGCATCGTAGGCCTTCTTCATGACGTTGCGAAGAGATCTTTTCTTTATGGCGTCAGCGGGTGTTAAGTCTTGCAGAACGAACATTCCGGAATTGGCAAGGGCCACTTTGGATCGTCTCAGGATTGACATACGTTCTGGTCGGTACAAAAACTTCGCCAAGATGTGTCGGGGTTTGTCAGTAGCCATTTGGGGGGGGGGGGGGTGGTTGCCAGTTCTGTGAGCATTTTCTATCTCGGCATCAGGCATGTCAAATTGTTCAGCTAGGATCTGTTTGATTTGATCGAAGGCAAAACTTGGGGTTTCCGAAGAACTTTCAGGGATTCCCCCGAATCGTAGATTAAAGCTACGGGAGTACCGTTCTAGATTGAGTAGCTTCCTCAAGATGATCGATTTTCTTCTGAGCCTCTTGCAGCTGCGACGCAATATCTGAGATACCAACAGAAAATGTCTTACTTTTTTGTTGAAGTTCCTCGATGGATTGGGTTGAGAAACTTAGTGCCTCCTCCATCTCTCTCTGTTTGCCCTCGACGATCTGCATTCTGGAAAGTAGAGATTCTTGATTTTTGATGACCTTATCAAGCTTGCTGTGTAGATCAGTCGCCAGTGTTTTGAAGGTTGAAGCCTTTAATCGAAAAGGAACAAAGATGCTATTAGTACTGCAGATAGGAGGCGGCATGATGCCTTCGGTGGTGCAAGCATTGGCACACGGTGAAGGGTATGTCATGGAAAAGATATTAGGCTTTGGGGCCATCGCAGATTTGTCCTTCAGAACAAATATAGATAGAATAACAAGCAATGGCAGCCATTTTGAAAAAGTTGACAGTATATTGGATATTTTTTTCAAAGGACAATTCTGCGATGGCCCTAGCCAAATATCTTTCTTATGACATACTCTGACCGAGTGCGCCAAATTCCATGCTTTTGTCATCAAAGGCACAATTTCCCCAAAACATTCCCCTTATCTAGGCTCTAAAGGAAATCTCGAATTTCGAAGAAATGCCGACAAAGGCTCCTGGAGTAAACAGGAAAAATGCCTGTTGAGAATAATACTAATACAGTTGAATTGATGAAAATAAAAATAATCACAAGTACGGTTAACGTCATCACCATTGATAAGAGATTATAAATTTAATACAAAGCAAAATAACTAAAGACAAAGGAGCTACGTTATAACTTTGAACCTGCAAAAATACCGACACGCCACCCCCTCCCCATGTGCATCACGGGAAGGGATGTTAGGCTAAGGGTTGTGCTACGGCACCTTGTATAACAACTGAGGTACTCTACAGTGGGACTCATAATTCAAATGTAAAAAAATAATAATAATAATACAAAAATAAAGGAGTGCTTTGAGATTACATGACATGGTATGTAATGTAAAAGACAAAAAACAAACAAACACAAAAACAGGAAACAACACCCTACACTTTGTTGACAGCTTAATAACCATCGGAGCAACCACATTAATCAACAACTTCGCTGGATCCTTAATGAAGCGTAGGCCAATGTGGCCCTATTGACACTTCCCTTGTAAAACATGTTATTACCATGTACATGTTATTAACATGGAGGAAGATGGTTAAACTATGTTATTACTATGAGGAAGATGGTAAAACCATGGTATTACCATGGAGAAAGATGTTAAGCCATGTTATTATGGAGGAAGATGGTTAAGCCATGTTATTATCATGGAGGAAGATGTTAAACCATGTTATTATCATGGAGGAAGATGTTAAACCATGTTATTACTATAGAGGAAGATGTTAAGCCATGTTATTACCATGGAGGAAGATGTTAAACCATGTTATTACTATGGAGGAAGATGTTAAACCATGTTATTATGGAGGAAGATGGTTAAACCATGTTATTTTCATGGAGGAAGATGTTAAACCATGTTATTACTATGGAAGAAGATGTTAAACCATGTTATAATGGAGGAAGATGTTAAAGCATGTTATTACCATGGAGGAAGATGTTAAACCATGTTATTATGGAGGAAGATGGTTAAACCATGTTATTACCATGGAGGAAGATGTTAAACCATGTTATTACTATGGAGGAAGATGTTAAGCCATGTTATTACCATGGAGGAAGATGTTAAACCATGTTATTACCATGGAGGAAGATGTTAAACCATGTTATTATGGAGGAAGATGTTAAACCATGTTATTACTATGGAGGAAGATGTTAAACCATGTAATTACTATGGAGGAAGATGTTAAACCATGTTATTACCATGGAAGAAGATGTTAAACCATGTTATAATGGAGGAAGATGTTAAAGCATGTTATTACCATGGAGGAAGATGTTAAACCATGTTATTATGGAGGAAGATGGTTAAACCATGTTATTACCATGGAGGAAGATGTTAAACCATGTTATTACTATGGAGGAAGATGTTAAGCCATGTTATTACCATGGAGGAAGATGTTAAACCATGTTATTACCATGGAGGAAGATGTTAAACCATGTTATTATGGAGGAAGATGTTAAACCATGTTATTACTATGGAGGAAGATGTTAAACCATGTTATTACTATGGAGGAAGATGTTAAACCATGTTATTATGGAGGAAGATGTTAAACCATGTTATTACTATGGAGGAAGATGTTAAACCATGTTATTATGGAGGAAGATGTTAAACCATGTAATTACCATGGAGGAAGATGTTAAGCCATGTTATAATGGACGAAGATGTTAAACCATGTTATTACTATGAAGGAAGATGTTAAACCATGTTATTATGGAGGAAGATGTTAAACCATGTTATTACTATGAAGGAAGATGTTAAACCATGTTATTACTATGGAGGAAGATGTTAAACCATGTTATTATCACGAGGAAGGTAAAACCACATGGGGATAAGTTATACCAATGGTAAAAATTAACTTATATTTCAAATTCTTTGAGTAAACCACCCAAAATGACTGTTTATAGCAAACATAATCTTACTCTGTCTCACCTATTAAAATATTTAATATGCAAAGAAAGAATCTTGCCGACATTTCAAATGTTTTTGTATGTGATTACTTATTTTCCCAATGTGATCTGATTAAAATTATGTCCTATAAAAACACTGCTACAAATGCTATTCACTCTGAGAATACAAATAACGAAACTTATCATTTTTTTTAGGGGGGCCCGGCCTCCCCACCATATTTCCCCCCGGTTCCTACGTGCCTGCTATTCAACAGCAGAAAATGTCCGATGAGTTTGAAGTACAGCAGCAGGCAGAGGGACAACTCAAGGCTAAGGGACTAATCATTAAAAATAGTCCTAGAAGAGACCAATCTTGTTCTGTTAACATATAAAACCTATTAGTTCAAACCTGGTTAGAAAAACTGCTATTTTTTCAGTTATATTTATAGCGTGTACTGTACATTACTTGCTTGAATGGGTATTAAACGTGGTTCAAAACTGTACTGAATGGAACACATTATCTACCAAGATTTGCACCACGGCTTTGTACCACGGTATTATGCAGGTACCTCTGGAGTGGTGTGCACCATGCGGGCACAGCATGGCTCGGTAATTCTTGGTGTTCATTGGAAGGAAGGAAAAAAACACGTCACAATGGGGAAAAGTATAATGACGAGAGGTAAGGCATGGGTCTGTTATGTTGTGTACTTTGCCACACATCTAAAATTGAAACCATAGCATTTAATAACATTCCCTTGATATTAATAATAATCCGTAAGCTTAATATTTTATCTTCTGAATCCATCGTCCTCTCTTTGTCTTATTTCCTTTCGATGCTCGATTTCTATAAGGTGATATGCAGCCTTTCAAATCAAAGGTTATTGCAAAATCCGTAGTCTTGAACACCTCTCGAGCTACCCGTGCATCCTCGTATTAAAAGGTTCACTGAAATAAAAAGTATTCATGCTTTTATGTTACACCTTATAATTTTTATAAAACGATTCACTTGTAAAAAATCATTTTTTGCATTCCTGTGTATTTTTGCATAATTTGTTTTCTTTAAAAAACAACAGTCTTCAGGAAGCCCCCACTTGCTAACAATGGCTGGATTCTCAACGTGACATCACATGCATTACAACCAAGAATGAATTTGTTAATAGAAGAACACATATTTGTCATTCCTTTGGCAGACCCAATCCCAGAACAATTGTTTTGTGGAATAGCTCACGAAACATTATGTAATGCATGTGATGTCACGTTGAGAATCAAGCCATGTTAGCAAGTGACCTATTTTGTGGGCGTTCCTGAAGACTGTTTTTTTATAGAAAACAAATTATTCGAAAAATACACAGGAATGCAAAAAATTATTTCTTACATGTGAATAGTTTTATAAAAATCATAAAGTGTAACATAAAAGCATGAATACTTTTTATTTCAGTGAACCTTTAAATGCTTCTTTGAACAAGTGTAAGTTTATGTGTCTGCAGTCAAGAACTGGGTTTGTTTATTTCACCTGTCCCTGTTAATAATGGATTAGCTACATCAGGTTTTTCGCTCACCTCAACTATACAAACCTGGAGTAACAATATTTGAATTTCGGAAGCAACAAATTTTGAATGATCGCGAGCCGATTTGTTGTTCTTAATTTCAGCCTTTTCTGACAAGGTATGAAATGGAAGCTTATAAACCATTCTGTAAAGTACTCAATTATGTATACTGTTGGCATGTATTTCGTCCCATTTCCCCAAATTTGGTTTCGAACACCTGACATGAGATGGTATTTCGTGTTGGGCCCGACAAAAATTGACTTGTTCAATGTCAACAAATTCTGCCGCACTCGACTTAAACTTAAAGTTATCACCGACGTTCTGGGCTACGGCACTTCTCTGCATTCTGATTTCCAGTGGCCAACCTTCCCGCAAGCGAAACATGTTCCGGGTTTTCGACTTCCCAAACTCCGCCTTTAAATAACCGATCAGACAAATTTTGCCTGCTATACAACCGTAACGCAGGCAAATCTTTAAGCATGCCCCATCTTGGGCTACATTCCCAGACCAAGTTGGGCTACGCATAACTTAAAACTTGTTCAAGCGTACCGGTGGGCTGTTGCAGTAATATTGCAGCAAACTCGTGTGACATGACATTTTATCAGTGCAGACAATGACATCGATGTATTTAGAAATATCCAAAATCGCACCCAAGCGTGTAACACTTTTTCCAACAATCGATAGAGCTCCAGTAACCCGTACAACGTAACACAAGAAATTGTGTTTATTCCCACAGTGGGCGCCACTCAACCGGTATTTGCTGAGCTGGTCGTGTGTGTAGGTAATATATTTTGTTTTCTCTTCCAAATGGCGGGTTCGAGCCAGTTTGTTGGTGTTTTGGTGGTTCTGTTCCTCGGTGTGACGTGTGCTGAACCCCTACGTGGAAACAATGTCCTCCAACACTTGAAATCGTTCAAGACGGGTAAAGTTGGACTTAACCTTGTGCCTTCATCTCAACAGACCGGTAAGTTCAACTGTCAAGGCGGGCCTTTATTTGTATTTTTTGTTTTGGAGTGGGTGGGGGAGGAGGGGGACGGGTGGAAGGGGGAGGGGAGGGGAGGGGTGGAAGGGGGAGGGGTGGAAGGCGGAAGTTCTTTATGAGCTGTTTTGACACTGCAGAATGTTTTCTCTGGAGGATTGCTTTCAGAAGATTTTTTGAAAGATAAGATGACCAATGCTACCATATTCTAACCTGTAAAGAATTTAAAGGATACTACCGATACATCATCGGTGGGCCTTTTGAGACGCTAGATGGCAGAATGAACTGGTATTATAAAAAAAAAAATCCAATCCCAACTAGCCTATATACCAGCTATCTGCTGACACATACAGCATCTTCAAGTCTCAACTCTTCCTTAATTTGAAATGTTTCCAGTTCAAACTATAAAACATGCACTTATGAATTGTTATTAACATATAACAGCAAGTTTGTTCAAAATTTACAGGTTTTGGAAAAGTTTCCATATCCGGCTGCCACTTTCTAAAGTTTTTTTTTTAAAGATTTTTTAATGGATGTCGGGCTTTATTTCCCTTTTATATTATTCCTCTCAAGGAAATGGTTGCAAAAACTGTAATTATTGACCCAAACGAACTAAAGAGGCGTTTAGCGAGCACCGTTGTCAAGCCCAACGTAGACGTGAAAATGGCTTATTTTTCATGAAATTCGACACTTTGTAATTGTTCAAAGTGCCTGTTCCTCTCAGTATACATTCTGTCAACCTTTCTGGACAGGCATTAAGGATATAAATTTACCTAAATTAAGGGAGATAAAGTGGCAGCCGGATACGGAATTTTTCCGAGGTTTTTATCGGGGGGGGGGGGGGGGGGGGGGGGGAAGTACCGGTAGGAATAAAACCAGCCCACCTATAACAAAGGCGACAAATTCGCGACGTAGACTTAGGAACATGTCGTCGGTCGGTGCGCGGCGATCGATACGTGTGATCATGGGGCACTAGTTTATTGCCCCATGGTGTGATGCAAACTTATTCATTACTTTGTGCGCTTTGTAGTTTCTTTGGAGGTCACTTGTTGTTGGTTGCAACACTACTAAAAATACCGACGAATTTAGACGGCTGCAGTGAAACATATAATACAATGTTAAAGAACTAGAAGGAACACTCGCTATGTCACGTACAGAACTCCGCTGACCCACCGTGGGCGTGTTTCCCTGATAGTTGCTTACGAATGTTCACTTAGAAACTGTTTGCTGTGTAAACTGATGAATGACCGGTGTAACATGATTTTCAGGTCACAAATATATATAGCCCTATTACAAAAAAGGAACATAACCATAATGTTTGGTGCCTACGTTTAGCTCGACCCCACCGGTCTTACCCAAGGCCGCTGGGTGGGATGGGCCGACAGCTTTGTTCAGGATGTAGTTATGCATGATGGATATGATTGTACTGCTGACCGGCGCAATACGCACAATCATGATCACCCACACACACACACACCCACACACACACACACACATTCCTATTTTTGCATCCTTGTGGAGACTTCTTTTGTTCTTTCCTTTGTCCCTGTAGTTAACATCCTCCCATAGACTTTGTACACAAAATTCCTTGTGGAGCAACCCTCTCTTTAGAATTTCCCTATGGAGACACATTGTTCCTTGCTTTCCCTTTTGTCTAATGTCTCCATAAGGCAGCGAATATCAGGGCACCCACACACACACAGTCTTTTTAACACCGAGTTGTGGGGACTCCCTATTGTTGTTCTATTATTCCCTTTTCTAAAGAATCCCTCTGTGGGGGACAGAGTTTGACAAAGAAAAACGTTATGGGGACCTTTGTTCCATTGTATAAATGTCCCCACAAAGGTGTGTGTGCCTACCCACACGATTAGGCCAAAAAAAAAAAATTGAGTTGCCCTCGGTGAAAATATTTGAAGGGGTCGGTCGGTAGTGATTTCTTTTTTTTTTTCTTTTTTTTCTCCTTGATTGTCATTTTAAGATTGAAACGTATTGCCCCTCCAAAAATCGGCTTAAGGGAAGACAGGTACAAAGTAAAAAGAAATAATATGTCTGGATTACAAACAGTGTGACATAAAACTGACATGAAGGCTTAAAGAATTCAAGTAAAATATAAGTAACTTAATTGTTTTCAGCTACTTAATTAAACTTTACTAAGCCCCGCTATACAAGTGAAATAAGAGTATAGGTGAAACTTCAGTGCTGAGAAATATTTAATTAGTACTTGAAAAGTAAAAATGTCGTTGTTAAATTTATTAATTAGAGTTATTTTAAATATTAAAAGGAAAGAGGACTCCTTAAACCCAGAAATAGGTCTAGCTACCGAGTCAATTTGTTGGTGTCAAAGACCAGTAACCCATAAATAATCATAGTAAAACATAACTGGAACAGCTCTGTGTTCGTTTTTGTATTTACCATGATTTACCAGATTGAGTCATGGGTAAATGGGAAGTGGGTTCACAAATCAAACGTATTAGGCCTATGTTTTTATATGTGACTTAATAATTTTTTTAAGCACATTTTTATTTCGTAAACTATGAAAAATTAATTGTATTGGTGGTTTGTTTGAAATATCAGTTCGAACAACCCAGCTTCACCAAAGTATCTTGTAAAAAAAAAGTCTAAAAATGACTGTTTGATGTCAGCAGCTGATATTGTCTGGTACTCACACTCAAAACAAGTGTTGGTTACCAGTGAATCCACTTGCTGGCTTGATATATGAACGCTCTTCCGAGTTTGGGCAGTTTATTGCAGTATACGGACCATGGTTGCATCCGCCATCTATACCACGCACGCAACGCTCGAGCATTCTGCAGTTCATTGGCATTTTTTCATGGAATCGATCCTAGGTATACGTGTACATTCAGGCATACTGTGTATGCGTTTGCGTCACGCAAACACATGTAAAATGTCGCCCTCCTGCATATTTACTTTAGAATCTGGGCATTTGTTTAAGTTTATTTGCGATAAATACTTGGATTTCAGGGATACTATACACAGAAATTTGGTAAGTTTCATTAAATATAAATGACCAAAAAACAAACAAAAAAAACCCGAAATTTCAGCACTTTCGGGTCGGTCGGTGGAGGGCAACTCTACCATTTTTTTTAGGCCTTATGGTAACGTAAACGATTAGTTAGCCCTCTTCTTTTTCAAATCAAAGTTGCAAGAAGAATTAAGATATTTAGGTAATTACTATTAGTGTTGCGATCGAGCTCTATTTTTAGTACAAGGCAAAGAATGACAATCATCTGACAAATTCCAATGGACTTACACCATAAATCTACAGAGGTAGAATTGTTCGTAAACAGCAAGAGGTGATCGGGGGTTGTTAGGTCAAGGGAAATTGGTCAAAATGAGCATGCGTATATTTATCAGCCCATCCCAGCGCCTTTGGCTGAGGCGCTGGGACCGAGCGAATGCCTAAGTCTACGTCACGAAAGCACGCCACCAGGCGATATCGAAATTTATAACACAAATTTTTGAGAGATTAATTAAAAGGTCACAACTCATAATAAACTCATTAAAATAGTAAGTACTTTGTTTTATTAGTATCAAACCATATCAAACTATGAACCCCAAAAGTAATGAAAAAATACCACTTCATCGGACTGTGCAGAAGTCATTATTCTTTAGTAAGATTTTAAATTTTATTTTATTATAAGTTTTTATTATCATTATTTTTTTAATAGGAGTGTTCTCGATGGCCCAGAAGAAGTCGACCGAACCATCAGGGAATGACATCACTGTCAACACAAAGAATAAGATGAAAAGGATCTTCCATGGTTCCCTTGTGAACAATATCATCAATAAGCTTACTGGCGATTGGTCGTCGAATGTTAACAACTTCGGTTCCGATAAGGGAGCTACTAATATTGATGAATTCCCGCATGAAGTTCTGAATAAAGTAGGAGGAGATATCAATGAGAGAAACGATGTGGAACATAACTTTGAAATTGCAAAAGATCAGATTGAACAGGATGATCTTGCTGAGTCGGGCCAAGTGAGTGGATCTGGTTCCGGTTCTGGAAGTGGAGACAGAATGGGTTTAGACATCGACCTGGAGAGTGGATCTGGTTCTGGTTCTGGAAGTGGAGACAGAATGGGTTTGGACATCGATCTGGAGAGTGGATCTGGTTCCGGTTCTGGAAGTGGAGACAGAATGGGATTGGACATCGACCTGGAGAGTGGATCTGGTTCCGGTTCTGGAAGTGGAGACAGAATGGGTTTGGACATCGATCTTGAGAGTGGATCTGGTTCCGGTTCTGGAAGTGGAGACAGAATGGTTTTGGACATCGATCTGGAGAGTGGATCTGGTTCCGGTTCTGGAAGTGGAGACAGAATGGGTTTGGACATCGACCTGGAGAGTGGATCTGGTTCTGGGTCTGGAAGTGGAGACAGAATGGGTTTAAACATCGACCTGGAGAGTGGATCTGGTTCTGGGTCTGGAAGTGGAGACAGAATGGGTTTGGACATTGACCTGGAGAGTGGATCTGGTTCTGGGTCTGGAAGTGGAGACAGAATGGGTTTAGACATCGACCTGGAGAGTGGATCTGGTTCTGGGTCTGGAAGTGGAGACAGAATGGGTTTGGACATCGACCTGGAGAGTGGATCTGGTTCCGGTTCTGGAAGTGGAGACAGAATGGGTTTAGACATCGACCTGGAGAGTGGATCTGGTTCCGGGTCTGGAAGCGGAGACAGAATGGGTTTAGATATCGATCTGGAGAGTGGATCTGGTTCCGGTTCAGGAAGTGGAGACAGAATGGGTTTAGACATCGACCTGGAGAGTGGGTCTGGTTCCGGTTCTGGAAGTGGAGACAGAATGGGTTTGGACATCGACCTGGAGAGTGGATCTGGTTCTGGGTCTGGAAGTGGAGACAGAATGGGTTTAAACATCGACCTGGAGAGTGGATCTGGTTCTGGGTCTGGAAGTGGAGACAGAATGGGTTTGGACATTGACCTGGAGAGTGGATCTGGTTCTGGGTCTGGAAGTGGAGACAGAATGGGTTTAGACATCGACCTGGAGAGTGGATCTGGTTCTGGGTCTGGAAGTGGAGACAGAATGGGTTTGGACATCGACCTGGAGAGTGGATCTGGTTCCGGTTCTGGAAGTGGAGACAGAATGGGTTTAGACATCGACCTGGAGAGTGGATCTGGTTCCGGGTCTGGAAGCGGAGACAGAATGGGTTTAGATATCGATCTGGAGAGTGGATCTGGTTCCGGTTCAGGAAGTGGAGACAGAATGGGTTTAGACATCGACCTGGAGAGTGGGTCTGGTTCCGGTTCTGGAAGTGGAGACAGAATGGGTTTAGACATCGACCTGGAGAGTGGATCGGGTTCCGGTTCTGGAAGTGGAGACAGAATGGGTTTGGACATTGACCTGGAGAGTGGATCTGGTTCCGGTTCTGGAAGTGGAGACAGAATGAGATTGGACATCGACCTGGAGAGTGGATCTGGTTCTGGGTCTGGAAGTGGAGACAGAATGGGTTTGGACATTGACCTGGAGAGTGGATCTGGTTCCGGTTCTGGAAGCGGAGACAGAATAGGTTTAGACATCGACCTGGAGAGTGGATCTGGTTCCGGTTCTGGAAGCGGAGACAGAATGGGTTTGGACATTGACCTGGAGAGTGGATCTGGTTCCGGGTCTGGAAGCGGAGACAGAATGGGTTTAAACATCGACCTGGAGAGTGGATCTGGTTCTGGGTCTGGAAGTGGAGACAGAATGGGTTTGGACATCGACCTGGAGAGTGGATCTGGTTCCGGTTCTGGAAGTGGAGACAGAATGGGTTTGGACATTGACCTGGAGAGTGGATCTGGTTCCGGGTCTGGAAGTGGAGACAGAATGGGTTTGGACATCGACCTGGAGAGTGGATCTGGTTCTGGGTCTGGAAGTGGAGACAGAATGGGATTGGACATCGACCTGGAGAGTGGGTCTGGTTCCGGCTCTGGAAGTGGAGACATAATGGAGAGTGGATCTGGCAGCGGCGGCGTAGTTGATCAGGAGTAAGTGACAATACGTTTAGCTTGTTTAACCCTTTTGTCAACCACGTGATGATTAAATTCAGCAGGTACTACCAAATATGGCCATACCTTTTTTTCAACGGGCCAAAAAAGCCAAAATTCCATGTAAACCTCACCCCTGGTATACCCCCACAAGCCTGTAGACTTTCATTGGCCAGACCCTAACCACTGCAGAGTAAGGAGTGTTGAAAGACAGCAGCCACCTGTCTCCGTGCAGTAATTGATTGACCCTTGTGCTAAGGGTCATTGGCACAAGGCGGTATGCACTTTGTGAAAACAACTTGCGGCCGCACACTGATTGTAAATAACACAAGTCTAAGTCTTGACTGGCACTCCAATTCACCCACATGGTCATTTAGTGTAGCTTTGGGCTTGCACAGGGGGGTTATTGACCTAAAAGACAGGGTGTTGATAAAAAATCAGCTTGTGGATACACAGCGTAAAATTTTCACTGCGGATGACTCAAGGGTTTTAATATGGTTAAGGGATTCACTTATCACTAGTTCAAACATTGTATGCTGCTGTGTCAATAATAGCATAATACATTGTTGGTTTATCAAGGTAATTAAATAAACATTTAACAGTAATATAGCAATATTGTTTCCATTCACTGTCCTCTCTTGTTACCGTCGCACATGCGTTGGACAGCATGCTTCTGAGCAACAGTAATCCAGCATGATTTTTTTTTATCAGAATGACTGCTTTGTAGTCAAATACTGATGTGGCTATTGTTCACAGTTGCTTTTATCTAACAAAAATAAAATTATTCAGCGTGAAAATGGAGCGGGGCGCAGGTCACATCAATTTGAATTGTGCAACATTTTGTTTGCACTGGTTGCCTGTTTCTTCTGCTAAGTGTGACATTTCTTTGCTGAGCAATTTTTTTCTGTGCCAGGATTCTATCATGTTGATAAGTGATGACATTTTGGAGCCGGAAGTGCAATGTAAACAAATGGTATACATACTTGTATGTTACCATTCGTTACAGTGTACTTCCGGCTCCAAAACCTCATCACTTACCAACAGGATATACGCCTTGCACAGGACGTCACAAACTCAAATAGCGCCCTCATTGAGATCAAAGGAAGACCAATCATTGGATAAGAGTCCTGCGTGGTTCCGAAGCAATTCTATTAATTGGTAAAGTTTTATGAGTAATTCATTGTTATTGCTTTTGTTTAAAAAAAAAATAAATTAAAATAAAATAAAATCTATTTTTGTAGCTGAGGCGATTGAGAAAGATTTGTGCAATATCAGGCATAAAGACGCTGTGTGCCCGGTAAAAGGACGTAAGGACAACTTCCCGTTAAAAGTATGATCAATTTTTTGCCATTCAAACATTACTATAAGAAGGTTAAGTTCTGCATAAATTCTTATGCTCAAGCAAACAAAAATAGATTTCGTGGCAAATTTCTGCTTAGCAAAAGATTAACGGCAACAAGTCACGAACAGTAAACATGACAATGTAATTGGCTTGTAAATTCTTTGCATAGCAAATTCTTTGCATAGTTCTAAGCCATCCATATTATACATCCGAAAACCAATAATTAACAAAAAATGTAACTGTTCTGGTTGTGGAATTAATTAAACTTTAACAAATATATTTTCTCTAAATGCAAAGTCAAAACGATCTGTGCGGGTGAAATTTGCCAGGAAGAGTTACGACAACAGTCTAATTTATTCCAAGATACAAATATTTACCGTTTATATATAAAAAAAAAATTCAATAATAATTATATGTACAGTAAATATTTTACGAAGACGCATTTATTAGACCGATGAAGTCTCGATGGTATTCAAACATTTGTAGGGACTCGTTCTGAGATTAAATATATCAAATATTTTTACATTTCATATTAGCTATGTGAGGTGGTTAGCCTGTGGGTAGTTTAAAACAATAACGATATGTTTTTTTTACAATCTTTAATTGTATTAAAAGGAGTGGAAGTATTTTCAAATAAATAAAAAAAAAACGCGTACAGATGTTGTTGGTCCTTTCCTGGAGTATTGGCTGTAATGTCAACAAAACTAAACTGTCATTTTGGAGGAACCCTTATATAGATAATGACATTTAGCCTATTAATTTGACCTATGCTCTAGCAAAAAGGCTTTTCAAACATTGACGGTTTTCCCCCAAGTTGCAAATATTTACGGAGATAGTTTCATTTCTTCTGCAAATATATTCACGGTTTTGCAAACCAATTTCACAGCGCGAGAACTACAAACCAATGAGAGACTTTTGAGACGTTAAAAACGTGACTGGGCGCCCGCTAACGTCTCGGGTACAAGTCGTGAATATTGGCGTCAATATTGGCGTCAATAAGACTTGTGGACAAGTCGTGAATATTGACGTCAATATATTCACGACTTGGGGTGCAAGTCGTGAATATTGGCGTGAATTTTTGCGACTTGGGGCCAAGTCGTGAATATTGGCGTAAATATTGGCCTCAATATTTGCGAGTTGGGCCAAGTCGTGAATGTTGGAGTCAATATTGGCGTCAACATTTGCGACTTGTAGAACAAATCGTGAATATTGACGCCAATACTGGCGTCAATAGATATGTGCGATGTCCCGTTGAAGCCACCATATAATGAATAAGCGCTGCACATCGTATGCTGAGGTTTTGGGCACACCATAGCATACTCGATGGGGCAATGGCAAAAGGCGACTAAACCGTTCCGTCCTGGCGCGCCCTGATCAAGGATACCCATTCATGAGAAGAATGACCCACTGTGAAGCCCATCTTGAAGCGTACCCAACGGCCTAACTATAGGGTATTTTTTAAGGGGGACACAAGGGGTACACAATTTTCCTATGGGGGCACTTTTGGCCAATTTAAAACTGTAGTTTCCGTTTGTATTTTTCGTTTACGCCACTGAGCGTACTTATTATCAGTGGAACGTCTAAACACCATTATACCACAAAAGAAAGGGGAACAGAAAAGAAAAAAGTTCCCTATTGGAAAAAAACACACACCTTACATTCCTGTTTTCATGTAAACTTGAATAGCAACACTATTTATGTGGCTACTGTGGTTGACCGGGTAGGACGAACAAAACCAAAGTTGATATCAACCTGAAAAAGGGGGGGGGGGTGATTTAGATCGAAGACTGAGACATATATTAATACTGTATAAATCCTATGGCAAACAAAAGGAGGAGGAAAAGTGCGTGCGATCGCAATATTTTCAGTAATTCGCGTTAGGCAGTGTATAGTCACTAAGGTAACACGCAGTTTAAATAACTATTGACAGTTTCAAGGGGTGGAGAAGCCAGGGCAAAGACATAAAGGGGGGGGGGTAATTTTCGACATCATGGGGGCAAGAGGGGGGCAAGGATTCTGAGGCTCCTACCTCCCTCACCCCCGTTGCGTGGTTACACCGCTGGTGTCAGACCCTGTACCTGCTTCTAACAATGGGTAGATTATTCATGATCACCTCTCGAGTAAGCCTTTTCGTTTGTTGTTGAACATTGGGTTCCCACTAGCCCCGTATAGGACTTAACAATAAAGGCCTCCAGGGCTAGGTTCCCAGGTACTTTGATTTAACGTGCGATGAAAAGTTCAAAGGAAACTTTGAAGTCATACCATAGAGCAAGGGCCAGGCTCTATGGTCGTATACTTTAATAAAAAACCTTTTTAGTACGGTCATGGATCATGACTCATGGTGGCGCTATGACTCCCGAAGCCATCTGTTACAACGGTATGCAATGTTGTCTTGCGGTGAAGTAGTAAGCGATGGGAACGCAAAAGGTCTTGAGTGGATGTCGGAGTGGCTTCTGCCCCCACCCAGCCTCCCCCATAACGCCATGTTACGAAGTATTTTGGGGGTGTTTGCATGGACGGAATACTTAATGTACATTGTACTTGGCAATGATGCATGCGTGCCAAAATGACATGTAGCTATTTTGATATTTGAACACAACTGCGTTAACCAAAATGATACTTTTTCTGATTAAGCAATCCACTGGTTTCTTTGCGTGGAAATGTGGGTACTGATGGAATGTGCTAATTTATTAAATTTTTTTATTTCTATATTTCTGTAGTTATATAGGTTTTTTCATGATTTTGTTTCTGTTTATCTGTAGATCTTGATTTCTTTGTTCGTTGTTTCTTATTTCCGTACCTCCGTTTTCCCCCTCTGTTTCTTTGTTTCTATTGTATTTATTTCTAAAAAGTACTCGTGCATTTCTGCATTTCTTTATATCGTTGTCTCTTTATTTCTTGATTTGTTGATGTCTGTTTATTTGTTTATTTGCATGATTTTTCTGATTTCTTTGTTTGTTTGTGTGTGTGTTGATTTCTGTTGTTTGTTAATTTTTTATGTTGTTCTGTCTTTTTTCTTTGTTTCTTTATTTCTTGATGTCTTTATTTCCTTGTTTCTTTACTTCTTGATGTCATTGTTCTTTATTTCTTTGTACCTTGTTTTTTGAGTTCTTGATTTCTGTGTGAATTGTTTCTTTATTTGTTGTCACCACCCTTTTAGCCGTTAGATTTTATTGTAGACAATATTTAACAGTGGACTAAAAAACAAAAAAGAAAAAAGAAAAGTCAAATCGCTGGCGACAGCCAAGACCGGGGAAAGAAGCCGACTAATCAAAATGGCGTGGGTAAGAGGTCAAAAGAGCAAGAACAGAACCAATCAGGAGGTCCGTCTAAAACAGCCAATGAGGCATCTCACCGTCACGGCAGTTCGGGAGATTTCTTTGGGGTAGAGGTAGGTCAGCATCCAAGCTGGAGCCCTCCGCATCCGACCAATCAAAGGTCCGTCTCAGAAGCTTACCAGACGTCTAGCACCACGGCAGTTAGGGTGACTGTCTGCTGGATCTGGGACCCCGCCGGACAGGGTGATCTTACTTTAAAAAAACGAATGCCGGGAAGTCACCACACCAAAAACCCGAGAGGGCGCGATCCTAAGCCAATATGGCGCTCTTCAAATCCAAATGGCGCGCTTCAAATCCAAGATGGCGCGGGTTACGGCTTTAGTAGTATTGGGTGCGTTCGATTAGCTTCCCCGTGTATACCGGGGAGTTACACTCGTGGTAGCCACGACACAAGGCTAATCGAACGCTGCGGTGTATTCACTTGACATTCTGGAAAAATTAAGGTTAAAGGTTGTTACCCGCCGTGAGCCTGCAGCCGTACTACGTCATTACACCGGGCAGTCACCAGAGACCCGCTGGCGAGCTGGGGCTGAGGTGGCAAACACCGGGGGCAGACATGAGTATCACGTGATGGCTAATCGAACGCTCTCGTGTAAATTTTACTTACACGTGTAAGCTAATCGAACGCACTCATAGATAAAAAACATTATTGTTTAGTTTTAGTCTGAAAACTTACTGTTTATGAAGTTCATACTAGAACCATACTGTGTTTTTCAAATGTTTCCCTCGAAAATGTTGTCATATTTGAGAAAACTGTATCTGAAAACCTAAGTTTTTTTTTACAAAAGCCACAACAGATGATTTCGGTTGTAACAATCGAAATTGAGGACAATGTGTTACATGCTGAAAAGTGTGCACGGTTTTTCACTATTTCCTCCTGACTCGGACTCCTGGCAGGGTGAGCCACAATTTTCACATTTTGTTTTCTCCATGTGTATATTGAATCAGACGAGGTAAGAAAACTGCACTATAGGCCCAAGCTTTACCAATCCTGTATAGTATACCATGCCCAATATCTGGCAAAGGGAGTTCCTCCCCCCCCTCCACATACCCCTAAAAATGGTCCCATATTCCAACTCTAACACACTTCCCCTCTAGTACAGAAGTACCCTCCTAAATCCCCAAAAGAATTCTAGATATTTCCAGAACACAATGAAGCCACAATTGGAGGGGGTGGGTGCACCCTGCCACACACCGAGCACCAAACACTGTATAATGCCTTCAGACACAAACCACGTCCCGAAGTATTTCGGAAACCCAAAGGGTAAATACTGGGCCATCATGCTGTCAGACCAAACCGCCCACGGATCATAAAAGGCGAAGATCTATTGTCGATAGGCGACCTGGATTCCAAGGTCAGCGGCTCTCTTGTTACTAATCCCAAATCATTCTTATCAAATCATGGCGAGTCCCAGATTTTTTTGTTTGGGTAAGCTATAAATACCATATCCAACCCCAGCACTTCCATATAAAACTTATTGAAGATACATCCTGAGGAACAATCCACGGACGTATCTGCAGATGCGCCATCAAGCATGGCAAACCGGATCAGATGGTATCCGGCCTCTCTCTCGAGCCTGATCTTGTGGGTGTTTTGGCTCAAACTGACGGCAGCTAGTGACGGCTCGCATGGACATTACCAAGGGGGATCTATAACATGGTGGGCAGATCAAAACCAACCAAGAAATGTAAGTAAAACAGGCCTTGTTTTTTTCTTTAGCTTTAACTTTAAGGATGAAGAAGAAACGAAAATTATGTGAAAAGTTTCTTATGTCCTATGTCTTCTTATATTGTGTTGTGTAATGTCATCGACCTTTTTTGGTATTTTAAAACGAATGTTAGTTTAACATTTTAAGGTTACAAATCATCGTATATCGGATCGTTTTGCAGAGCATGAAGTTTTAAATGTTGGCTAAGCAAGCAAATACCAACGCCAAATGCAACCATCCAAATCGGTTGTTCAAGATTGCCAACAAAAGGTGTAAATTGCAATTTTGTGTACGATCATCACCAATCCTTGTTTTTTGTTTGTTATAAAAGCAACCTTGAACATTAACCACATCAGTATTTGACTAAAGAGGTCATTCTGATAGGCCAATCAAAATGGTTCACTGCAGTTCAGAGTAAAAAAAGGGGGAAAACGACAGGAGAAAACAAAAATGTGTAAAATGAAGAAAGAGAAAAAAAATATGTAGCAAGGAGACGGAGACGGACACAAGGGTTGCTAGCCCCTGTGCCCCTGTAACGCACCTGAACAGTGCGGTGAAGGTATGTGCTATACATGACCTGATCTGAAAGCATCATAATATGACTCGTAACAGATCGGGTTCAAAGGAGAACCACTTGGTCAAGGATTGGGTGATCAGCACTGATGGACAATTGTATACCTCCACTACCCGACTAGTGTTAACTTCGCGAATGGGGACTTTGAAAAGGAAATATACCTTTGATAGCTTCCAAAATTGTATCAAT
The DNA here is from genome assembly GCA_911728455.2 of Marthasterias glacialis. NCBI lineage: Eukaryota > Metazoa > Echinodermata > Asteroidea > Forcipulatida > Asteriidae > Marthasterias > Marthasterias glacialis. The sequence continues at coordinate 15,358,484 of OU452223.1, forward strand.
AATAGTTTATTCCCGTTTTCTTGATACTGTGCAGTGCCTAAAATCAAACAGTTTAATATTCAACTCGTGTCCAATCAAACTTCAATTCAAAACATTTCCATAAAGAGAAATTAATCTTCCCGGAACCAAAGTGGATCTTTTACCCCTCCTCTCTCTCTCTTTCTTCAAGGTAAACATCACATTCCAGCTGAACTTCAGACACAGTTACTCCAACGGCTACCTGCACGAGCAATGCAGCGAGGAAACGGTTATCGAGAAGGAGGTTCTGAGCACGGAGGGTTCGTTCCGTGTAGACGGCGAGAGAGTGACATGGGCGAACTACGTCTGCACGGACTTCGACGAGGAGAGGAACTGGAGCTCTGGTAGCTACATGTTCACGCACCGTTTAGCTCCGGGACAAACAAGTATTGATGTAACGTAGGTATATTCATTTTTTTCCCCAGTTTTTTTGCCTTGTTAAAATTCTTTCCCAGTCCCACGGAGTGAGATCTTTGTATGTAACTGAAACAGATGGCAAAGGTCAACATGAAATTTGAGGGTTGATTTACCCGTTTTTGTTTGTTGGGGTGTTTGTTTGTTTTGTGATGAGTAAAGACAATACGTATTCCATTTAGATTTCATGAAAAATGTTTTCCTACGTTAGTGGTTACCAAACATGTTTTGTGCTAATGAGCAGAGAGACAATTTTGATATTGTTTAATACCGAGGTATGGCTTAAGGTAGTGGGCACCTGACTGTTCATCAGTTTTAAAAGCACGGTCAGTTTTGTTGGAGCACTTCCTTTTTGTCTATTTTGTTAGTTACTGAAAATGAAATTTGTTCCATTTTCATCACTCCAGCTACGAGGAGTGTTGCTGGCTGACAGAGATCGCCAATAACGGGCAACACGTCTCCGAGGGCCGGGGTTGGAACCTCGCAAGCAGTGTCGATATCGCCCCTCGCCCAGACAATAACAAAGTAAACAGTCCACCGTTGTCACTGTCTCTGCCCATCTATAGGATGAAGAAGGGCTGTCCAGGTGTCTTGTACATTCCAGGTAGGTCTACATGTCATTTTTCAGTTGTTCAGTTTTGAGATCCGTATTTACTTATAGTGTGATTATTTTCCTCACGGCAGTAAAATTTACAAACCGAACGAACATTGCACTATAAACTAAAACACTTAAAATGTAATAGCACATTACTACATAGGACCACCCATCATCAGTTAAGATACCAATTAACGTGGTCATTGTTTATAACTTTGAACTGTCCTTGATGCTACATGCAAGAAATTTATCAATTAGATGGTTAGAAAATTTGTTATTTAACTTTAGCTTTTGTTGCTGGTGGATTTTCCTCGCGTTAGGTTATGTGTAATTTTCATTGTTGAATTATCATTGTTCACAACGAATCATTTAATAGACCCGCGTACTGATGACGTCACGTTTAGCTTACATGTGCGCTTTCTTATGGTAGAGAGCAGGGAACGAGTAGGAAAACACATATGTAAACAAAGTGTTACGTCATCAGTAGAGGGATCTATTGTCTGTTCATTTGTCAAACTTGTTAATTCCCTCTAGTTGTTAAATCTTCTGTTCATGTGCATATAATGACTCCCGAAAGTAACCCTTGATGCTAAGAGGTACGAAGACGCATGCCAATACTTAATGTGCGGGATACATGATTTCAGTTCAAATAATTCAAGCATTTCAAGGAAAGAACGAAATAAAAATTAACAATTTTGTTATCAATCCATCTGGGGTTAAAACGAATAATAATATGAAGAGAGACCAGATCATGAGACTTTAATTTTAACCTAGAAATTATACCAGTAGCTATTATACACAGAAACGTGGACTTACGCACTTTGTATATTATAGTTTAAATGTTGAACTCCACTCCAACATTTACCAGGTCACAATTGACCCGGCGAGTCACCATGACCTGGAATCGATGAGTCGCCATGTTTTTGACCCGGATTCATTGTCATTGCGATTTCGATAAACCATCCCTTCCACCTCTTTGTTCACCCCATCCCTGAAACTGGGTCTCCGTCCCCTCGGATCCGGATCCAGATCAATATTCTGATAATGATCTTCTAGAGAACCGAGTCCAGTAAAATAACCAGTGCATCCCCATCTTCCCCAAACCCCATCACCTCCATCCTTGACGGAACAATGTCTTCTTCTTTTTCTGAATTATATGTTATCGGTCATGGTTATCGTCTTCAGCATCCGATAGTGACGATGACCATGTAAGGTGTAGATGGACCGATCGTGATAAAAGCGAATGTAATAAGCATGACGGTGACGTGTGTGGCCCGTTGTATGTTGACGCCAAAAGGAAGAAATTAGGAGCAATACTCGAAGAGGTTTGTTGTTCGGTTTTATACTTTAATGTGAAACCAGTGGCGCAACTAAGAGGGCGTTACGTAACCCCCCTCCCTCACGTGCCCCCTTTTGAAATCTGGACTGTTGAGATTAAAAATTATCAGAATAAATGTACGAGATATACAAGTTAAAAAAAGACAGTATTTTTGTGAAATTGTTTACTCAGTGGCAGCATTTGTGCCAAATAATTGTTGTAAAGTTTACGGTATGTTAAAATGGTACGAAGAAGATATTATTCGCCTAACTAAACATTTTTTTTTTAAATCCACATTCACTTTTAAATTACAAAATTTGCACCAAAAATATTTTTGCGGAGTATTTAGTTACAGTCAGAATCTTACACACTTTTTTCAGCCATACTTCTTTTTTTCAAATAGAATAAACTATTGTGTGGTACATTTTTATTATTAGGATATCCCTTTTTTCAACCCTGGATGATTGTACAGGACAGTTGTAAGTTGACATTCAAAGCAAAGAACCCCGTGGGCGTCTACGCTGTGTCGGTTATGCTTGAAGACTTTGCTCCTTCCGACCTTACCTCGCCACTCAGCAAGATCCCGCTGCAGTTCCTCTTCGAGATCCTGCCGAACAAGGGACCGTGTCGAAAGCCTCGGGTACTTAGTGGCAACGGGGAGTGCGTGACCGTACCGGCCGGCAGGGAGATGCGGCATACCATCTTGGCACAGAGTTCCTCGCCGGAATTTGAGTACGTGGCATTTTCCATTTTTCATGTTAAAGTTAATTTATTCAAGCAAACACGATTTAAAACTAATGTACAAGATTTGTAATAGTATTTATCAAAGCTCACTGATTTTAAATTTAATACCAGTCCAAAACCTATCACTCTCTGCAATGCTGTTATAACATCTTAAGACCCCATCCCGGAACAACAACAAATAATGAAATAAGCCAAAAAAAATACCATTACTTGTTTTGATTATAGCAATCGAAATAAGACCGGCGTGAACGTGCCGAAAGTCCCTGACAAAACCGTCTTTCGTTGTTTACACATTAAAACAAGACAAGAGCCCCGTTTGGTGTCTGGACATAATACTAGAGGATAGGAATGAATTTACTCTTCCAAAAACCGATGATATATTTATCCCTTCATACTCCAGTTAGGTCCGTGATAATTATACATGCTTAGACGATGATGGAAGAAAATCATAGGTCCATTCTCAAATAAAAGTAACTACTCGCATTTGAATTCTAGCATATAAATGCCAGCCCGCATTTTCGAGAAAACATGACATACTAACGGTTTTATGTTTTTAAACATTACGTGGGCATTCTCGTGTGTTGCCCGAATGAAGCCCCAGTAAGCCCCTTGGGCTTTTTTTTATAATGACAAATGATGATGATAATTGATTCACTGATAATGTGTTACGGCTCTAGAGGTCAATGGCCAAATGAGATATGTTACGTGTGTGACGTCAGTAGCGTCTCACATGAATCTGACCTCTGACCCCCAGAGCTAAGCACAATCATTAAGAGAGATTGTTTTTTTGAGGTAAGGATAGACCTTTGAATGTAATACACACAAACTAATTGGCAATGTAGCATCTTAAATACTAAACGAGCTATCAAGATTCGTTGTTTTTAAGTAACATGGCGGGGAATGTCCATGTGTAAAACAAACAATTTCATTCTCTGGTAATCAACCACCTGTTTGAAATGTTGAAGTGGAAGCCAAAAATAAAGGGTATGTATTTAAATAAGGGAAGCTTACTGGAACAGTGGGAGAATGACAACGAAACATTGTTTTTTGTTTTTTGTTTTTTTTGGGTTTTTTTTCCCCACAGTACTCGGAAAGCACTGAGCAATACAGTGTTTGTTACGCATGGGTGAAATGGTCAAAAAACATAATCTTTATCACTGGTGCATTAATATTTTCACCAAACAGTCTCTACTTGCGGATCCCATGATTCAATCTCAGGCCCCTCGTCCCCGGGTATGCTCGGTGGTCTAAAGGTTCAGACATCTGCTCTTATAATGAGGAGCTCGTGGGTTCGAATACCACCCAAGTATCATATAGGATGCCACGGGACTTTTAATTCATATCAAAGGTCCCATGAAATGTAATTTTTATTAATGCAATACTTGGAAATGCACCTTTGTGTCCCTTTTAACCTCATTTTCAACTTTCATTTTGCCATTTTCAGGGGTATTTTTGTGCCCTTTTTGGTTTTATGCTAAGGTGAATTTCCATATTCAAAAGCAAAAGTGTGATGTCATATCAGGCAAAAACCTCAATGTTGCAATTAGGTTATGCACAAAAGTTGACAGAATTTAGGATATGTCGCTGTTGTCAACTTTATTTTCTTTAGTGTTGTTGTGTCAGTTCATTGCAGTAACCCAATGAGCAAACTCTTTCCCCAAATTCTCACAAAAGCTTCCAGTAAGCACATTTTGGGGTTCACAATTTCAACAGATAAAACAACAGCTTCTCCCTGAATTGACATTACGGCAACAGCGCCCGCAGTTGTCCGAAAAAGCATGAAAAATGTTCGAAGTTTAATTAAAGAAGTGCATTTTTTTAGTACACTTTAAGGGAATTAGGAAGTAGCACAAAATATGTTCGCAAGACATATTCACCTCAAGGGCCTTTAAAGTTACCGTATGGTACATGATTGGTTGATCCAAAAAGTAAATTAACTAATTGGAATCTCTAATCTGAAAGCTCGCTTATAAACGAGTTTCTCTGAGAAATTTCCCCAAAATATACTAGAACAAATTGTCCTCCAATCCTTCCACTTTTTATGTGACGTGCCACTTCAGACGAAGGGGGTTAGAGCTGAAAAGACGTGCACAGAATCCTCGATGTGTGGATTGTTGTGTTGATACCAATGTGTTGATTGAATTTATTCTTCCGCATACCAATGATGTATAAAATCGACAGCGTGTCCCAGCGGGTCGTGGGTGACACCACATTTGCCATCAAGTTGAAATAGCTCAATAACAAAAAAAGGACACGAGAATCCTTGACAAAACATTGGTGGTCGGTATTTATTTCTCGCAAACGTGACCAGTTGATTAGATGAAATGTTCAAAGGCTGATTACGTCATGGTGTGTTAGTGAAAAACTTGTGGGATAGGACCGAATGTACTTTTTTTCAAACCAATGACATTCACTCTCCTTTTTGTATTTATTTATTCATCTTTTTGAAAGGTAATACATTTTGTATCGCTCATGATAATTGGCGACCTTCATGTTTCATTCCTAAGAAGCGGGAGGGAGGCCGGAGCACGTGCACGTGATATAAGCAGGAGGCAAAGATGACATTTTTTGATGACGGTTTCTTGATGACTTCATTAGTGACGGCGTCTTGGGTAGTAGGTGCGCCGCTGGGATGGACTGATGGTTCTTGAGTGGGGATACTTTGGGCATAACTGGGGGGTATGTCACACAGCCCGCTGGGGGATAAATAATACTGATATTCGAGTGTTGTTAAAGTTGTCCCAGGCTTCTGGTTGTGCATTCTTTTAAAGGGGGGTTGGTCAATCATTATTGGTGCCAATAACCCCCCATTTACAAGTGCTAAACGGACTTCGAAATCTCATTGAAGTTGAGGTACAGCATGCAATCAAAATAAGCACTCATGATCATGTCATTCTCTGACAACTTCATAAGCTGTTTTGCGTTGTTTTCCCCCAAACGTGACTGAAGGGTAGGTTGCCCACTTGCTGTGTGCTGCAGTTAAATGTTTGCATTTGTACAGTATTTTTTTACCTACTGCGCCGCGGAGTAATTAGGAATCAGAAAATTGCCGAATTCGGTAAGAAACATGTCCTGCTGTTTATCTGGTGTCGCGGGGTAGCCGTGTCCGAATTGGCGGCTACGGCTACGGCTGGATCGCCGCGTCATCATGCGTTGAAGTATATGACATCCATAGCAACGCCCAGCAGCAACAGCCGTAGCCATAGCCCGTCAATTCGGCTACTGCCTAAACTACTCTGCTGTGGTAAATATATATCGACGGACAAGTTCTTATCAGAACAATCTACACAGCTGTGAGTATAAATATCACAAGGTGTTTACGCAAACCAAATATATGGGCTATTGCCAAATTGGCTTCGAAATCTCAATTATTTGACATTATGGTTTTTGGAAGCGTCCCATTCATTCCAATCGTCTAATTTCAGCGAACACACCACGCAACCAACTTTGTGAACATTTTGTCAAAATTGGTTGTCGAGTTTTCGAGAAAACATCGAGTATTTGTCGGGGTTAGCGTGTGCATTCACACCTGTTGAGTGACATTTTTCTTGCCCATGGCAGTATTCCAGATGGACTTATTTTCTTATTCTCTCGTTGACAATTTGTTTAGATTCAACTGTTCATTGGCGTTTATCCAATCATTCCACTGAATCAGTGTAAAAGATAATTGAGCAAGTATACACTCTGAGTAGCTAAGTTGCTCTTCAAGTGCGCTAAATATTCCCCAAAATAGAAATACTGTTCGAAATTCAAAGCTTTAACTCCAGTGACTTTTACTAAACTTATTTGTTGAATATTTTTACAGAATTACCAGTATTGACACAATAAAGTCCCGCGGCATCTACGTATCCCCTGTCCAAAAAGTGGACGGGACCGAAGCGGACTTTTTCATCACACTGACGTGGACACCGGCCATTGGTCAGCTCGGACGTCACGTGATTTGCTACAGAGCCGAGGAGGAAGGGGCTTTCTCGAGCGACACGGAGTGTGTTTACATCAACGTGGTGGGTAAGTGTAAATGGCGTGTATTATGACTTTCGCTCAGTAATGTTATCACCTCGCCTCACCTGATCGTCTTCTTCTGTCCAGGTGGCCCATAAAACAGGCTACAATGGCCTCGCTCCTGCGTGCCCTATCCCAGGCTACTGTCTTGGCATCACTCCAACTCCTCCACCTTAACCCTTTTCTCTCTCTTTTTTACCCACCATCCCAGTTACTAAAAATAGTGTTATACTAACTTGTAGGGAGCAGATTTTTCTTTTCCTACCTTCACGAAGCCGTTGCATTGTTGAGCTGAATCAGGCACTTTGTGTAAGATGCGAGTCTCTATTCCACGAGCAAGTTCGATCAAGGACCAATGATTAATTAGTGGTTAGTTGGTGACGTACAAAGCGCATGCGCACTGAAGTTGAAGCGCGAACGACTCCAGTCATGTCACGTCAACGCGACTGTGAGAAAATTGAGAAATCAACGTTATTAACTCATTACTTGATAACTGGTCCCCCCTGCACTGAGCTTATGAAACGGCTATTGGTAACCAGCGATGCGACCAACCTCGATAGGCTGGTCGTGAGTAGTCGACTAGACTAGTCCTACCATCGATGACTAGCGTGAGTTCGATCAGAGTTAGTCGAACTATGGTCCTCCATGGGTTAACTATGGTCCTTGATCGAACTTGCTCCACGATGCCCATTTACCATTGTGATAAATGCTGTTTCGGACATGTCAGTCTTTATGAAAGTTGTAAAAAAGAGTAAGTTGTTTGATAAAATGTAAGTCTAGTTGTACGAATTTATTTTATTTTAGAGAATATTCTGGGCGCTGTTTACTACCATTTGCTTCGTTGTGCCTGGATTAAAGCCCCTGTATAACTAAGAATGTGTACTCAACTCCCCGTTCACCATTACTTTATAACTGTACAAGTGGACAAACAATAATTGGGACTTTTAGACGGTAGGTGGCAGCAGACTTACCAGGATGTTTTCAGAAATGTGAGCATGCTCAGACCTAGTACGTATAAACAAAGGAACCCGATGTGTCTGCTGCTACCTAGCGTTCAAAATTACCCATTTGTGCACCGCCTCCCTAGTTCATGAGTGAAATTATTGTGAAGCAAAAGTGAACCGAGAATAGGTCGCTCAATAGACTATGAAATATGTAAATTGCACATCACGCATGCGCACTAACACTACTGGTGGGCAAAATGAGTGAACATCGCACCTTTTTTGTGGGGCTAATGGTGGCGTGACGCACACGTGTTTGTGCGTCTGCCTAGTGCACAACTCTGTCAGTACGCATGCGTGAATGTAATTAGCATATTTCATGGGAAGGCTAAAAGACCATGATGTAGCCCCCAACCTGTGTTTACAAAAAAAGAGTGACCTTGAACATTTCAGATCCCTCTTTTTTGCAGGCAGGATACTACACTAGTCTTATGGGAATTTTACAGTCATATTTGCCACATAAATTCCTGAGTTAAAAGTGACAGCTGAACAAGTTTTGAAATGTGCCCTCCCAACCTTCTTCATATTAAAAGTTGATACAAATCAGACAGGGCAATCTTTATAAAATATACGGTTTTATGTTTCCTTCCACTGAGCTGTGTACAAATTGCATGGTCTTTACCTCCACTGTACTTAATTTTGAGGGTCTAAAGTTTTTGGTGTTGAGTTTCCATAAGTTCAAATAATCTTACCGCAGATCCGGAGCATTTTGTGCCCTTTTTTGTTATGACGTCAGAGTCTCAGCCAGCACCAGGATCAAATACCACAGAGAGAGAAGTCATCATCAAGTTTAACAAGAAGGTAATGTTTTCAACTTTCAATTTCAATGCGTAAAAAAAAATATTGATGAAATTTAAGTTCTTACATATCCAGTTTTTTATCAGACGGTCCCTTATTCATTATTTACTTTGATAGTATTTCCAACGGCACAGGACCTTGATTCGCCTTGACAGAATCTATTTCAATAATTTGTGTTTTTCAATTTCGTCTTCCGGTGTGGTGAGCAGCAGAGAACTTGGCTACCGTGAATTAGGAACACCCAAACGCGGGTAAATTGCTAAGTTGAAAGGGTTCAGGCAATTTTTTTTTAAAAGTTTACAGTGGGGGTCAGACAAATGTTATTTGGTTGGTTATTGTAGAGATGTAATGGGCTCCAGGGGAGTTTGGGGGCGCGTTGATTGGACCGCTCAGGGGGATCGTTAGGAATTCACCTACATTATTGAGGTGAGGATTTGATTTCAGATGGGTCATGGGTCAACAAAATGTTTTCATGCCCTGTGGTTTTAAAAGGAGGAGAAAGGAAAGAATGTTTCCTTTAAAGGTGTAGTGCTGTGACCTGATACTCGAAGTGAATTAGCATCCTTCATACTTGTATGAATTTCCTTGAACTGGTTAATTTAGTTCCTCGTGGTTGTTTTCAAGATGTAAATCCTGGTTTTGATCAATCTTTCTGAACGTGTAACTATGTGTTTGTTGGGTTGAACACACTGGTACACGTATTTGTGAATATTGTTTTCTATGATTTGTAATCATTTCGACTGAAGCACTCTAACTATTTCAGGTACATAATTTTGCCAATAAGGTCCTCAAAACTCTTTAAGTTCCCTCGATAATTCAGAAGAAAAAACACCTTAACTATTATTTGGTTAATTTCAATAACTTTAACAATGATGTTCTAAGGAATAACTGTTGTGGCATTAACATTGTAATCCCAAAAGCTAATGAAATCTCGTTGATGCCTCTTCTATTCACATTTATTGGGATCATTATGTTTCCCTTTCATGGATGAAGTGTTACAGCACAGGATAGGAAATTATTATGATATAGGGGTGTGAAGTGAAGTAGTTGCGGAAAAGAGCAGACGTGGTCGGCCCGCCACAAATTATCCACATTCCAGTCCTACAAAACTGCGCTTTTTTGAAAGTCACCCATAGGTGGGGCAGTGTCCTAAACTCTTTCATATTTTGCAACAAAATAAATGAAGTCTATTATTATCTAACTAGATTTTAAGACCAAAGGCGCCCGGATTTGTCACCATTCTGGACGCCGAGGGTGAAGTCATTTTTACGGAGGACACAACAGGGAGTGACGTGGAAGGAAACGATCTCAGCTTCACCCTTCCCTTTGACCTGTTCCTGGTGTACGGAGCAACCTACATGATCCAGGTCGAGTCGGCTGCAGTCAGGACCAGACGTAGGTGCGAGGCAAAACTCTCTCAGACAGAGTGGATTTTCACTTGGATGGGTAAGCCCAAACAGTCTCTTATAATGGTCTTTATGCCCGTTCACAACGAGGAGGGCATTCTGAAAATCAAGTAGCCGCACATATACTGTCCAGCTGGTATAGTAACACTAATAACAAACTATATCCTCGCATGTGCCAATGTAATAATAGGTGATGAGAAGCAATGGCAAATTTTGGACGCTAGGTGGCAGTAGAAATACAGTACTTTTGCAAACGTTTTCGCCTGCTGTCACCACCTTGCACATGTGCCCAATAGGGATTCAAAACCACACCATACTCTATTTGGAAGTAAGGCAAAACAATCTTGGAAGAAGTGCGGGATTTGACTGATTTTTATCCGTCTTTACCTTGTAAGGCAAGAGAATTGTAACTTTGTAACATCAATAATTAAATCTATGACACTTCACATGGTGATCGAAAGCCTATTTCAATATCTTCACAGGTTGTCAGTAACCTCTAAACAACCAGACACTGAGTTCTAAGTAAAAATGTGTGTTACATGTTAAATTTGCATTGGGGATAAAGAATATCATTTGTGTTTTACCCATACTCCTGCCTCTAGCTACCGGGAAATCTCAGTGGTCTAGATGGTAAGACTTCCTGCTCTAGAATGGCAAAGGTCGCGGGTTCGAATCCCATCCGAGGAATATGTCTGTGGTTTTTTTTTAAAGGACTCGAGAAAGTATTGAGTATACAGTGCTTAAAACACATCGTTGTAAGGGTAAAACACAGTGGTTTAAATAAATGTGCCGTTTTCGAAAGCCAAAGGAGTGTCTAAATTTGAAACAAACATACAAAAATGTACTACCTCTTAGAAAAAGAAAAACAAGAAACGAAGCTTAAAATCATGTTTTCGTTTCAGGACGTAAACTGCCCGCCAAAATCGAGGCTCCAATACGGACAGTCCGCCCAAGGGCACCGGGGTCCAGCCCGGTAGATTGCCACGGCAACTTCATGCAAGTCTTTGTCTCCAAGCGACTCTCAGGGGTCATTGACCCCCAAACCATGTACCTCAATGATCACAGGTGTACGGGAATGGATTATAACACAACGCATTACGTCATCGGGACGTCATACAATGGGTGTGAAACAGCTGTCATTAAGGTTATTAATAATAATGATTATACATGACGCCATGTCTTTCGGTCTACCAGGGAGTGTCCAGCGATTTTCAGGAAGCGGGAAAGTGAATAATTATAGCCTTTGCAAGTCTTAAAAATGATAGACTGATTTGCCCACAAGTACTCGGTTTAACCTCGGTTTTGGGTTAATTGATTTTCAAGGGAAAACAAAACAAAATGGCTGCCTCTAGAAGTTACCAGTAATGTTGTAAGAGGACTGCGTTATCGGATAACATAACTTCATCGCAATTTGTTTTATTAGTCTTACATATAAGGATCCAAGAGAATCAACTTGACGTTTCAGTCAGCATGCTTTGACGGTCTTCCGGAAAACATAACAAAAAGCAGATAACAGTTCCAAGATGCCTGCATAAGAATCTAAAGTTAATGTGAAATGTAAAACTGCATCAAACTGTGGATTGTTTTCACAGGACTCTGGAAAGTACTAAGTAGGCCTACGGAGCTAAACACACATCGGTTATGGGTAAAACACAAACAATGCATCAAACTAGAAGATATTTTTCCTTTAATCGAAACCGTTTTGTTTGTCTGTGTGAAATATTAGGAAGAAAATGGGCTTGATATTGGTCTCGTCACCTTCGAAAATACGGCCCACATCCCACCCCAACCGTACACAGCAGGGAGCGAGATTACGCGAGATCACAACATCGAGATCCACCTCGGGTGCCGTGTCCACGAAAGCTCCGTGAACTATCTGTCGTTCGATCCCAACGTCACCACGCTCGTGTACTACGACGAAGGGTACGAAAGATACAACTTTTCACTGGAGATGTACGAAGATGACAGTTACAACACGCCGTTAAAATCGAACACGTTCCCGATGAGGGTCCAGCTGCAGGACATGATGCATTTTGAAGCCCGTGTGAAGTGCCACCCTGGGAAGGATTGCTCCCTCGTGCTTGACAGGTGCTGGGCCACGCCCACTACGAACCCGTTTGACTTCACTCGTTTTCCTTTCCTTGAGGACGGGTAAGTTCAGGCCGTGTCCGAACTGGCGGCTGTGGCTACGGCTACGGCTGTGCTAAGGGTGTTGCTATGGGCATCCTATGCTTTTAACGAATTTGCGAAATCTACTTCGCGGTATAATAGCAAGACAAATTCTAACAAGAACAATCTACACAGCAAAGTAAATATTGCCACATGCTGTAACCTGAAACCACAATGATAACTCACCGTGCAATGCCTCAAAACCTATATAATTATACGTATTGATTTGAATTATGATAGAAGTACATTGCCCGCTGCACCAAGATAATGTTTCATACTTCGTGTTTCGAAATAAGGGTGCACCCCACTAAATAAACTCCAATGGCAGTGCAAAACGCTAAATATTCAAAAATACTTAGAAGTCTCACAGCATTTTCAAATAAAAAGAAAAGTATTCCACCCTCTGGTCAATTTGACATGGGTAATCCCAGGTTCCGTCGAGCTATTCACCGTCCATGTAAAATCACCCATACACTAGTGTAAATTTCAAAACATCCGAGCACCGATCTTGAAAAATGGTCCTACACCTACGAGCAAATATGACAATTTTTCAGGGCCCAGGTCATCCAAAATACCTCAAGTTAGAAGCCGACAACCCCCAGGTCACAATTATTGTGCAAAGGTTTTAAACTGTTCCCCTTTTAATTGGCCCTCAAACCTTCCTAGTATGGAATATTTTGAGGGCCTATAGAATATTTATGAGGCCGACGGACTGTTTTCTCCCGATTTAGTTGGGTGCACCTATAAAAAAATTCCTTGATGAGATTCGTGTTAAACTCTAAAAATTGGTCCGTTGTTTGTTGATACCGTTTTCAGATGTCCCCGTGATGACACCGTACAATTGCTAGTCTCACCTTCAAGCAGCCGGAAGCGATTTTCCCTCAGCTCATTCGCTTTCCTAGGAGAACACCACATAAATGGCCCGGTAAGTCATTATGAGTAATGAATACCCCCTGCCCGATTCATCATAGTGACCAGGCCTAACTCGACAGAGAAAATTATTGCTCTGAAATATTTAACAAATTATTAGCCGAGAACAAGTTGCCTAACAAAACAAATCGTTTAATAATAATAATAATCATCATTCGGTTGTTTCTGCTTACACTGCATGGTGGTTTTTTTTGTGTGTTCAGCAGCTCTGTGAAATTAGGCAATTTTTGTTGTCCACTGTTTTAAAGTGGTTCTTGCGTTGGGGAACAGAAAAACGTTCTCGCGAAAGTTCCAGCGTCTTCAAAATATCATGATCGTTTCTTGTGAATGTGTCGGCATCTACAATTATATACTTTCTCGCTCTGTTTTTGCTGTCCTTTATGTGCAAATTATCTTAAACTGATCGTGATCTCTACAAAGCTTGAGGTAATGTGAACAGCCTTTAATCGGTTTTCTCATTAAATTTTGGCTATACGACTTTAATAGCGAATGACATGTTTTGCTTCTTTTTATAAAGTTAGTTTGGTTTCGTGAAGTGACAATCATTGTTAATACTAATATGGCTGTGCATATTTGGAAACGCATATGCACTGGAATACAAAATGTTATTTCAATCTCGTGTTTCTTGAGTAAAGAAAAAAAAGAAAGACATTTCTCGAAGGTCTCTACACCTCCGCCTGGTGAAAAACGCGGGGGTTATTGTTTACATCACTATGACTTAATGTTATCGTTATTGAGAGACTAGACAAAATAAACCACATGGTGAGACCCACATGAGTAACCAAAAAGTAATTCATGTTAGCAAATTGATTGATTCCAGATTTGAAAGTGGAAAGGAAGGCATTGGTCCCACTGTGATTCCGAGTCTTACCTCTGCAGTTGACACATAGCTCAATTTGTTTCGCGTATGGCTACCGCGGGGAAATCTAATGCAAAAGGTCGCGCGGGTGGATTGCCAGGTGCGGTGATTTAGCATTAGAAAAAATTTGCTGACATAACGTAAAATGTTGTCAAAACTTTGTGTGGCCTTAGAAATGTGTTTCAGCTTGTAAGAAGTGTATGTACATCTTCATCATCCTCATCAATGCGAGCGAACTCGGGCATTGCTGACAACAGCTCTCCGCTGGTCAGTGGCGTAACTAAGGGGGCGGGGGACACGGTGAGGAGGAGGCACGTGCCCCCCTCCAAACTGATGTCTGTGCCCCGGGGTGCCCCCCCCCCCCTATTTGAAATCTTGACATTTTTCAGATTAAAAATTAGCAGAATAAAATGTTACAACTTATGAGCTCTTACGTGGTAATTTAAATGTTTTTAAAACTATTTTTGTTATTATTTACAAGCAGAATGTATTTTGTTTTACCTTAACACGTCAGAAGAGCGCTGAATGGGGGGGGGGGGGGGGGCTTGGTAAAATTTTTACTGTAGTTTCCGTATTTTTCCTGTTTAATAGGAAAAATACGGAAACTACAGTTTTAATTGGCAAAAAGTCCCCCCTAGGAAAAATGGTACCCCCACTCTTGTGCCCCCCTAAAATTGTACCCTAGTTACGGCGCCTCTCTTCGTTCCATAAATTGCAGGTAGGTCACAGCTGTATATGCCAGAGTCACGCTCCATTGTGTTCACAAAATGTTGTTGCAGGACGCCCTCTTGATCTTCTACCATGTCGAGGGACCTAGCATCTTGCCACGTCTTAATAACCACGTTTCAAAACTTCGGTCCAACCTTGAGCCGAATTATTATGAAACAAAACTATTTATTTTTTAACATTGGACTAGTACCAGTACCAGTCCTCAAGAGAAAAATATCCGTTTGAAATACCGTCAAAGTTGAGAAAATAGAATTTGAAGACCCCTAAAGGCCCAATGAAATGGAATTTTTTTAATGCAATCCTTGGAAAGGCACCTCTTGTGTCCCATTTAATCTTTTTTTCAATTTTCATTTTGCCATTTTTAAGGGTATTTGGTGCCTTTTTGGTGTTTATGCGAATGCAAATTTTCATATTCATGAGCAAAAATGTGATGTCATATCAGGCAGAAACCTCAATGTTGCAATTAGTAATGTACAAAAAGTTGACAGAATTTAGGATGTTTCGCTGTTGAAAACATTCCTTTCTTTAGTTGTTGTTGTTGTGTCAGTTCATGGTAGTAAGCCAATGAGCAATCTTTTCTCACAAATGATTCCAACAAGAAAACTTTTGGGTTCACAATTTCATGAATTTCAACAGTAAATCACAGTGTCTCCCTGAAATGACATCACGGCAACAGCGCCCTCAGTTGTCCAGAAAAGCATGAATTTTTGTTAAATGTCTTAAAAGAAGTGCACTTATTAATAAGATTAACAAAAAAGGGATGTCAATTAGTTTTGCATACACTCGAGGGGATTAGAAAATAGCATCAAATATGTTCCTATAGAAATGTTCACCTCAGGGGCCCCTTAAATCACCGTTGATTGCTTCGATAGCTGCTGCATTCGATTCGATTGCCCGTTGTGAAGGTGGCACAAAATCACTGTCTGCTTGTCGTTGTGTTTACTAAAACTGGATTATACCGCATTTTATGAAATTTTCACATGCTGGTTGTATGGAGTGCTTATTGAAAACTAGATGCGAACTAGTTCTCATCACTGTCACACATGTGTAAAAAGTCGGCTATCTTTATTCATGGGTATTACGCTATGTCTGTTTTTTAATGCATTAAACTCTTCAGTTTTGCCTAAATACCGTGTGCGCGGCTTGCGGGATCATCAAATTCCATTCATCATTTGGTCGTTGACCACTTAAAACTTGAATGCGTACAAAAAAATGAAACGCTCCACGCAGTTCAAAGCCCAAACCGTAAGTTGCCCGTTGAGCTGTCGTTAATCTGGACGTCGTGTGCCCGGCAAAAGGGCGTAAGGCCTTACGCCCTTTTGCCGGGAACATAAAGTAGTTTGTTACAGTAACAAAAGGACGTAAGCAACAAATTGGCTCCTGACATGAAAAATATATCATTTTTGTTAGTTCTTTTGCTAGAATTACCCTGAAGACATGTTTCCCCATTCCCCATGCCGAATTTAACCTTTCTAGAATGACTATTGCATGGCAACATGTTTACCAAACTTTCCCGCTCATAATTCTTGAAACACAAATTTTAACATAAATTGCTTACGTCCTTTTGCCGGGCACACGACGGGTTGCACTGGGGTTGTTTAAGTTTGTTTCTTAGGATGTGTTTGCTTTGCATAGTTCAGATGAGGTTTTTTTTTAGCATAGACTATATGCACGTCTCGCAAGTGAAGCCTATTCGAACATTAATGTGGGATTCCCCGCGCACACTCGTCAAATACATGCGCTATTTGCAAAGTCTCTTTGGCATAATACAGAAAAGTAGGCCACCTGCGGACAGTCCTGCCTTCCATGATCATGGGGCATCCATCTTGTATTTCGCCCAGTGTAACAAAACAGAGGCTGGAAGGGCAAATAGTCTGGTTAATTTTTGGTATATTTAAATCAGTATGCATTATTAATATTGCACGCAGGGAACCCCACAAAGATGGCGTCAGCATTATAAAGGTCTTTACTCTGAAGTATACGTGATCACGTTTAAAGAGAAGAAAAAAGGCTGTTTGTTTTTGATTTGTGGTTTTAGGTGTACGTGCACTGCGAGATGAGGGTATGTTACGCCCTGGAGTTCGATGCCGCATGCGAGACGATTTGCTCCGACCCTTCACTGGAGGAAATACTCGGCAGCGAGCGGGGATCGGGTGAAGTGAATCTTTTGTTACAGCACCAGGTGAAAC
Source organism: Marthasterias glacialis (assembly GCA_911728455.2). Lineage (NCBI taxonomy): Eukaryota > Metazoa > Echinodermata > Asteroidea > Forcipulatida > Asteriidae > Marthasterias > Marthasterias glacialis. Next base: position 15,375,656 of record OU452223.1, read on the forward strand.
GTGACGCCACTGCCGGTAAAACGTCTCTCTCTCAGGCCCACGTGACAACAAGACACGTCAGGGACACACGGACGTTGGGAAGTGGTGGTGAGCATCGATTGTTCAGTTTTGTTTCCCACAAACAAGTCTAGTAATTAATAATAGTATCACATAAACAAAAGTTGATCATTAATATTTTGACAAGTTTTATAATTGTCATGAAGTTCCCCACTGTTTGCACGATGTTTCGAAGAACAGTTTGATTTTAAATGACACGGAATAAAATATCAATTTTATTTATTAGTTCACATCCACAACAGTCTGCAATATGAGTTAGAAACCCTAAATGGCGCTAATGATAACCACGTAATTATCCGTTTATGGAGCACCATAAGGCCGTTTACGAAACCACGGCATCAGCTTATGGCTTCGGCTTATGGCTCCGGCTTAGGTTCCCTCATTAATACTGGAAACATACATTTTCGCTAAAGGGACTTTAAACAGGCGGAAGGTGCCTATATACAATAATCCGAGAAGCGCTCGTTTATGGTGTTTTACACCACCGCAGCTATGGCCGCCGCACGCGCGCGTGACATGACAGTAGCGCGTCAGCGCGCATATGTACCAATCAGCATGGAGGATTCACAGTGCGTGTGCGTCGACGCGCGCTTGGATTAGTCTATTGACCCCGAACGCACGTCACACGCGCCGACTGTGCCACGTTCACCATTTTGGTGGTCAATAGACCTTATGCATTGACGTCATCACGCCGCCATCTTAGAGGTAAAACGATGATGTAACAATGGAAAACGCACATCTTTGTACGCGCGGCGCACAGGATGGGCCAATGAGCAACCTTCTTTTGACCTCTAGACGAGGGCGCCCTACTCAAATGACGTCATGTGCATAAGGTCTATAGACCGATTGCGCGACAATGTTTACATGCGGTCACGTGACCCCCTATTGGGTATGACGTCATACAGCTGATGAAAAAATACGTGTAAAAGCATAGGCCGTGACACAGAGTGAGTACGAAAATAGTCGATTTTACTTTCGTTAAGCGATGAATTAGTTAATCAGCCCCTTTATTTAAAGAAGTATGTTGTGGCATTAATTTAAATCACATCTCTGTTTCATAATTTAACAGGATTCTACTTAAAAGAGGTTTTTTTTGCCATGCACTACCGGCGCCGGACGACTATTATGTAGCCACCCGTGTGTTATTTTGTTTGTAATGTTGGCCTAAATCACTGTGAAAAAAAGGGTAAAGAACGTTGGAAAAGTGAGCAATAATACCAGCCTTGCAGAATTTCAAATAGGCAAAGGAATCACACAGTTTTGGAAAGCAATTTCTTTGGAGGATTTCAGCTTCAAAACTTTGAAATTTTTGTGTTGAAAAGTGTGTGGTGATCGCGGTCGTCTGGCCTAACGTTCCGTCGCGCGCTGTGCACATCGTGCACATTTATACGGTACTTTTACAATTTTCAAGAATTGCTGGAACTGTCCTTACTGGCTTTATTCAGCCACTTGAAGGTCTCTGGTACAAACTCTGGAATATCTTTCACAGATTTCGAGCAAAAAAAGCCTTGATGGACAAAAACTAAATGCATTAATCATCGTGTACCGTACCACCCTTTCCTATGGAGGATGTTTTGTGTGTTTACATTTTATACCCAAAAGGGGTCACGTGTCCCGGGTCGTGTAATCGGTCTATAGGTTTACGTGTAAACGCCGCGTCTCCTAAAATGCGCTCTTCACTGAATAACTCAGCAGTGATATTGACCACCAAAATGGCGCAACCAAGATTATTGTGATAATGCCGTCAGGTGAAATGGGTCAATAAAGCAGGTGACGAAGCCCTAAAGCAGTGATTGCGAAATGGTCATACAGCGCAGCATTTCGAAGACTGTAAAGCAAAATTCCGCTGTGTTTAAGCACCGCCGTGAAATGAGGCCATTTCGTACCTATCGAGTCAACAGAATGGACCGTTCCTGGCTGGGTCCATTAACCATCAACAGCAAGGTTGTCGCTTGTGCGCTATTAATTCTCATTTTAGGGGTTTGTGACATTGGTAATTGTCTACATATCCAACATAATTTCTTTTGAGAAATTCTCAAAATATCTAATAACTTATAATAGTGTTTTGCAAAATAATATACCAAAAAAGGTCATGACAGTGTGTCTCACCAACCATGTTTTTCCCCATCAAACCTGAACAATACACGAAAACTGAACATCGTCATTTCATCCTACAGTGGTATCGTTTTGAAAGCAACTAGCAATGTTTTATTTTTCATTTTTATCAGCTCACGTTTGAATTCAGTGGAAAGTTTTGTTTTATTTGCTCTGAACATCTTGAATTTATTATTTTCACCCAAACTGTATTCTATTTTGTTTTACTGTCACAGCTGGATACCTTGATTATTCACCACTAGGCTTCAATGCAGACGTTGTTGAGATTGCCATGTTGGGGGGTATCATGGCCTTACTGATGGTCCTGATTGGCATTCATTGTGCCAAATGGAGAAGCGACTCCAAAAAGACTCACGTGAACGTCTAGGGAATTTGGGATTTGCTACAAAGTGGAGGAAGGCCAGTCATTAGTTCATGGTACGATTTAAAGGTGTTTTCTCGACGCGATGAACAACGCGGGTGATTCTCAATACAGTACGCCACCAAGAGTTTGCCCGAAGAGGTTGTTTTCATTAAGCAGTAGGGCATTTAGTAATCACAAGGCATGATTGTTGTGTTGAGGAAATCGTATCTTGTCCTGGCATAATAAACCACGCCCGTTGCGAAAAATTACTAATTCCAGTTTCGTCTTCAAAAGGAGAAATCGAACGGCAGGGCAAACTCATGGTGGCTCACCGCATTTTGAATCCCCTGATTTTGGAGCATAAGGCCGTGTCCGAATTAGCGGCTACGGCTACGGCGATGGCTGGATCACCGCGTCAACATGCGTTGCCGTATAGAACGTCCATAGCAACACCCTTCGCAACAGTTGTAGCCGTAACCGTAGCCGCCAATCCAATTCAAAAACGGCCTGTATGACCGTTTCCGAATTAGCCCTTCCGCGTGAAATATGCTAATTACATTTACCCATCTAAGTGCTTGTGTCAAATAAATCTGACACTGCGCACTCTGTACAGTTTCTTCCACTGTTCTCAGTTTACTGCTATGTACCAGGTGTGCCGGTCCTCGATGTTGAGACATGTGACTGTCAGGTTATTGTTGACTCTTTTCAGCCATGTTGCTTCTTGGCTACCTCTAGCCAGCTTGTATTTTCCGACACTTTCCAAAATACATGTTAGGTCTACTTTGTATACTTTTACAAATAACTTTCCCCCCAGTACTCAATTCTTGTTTTGATTTTGCGAAGATCAAAATAAGCACAGTCATTATGAGCATGGATAAAATCCCTTTAAATAACAAACCGTTTTCGATGTTTTATCAAACACAGGACCAACTATTTGATGTAATATTTACTGGTTTATTATAATGTGAGTTTGTTTTAGGAATTTAAGAGAGGCAAAAATATAATCTTCCCATAACCGATCATGCAAATTAATTTTGATAAATTAGTCGGTCTTCCTCACCTTTGGCTTGAATAAAATATTGAGCCAGGCGGGTCAAAGGTAATTATTTGATGTGCGTGCTGTTCAGTGAAAGCGCATTTGTGAGATAGTACCTTTAACATGAATATTCAAAAGCGGTCACCACGTGATTTTAAATAAAAACAACTCAGATGTGTCGTTTTATCCGATCACAAAATAATAATCTCATAAACAGTTCACTCTTACGAACCTTCCGTTATCGGAAACACCGAGTTGTCAAATAAAGAGACACTAGTTAACGCATTAAAGGCACTCATAAACTGAAACGTATTAACAAGTTGGAACCGAAGTTTTCTGGTAACAGCTGTATAGACTACGTAACCTGTGACATCACATGTTTACAAAAGAGCCACAAAGGTTGGACTTCCTGCAGACACGATTTGTACACAGCCCAATGAAAAAAATAACCCCCCAAAACATCATTAAATATTATTTTTTATGGAGATCTGCACTGTCTGACTTTTATCAACTTTTGATGTGAAGTAAAGGTGGCACATCTCAAAATGTGTAAGCTGTTATTTGTATAACTCTTGAATTTATGTGGTAATTATGACACACAGTGTACAATTTCCCAAAATGACTGGAGTAGTATCTCGCCTGCCAGAAAGGCATTGGATTGAACAAGGTCATTCATTTTGTAAATACAATCTCTTTCAGTAGAAGTATTAGTGCATAAAGAACCTGGGTTAAGATTTAAGATATAAAAATGGCTCGACGTTTCGAACAATGTGTTCTGCTCGTTTCCAGGAGAGGGACGTAGTCCATACACTAACTTGTCACCCGTAAACATACTCAATGGTTACTTCCAACACCATGCAAAGTCTGAGTGTTGGTTTAAAATAGTGTTGTTTTCTCGAAAACAAAGGCAACTTTTTGACTAGAATGTTCATAAAGTTTGTAGCGCCATGAATTGTTAATTTTTGTATACATATACTTTTTATTTTTTATATTTTTGTAGTCTTCAGTATTGATTTTGGGCTTCACAAACTGCATTTCGTTTCGTTAATTTTGATTTTGCTGGTTCGCATGACGCCAGTTGTAATGTTTGTTTGGTTTTGGGGTGTTTTTTTTTGTAAAGACCTGTAATTTTCAAGTTTAAGCTTGTCTGCGTAGTTATAAATACTCCATCCTGCTTATTATTTCTTAAATCGATTTGTTTTGTAATCGCATGCAATCATGCAAGCATTATATAAAGACGTTGTTTTGACTATGGTGTACCGTATTTGCGCAACAAATAGTTTTTTTTAACTGTTTGGGTACATTATGGTATATTTTACAGCATCATTTTAATTATCCATTTAAGCTTTCGTTTAAAGTACGCTATTGGTTTTAAACATAAATAGTTAAAAGAAAAATGTAGCTTTTCTAGAATTAATATTTTTTTTATGAAAAAGAAGGTTAATACTTATTAGTACAATTGTAATGAAATTTTAAAAAGATACGTTTGACCATTTGCAGCTTAAAGCACATAGACAACATAAGCTGTTGCCAACCGCACTTTGTGTGACCCGACATACATGAAATAACAAACCTAAGAAAGTTTAAGTTCAATCAGTCAACAGAGTCTCTACAGAAAATAGAGGAAAATCCCCACCACTGTATATTTACTGTTTTTGAAATAAACATCGGATTTCGGACTCGCGAGATCAAACCAAAAGACCTTATGCATTGACGTCATCCAGCCGCCATCTTAGAGGTAAACACGATGAATAAACTTAGGAAACCTCCTTTTGACCTCTAGGCGAGGGCGCCCTACTCAACTGACGTCATGCGCATACTCTCTTAATGTAAAAGAGTGAAAACATCACCCTCTTGCCCGAGTGGTGGTGTAATTTTCACTCTTTTTCGAGTGCAAGTCATTATAGTTTGCTCTTGTAGGGTGAAAGTTGAGTGAAGTTCACTCTGAATCGAGTGAAAAAGAAAATATTTCTACTCTAAAAAGAGTTGTTCCCCATACCACTCTTTTAAAAGAGCCATATGGCGGACAAGTATTTTTAGAGTGAAAACATTTTCTTTTTCACTCAATTCAGAGTGAAGTTTACTCAAATTTCACTCTAAAAGAGCAAACTAGAGATAAGTGCACTCTAAAAAGAGTGAAAATTACACCACCACTCGGGCAAGAGAGTGATGTTTTCACTCTTTTACATCAAGAGAGTAAGGTCTATTGTTTGACTCATTTTTGCAGATGCAATCTTTTAAGCCATGAGCCTTTTCCAAACATCGGCTGGGGCTCCAGCTCCGGCTCCGGCTCCGGCTTCAACTTTTTTGGAGCCGTGTACATTTCGCACGGTGTTTCCAACATCAAACGGAGCCCGCAGCCGGAGCATTATAGAAGCCAAGGTTTGGCAAAACCCCATGAAGTTGCGAGTATATTATCTATGAACATTTTATGCTTTCATTCTTACCAATGTTATACACACCCTTCAAACGATTTGAGTTGAAGTCACAACATTAAAAAAGAGAGAAATAATAATGTTGCTGTTTGTTAACCCTTTTGTTAAAAATTACCTAAAACAAACCTGCCAGCTGATTTTTGTGAATGGTTATAGAAAAAGAAAAAGCAAGCGTGCAATTTTTATTCAGATAATGGAGATCTCTGTCCCAAAAATAAACGCACATCAGAGACTTAAATATATAGGAACTTATGATATATTATGTCTTGATTTCTTGAATATATCGCTCTTGGTAATTTGAATCATTTTTAGCTGTACCTAATTATACTAACTCGATGAGATATCGTAGTTAAAACATACCATTGCTTGTTTTTGTTTGTCAGATGTAGTCACCATGGCGACACATTATTTTTCTTGAAAGATGTCATAAATGATTGATAATGATTTAAAAAAAAATTATGATAAATTGTTACTCTGAATACCAAATGTATAAAAATTCAACATCAGTTCCAATTTCTCCTAAAATACTTGCAAGTACGGGAAACTTTCCCAGACATCCAATCCTTGTTTCGATTTGACATAAAACAAAGTTGAAATAAGCGCAATTTGAACGTGCATTAAAATCCGTAGCAAAATATAAAAGCTATTTGGTCTTTTCTCAAACAATCACGTGACCAGTCTAAGTTGATGACATTTTCCCTGGTTGGTGGTGAATTGTGTTTGTTTTAGATACCAGGAGAGAAAAGCAATACCTATTCTTCCAAAGACCAGTGATAAAGTTATTCAAAATACATGTTACTCCTCAAATTTATGATTTTCAGAATAGAGGAACTATTAAAAATTGTTTTAGGCCCAATATATTTTTCGACAAATATACATGTCTTTCTTTGACTAATCAGATGAATCTCAATGTTTGAGAATGATCGTAATAACTTTAACAAGGGATGTATGAGATTTTCTAAAGCAAGCATGAGTTTTCCCAACACCGGCGCCCGTTCACGTTGTTCGTTTATGATTGGTCTTAAAGCATGACTCCAATCTCACAAGTGAGTTTTTCTTGCCGTCGTGTGAACAGAACAGTTGGCGCTGATGCCCCCTTGGGGCATGGTAAACTATAGTACTGAAAAACAAAACGTGATTCCACAACCTTGACTTTGAATGACCCGTGTTTTGTGACGTCACATGTCCTTTTGTATAAACATATGCCTTTCGGGATTATTACTTCCCCTTGATGGAAATGTCTAAAAAGTAACTTTTTAATGGTAATTTGGAGGGCAAAGCGGTTGCCTTCGGGATACACCTGGCCAGGCTAAGGATGCGATCCCCTGGGGGTGTTTCTCATTGAACGCGGCGGGGCTGTCGAATCCACGTCGTAGCCCTGACATTACTGGGGTTGAATCGTCCTCAAATATCGGGCATGTATTGTTTGCTGGTCTGTTATTGCACATTTAATCTGGGTCAGTAATACGCGTAAAATAGGGGTGTTTGTCTTAATATAAAGGCCCGTGATTTAATTTGCAAAATGAGTTTCTATATAGTTTACCCTTTTTCACAAACAAATTAAGATTTTTTTCAACATGAACGATAAACTGCGACTTAAATGTATTTCATAAAGAATGTAACAATTTTTGCCATTGACAAAATTAAAAATTCACACCTACAGTGAAAAATGGAACAATCCTTACAAAACAGAAAAACAAAAGAACTTTTCTCACCTCGATTGGCGAAGTGACAGGTACGCAGTAACCTACTTGGAATTCACAGCGTGGATCTTGCACAAACAGATTTTCACTAACGCCTCGCCACCATCTTTCGTGCTTTAGGCTCCTCGTCTTAACTTTTGGGAAGTATTTTTGCTTGTTTTGTTTTTAATCGATTTGTTTTCAGTCTTTAGAAATGGGGATGTTCCCCATGTCTTTGCTGTGCCTTGTAGGCATGCTGGTGTGGCACCATGTCGGTGCCTCTCATTTCAGGGGTGGTATCATCACCTGGAAGTCCCTACCTGACAATCCAGGATCGGTAAGTTCCATGAATTTGTTGATTTCTTTTAGACAAAACATTTCGTTGCTCCCCTGTAATGTGAAGAAGTATTGTTCCATTCTTCGCCTTTACAACTCCTTGAACAACCCTGCGACTCGTACATACCCTAGCTTAAAAAACGTATTATATAAGAGTCACCTTCACTGACACGACGTAGGCTCTTATCGCGGGAAAATAAGCAGTGTTGTGTAGTACTTGTACCCGGTACTCGTATTCGAGTACCGTTTGTGACTCGTCGTATACTCGGCTAGCAAAATTCGCCCCCTCGAAGTCCGTACTCGATGCTCGACTGAAAAATAATCTGTACTGGAAGTCATGTACTCGACACTCGACTGGAAATTTACTCTGGCTTCGATTTTAAGTACTCGTGGTCAATGCGGTAATGCAAGGAATGTGTAGAGGATTAAAGCTCAAAAAAGAAATTGAAGTTGTCTATGATATGATGTAAAAATGTTTGAAAGATAGCTATCATAACAAGCTCACATTGTAGTCAAGAAGTTAGTATAAAAGTGGTTTTATAACTCATTTTGGATTTTATTAAGTACCGGTACCGTACTCTCGTGCCCGTACTCGGAGATCCAAGTACTTGGTACTCGGCTGTTGGGCTCAGTAGTCGAATATCAGAATACTCGGCACTCGGATCGGACACTCGTACTCAATGGTCCAAGAATTCGAATGCACGAGTACTTCTTGTCCACCCTATAGTACTCGGCAGTATTTGATACTCGACTGAATAAAGTATTTTGACTACAACACTGAAAATATAAAACAACACCGACTTTGACATTTGGTGCTCGATACGGGGCAGGGTGTATACCAACCCCTCCTATTGATGTCTTTATCATGTATACTGGAAATCTCTGGAGTTCTTTTGAGGAGGGGTGGTTCAGCTCCCTCGGCCACATATCGGGCATGGTATAGACTTTGAGGTAGAAGTAAAATAATAAGATCACACACACACACACACCTCTTTCAAGATTTGTAAGAAAAATTGTGAAAATACACATTCACTTACTCAGGGTCCAATTTCATTACATTGCTTACCGTGGAATTTTTTCGCTTACGGCGACCTGTAAAGAACGTAATTCTATGGGTCGTAAGCGCAGAATTTCGCGGTAAGTAGAGCCGTAAAATTAGGCCAAAATCCTGTCTCATTTATTACGTCACATACCCCGTGCATAATCCTTCAACCTGTACTTTTTAGAATGTGAAGCATTAGTCAGGAACAAGAGATTTGCAAACAAAATAAATGATGACAGTAACATTTGATACGTTGGTGGTGGGAATATAACTTAAGCAAAATACAGCAGAGCAGAGTCCGGCATTCTCCTGAAGACGATCAGAGCATACTGATCGAAACGTCGAGTTGTCAACCACCTGTTCTTTTCGGAACCACAACAACTCATACAGACAGTTTTGTCTCTGCAAACTTTACCAGAAAATAAATGACGACACAGATCTTGTCTTCAGTCTGGTGATACCGCTTTCAGTGTATTAGTATACTTCGTTTGTTTTGTTTTTTGTTTTTTTACTTTTATGTATAAACAATAGTTTGCAAAATGAATAAGTATTTGTTTCTTTAAAAGGGACCTTGCTTTTTATAGAATGCCTGTTTGATATTATTCCCATTAAGTCTATACAAAATTATAAATAAAAAGAATCCTTATACTAGTCATGTAATTCTGTATTTATTGTTATATTATACTTTTAAAACTCAGATTTGGCCCAACGTTTGCAGTGAGTATGAATTAATGCAACACAAAAGGAATAAACAATTTAAAACAACAATGAACCAGAAAAATTAACACCTGACCACAAAAAATAGACTTATAAGGGCCTATTATTAAAATCGAAACAAAACAGAAAATGAGCGCTCTGACTTTATTTTTTTACAAAAAAGACAAACCTTAATTCATCGTCTGCATGTGTTTTTTTTTTTTCACCTTAAACTTTTTGAGACATCGACCTTCATTTTCACAAGTATTTACGTATTGACAGGGCGGAAACTCTAATTGGGAATTGTGGAAATTTGAAGACAATGGCAGTAAATCTTTTTCCACATCTGCCGCCCCTGAAGAAAAATTATATTTCGATTTCAAACTGTCAGATCTATGCGGTGCTGGTAAACAAAACACATACAACAATTGGTGTGAAAATTTCTTCTAAATTTGATTAAACGCGTGAACTAGGAACATAGATCAAGTCCTCTTTGATCAAAATAATATCCGCGAATTGTGGCGGTGTGAAAAACAGTTCCCTAAATTCAATCAAATAAAAAAACATGATTTAATTTGTCTTGAAAAACTAAGAAGGTCATTGGCACTTTACATTCTGTAGGCCCCCCTATTGATAATCCGGTTTTCGCAGAAGAAAACAAACGCATCGTGAACTAAAACAAAAAACAGGTCTCGGCTTGGTGGCAACGAGAGACTAGGTCAGTTTGTACCCACGTCGTGGACACGGGTCCCCATGGGTGTCAGATGGCGTCAGCGACCACCTGTAGCTTTTGAGCTTTCTGATCAATTGGATTAAACCCCTCTGACATAGTACTTTTTGTATTATTATTATCAAATTCAAATCAAAAACATTTCTTGGTAGCAGATAAACGAAGACAATAACAAGGGCTCGGAGCCTTAAAGGGTACAGGGCGGAAAAGAGTCCCCCACTGAGATGAAGTTCTCCAGGCGGGTTCTTTGACCGCCTCGCTCCGGTTCGTTTCCAAGTGTCCTAATAATTATGAGTGAACCATAATTTTTATTTTTATTTTGAAGCGGATGATTTATAGTGGATAAAATCTTACCAACCTAGCTTGGTCGTGACACTCGGCTCGAATTTACAAAGGGCTGACATCGATCTTAAGATGGGTATTTGTAAGTAATGAATCAATTTTACTTGGATTGCTAATAAAGTAATGTGATATAACAAGACATTAAATGATAATGGCAAACTCTTATTAAAACCATTAGCACTTTGTGAAATCGAGCCGTGTTTATGCGAACAAGTGGTTATTTTTGTTATAGTAAAACAATCTTTGCAATAGTTGGCATTTTAAGTCAATAAATCAAATCATGAACCTGGACTGAGTAATTCGTAAGTTTCTGAAACCTTATATAGCCCGCCAACAAAAAGGGGATATCGCATAAAACAGAAAAAAAGAAAATTTATTTCCCCATGTAATTCTGACAAATGGAGTGGAATAAAAACAATAAATAACGCCAGTGAGTGCGTGCTGTTCCCTAGCGCTATTGTCTCCATAAAGGGAAAATGTAATCATTTGTTTTGTTGTTGTTGATTTTGTTGAATAAACACACATACATTTCTGCAATCGAAATAAGCAAGGGGTCTCATACAATAATTTTCTCGACTTTGGCATTGTTTCAGACAGAAGTATTTCTCTGGAGGGCCGGCACTGGTGGTATAAACGTAACAATAAATTAGCTGCCCGATTGCCGAAAAGTTTTTCTCCCTGGATACTAATTTTACGGCACCTTTAATGGTTTAGATTTTAAAACAATAAGAACGACAAGGACCTTGGCGGGCTGAGCGCAGGAGGTGTCAAGGATGTCAGATAATCGAGTTAGGTTTGAGTATCAAATTGATGACATTTTAACAGGTGGAAGTTGTGTCAATTTGCCAGTACTGCGGCACCGACAACAGCTGTAGGGTACCCGTAGCAAGCCCACACTTCGAGGTGTCAGCATTGACAGATTGATTATTCGAAAATGTCCTGTGCAAACAAGACCAAAATGATGATCTAAAATGACGAATTGCTTCGGGCATCTGTATCACCCTTATAGTATACTGTAGTCTACGTGACCAGAAAGTGGGGGGAAAAAGTTCGCATGGTCAAGATTAGGCTAGTGGTGGCGCCCTTCAAAGTGACTCAAGTGTGTGTCAACAAAATCAACAGCCGCGAAATGTTAAAAAGTATGGTAACAATAAACATGTTTGTTTTCGACTACGGGGTGCAACTTTCTGCTTCCATTGACAACATGGGCCCTGGTTATGCTGTTCTGAAGCTGGGAGAAGAAGAAGAGCAGGTTTTAGATACACTGTACGTAGGCGAAAGCCTATTCCATTCACTTTTTTGACCTGCACTGCTAAGGCAGTTAGGCGCTAGCCTAGCCCCACTGGCACCAACAGTAACACTAACACTAACAGTACACATGACTAACCTAAAGTAAAGAAATAAATGTTGAAGACATATTGATTTGGAGACCCCCAAAATATGCCATTGCTTATCGTTGCCGCAAAGCCTACAATCATAGTAAGCCCTATGAACATGTACCGAAATCTCAGACAGGACATGCAACACTTTTCGTTTTTTTCAACTTATAAAAAAAATGCTACAAAAAACAGTTGAATTTGATTAAACCCAGTAACTGGGGCGCTTTACTCCTTTTTTGAGATTTTGACATTATTGGTCGTACTAGCAAAAATGGAGTACAGTGCCCCAGTTGCTGGGTCTAGAATTTGGTGATTTTTTTGGCAGGTTGGTTGTATTGTGTATCAGTTAATTAGTAGAACACTAGAGGATGGGAATTGAAAGAAGAAGAAAAAAACAAAAAACAAAAAAACAGCAACAACATTTTCTCTTGAATTTGTGTTCTCAGATTGAGGTCACTTATCGTGTGGCGTGGAAGAGGAACTTCACCGAGCAGAACTTTGATGTCTGCACGGCAAGGGCTGTAGAAGAAAAGACTGAGCTCTTCATTGGCAAGAGGCTGTACCTAAATGAAGACGTATGCGTTGATGACATGTCTTACATCTGCACTGATTATAACGTAGCAGGGGACTATGCCGCTGGTGTAGGGACTTATATCATCCCTGTACCCGATGGTGTTTTATCGTTTGATATCAGGTTGGTATTTACGAAAATGACAACAGGGGACTTAATAACAAGGCTCGAATTTTACACTGGACCACAGACCCGAGGCCAGTGATTTTAGCATCGGGCCAGTAAACTCAAGACTGGACAAATCCGGCGGTCTTGTGTTTTTCAATTGAATATTAATACCTCACTGTGTAATAGTTTTAACAAAAAGAAACATGAAAAATGATGTTCAAAATGTTAACTTTGAAGCTGATCAATATCTTTCAATTCTGTTGAGTATCAAAATATACTTACCCACATGCCACAAGACAAATGAGACAAATCTTCTCTTAGTGCTTGTTCAAATAAAAACAGCTTCCATGGTAAACTTTGTAGAAAGTTCTTTCTCATTAAGATTTTGGTCTTGTAAAACAAATTCTGGTCCGGTAAAAATTTTGAGCTACAAGCCCTGCGGCTTTGTGGAAATTTACCCCAAATTTGAGCCCTGAATAATAATAATAACATAAATTGTGGCTTCTTGTACAGGATCAAATACATCACGAGGTGGTGGTCATGGTGCTCAAATATTATTTACCTTGATCATTGGACCATTTATTTCATTCGTTAACCATCTTCAGCTCCCTGGGGAGTGTACAGCCTGTGCCGTCAAGTATGTAGGGCATCAAACTTAATCAATCGCAAGAACCATCTCTGCCCTCACAGGTACCCATTTACTCCTGGGTGGAGAGACGCAGTTGCAGTTTAAAGTGTCTTGCTTAAGGACACAAGAGATGTTATGTGACAGCAGTTTCTGGCACACGGGTACAAGTTGTCTGGTGAAACTGCTGCTGTCTAGCCTTTTAAGTGTCTAGAATTTCATCTGGGCGTTAAAAGAACTTTTATTTACAAGTATAGTGATGATAATTATGAGAAAAAAACACACCAAAACAATAAATAAGGAAAAAACAGGCAAACCTTTAAACACACAATAACAAAATCTCTAGTAAAACACATTATAGGCCTTAACACCTTTCTTCCCAAATGAGGAAATTAGTAAAATCACTAAAAATCGTTCTTGTTTTTCCATTATGCTTCAAATGACAAAAGTTGCATGGGTCGATTTTCGCTGAAAGAAATTTTGTACAATATTTTTTTCTCCGGAAAAACAAATTTTGACAGATGACATTTGCTGTTTCTAAGCAAAACAACAACTTTTGCATATGTCTCGAACCATGAACAAAATACATATGTAAAAAAATTTTTGACGAAGAAGCACAGAAAGGGATTAACATGCAAAGTTAATTGTACATGGCTGATGGATGTCATCTAATGTAAGGATCCCGACAATAATTCATTTATAGTTTTTAATTAACTACCACTTATCATTTGCCAATTTTCTTTTCTACAATACCTTCAATGAAAGCTCATAACTTTCTTGAAGCTATTAAAATTTACATTTTGTGATCAAATCAGCAAAAAATTCAGAAACAAAGTTAGTTGTATAAAACCTACCACTCACCCCGGAAAGAAAAATAAACGTGTTAATAAGTTCTTTCTTCTGGTCACAGCTTCCGAAGTTGCTGCTGGGTGACCCTCAAGAATTATCCAGTGCCCAGGAATTATTTGCTGAATGCCACGGTTAACTTGACTCCACGAGCCAACCGTGGGAACTTGATCAACTCCTCACCCATTGCGTCTACCGTTCCCGTGCAGTATGTTCAACAAGGTTGCTCCCATGTCATACGCATTCCAGGTAGCGATCAATACTTTATTATCTATTTCTTTCAATTATAATTTAGGTTAATTTTAGAGCAGTTCAGACACGCCTGAGTTTAACTTGATCGGAACATGAGTTAAACAGGGTTTAGAAATTTCAGATTTTTTATCATCTTCGTCGCTTAGCTGGAGTCAGAGCATCACTTTCACAATCAACCGCTGAACAACTCATCCATGCATTCATTTCATCTAGATTAGATTTCTGCAATAGCTTACAATTTGGATTACCAAAACACACACTAAAACGACTTCAATCAGTACAAAACGCTTCTGCTCGCTTACTGACTAAAACAAGATCTTCTGACCACATAACACCTATACTACACACTCTCCACTGGCTTCCTGTTGAATATCGAATACATTCAAAATCCTACTCCTATCTTACAAAGCCATTCATGGTCTAGCTCCATCATACATACAGGACCTCTTGCAAATCCGGACCCTGCGACCTGGCCTCAGATCATCCTCATCACTGGTACTTTCTGTTCCACACACTCGTCTGGCATCGTACGGAGACCGGGCCTTTTCCAGCTGTGCACCACGTCTCTGGAATTCCTTGCCAGACAAGTTGAGGAACTCAAAGAACCTTTCCTCATTCAAGCGCTCTCTCAAGACATATTTGTTCAATCTCGCTTTCAGTACTACGGTTTAGTGTTTCCTTTGACCGGCGCCTTTGAATGGGTCTCCAGATACTGTGTGCCTTACAAATTCTCTGTTATTATTATTATTATTAGGGCCCAATTTCATAAAGCCTGTAACTTACAGCACCAAAACTTGCTAAGCATAGAAAAAACTTGCTTAGCTGAAACAGGTTACCAGCCGAAATTCCATACATTATACATTGTTTCAACTGGTGCCCCACTCACTTTTTGCTTACAAAAGTATTCACCAAGCAGTATTTACAAAAGTATTCACCAAGCAGTATTTTCTGCTTAACAGCTTCATGAAATTGGGCGCTGAATTCAGACTTTCTTTGTCTGCCTGATCAAACAAAATGTGTTTTACTTCAGATGAAGATAAGTCATGCTCTTTGATGTACATTACTTCTCTTGCCCTGAAGATACTGTTTTCTTGTTATCCTATGACGGCTCGATTTCACATAGCATTAAGATTCATCTCAAGATGAGTCGTCAATATCACCATAGTAATTTGTATTGTGACATCACACTTTGCTTAGCATTTAAGATTGATTCGCACCTAAGATCAATCTTAGCTCTTTTTGAAATCGTGGGTTATCAAAAGGTGACAATTCTATCATTTTTAATGCACCTGCTGAGATCTGGATCCAAGTTTCAGACTTTTTCGTCAGCATTGACTCTCACCCCCTGGTTTAACCGACTTTAATGAGTTACTGTGTTTGAAGGGCCATTTATTGAAGCCTTTTAGATTGTCCAACCGTTCAATAGACCTTATGCGTCTGACGTCATGAGGCCCATAGAGTACTACAGCGCCCTCATTGAGGTCAAAACGGCCGTAAGTTTACTGTAGGAAAACGGCTGTGCGGACCCTCTACATACCTTCCTGACTGATAGATTCACTATGCCAACCTTGTTCACACTGACTTTAGTGAGTGACCCTGATGGTGACGTGGTGAGGTGCCGATTTGCCGACCCTTTTCGCAACGAGTGTTTCAAAGTCTGTGGTGCATTGGAAGAATCTACACTTCAGAGTTTAGAGGTCAGTGGAAAGAGACTGACTTTGTAAAATAAGTACAGTCAAAAGCTGCTACCAGTACCATACATCATTGGTTTTTTTTGGAAGAGCACATTTATTTTTGTTCTCTTGTTTTCAACACACAATCAAGAAGTTGATTAAATTAGGCGGTCTTGAAATTCTCAAGGATTTTGTACATATTCTTATTTCGAGTGTTTGTAAATAGTTGTGGCGTAGCAGTGTTTCAGAGGGAAGCATTTGACAGGTCAACCTGCAAGGGTGTCAAGTTTATATCAAAACTTCTTTCTGATTATAAATCATTCCTTAATTAGTTTTCTTCATCGTTTACAGCCATACCTCAAATGGGTGGGAGAAGATCTTCACAAACTGGAAGATTGGCCCGTTCTGCCGAATCTGGAAAGTGGATTCAGAGAAGTGCAGTGCTTTGTTTTATGAAAATGGTATAAAATCAGCTTGTATGAAAACTGCTTTTGAATGTTTGCGGATGCTTTGTTTTTACAGACAGAGTGTGTGTTGTTCTACAGTGGGCCATCTCAAGTTGGATGGTATGGAGTCACCCTCATGATCGAAGATTTCAATCGGAGGAGACGCAACCGGCCTCTAAGTAGGGTAAGACTACCCATGGCAGGGGCATAGCAAAGACTCTTTCATTTGGAGATGAATGGGACTTCAAGACTATTCAAGACTACCATCTAAAGTCTTATTCCCCCAAAACAGTATTTTATTACAGACAATTATTCACAGCACTTGTACGGTAAACATCAAAGACCTAATTTGCATATTTATCACATGCCTGTGTTGCACAATTTGCCTGCAATGGTAGAAAATTTGCCTCGCAATCTTCCTCTTTTTTCAAACTGGTAGAAGCCAGATTTCAAGCTAAACTGACTGAAATAATCAACTTGTATGAACTACTTGAGTCACAAAGTAGGGTCTCTTCCCTGCAACTGATAATCTGTGGAATTACATTCCAATTTTCTTTGGCATTTGGAGTCAAAAAATGTTGCACAAGTTTTGTGTTTACATAGGGTGTTTTGTGTGGTTTGATTAATAAACCAGCAGTTCGTGATAAGATTTGTAGATGTCATATGGTCATGTCACATATGAGGCAATTTACAGGCAATGCAATTTCAGGGCAACCTCCAAGAAGGAAAACATTCACTAGTCAATGACCACATAATTTTCTTGGAGACAGTATAAGATACTGTTAGAAAATTTATCTTGTGCTACCGAAGTGTTCCTTTTGTATGCAGTGCAGTTGGTTGTCTCCAAGTTGCCAGTAAAAAATTGCCCCGCGTGACGAGGCCTTATATACCGTCATCGACTTCAACTGTCTGTTACATATTGCTTAAAGCCCCAGCTCAACATTGGTAAGGAGAAAAACATAAATATTCACAGATTTACATATACCTTACATGGTATAAAGATAATGATGGTAGAAAACTTTCCTTGAAATATTTCTGCCTAAAGTGATATCGTTTTTAAATAAAAAATGAAACAAGATCCAAAATTAGTTTTCGTCTCAGTGAGACAAAAACTCTGCCTATAGGAATGCGTATAAAAATGTTGAATGCATTTTTACTGTTTTCTTGCAAATGAACAACGCAATGAGCTGACGTTTTCACAGGTTGGTTTTATTACATATATCTTTGTTATTATCTGGAAGCATTTACAGTCAGTTTACCTATGTTGAGCTGGGGCTTTAACAGTTTTGGTAGACTACGGTAGCCAATCACATACTGAGTTCATGACTAATGGTTTCCATTCGGTGATGTTCGGCCATGTAATGGTCTATTAAACTCAACTCCACCTGTCCCTTCTTGTTGGCCTACTAAAGGTGCCCCTACACTTCCTGATTAAAGTGACGGCAGCCGATGACAACTGCCATCAGCCAGGTTTCGTCAGTCCAACCCCATACAATGGGGAGTGTTTACCAGCAGCAGTCGGTCAACCTAAGACAATCCGTCTTGCTGCAAGGAGTGAGAACTCCCAGTATGTGTAAGTTCTAATTATAAAGGTCGAACCTAAACATGTTCACAAGAAAAATCTTGAAAAACAAAGTATCATTTCCACGCCTGGAATTTCATCTTTGAGAGGGCAAGGCCATTTATACCTTGTAAAGGGCACTTTCATTTGAAAGTCGTAATGTCTATGGGAAACTTTTGAATAGGCACCAAGGCCAAGACCAGGGCAACAGGGGCCATTGCCTGACCTCCGTGTAATTCCTGGCCTGCTCTATGATCTTCAAAAAGGCTTGTTGACAAGTAGAATAGTAAACCCGTTTGATTAAGATTTGGAAGGAAAAACAATCAAGAAATTAAGGTTTGAAGGGTGATCAGAGCAATGGGTACTGATCGAAACGTTGAACTGTTATGGGACCAGTCTTTTCCACAACCGTCACTCACCATTAGAGAGTTTATTTACATTGTGTTTCCAAATGCCACAATCCATACTTCCTAGAAAGTCATTTGAAGAGCCCTGATGTAAGAAGTATGAAGGAAATATCAGAATTTAGAAATTTCTCTCAATTATGACTTGATATTTAGTTGGACTTTAGATTGAAAAAATAAATGAGCACTTTCAGAGAAGGCATTAGCAACAACTACCAAACATTTTATTTCATGTTTTACTCCCCAAAGCATCACAGGGATATCTACTTTCGGACTTCCTCTGGGCATGGAAGTAACACCCCTGACCTCTGACCCAGATGACCCCATGATCTTTTACGTTGACCTCCAGTGGACTCCGCTTCAGTCTCAGAGAGGGCCTCATCCCATCTGCTTCTCGGCGTTTGACCAAAAAGATAACCATGAGTAAGCATAATATAGTTATAATTTGATAGGCTAATCATCCTTACTGGCTAGCTGAAAAGCTGAATTGTGAAGGATGCGGCTACAACGTGTTTGATCCACCGGCATGCAAGGGCGCCTTTGGCAGCCAGCCACATCAACCCATATATGACCACGGAGCACAGCCACAGATCGAAAGTGTTTGATTTTTCTGGAAGGAGGAAAACTTGACGGCCAGGAGAAAAACCCTTGTGGCATAGGAGAAACCAACGCACAACTCTGCCCACATATGGTCCTAGCTGGGAATCGAACCAGGGCCACATTGGTCATGTTGGTGAGAGGCGAGCGCTATAACGCACAAGCCACCCACGCAACCCAAAAATACAAGTTATTCATTCAGTTATTTAAAAAAAAAAAATACTTTTAAAAACATTGATAAAAGCTTAAGAGATTTTATATTCGATTCTGGTAATTTCTAATCTTTGAAGAGTCCAGATTTCAAATGAGGTGTGGGTGGTGGGAAGGGGGTGGGGGGCACGAACATCAATTGGGGGGCACGTGGCTCCCCCTCCTTTGTTACGCCACTGGTGCCCAGTTCATTTCACCTTTTCTATTCATAATACAAAAAAATTAACATAAAACAACTTCTGAAAAACCATTTAGAAAACTGGATTCCACAAAACGGTATTGAAGTATCTGTATGGATTCTAAATCTTTTTTTTTGTTTTGCAGATTTGCATCAGATCAAGTTTGTATTACAGTCTTTGTTGGTGGTAAGTTTCTTTGTAAAATGATATATATTGATTATGACGAGCACATGCACATGATCTGGACCGGGGGCTTCCAATTTGGCACTTTCCTTACCTGTCTTTTTACCTTGTCCACGTCAATCCGGAATCCTTCTTGGTGTTGTATGCCACTCAATTCATCTTTCAATCAGCTTTCCGTTTGTGCTGGGCTGGTCGATCCCAAATACCACCCCAGAAAGTTCTTGCCTCTGCTGGCCTCGGACCCGCTTGCATGTTGTCAGTCTTTCCATCCAAGTCCTTCAATAACTGGCGCTGATTGGTGTTAAACAGCCTGTTCTGGTGAAACTGCCTCACCCTGTCATCATACCTCTTCACCTTTGCAATCTTAGCCTTAACCCTTTGCTTGATCTTCTCTATGACAACACTTAGGTTACCTTTCACATTAGTTATTTTGTCATGATTGTATTCCTCCAGTCTGAACCTGTTGTTAAACCCTTAATTTATTTGTTCTATTCTACTCAGATCCCTTCGTAAAACTTTAATTTGACCCTGTAGCTTACGTTACTGTTTTCATGTTCTGGACTTGAAGCCTTCAAACCTAACTTTTCTCCTCCTACAACTGCCCCTGCAAACATAAGACGGTTAGTTTCCGACAGATTATTAGTACTTACTGACCTGAGGACTTTACTTACCACGGCTGACATATCTGTCAGCCTTTTCCTTGGGACCCGGCGCAAAGCCAGGATACTCCACCCGTTTGACCCTTTAGCCGCTCTCATCAACTCTTGAACCCTGGTCTTAATCTGTACCTTCTCCTCTGTAAGCTCTAAGCCCTCCTCTTCATCTATGCCTTTGTCATCCTGACCATCTTGCAATCCTGGTAGATCAACCTCATCTTCAGTCTGCGAGCTAGCAGCAGCCACATGGTGGTTATTAATCTGTTTAAAGCCCCAGCTCAACATTGGTAAACTGACTGTAAATGATTCCATTCTTTGCACAAATCACGATATTTGATATTTGATAAAACCAACCTGTGAAAATGTCAGCTTATTTCGTTGTTTCGTTTGTGAGAAAACAATAAGAATGCAATCAGCATTTTTTTTTAAGCGTTCCTATAGGCAGAGTTTTCGTCTCACTGAGCCAAAAACTAATTTTTTATCTTATTTTATTTATTATTTGAAAAACGATAACAAATATTTTAAGGAAAGTTTTCTACCATCATTATCTTTATACCAGGTAAGGTATATGTAAATCTGTGAATATTTATGTTTTTCTCTTTACCAATGTTGAGCTGAGGCTTTAAGTAGCGCTATGAAATCGGGCTGAGCTTTATGAATTTGTATGAAAAGGCCTAATGACTGTTCTATTTTTTTTGGCAGCTCTTACAACCCACCCTGACCCAGTGCTTTCCAGACCACACGCTGGGGAAGAGATGGTTTCCGTTTTCAATGAAGAGTGGGAGATACAGTTCAACTCCTCGGTAAGTTTCACCGTCAGAAAATATTCCTAAAAATATGATGATCCTTGAAAGTTGCATCCCTTAAGATTACCCTCTTGCTATATGCAGCTTCCCTGGTTGTACCATTAACTGGATGAGATCCCCTGGTGCCCCCCCCCCCCCCCCCCCCCCTCCGCCTCCGCCCCCCTCCGCCTCCCCCCAAACGAAAATGTTGACCAAATAGGGAGACCACCGACATAAGGCTACACGGTAGAGGGCAGGTAAACCCAGAGGTGAAAGATTCAAATCCCGATCGAGTCCATTTTTCTTTGATCACCGCAAAATAGAAAACAGTTCTCTGACCTGTCACATGTGTTTATTGAAAAACCTGATTTTAAATAATTTGAAGACTCCTAAAAACCTCTGATTTATCCAAGTATAATATTCATCCGATTTTGATGTTTGAATTTTTGTGCCCCCACCAGAAAAACAACACTTGTTTGTTTGTTTGTTTGTTTGTTTGTTTGTTTGCTTGTTTGTTTGTTTACTTTACTTTTTAAAATTCTAATCTATAATTATGTAAGTCTGCCCTTATACCCCATGAGATTGTCCTTGTGATACTTAAAGTGTTGTGGCGTCTCTGATTGGATCCAGTGGTGTGTGTAAAACTCAGTGGTAGTTAATTGACTGTAAATGCTGCAAGATGATGATGGAAGATCTTAGTAGATTCAGGGGCAACCAGTGAAGAGCTTTTAAACAAACAAATACTCCTTTTAAACTAAAATTCAATGTTTTGTAAAATGCAATTTTCACAGTTTTAAAATTTCATGGTAAAAATTATTACTGAAAAGTAAGCAAACATTAAACAAAAATTACCCAATTACTAAGAGTCGTTGGGGAAAAAATGACCAAAAGGAATAATTTCAGGCTTCAAACCTTATTTTTTTTAATATTATGTTTAAGAAAATGTAAATATGAATGTGCATGAATCCCTGACAAATTACACACTTTATTTGTTATTTTCACAACAAAAAAAAGCAATGAAAGAATGAAAAGAGAGAAAGTTAACATCGTGACCATCGTCATCATCATCATCATCATTGATCGACTACAACTTGAGCTTGCATCAGGCACAATGACGGGTGTGCCACATGTCCTGTTCCATCATGACCTGTCTCTTGATATTTTCACAAATGAATATCGGGCAAGAAGTTAAATTTCAAACTTGCTGTAATTTTTAAAATTCATCTTCATCTCTTTAGATAACACAACACACGACTTCCGAGGGCGCTATAGTCGCAATCATTAAAGTTGAAGGCGACGAGCCAGTTCACATAGTCAATCTCGCCAGTGACACTAACGTCCAGTTCCCACTCAATGAACCGAATAAAGTCCTCTTCACCACTCCGGACTTGGCTCTTGAAGGAAGCACTGAGTATCTGATCCGTGTGCACGAGGGCGCTGTTCTCAGCGCAGAGGGATGCAAGTCTGTTTCTGCTTTTCATGAGTGGCATTTTACAACTGGAAGTGAGTGCAATTTTTAAAAAAAATCTCACATTGAGTAATATAGCCTTGGTTTTTAAAGAATCCATTCATTCAAAGATCTTGTTTTCAAGGAATGTAAAAAATAAGCTTCAAAACTTCAGTCAAAATAAGAACCATTTTTAAAAATGAAAACAAAATCTTCCATTTTAAGATTACTTTTCATGTTTTTATTTCAACCAGTCTGAAGGTGAATGGATAATTGTAGGGGATTGTGGTTTTTAAATTGGAAAGTAATTTTTTTTTAACTCAATAAATACATCCCAAATATTCAGTTTTATGACGCCTTGTCAAATAACAGCAAAACAAACCCCAAAACATGCATATTTGAATGTGCACAAAATCTTTGAAAAAAAACCCAAAACCCTTGTGGCGGTGCCCACTGCTAATATAAAGAATTCATACTACCTCTAGCTGCCAGGAAATCGGTTGTGTGGTGGTTAGACATCTACTCTAGAATGGCAAAGGTTGTGGGTTCTAATCCAACCCTATGCCTGTGGATTTTTTCACAGGACTCGTGAAAGTACTGAGTATACAGCACTTAAAACACTTGGGTGTACTGGGGTTTGGGTAAATTTAAAAAAAAAATTTTTTTTAAACATGACTTACTTGGTGTTCTAATTTTGATGAAATCTTCAGGTTGGCTGTATGGTTAGTTCTCATTAAAAGACCAGGAGAATGAAATCAATCAGTTCTTCCCAAACCCCCATGATGCATTATCTCTTTAAAAATAGTAAATAAGAAAAAAATAGAACAGGTCTTAAAAGCTATAAATCTAAAAAATCTTTAAAATAAATCTGAAGCTCCCATTTTGACAATATTTTTTGTTTTAAATCAAGTTTTAAAATTAAGTGGATACATTCTTTAACATTGATTTTTTCCCCTGCTCCTTATTTGTCTTAAATGAGATTTTGCTTGCATCATATCTTGTCTCCCTCAATGACAGCAGGAAAGAAATAATTAAATTAAAAAAATTATAACATGTGAACAAAAAACAGATAACAAAACCAAATTGTCCAAAGATTTTTAAAACATGTTTGATTTAAACTGGTACATTCTTCAATTTGTTTTTTTTTCACCACGTCTCTTTTTCATCAGGAGATCTTGCACTTGCCGCATCCCGTCTCCCTCCCGAGGAAAGCAGGAGGAAGACCGCCATGCCGGAGTGTTTCGCCAGCTACATGGCCATCTATGTCTCCAAGTCTTGGTTGTCATCGGTCAGCTCTCTGATCGACCCTGCAGGGATGCACCTCAGCGACCCATCGTGTACCGGAGAGGATTTCAACGAGACACACTATGTCTTGGGTGCTTCACACGACATGTGTGGCACTGTCGTCACTGTAAGTTTATAAAAGGGATGTCCTCAAACTTTTTAAGTGATTTGGGGACCATGCTTCTTTCCGTGGACCAGACATGACTGATTTTTGCTAATTTTAAAAAGTTCTTTCCAGTAGAATAACTGAATAACACACTAGTTTGTATAACTTTAGATAATGAAGATAGCAAAGAAATTATAATATAGTAGTATATAGTAATATAGTATAATTATACTATCAATTCAAAACATGACCTATGACCTTTTTTGGATGGTTGTGAATGTCAGTTACTTGTAATACCAATTACTACACTATCTTGGGTGACTGTTAGTGTGACAAAATCTCCCACACCCACTTCACACAAAGTAGCTCCAAGGATTACAACGCAGAGACCCAAAGGAAATACTTTGAGCTTGTTTCTGTCTTTGAGATGATTTACGCATGAATTTTATTATATATTTATCATTAATATTGTCTCTCCCATATGCTCTGCAAAGACTCAAGGTCTGGGCAGGGTTATCAATGTCTTTTATAAAAAAATACCTTTGAATGATGAAAAGAAGTAAATTTTTGTAAAATTACCCACTTTAAACATATGTCAGCTTTAAGCTGGGATAGTAGCAAAAGCTTTGTGTTGCAGCAGATCAACTGTGTAAAAACGTAATGACTTACAGTTGTGATAATTTATGAGAAGAGTTGGACAGGGTAGTCATGAGTGGTAACTGTATAGACTCTCGGTGTTTATGTGGAATTATAATTATTATTGAATGGTTTGTAATTGTTTACAGTCAGAAACAGATGACGTTCAGGTGGTGGAGAACATCTTGTACATCCCACCTCAGCCAGACAGCCCTGGCTCCTCAATCACCAGAGACCAGAACATCGAAGTCCACGTGACGTGCCGTCTCACAGGATCGCGGCTAGCACACGTCGAGTTCGACCCCAACGTCACCACAATCATCTACCACGAGGTCGGCTACGGGACGTTCAACTTCCAGATGCGAATGTACGAGGACAGCGCATTCCAGAGGAAGTTTAGACCCGCAAACTTTCCCGTCGACGTGGACCAAAGGCAGAGGTTGTACTTTGAAGCGAAGGTGGTGACGAACGAAGACTTGGCAATCTTTCTGGATTCATGTCGAGCAACCCCAACAGCAAATCCAAGAGATCCCATCAAGTACATCTTCATTGATAAAGGGTAAAGATCATTTTATTTGCATCACAGTATATACAGTGCTCAACACATATCCAAAACACTCTCTTGTAGCACCACAAGATTAATTTAAAACAATTTGTTCAATCATTCAATCTATAAACAAAAGATTGTCCATACCCATGAAAAAAGTCAGTGTTTTTTTTTTTACTGTGGTTCAATTTTACAAAGCTGTTCAGCGCAGAGAAAGTTTGCTTTACTTTTACCTCTTGTAGTTATAGAGTGAAGAACAGCAAGGCTAACCCCTTGTACTTATAGAGTCAAAAACAACGAGGCTAACCTCTTGTAGTTATACAGTCAAGAACAACGAGGCTAACCCCTTGTAGTTATTAGTAGGAACAGATTACCAGCCGAAATTCTATTACAGTCACATTGTTGTGACTTGGTGTCCTGCTTTTGTAATTTTTTTGATCAGCAAAGAAATTTTCCAAGCAGTGTTCTCTGTTTAGCAGCTTTAGGGACACACCATATATTGCTTAAAAATGTTCTGCTGAGCCAAAATAAGCAGGATATCAGTCACAAATTCCACATGTGCACATGGTATTTGGGCTGGTAACCTTAGTATTCTGGTAAGCATACATTTTGTTGTGCTTAGCTACTTTTTTTGCTTAAAACAGCTCTATGGAATTGGGCCCAGATCATTTACTTACACGTTGCTATAAATTCCCTATCTAGGCATCATTTAAGAAATAAAAATCTGCCTATGAAATTCTATGTGTCTTCTTGTGTCTAAATTTACCGGGAGCAAAATGTTTCTTTCTGAGATGTCTCTGTACTGCACCAAAGAGTGTATTTACAATATAGTGTATTTTAGTTCCGTGTTTCACTGAGTCAGATCTTATCGCAGTTTATCATTTTCTTTCATGACAGATGCAAAGTGGACGATACTGTAGAGTTCCATGACCATCCTAGTATTGTACGACAACGATTCTCTATCGAGGCCTTCGCATTCCTTGGAGAGAATCTCCATGGAGCGGTAAGACAGGCTGCTGGTGCATTGAAAGAATCATTGGTTGTTCTAGATCGTGCAAAATTAAAAAATCCTGCTTGAATCTTGAAAACAAAAACAAACAAAAAACTGGTGCACTAAAGGTTGTTCTCAGAACTCCACAACTCATAAAGAGAGTACTTCTATGGTGTATCCTTAAACCTATCTAGACCAGACATTACCTGAAACCTCACATGTACCAAGTTCTACACCTGGGTGGAGAGAAGCAAATTATGGCCAAGTGTCTTGCTCAGGACATCCTGATGTGTGATTTATGTTGAAAGTGTTTGTTCACGTGACATAACAACATGTTATTCAGCAGACTCTAAATATTTGATACAACTCTCACGTAAAATTATTTGTAAACCTGGATGGAGAGAAGCAACTTATGGCTAGTGTCTTGCTCATGACATCCTGGTGTGTATTTTATGTTGAAGGTGTTCGTTCACTGTGACATAGCGACGTGTCATGCAGCAGACTCTGATTCTCCGTGCGCAAGAGGCTGTCAAGACGCCGCAGGCATTTCAAGGAGGGATGTGTCACAGTCTGGTTCTTCTTCCAAGGCCTACCCTAACACAGACGGACCCATACGGATCAGGACCAACAACAAAGGTGAGCGTCCAACTTAAGACAAAGACTAAATGTAAATCTAACAAATAAATGTAAATCTAACATATAAATGTAAATCTAACACAGTAAGTAATTTATTTGTAATTTGTATGGGGACAGTGGGTACAGGCTGAAAGAGGGGAGGGGTGCACATAACAGTTGGTATGGGTATGGGTTGGCAGGACAAACCTACGGGTAAATTTGTGTGGCTCTATACTTTGTATAAGTTGTATTTGTATCTGATTAAGTGTAATCATTCTGTAACTTGTAAATGTAATTTAAATAATTTCAATATTTTTAATACTATGAGCATGTTCGACAAAGCAAATTTCCATTTTATGGACAATATGAATGAATGAATGCCCATAGACATCAGTTGGAAACCTGTGGGGGGGTGGGGGGTAGGGGCAACTCTAAATAAGTGGGCAATCCTGATGCATGTTCCTGTTGACCAGGATCAACTGAGGTAGTCTGGCATTTTACTTCCAATATAATGTTCTGATTTTATTATCCTAAAAGTAATCAATATATATTTTATGTTAAGAGGAAAAGATGACATATCCCCTAAGTAATTGTTCATGTCCGACCCTGACAACAAGCCCCGTAAGCACCGGAAACAAAATGTCAAGTTTATTCTAGGATTCTGTTCCCACTGATGGCAGCCTTTATAAAGAAAGCACAGCAAGGGCATTTTATTTGGCATTGTAGCCAATTTACTGCCTGGCTTTTCCTTTTGAGGGGTATATGAAAGCCATTTTCCGACTCACCGACTACCATTGTTTTTTACACTGTTTCAAGAAAGCAAACAAATGTCTAGGTCAGAATGACTAGCTCACCCAGCATGCAAACTCACTGTATTCAGTATTCAAAGCAAGAAACATTCTTGCAAGTAAGAGTGCCTAAAAGAAAAACATTTAGTTGGCAAAATTACTTAATTTTAGTCCTTGTGTTGATTGATTCGGTGCTTCATTTGGTGACTGAGGCTCCAAGTGCCGACTGAAAAAATTTATTTATTAGGGGGCGTCACATCCCCAACACCCACTGGTTGCTACATCCGTCAGGAACTCTTTGTTGCTTCTTTATTTCAGGGACTTTGAATCCAGTTCCAGCCTCCTCAGACTACTTCAACTTCTCCTATGTGGAGTTACCGATGCTGACGGCCACCGTCATTCTACTGCTGGTAATCTTGATCGTCCTAGTACGAGCTCTCAAAGCGATGAGGCGCCCCAAGAAAGACATGTCCACCTACCCTCACCGTGTGGATCGACTTAAACTGCCATCCATTAAGATTCCAAATGAGTGAGAAATCTATGGCCATGGAAGTCACACCTCGACATGTGACTTCCATGTCAGTGCTTTTCAGCTTTTAAGTTTTTCTCCAGACATGATGTTTTTCTGCAGAACTTTTTTTTTGAAAGAGCACAATTAGGGCTGACCACCCTATTATTGTTCATGCATTTTGGACAGGAATTTTTTGCAGGTTGTTTTACAAGCCAGAGGTGTGAATGTATAATAATGACAACTCTGAACTTAATTATTTTAATAGTGGTCTCCTCTTAGTTTTGGTTTAAGGACAAAACCACAGAACCTCCAGTGCGTCATTTTTTAGTCGATTTGACAACCAAGCTACAGGTTTGGACACGACAGGGTTATGTCTTTCTTATAACTACAAAGGGGTCCATCATCCAAATTATTCCAGTATGTAACACCATGTTGAGCAAGGCTGTTTTTATACTTTGAGGTTTTTCTTTGAAGTGCTTCGAGTTTTGTATGAGTGAATGCTAGAAGTTAGAGTAAAGAATTAGCTAAAACAAAGTGGTAATGCATTATTCCTATACTTGTACATAAATTAACCTATGTTCAAATGATAAAGATCTTCAAATTTTTGCAATTTAAAATTACAAAATAATGCAGCAGTATGATCACGAAAACCAGCTTTTGAAATTGAAATTATTCGAACAGCTCGCTTTTGTAAAGTAAGAAGCCTATTACATTGTGTAGATGAACCACCCCAAGTAAGAATTGAGTAAGTCAAATATGGGAGAACAAAACAATTATATAGAGTTAGTAAGATATGGCTTGGTAAAAACATTTTAAAACGTTTTATTATACCAATATTCTTTGATATTTTACTCGCAACATGACTAATATGACTTTTCCAAGATAAGTTTTTGTCAGTTGTCATACCAAGGAAATTAGTACTTGTTACTCGTAGTTCAGTTCCATTTAAGATTAAAGACGCAGACTGGGTATAATTACGTTGTCTTTGACAAAATATCATATAATTTGTTTTGTGTAGATTGATACACAGTTTATTAGCAACAATCCATATACTTATTTTTACCATTTCAGTGTTAAGATTCAGAATAGCTGTGTCTACATTTCTGTGGCTGTATACTAAACTTGTATCGTCGGCAAAAAGACAGAATGATATAATATCGGTTGTGTTACAGATGTCATTAATACAAATAATAAAAAGAAGAGGAATCAAAACAGAGCCCTGAGGTACTCCACAAGAGATTTTTTCAGATGAATTGACAGAATTATATGAAACAATTTGTTTTCTGTTAGATAAATGTCTTTTGAACATGCTCTAGTTTACAAATCAAAATATCATTGTTAACTGTGTCAAAAGCCTTAGAGAGGTTTAAAAATATACCAATAGAAATATTAATGTCTCCAATGGCGTTTAGTAATTTATTTATTACATAAGACAATGCTTGCTCAGTAGAGCGATTTGCTCTGAAACCAAACTGTGATTCAGAAAGAATGTTATGCTTATTTATGAAAGCAATGAGACGAAAAAATATCAACTTTTTAAATACCTTGGAAAACATAGATAAAACAGATATAGGTCTGAAATCGCCAACTACATGTTTATCACCACCTTTATGTATTGGAGTAACTTTAGCTACTTAGCGACTGTCTGGAAAAACTCCAGAACTTATAGACCTATTGAAAATCTTAGCTATACCATGCCCGATATGTGGCAGAGGGAGGCCCCCCCCCCAAATGTTTCCATTCTCTAACACACTCTTCCCCTCTTGTACAGAAGCATCCCCCCTAAAATCCTTAAAAGAATTCCTGAGATTCCCAGAACACAATGAAGACACAATAGTAGGTGGGGGAGGGGGGGGGTACACCTGCCACATATTGAGCACCAAATGGATTTGCCACTAGGAAGCTTATTTAAAACATTTGCAATTTCTTCTTGTAAAATAGGACTAAGGAAGAGAGAATGAGAATACTCATCATTCAGAAAGCATTGAAATGTACTGTTACATAAAGAAAGCTTACTAGCAAGTGTAGCGCCAATGTTAACAAAGTACTTGTTAAATGCCTCACTAATTTCTTCGTTATCTTCGATTGTTGTACCATCTTGAATAAAATAAGAGAAGTTGGATTTGTGGTTACCCTTGTTCAACACAGAAGTGATCACTTTCCAACCTTTGATATTGTAAAATACTGTTTTGAAGCCTTTATTATCAAACTTACCTTGTTTTTATACTGAGTATAATTACATTTATTTTTGCAAAGTAGGATTGTTAAGAAAAACATTTTATACAAAGTTTTTTCTCCGCATTGTATTGTAAACACCATCAGATAGCCATATTGACTTACAGTCATATCTGCATTTAACTTCCCGTAAAGGAAGGTGTTTATCATAAAGTTTAAGAACACCATCTAAGAAGGTATTATATACATATCATGCATATCATCTTGTAATGTTATAACATCCCAGTCATTTAAATCACGAACAAAACTTTATTATAAATAAAATACCGTATTTTATAGTTTTGCTTATTCTGTACTTTATCTTTTAAAACATCAATAATCAGAAACACAGGTTAATGAGCACTTATATCAGCTTCCAAAACACCAGCAATATGATTCAGCAAGTCGTTTGTTAAAATATTAGCAATTGGAGTTGCACTAACTACAGCTATTCTAAGTAGGTTTAGTTATGGTTGGATAAACAGACTGAGAAGATAAAAGTATCTATGAAGTTTTGTATAGCAATATCCACGTCATAATTTAATAAATTAATGTTGAAACAACCCATAATGTAGCATTTTCTATTTCCAGTACTTATTTTCCCTAATACTTAATTTATATGTCTGTATACAACTCCAGTTATTATGTTACTATGAGAGGAGTCAATAATCTCAATAATGCCTGATTCTATTTCAGAGTTATTGATACTTCAATATTTACGAATTGTTTACACAACATCATGTTTGATGTAAAGTGCAACTCCACCTCCTTTCTTGTTTTGTCTACAGAAACCTTCAATAGAGTAATTTGGAATTTGAATTAGTTTTTGTCTCAGTGAGATGAAAACTCTGCCTATAGGAAATCATACTAAAATGCTGAATGCATTTTTACTGTTTTCTCACAAATGAAACAATGAAATGATCTGAAAGTTTCACAAGTTGGTTTTATTACACATATCTTGATTTGTGCAAAGAATGGAAGCATTTACAGACACTTTACCAATGTTGAGCTGGGGCTTTAAACTCGCCATTGTGTAAAATCCAAATACCGGAGCAAAGTTCGCCCAGACATTTCACTACTAAGCGTGCACATTTTTGTTGATTTTCGCCCCTTATTGTCAAATTGTGTAATCCCCAAATCCAGACTTTTGTCCTTTTGTTCAAAAAAGACAATTATGAGACATCAGAGGCTTCCACCATTGTTTATTCATTATATTTTGGCTCATTGTATGGAAAATTACTGGTGGTAACTGGCGATCAAAAGGGGAATATGTATATTACATTTCTCTCATCTTAAAACCCAAGCTTACTGATCAAAGATTTAAGACAGTGCATTTTTGTATAATTATCACATTACACACAGGCATGACAGAATTTTAAAGACCCTTTTTTCACAAAATCTGTTGAGTGAAAATGTCCAGCAGAAGTACAATGTTAAAACATGGGGAATACTTACCATTGTCAATTCCAGACATGACCTTTAGAATGACCTTTTTAGGCTGATTGAGACCACTGAGGTCAAATGTTGCAACTGCTTGCAGCAGCTGTTGGAGTTTATTAGCTGTTCCGAATATCAGTCGGAACAGCTATTGTTTCTGTCCAGATTTAAAAAGATTTCCGGCTGTTATTATTCTTTCTTTCCCCCGAAACCCTATTTACTTAACGCATGACTTTTCCTAACACCATAACTTATTTTCTGAAGAACAAAACACCAGTCAAATTTTATACCATATGGAAGTGTTGACTTTGTTTCTAAAATATTATTAGATTAAAATTTTTAATTAATTAACCACGTTTCAGCAGTGTGATTATTTATTAAGCATTTTTGTAATCAGCTTTTCTCAGTAATTGCCTTCATCCAATCTTAATCTTTTTTCAGGTCTTGACTTGTTGGATATTACTCTGTCACGTCATCATGTGTGCCCTGTGGTAAACATCAAAAGTTTATGCAGGGGGTAACTATTTTGCAGCATTCTTAAATTCATAAAGTGTTCTCATAATATATCATTTAGAAAACATAAATGCTTTTACGAAGAGTTATTCCCGACCACTAAAACTAATCAAAGCGCAGTGTATTTCCACTAAAATTAAAACATTAACTGGTAAATCTGAGCACCATTGCTAAAACACTGTGCTGTGCACAGTGGGGGATTGCATGACATTTTGTCACGTAAATTGATATGTGGGCACAAGAAAGATTTATTGCTTCGTTAATTGTCCAGCTACATGTGTACTCCCCCACACACATTTTTGGTGAAAAAACTTCAAACATTTGGGCGCTGGGGTAGTGCTATTTTTTCAAGTGTTTTTAATTTCATAGGATGTTCTTAGATAGTAATGTGGCTTTCATTCACTATTATGACGTTTTTATGTTATGGCGCCCTCTATCAGTATGTGTTAATCTACATCAAAAGGCAGAAACTTTGCATTTTTAGGGTTATTATTCGAAGTCATCACATGGAGATAAAAGTTATACCATCTTCTAAGTAAGTCAGGGTTAGGGTCAATGTCAGATTCAAAATCAGCTTTATGGTTAGGGTTTTGGGGTCATTTAAAGTCAAGTCAGTTTTAGGTTTAAAGTCCTGGTCTACCTCAAATTTAGGGTCACATTCACGGTCCGGATCATATAATCATAGTAAAACTGGAACAGCTCTGTGTTCGTTTTTGTATTTACCCTAAACTGATGTGTGATAAGCACTGTACACTCAGTGCTTTCCTGAAACCTGAATTTTTCAAACCCACGACCCCCATATTCTACAGCAGATGTCTAAAGCACTGAGCATGCCCGGTGACGAGTGGCTCATTGAAAACCTGTAAATAGCAGCGAGTACCGCTGGGGATAAAGAATATTGTTTCTGTTTTACCATACACCGATGTGTGACAAACCCTTCAAACACTGAAGGGAAACAACTCACAGACCTACTCAGGTGAGATTTGAACCTATGACCCCCATTAAAGCAGATGTCGTAAAGATGTATGATCCATGCTCCTGTGATTTGTGCTTGAAAATGAATTGATTCCAGCGACTGAGTTTATTTGTTGTGCTCCACACAAAATTCGTTTTTAAAGTTAGTTACAATTCGTTGTTTTGATTTTTTTCATTCCATATCTCATTTGAAAGTTAATAACTTTGGTCATACTACAAAAATATCATTCAACATTTTGATTAACTTTTCAAGGTAAAATCAGCTTGAGTACGGATCATATATCTTTAACCACTATTGGAGTTGAGATTTTTTCGTGTTTCATATTTTGCAGACACCATGTTCAAGAAGTTATTTGACTGTTGCCATTCACTGATGTCACATCATGAAAGAAATAGTGAGCTGCCTCTCTGAGTGAAGTCAACTTTCTTTACAACGGGTAGGTCAACTACATCTACTTTGCTTAGTCAAACCATCGCAACAAAATAATAAAAACAAAATTTGTCATGCTTTTAGGTCTTTTCTCACTTGATTGACGCTTCCATTGAGGAAGCTTTTACAAAAGTTAAGACATGCATTTTTAGCTATTTGTGAATCTTCACGTGAGTTTTGAAGAGCATAATTAAATGGTAATTCTTGTCTTGCTGTAACTTTATACACACTACTTTTGAACAATTTCAATATGGTTCTTGAGAAACACTTAATACAACCAATTCATGCTGAATTCTCAAAAACTAAGCCAACTACTTTCATGAATGCATTATCATAAATCTCTTGAAGTCTAGAAGATTAGAAATGGCATTTACCTGTTTCTTTAAACTGGACACTGGTGCCAAGTTTTACTAAGCGAATAAAAGAGTGGTAAGGTCTTAAATGGCAGTTTAAGATCTTGTTATTAGTAGATTTAGCTCTCCTACACTACTAGTATTGACCCCACCCCAACCATCATTCATGTTATCATGGTAACCAATGCAGGTCATCCATGAAAACGGCACAGGATGTGCTGATTAGTAAGGTCATCCATGATTTGATTTTAATGTTTTATATGATCCAGGTTCCTTGGTACATCGTACAATTTCTTCAGTGTGGAAAAAAAATCTTTAGCAACAAAATCTCGTAATCATCTTCACTATTTCTGAGTGAGATGAATTACTTCTGAAAAAGAGTGCCAGCACATGTTGGGCAGATTAGTAAACTAACTGCGACACTCCAACCACTGCAGGTCATCCATGTGACAGCTAATGTTATGCTGACTAGTAAACTCACTGCTACACTTCAACTACTTCAGGTCATCCATGTGACGGCACATTTTGTGCTGATTAGTGTACCCACCGCTACACTCCAACCACTGCAGGTCGGTGATATGTGCACATGTGCTGATTTGTAAACTCATGTTTCACTCCTACCACTGCAGGTTGTAGATGTTACAGCACACGTTGTGCTGAACAGTAAACTCACTGCTACACTCCATGTGACGGCACAGGTTGTGCTAATTGATAAACTCACTGCTACACTTCAACCACTAAAGGTCACCCATGTGATAGCACAGGTTGTGCTGATTAGAAAACTTACTGCTGCACTCCAACCACTGCAGGTCATAGATGTGAGGGCACAGGTCGTGTTGATTACTAAAATCACTACTACACTCCATGTGATGGCACAGGTTCTGATTAATAAACTCACTGCTACACTTCAACCACTAAAGGTCACTCATGTGACGGCACAGGTTGTGCTGATTAGTAAACTCACTGCTACACTCCAACCACTGCAGGTCATCCATGTGACGGCACAGGTTGTGCTGATTAGTAAACTCACTGCTACACTCCAACCACTGCAGGTCATCCATGTGACGGCACAGGTTGTGCTGATTAGTAAACTCACTGCGACACTCCAACCACTGCAGGTCATCCATGTGACGGCACAGGTTGTGCTGATTTGTAAACTCACTGCTACACTCCAACCACTGCAGGTCATCCATGTGACGGCACAGGTTGTGCTGATTAGTAAACTCACTGCGACACTCCAACCACTGCAGGTCATCCATGTGACGGCACAGGTTGTGCTGATTAGTAAATTCACTGCTACACTCCAACCACTGCAGGTCATCCATGTGACGGCACAGGTTGTGCTGATTAGTAAATTCACTGCTACACTCCAACCACTGCAGGTCATCCATGGGACGGCACAGGTTGTGCTGATTAGTAAATTCACTGCTACAGTCCAACCACTGCAGGTCATCCATAGGACGGCACAGGTTGTGCTGATTAGTGAACTCACTGCTGCACTCCAACCAATGTAGGTCGTAGATGTAACAGCACAGGTTGCGCCGATTAGTAAACTTGCTGCTACATTTCAACCACTGCAGGTCATCCATGTGATGGCACAGGTTGTGCTGATTAGCAAACTCACTGCTACACTCCAACCACTGCAGGTCATCCATGTGACGGCACAGGTTGTGCTGATTGGTAAACTCACTTATACACTCCAACCACTGCAGGTCATCCATGCGACGGCACAAATTGTGCTGATTAGTAAACTCACTGCTACACTCCAACAGTTGCAGGTCAACCATATGTAGGAGATCTGCACTTAAGGTCATCCATGATTTGATTTTCATGTTTTGTATGTTCCAGGTTCTTTGATCACAAGTTGTTTCTCTGCAGTCACTCACCAACATCATTTCTTGAAGGAAATATTGTACAATTTCTTCAGTGTGGAAAAGAAATCTTCAGCCACAGATGGTAAGCCTCTATTCTTTTATTTTGGAACAATATTTTGTCTTTCTGTCAGTAATTTTATGCCGCCCACTCTACTAGTTTATTCTCCTCCACAAACCCCCCCTCACCATCTCGTAATCATCTTCACTTTTTCTGAGTGGGATAAATTACTTCTGAAAGAAGAGTGCAAGCACATGTTATTCTGATGAGTAAACTCACTGCCACACTCCTACCTCTGAAGGTTGTAGATGTGACGGCACATGTTGTGCTGATTAGTAAACTCACTGCTACACTCCATGTGACGGCACAGGTTGTGCTAATTGATAAACTCACTGTTACACTCCGACCACTGCAGGTCATCCATGTGACAGCTAATGTTATGCTGATTAGTAAACATACTGCTACACTCCAACCTCTTCAGGTCATCCATTTGAGGGCACATTTTGTGCTGATTAGTAAACTCACTGCTACACTCCAACCACTGCAGGTCATCCATGTGACGGCACAGGTTGGTCTGATTAGTAAACTTGCTGCTACATTTCAACCACTGCAGGTTGTACATGTGACGGCACAGGTTGTGCTGATTAGTAAACTCACTGCTACACTTCAACCACAGCAGGTCATCCATGTTACAGCACAGGTTGTGCTGATTAGTAAACTCACTGCTACACTCCAACCACTGCAGGTCATCCATGGGACGGCACAGGTTGTGGTGGTTAGTAAACTCACTTCTACACTCCAACCAATGCAGGTCATCCATGTGACGGCACAGGTTGTGCTGATTAGCAAACTCACTGACACACTCCAACCGTTGCAGGTCAACCATATGGAGGAGATCTGCACGTAAGGTCATCCATGATTTGATTTGATTTTAATGTTTTATATGTTCCAGGTTCCTTGGTCATGAAGTTGTTTCTCTGAAGTCACTCACCAACATCATTTCATGAAGGAAATATTGTACAATTTCTTCAGTGTGGAAAAAAAATCTTCAGCCAAAGATGGTAAGTCTCTATCCTTTTATTTTGGAACAATATTTGGTCTTTCTGTCAGTGATTTTAATGCCGCCCACTCTACTAGTTAATTCCCCTACACACAACCCCCCTCACCATCTTGTAATCATGTTCACTATTTTTGAGTGAGATAAATTACTTCTGAAAGAAGAGTGCCAGCACATGTGGCGCCGATTAGTAAACTTGCTGCTACATTTCAACCACTACAGGTTGTACACATGACGTCACAGGTTGTGCTGATTAGCAAACTCACTGATACACTCCAACTGTTGCAGGTCAACCATATGTAAGAGATCTGCACTTAAGGTCATCCATGGTTTGATTTTAAAGTAAACTCACTGTGACACTCCGACCACTGCAGGTCATCCATGTGACAGCTAATGCTATGCTGATTAGTAAACTCACTGCTACATTCCAACCACTTCAGGTCAGCCATGTGATGGCACAGGTTGTGCTGATTAGTGAACTCACTGCTACACTTCAACCAATGCAGGTCATCCATGTGACGGCACAGGTTGTGCTGATTAGTAAACTCACTGCTACACTCCAACCACTGTAGGTCATCCATGTGACGGCACAGGTTGTACTGATTAGCAAACTCACTGATACACTTCGGTCCAACTGCTGCAGGTCAATTATATTTAAGTCATTTGCACTTAGAGTCATCCATACATGGTCTTGAATTTTTTTACAAAATTTCTCGTTTATATTTTACAGCCCAGGTTGTGTAAATTAGTAAACTCACTGCTACACTCGAACCACTGCAGGTCATCCATGTGACGGCACAAATTGTGCTGATAAGTAAACTCAATGCTACACTCCAACCACTGCAGGTCATCCATGTGACCGCACAGGTTATGCTGATCAGTAAACTCACTGCTACATGTCAACCAATGCAGGTCATCCATGTGACGTCACAGGTTGTGCTGATTAGTAAACTCACTGCTACACTCCAACCACTGCAGTTCATACTTGTGACGGCACAGGTTGTGCTGATTAGTAAACTCACTGCTACACTCCAACCACTGCAGGTCATCCATGTGACGCAAAGGTTGTGCAGATTAGTGAACTCACTGCTGCACTCTAACCAATGCAGGTCATCCATGTGACGGCACAGGTTGTGCTGATTAGTGAACTCACTGCTACACTCCAACCACTGCAGTTCATCCTTGTGACGGCACAGGTTGTGCTGATTAGTAAACTCACTGATACACTCCAACCAATGCAGGTCATCCATGTGACGGCACAGGTTATGCTGATTGGTAAACTTACTGATACACTCCAACCAATGCAGGTCATCCATGTGACGGCACAGGTTGTGCTGATTGGTAAACTCACTGATACACTCCAACCAATGCAGGTCATCCATGTGACAGCACAGGTTGTGCTGATTGGTAAACTCACTGATACACTCCAACCAATGCAGGTCATCCATGTGACGGCACAGGTTGTGTTGATTGGTAAACTCACTGATACACTCCAACCACTGCAGGTCATCCATGTGACGGCACAGGTTGTGCTGATTGGTAAACTCACTGATACACTCCAACCAATGCAGGTCATCCATGTGACGGCACAGGTTGTGCTGATTGGTAAACTCACTGATACACTCCAACCAATGCAGGTCATCCATGTGACGGCACAGGTTGTGCTGATTGGTAAACTCACTGATACACTTCAACCAATGCAGGTCATCCATGTGACGGCACAGGTTGTGCTGATTGGTAAACTTACTTATACACTCCAACCACTGCAGTTCATCCTTTGACGGCACAGGTTGTGCTAATTAGCAAACTCACTGATACACTCCAACCAATGCAGATCATCCATAGGACGGCACAGGTTGTGCTGATTAGTAAACTCACTGCTACACTCCAACCAATGCAGGTCATCCATGTGCTGGCACAGGTTGTGCTGATTAGTAAACTCACTGCTACACTCCAACCACTGCAGGTCATCCATGTGACGGCACAGGTTGTGCTGATTAGTGAACTCACTGCTGCACTCTAACCAATGCAGGTCATCCATGTGACGGCACAGGTTGTGCTGATTAGTGAACTCACTGCTACACTCCAACCACTGCAGTTCATCCTTGTGACGGCACAGGTTGTGCTGATTAGTAAACTCACTGCTACACTCCAACCAATGCAGGTCATCCATGTGACGGCACAGGTTGTGCTGATTGGTAAACTCACTGATACACTCCAACCAATGCAGGTCATCCATGTGACAGCACAGGTTGTGCTGATTGGTAAACTCACTGATACACTCCAACCAAGGCAGGTCATCCATGTG
Organism: Marthasterias glacialis; assembly: GCA_911728455.2. Lineage (NCBI taxonomy): Eukaryota > Metazoa > Echinodermata > Asteroidea > Forcipulatida > Asteriidae > Marthasterias > Marthasterias glacialis. The sequence continues at coordinate 15,415,029 of OU452223.1, forward strand.
ACGGCACAGGTTGTGCTGATTGGTAAACTCACTGATACACTCCAACCACTGCAGGTCATCCATGTGACGGCACAGGTTGTGCTGATTGGTAAACTCACTTATACACTCCAACCACTGCAGTTCATCCATGTGACGGCACAGGGTGCTGGTTAGTAAACTCGCTGCTACACTCCAACCACTGCAGGTCATCGATGTGACGGCACAGGTTGTGCTGATTAGTAAACTCACTGCTACACTCCAACCACTGTAGGTCATCCATGTGACGGCACAGGTTGTGCTGATTAGTGAACTCACTGCTGCACTCTAACCAATGCAGGTCATCCATGTGACAGCACAGGTTGTGCTGATTAGCAAACTCACTGATACACTCTAACCACTGCAGGTCATCCATGTGATGGCACAGGTTGTGCTGATTAGCAAACTCACTGATACACTCCAACCACTGCAGTTCATCCTTGTGACGGCACAGGTTGTGCTGATTAGTAAACTCACTGCTACACTCCAACCAATGCAGGTCATCCATGTGACGGCACAGGTTGTGCTGATTGGTAAACTCACTGATACACTCCAACCAATGCAGGTCATCCATGTGACGGCACAGGTTGTGCTGATTGGTAAACTCACTGATACACTCCAACCAATGCAGGTCATCCATGTGACGGCACAGGTTGTGCTGATTGGTAAACTCACTGATACACTCCAACCAATGCAGGTCATCCATGTGACGGCACAGGTTGTGCTGATTGGTAAACTCACTGATACACTCCAACCACTGCAGTTCATCCTTGTGACGGCACAGGTTGTGCTGATTAGTAAACTCACTGCTACACTCCAACCAATGCAGGTCATCCATGTGACGGCACAGGTTGTGCTGATTGGTAAACTCACTGATACACTCCAACCAATGCAGGTCATCCATGTGACGGCACAGGTTGTGCTGATTGGTAAACTCACTGATACACTCCAACCAATGCAGGTCATCCATGTGACAGCACAGGTTGTGCTGATTGGTAAACTCACTGATACACTCCAACCAAGGCAGGTCATCCATGTGAAGGCACAGGTTGTGCTGATTGGTAAACTCACTGATACACTCCAACCACTGCAGGTCATCCATGTGACGGCACAGGTTGTGCTGATTGGTAAACTCACTGATACACTCCAACCACTGCAGTTCATCCATGTGACGGCACAGGTTGCGCTGATTAGTAAACTCACTGCTACACTCCAACCACTGTAGGTCATCCATGTGACGGCACAGGTTGTGCTGATTAGTAAACTCACTGCTACCCTCGAACCACTGCAGGTCATCCATGTGACGGCACAGGTTCTGCTGATTAATAAACTCACTTATACACTCCAACCACTTCAGGTCATCCATGTGACGGCACAGGTTGTGCTGATTAGTAAACTCACTGCTACACTCCAACCACTGCAGGTCATCCATGTAACGGCACAGGTTGTGCTAATTAGTAAACTCACCACTACACTCCAACCACTGCAGGTCATCCATGTGACGGCACAGGTTGTGCTGATTAGTGAACTCACTGCTGCACTCCAACCACTGCAGGTCGTTGATGTGACGGCACAGGTTGTGCTGATTAGTAAACTCACTGCTACACTCCAACCACTGCAGGTCATCCATGTGACGGCACAGGTTGTGCTGATTAGTGAACTCACTGCTACCCTTGAACCACTGCAGGTCATCCATGTGACGGCACAGGTTGTGCTGATTAATAAACTCACTTATACACTCCAACCACTTCAGGTCATCCATGTGACGGCACAGGTTGTGCTGATTAGTAAACTCACTGCTACCCTCGAACCACTGCAGGTCATCCATGTGACGGCACAGGTTGTGCTGATTAATAAACTCACTTATACACTCCAACCACTTCAGGTCATCCATGTGACGGCACAGGTTGTGCTGATTAGTAAACTCACTGCTACACTCCAACCACTGCAGGTCATCCATGTAACGGCACAGGTTGTGCTAATTAGTAAACTCACCACTACACTCCAACCACTGCAGGTCATCCATGTGACGGCACAGGTTGTGCTGATTAGTGAACTCACTGCTGCACTCCAACCACTGCAGGTCGTTGATGTGACGGCACAGGTTGTGCTGATAAGTAAACTCACTGCTACACTCCAACCACTGCAGGTCATCCATGTGACGGCACAGGTTGTGGTGATTAGTAAACTCACTGCTACACTCCAACCACTGCAGGTCATCCATGTACTGGCACAGGTTATGCTAATTAGTAAACTCACCACTACACTCCAACCACTGCAGGTCATCCATGTGACGGCACAGGTTGTGCTGATTAGTGAACTCACTGCTGCACTCCAACCACTGCAGGTCGTTGATGTGACGGCACAGGTTGTGCTGATTAGCAAACTCACTGATATACTCCAACCGTTGCAGGTCAGCCATATGTAGGAGATCTGCACTTAAGGTCATCCATGATTTGATTTTAATGTTTTATATGTTCCAGGTTCCTTGGTCATAAGTTGTTTCTCTGTAGTCACTCACCAACATCACTTCATGAAGGAAATATCGTACAATTTCTTCAGTGTGGAAAAGAAATGGTAAGCCTCTATCCTTATATTTTGGAACAATATTTGGTCTTTCTGTCAGTAAGTTTATGTTGCCCACTCTACTAGTTTATTCCTCTCCACAAACCCCCCCTCACCATCTCATAATCATCTTCACTATTTCTGGGTGAGATAAATTACTTCTGAAAGAAGAGTGCCAGCACATGTTGGGCTGATTAGTAAACTCACTTCTACACTTCAACCACTTAGGTCAGCCATGTGATGACACATTTTGTGCTGATTAGTAAACTCATGTTGCACTCCTACCACTGCAGGTCGTAGATGTGACGGCACATGTTATGCTGATTACTTAAATCACTGCTACACTCCATGTGACGACACAGGTTGTGCTGATTAGTAAACCCAATGCTACACTTCAACCACTGCTGGTCGTAGATCTGACGGCACAGGTTGTGCTAATTGGTAAACTCACTCCTACACTCAAGCAGCTGCAGGTTGGTGATGTGACGGCACATGTTGTGCTGATTCGTAAATACACGTTGCGCTCCTACCACTGCAGGTCGTAGATGTGACGGCACATGTTGTGCTACTAAGTAAACTCACTGCTACACTTTAAACACTGCAGGTCATAGATCTGACGGCAAAGGTTGTGCTGATTAGTAACTCACTGATACACTCCAACCATTACAGGTAAACCATTTGTAGGAGATTTGCACTGAAGGTCATCCGAGGTTTGATTTTAATGTTTTATATGTTCCAGGTTCCTAGGTCATGAAGTTGTTTCTTTGTAGTCACTCACCAACATCACTTCATGAAGGAAATATTGTACAATTTCTTCAGTGTGGAAAAGAAATCTTCAGCCGCAGATGGTAAGCCTCCATCCTGTTATTTTGGAACAATATTTGGTCTTTCTGTCAGTAATTTTATGCCGTCCACTCTACTAGTTTATTTCCCTTCCCAAACCCCCCTCACCATCTCAAAATTATCTTCACTGTTTCTGAGTGAGATAAATTACTTCTGAAAGAAGAGTGCCAGTACATGTTATGCTGATTAGTAAACTCACTGTCACACACCAACCACTGCAGGTCGGCGATGTGACGACACATTTTGTGCTGATTCGTAAACCCATATTGCACTCCTACCACTGCAGGTCATAGGTGTGACGGCACATGTTGTGCTGATTAGTAAACTCACTGCTACACTCCATGTGACGGCACAGGTTGTGCTGATTAGTAAACTCACTGCTACACTCTAACCACTGCAGGTCTTCCATGTGACGGCACAGGTTGTGCTGATTAGTAAACTCACTTTTACACTCCAACCACTGCCGGTCATCCATGTGACGGCACAGATTGTGCTGATCAGTAAACTCACTACTAAACTCCAACCAATGGAAGTCATCCATGTGACGGCACAGGTTGTGCTGATTAGTAAACTCACTACTACACTCCAACCAATGCAGGTCATCCATGTGACGGCACAGGTTGTGCTGATTAGCAAACTCACTACTACACTCCAACCGCTGCCGGTCATCCATGTGACGGCACAGGTTGTGCTGATTAGTAAACTCACTTTTACACTCCAACCAATGCAGGTCATCCATGTGACAGCACAGGTTGTGTTGATTAGTAAAATCACTGCTACACTCTAACCACTGCAGGGCATCCATGTGATGGCACAGGTTGTGCTGATTAGTAAACTCACTTTTACACTCCAACCAATGCAGGTCATCCATGTGACGGCACAGGTTGTGTTGATTAGTAAACTCACTGCTACACTCTAACCACTGCAGGTCATCCATGTAATGGCACAGGTTGTGCTAATTAGTAAACTCACCACAACACGCCAACCGCTGCAGGTCATACATGTGACAGCACAGGTTGTGCTGATTAGTAAACTCACTGCTACACTCCAACCGCTGCTGGTCATCCATGTGACGGCACAGGTTGTGCTGATTAGTTAACTCACCACTACACTCCAACCGCTGCAGGTCATCCATGTGACAACACAAGTTGTGCTGATTAGTAAACTCACTGCTACACTCTAACCACAGCAGGTCATCCATGTGATGGCACAGGTTGTGCTGATTAGCAAACTCACTGCTACACTCCAACCACTGCAGGTCATACATGTGACGGCACAGGTTGTGCTGATTAATAAACTCACTTATACACTCCAACCACTGCAGGTCATCCATGTGACAACACAAGTTGTGCTGATTAGTAAACTCACCACTACACTCCAACCGCTGCAGGTCATCCATGTGACAACACAGGTTGTGCTGGTTAGTAAACTCACTGCTACACTCTAACCACTGCAGGTCTTCCATGTGACGGCACAGGTTGTGCTGATTATTAAACTCACTTATACACTCCAACCACTTCAGGTCATCCATGTGACGGCACAGGTTGTGCTGATTAGTAAACTCACTGCTGCACTCCAACCACTGCAGGTCATCAATGTGACAGCACAGGTTGTGCTGATTAGTAAACTCACTACTACACTCCAACCAATGCAGGTCATCCATGTGACGGCACAGGTTGTGCTGATAACTAAACTAACTGCTACACTCCAGCCACTGCAGGTTATTCATGTGACAGCACAGAATGTGCTGATTAGTAAACTCACTGCTGCACTCCAACAACTGCAGGTCATCCATGTGACGGCACAGGTTGTGCTGATTAGTAAACTCACTGCTACACTCCAACCGCTACCGGTCATCCATGTGACAGGTTTTAATGATTAGTAAACTCACTTTTACACTCCAAATAATGCAGGTCATCCATGTGACAACACAAGTTGTGCTGATTAGTAAACTCACTGCTGCACTCTAACCACTGCAGGCCATCCATGTGACGGCACAGGTTGTGCTGATTAGTAAACTCACTGCTGCACTCCAACCACTGCAGGTCATCCATGTGACGGCACAGGTTGTGCTGATAACTAAACTAGCTGCTACACTCCAGCCACTGCAGGTCATTCATGTGACAGCACAGGTTATGCTGATTAGTAAACTCACTGCTACACTCCAACCAATGCATGTCATCCATGTGACAGCACAGGTTATGCTGATTAGTAAACTCACTGCTACACTCAAACCACTGCAGGTCATTCATGTGACAGCACAGGTTGTGCTGATTAGTAAACTCACCACTACACTCCAACCGCTGCAGGTCATCCATGTGACACACAAGCTGTGCTGATTAGTAAACTCACTGCTACACTCTAACCACTGCAGGTCTTCCATGTGACGGCACAGGTTATGCTGAGTAGTAAACTCACTGCTACACTCTAACCACTGCAGGTCATCCATGTGACGGCACAGGTTGTGCTGATTAGTAAACTCACTGCTGCACTCCAACCACTGCATATCATCCATGTGACGGCACAGGTTGTGCTGATTAGTAAACTCACTACTACACTCCAATCAATGCAGGTCATTCATATATAGGTCATCTGCACCTTAGGTGAGCCATATATGGTCTTGAATTATTTAAAAAATGTCTTGTTTATATTTTGCAGCCCTCTTTTCTTGATCCTGTGTCTCAGTTGTCACTCACTACTGTTACATCATGAAGGACATTTTGAGCAGTCTTCCTAAGCGAAGAGCAATGTTGTTTTCAAGCAGGTAAGAAGTGCATTCCTATTAAAGTGATTTCAAGGTTTTTGAAAATGTTGGCGGTCTGAGTGTTGAAAATGCATGATGATTTTTAAATTTCATTACGGTGTAAATGAAAAAGCAATTAAACCGATTCGTGTTGATTTCTCATGATGAGTACAACTATATTTAGTATTAATATTTTGGTTTTACCTTTACACCAATGTGTGATAAGCACTGCCTGTGGAATATCCACTGGCTACTTTGGTAGAAGTCAACCTACGACCCTCGCATTCTAGAGCAGATGTAGAGAGGCCAGGTCGAATCCTGTTTAACTAGGAGCAGATACTGCAACAATTTAATAGATATAATAATTGCTTTTGGTATAAAGAATATTATTTATTACCGATGTGTGATAAGCATTGTATATTCTGTGCGTTTTCTGGAGTCGTGAGGGGAAAAGATCAATAATCATAGTACATGGGTTGGTTTGAACCAGTGACCCCATACTCTAGAACAGTAGTCTTCACAGCTAGCCTACACTCTGTCTGTTTTCATTGTGTTGAATTTGACATTAACATATGAACTTGCATTGCCCTTAATGAATAAACTTGTCGACACAAGTTTGGAAATCTTTTTCAATCACCTATTTTTCGTTTATTTGTTACTTTTTTATAACTTGTCACACATAAATAGAAAGCTTATTCCTTTCTCTTCACATTGAGACCATATTTGTGACAAACACTTGTTTGAGGGCTGAGCAACTCTGTTGTTCATGCGGGTTGTCTCAGATTTGAAGGTTTGCATTGTGAAGGCACAGTGTGTGGTTCTGAGAAACCCACTGGTTTACTTGCTGTTTTCAGCTGTATGCTCGGTACGTCATCAGGAGATTGTGTTTTTTACCAAGAGTTAATCTAATATCAAATATTGATTTGATTTGAATATTTAATATGTTTCAGGTTCCTTGCTCATAAAGTTGTTTCTCTGTAGTCACTCACCAAGAAAATATCCCCAACCATTTATTTTGAAATTGATAGAGCATTAAAAAGTTCGTCTGAGTGGAAAATAAATCGTTATCTAGGTAGGGTAAGCCTTGTATCTTCATACATTTCTTTTAGAATTTTATTTTCTCTTGTTGTTGGTAGATTTAGGTCTCCCACTCTACAAGTACTGCCCCCTCCCCAACCATTTATTTTGAAATTGATAGAGCATTAAAAGGAGAATATGTATCGTCCTAAATTTCTCTTATCTTAAATCCCAAATTTACTGATCCAAAAGTTAAGACCATGCATCTAATATAATATGAGCGAAAACCTCTGGCCTGTCTCAAAGGTTTGTCACACATAGCATCTGGAACAACTGGGTCCCTTAGCTGGGGAGGGGATTGTGTGTAGTTTTGCCAATTAGATTATGCAAACCCATCAAATGCACCCCACCAGCATTGATGCCAAACGTGAGGTCCATTTTAGCCAACCTTTTTCTCTTTTTCAGAAATGTATCTGACACAGTCATTTCATCATATTAATCGACAAAGTCTCCTGCATACTTCAGGTTAGTTAAAAGTATATTGTATAGGTCTTTCATGGATTTTTGAGCAGTTTCTCGTTACTCCCTGTTTTTCAAATTTGAATTTTGTAAGGCATTACACAGGTACCAACAAACACAATGAGCGTTCAGTCGGACCCTACATATGCAAGATAATGTCCAATGTTAAAAAAGCATTGTCGGGTCCAGTAACTCGGACTATGCCCACAGACAGGTAACCAACAACCCTCCGTATTTCAACCCAATCCCTGTCCAGATCAACCCCTCCTACTGTCACAAAACTTGGCCACTTTATATCTCCACTCTAGCTAAACCATTCATCCCCCACTCTTCATTTCACCCAACACCGACCGCTTCAAGCTTGACCGCTTCAAGCCTGATCTTCAGATTGGGCAACTTGGCTTGTTGCTTTATAAATAGGCATGACAAATCTTTAAAAACTTTTTCACATATTCTTTCCAGTGAAAATGGGGATCAAAAATACAAAAGGAAAAACATGGGAAATATGGAACTTGTCAATCCAGACAAAAGTCTAAATCAAACACCGTAGATGGTTTGCGGTTTTGGGGGTTTACTCCACACCGATGTATACTTTTTTTCAAACCTACGACCCCCACATTCTATAGCAGATGTCTTAAGCACTGAGCATGCCCGGTGACGAGAGGCTCATTGAAAACCTGTAATTAGCAGTAAGTACCGGTACCACTGTAATAACTGCATTGGAGATAAAGAATAATTGTAATTGTTTCAATAGTCTTGGTGTTAACCTACACCAATGTGTAACAAGCCCTGTATGCTCAGTACTTTCCTTAGAGCCGGAGGAAAAAAACCTCACTGGCCTACTCGGTGGGATTTGAACCAAGGACCCCTGTAAAGCAGGTGTATTAACCACTGTTGGAGTTTACATTTCTTCATAAAAACTTTGTGGTAACTCGGACTTTGACTTGGGTATGACAGTTAAGATTGTCAGTTTGCATTAACACCATGTGTAATCTATTTGTCTTTGAGTAGAATGAAGCTCTGAAAAGATTTTGTCCTTATTTACTAACATGGAGTAGATTTGTGAAATGTGTGTGTGTGGGGGGGGGAGCTTCTCATAACTATTTTCACTAACCCCTCAATCCACTTATGTACTCTGTGGTAGTAGTTAACAAATTGCAGGACAACTTCTTAATTATCAGAACAATATTCTACTCATCAAAAGTAAATTATACATGGTGTTAGTGCAAACCCAAGACCATTATCAATACTCCGCAATGCAAGGCATCAAAGATTATATATATAACAGTTTTATCATGATGGAAAAACTGATTGAAAACAGTCAATTTACAAGACATGTCATGTATCTGTTAGGCCCCCCATGTTAATCGCTTTTTCATGTTTCATATTTTGCAGTAATCCTGTTCAAGAAGTTGCTTGACTGTCGCCAATCACTGGTGTTACATCATGAAGGAGATATTGAGCTGCCTCTCTGGGTGAAGTCAACTCGAATTGACTCGAATTTGTTCCATTCACTGAGGTCGTATCTCTCTTCGTTGAATGTTGTCCTTATACATTTAAAGTTATTTACAAAAATATGTGATGCCACTTCCCAAAATCAGGCAGCTCTCCATAGAAATAGAATGAAGGTACAGACATTGGTAATTGTCACAGACCAGTATCTGCTCTTTGTGTGACCCATCAAATACATGAAATAACCAACCTGTGAAAGTTTAAGCTCAATTAGTCTTAGGAGTCATAAAAAAAACACGTTAAAAGACCCCCAATATGATTCACTCTTTTCAACTGTTTTTGACTCACAAGATCAAAACGTTTTTTACTCATTTCTCAAAAACTGCAGCATTCAGAGAAGACTTTACACAGATGTGTGTTAACCAGTTGAAACCGGATGATGTGAATACACGCAAATGTTTCCCCCGCCTGGAAACGGAAGCTGTGTAAAGATGCCATTATGTTATATCGGACCACCGGAGCAAAGGTCGCCCTGTCATTCAACTGCAGAGCCTGCACAGACCACACAAACACAGTCTAACTCTTCGATTCACCCACACAAGGACAAAAAAAGGTCTTGAATATATTCACCTTTTGTGGCCATTGAGAGGTGGTTTTTGTGTAATCCCTGGTTATAGACTTTTGTCCTTTTATTCCAAGGAGAGGATTACGAGGCATCGAGAGGCTTCCACCATTGTTCATTCAGTGTATTTTGGCTCAATGGAGGTGAGTCAGAGTGGGCTGGCAAGCGAGCCATGGTTCCGTGTTTTGTACCATTCCTATGCCATATGTATCGGTTGCAATTTACGGTATGTGAATTTATCATATTCTCAGTTGAGAAACAAGACGGACGATCCATAAGAGAATCTTTGTTCTCTTGGCATTGTCAAGTCAGGGTTTCTTTGTTCCAGCTTTACCCTCAAAGAAAAAAAAGATTCCGGGAATTCCGCCAAAAGAATTCCGCCAGGGGGACGTGACCAAAATAAAAGAATCCCGGCGGCAACTGGTTTTAAGCACTGGATACAAATCGGTGTATGGGTAAAACACAAATAACAATTTGATAAATGTTCATGTCTCTTGGACCTGCAAGAGAATTAGGAAAGGGTACTCCTACAAAAACCAATGCTGCACGGTTTCTTTAAACTGGACACTGGTACTAAGTTAACCGTTGCTTTTAAAATAATACCCTGGGCGAAAACACTTTTCCATCTTTGGAAACGACGTGAAGGTTTGCATGGTGAAGGCACAGTGTGTGGTTCTCAGAAAGCGCTGGTTTACTTGCTGTTTTCATCTGTATGCTCTGTATACCATCAGGAGATTGTGTTTTTTACCAAGAGTAAATCTATTATCAAATAATGATATGTTTCAGATTCCTTGCTCATGACGTTGTTTCTCTGTAGACACTCACCACAACATCACTTCTTGGAATAGTTGAATCACATTGTCAGGGTAAGTCTTGCATCTCATCCATTTCTTGTAGAACTATATTTGATCTTGTTGCAAACTTTAGGTCTCCAACCCTACCAGGAAACCCCTCCGCAACCTGCCCGGTTGACCATCATTCTTGGAGTGTACAATTTAGAAATAAGTAGAGCCTTAACAAGTTGGAACTCGATGGCGTGTTGTGGCCGAGCGGTTAAGAACACTGAACTCAAGCTCTGGTGTTTCTGATCAGCAGAGTGTGGGTTCCTTAAGGGAGTGTCTCAAAAGTCTTGCATGTTCGAGGCACAAAGGAATGTTCCCACGGGCATATGCCGGTGGTCCCAGGACCGGGTCCAGTGGTCCCAGGACCGCTGGAACGTTCTACTTGACCGCAAGATCAAGCTGAAATAAGAATGGTCCATTGGAACAGTCCGTGGGAACGTTCCATATGTAATATTATTCACAGTTGGTTCCGTATTGGCTGATCATGTATACCAAGACAAAGTTTTGCACAGGCCTGTGACAATTTCCAGAATTATCTCGTTTTTTTTGGACAAATTCTCGTTTGTTGCTTCATCCTCAAGACAAAGGTATGTTTTCTCTGTTACGTTAAAGTGAAAATGTGTTGTTTCTATTAGAACAATATATGCTTGTGAAAATCATAATGAAAGTTTTAATCAGGGTATTAAAGTTGTTACCTTGAGTTACGATCGTCACAGCACTATTGTAGAATATGAACATTGCATTACATTGGCAGGCCCCAAATTATGAGCATTGTTGACTTTTTTTCCTTTTTTTTTATAGACCCAGGCGTTGACTGAATTTTTGTCCCAAATACTTTATACCAGGATTGACCATGAACGCCTAAATATGTCAGGCTCTCTAGATGGAGCATCAATAGACCGATCCATTAAGCCCCGCCTTCTAACGTATTGACCAATCACAGCCCTGGCAACACCAGTGAAAGTCCAACAAAAGTCCGATACATTAAAAATCCCATTAGAAAATTAAACAAACCGCCACCATTGTTCTGACAAACAACAGCCCAAAAAACTGTACTAACCTTTGTTTTGTTTAAAATTTTCCGTATTTCTGGTGGTGCAAATCCCACCGCAGTGGTCCCTGTACAGTTGTGTAAAAGTGGTTTAACAGTGTTCCTGTCTGCATTGCTCTTTGGACTCAAGGCACTGCTCAAAAGGCCAAGAAACCAAAAGAAAACAAAAACAAAAGTACAGAACATGAAAGAAAGAGAGATTCAGTACTTGGTTGCTGTTGAAATGTCAATACAAAGGTCAAGTAAAATATTTCTTTCTGGAAAACGTTAATATTCATAATAACGCAAAACATTATTTTTTTATTGTCGTACTCTGTCAACACGACACAGGCCTAAATTCGTTGTTCGGCCACATCGTACCGGTCCAGCCGAACGTTCCACAGGAACATTCTCACGGGAGAAATTACTCTTAGAATGTTCTGTACCGGTCAAGATAAGATGTTAGAATTCTGTACCGGTTCAATTAGAATGTTCGGACCATTCCGACTTTTGAGACGCTACCTAAGCAAGACACTTAACCATTCTTGCTTCATCCTTCGGATGGGACGTAAAGCCGTTGGTCCCATGTGTTGTGTAATGCACCTAAAAGAACCCAGTACACTTATCGTAAAGAGAAGGGGTTTACCCTGGTGTTTCTGGCATGGTCTGGCAGCAATATGCGCCACCTCACCTTGTATCCCTTTCAAACAGTCTCATACAGATTTGAAGGTTTTCATTGTAAAGGCACAGTATATGGTTCCGAGAATGCAGCTGGTTTACTTGCTGTTTTGAACTGTATGCTCGTTACGTCATCAGGAGATTGTGTTTTTTAACCAAGAGTAAATCTATTATCAAAAATTGATTTGACTTGATTGTTTTATGTATTTCGGTTCCGTGCTAATGAGGTTGTTTCTCTGTATTTATGCTCACCAAGGAAGGAAATATCTTACAATTTCTTCTGAGTGGCAAAGAAACCCTTATCCACACAGGGTAAGCCTTTTATCTCTATGTGTTTCATTTAGCGCTATGTTTGATGTTGTTGTTGGTAGATTTGGGTTTTCTACTCTACTAGTATTGACCCAACCCCAACCTACCCTCTCAAGCATCATTCAGGTCATCCATGGGACGGCACAGGTTGTGTTGATTAGTAAACTCACTTATACACTCCAACCAATGCAGGTCATCCATGTGACGGCACAGGTTGTGTTGATTAGTAAACTCACTGCTACATGGCAACCAATGCAGGTCATCCATGTGACGGCACAGTTCGTGCTGATTAGTAAACTCACTGCTTCATGGCAACCAATGCAGGTCATCCATGTGACGGCACAAGTTGTGCTGATTAGTAAAATCACTTCTAAACTCCAACCAATGCAGGTCATCCATGTGACGGCACAGGTTGTGTTGATTAGTAAACTCACTGCTACATGGCAAACAATGCAGGTCATCCATGTGATGGCACAGGTCGTGCTGATTAGTAAACTCACTGCTACACTCCAACCACTGCAGGTCGTAGATGTGACGGCACAGGTTGTGCTGATTAGTAAACTCACTGCTAAATGGCAACCAATGCAGGTCATCCATGTGATGGCACAGGTCGTGCTGATTAGTAAACTCACTGCTACACTCCAACCACTGCAGGTCGTAGATGTGACGGCACAGGTTGTGCTGATTAGTAAAATCACTTCTACACTCCAACCAATGCAGGTCATCCATGTGATGGCACAGTTTGTGTTGATTAGTAAACTCACTGCTACATGGCAACCAATGCAGGTCATCCATGTGACGGCACAGGTTGTGTTGATTAGTAAACTCACTGCTACATGGCAACCAATGCAGGTCATCCATGTGACGGCACAGTTCGTGCTGATTAGTAAACTCACTGCTACACTCCAACCACTGTAGGTCATCCATTTGATGGCACAGGCTGTGCTGATTAGTAAACTCACTGCTTCACTCCAACCACTGCAGGTCGTAGATGTGACGGCACAGGTTGTGCTGATTAGTAAACTCACTGCTACATGGCAACCAATGCAGGTCATCCATGTGACGGCACAGGTTGTGCTGATTAGTAAACTCACTGCTTCATGGCAACCAATGCAGGTCATCCATGTGATGGCACAGGTTGTGTTGATTAGTAAGCTCACTGCTACACTCTAACCACTGCAGGTCATCCATGTGACGGCACATTTCGTGCTGATTGGTAAACTCACTGCTACACTCCAACCACTGTAGGTCATCCATTTGATGGCACAGGTTGTGCTGATTAGTAAACTCACTGCTTCACTCCAACCACTGCAGGTCGTAGATGTGAAGGCACAGGTTGTGCTGATTAGTAAACTCACTGCTTCACTCCAACCACTGCAGGTCGTAGATGTGACGGCACAGGTTGTGCTGATTAGTAAACTCACTGCTACATGGCAACCAATGCAGGTCATCCATGTGACGGCACAGGTTGTGCTGATTAGTAAACTCACTGCTTCATGGCAACCAATGCAGGTCATCCATGTGATGGCACAGGTTGTGTTGATTAGTAAACTCACTGCTACATGGCAACCAATGCAGGTCATCCATGTGACGGCACAGTTCGTGCTGATTAGTAAACTCACTGCTACACTCCAACCACTGTAGGTCATCCATTTGATGGCACAGGCTGTGCTGATTAGTAAACTCACTGCTTCACTCCAACCACTGCAGGTCGTAGATGTGACGGCACAGGTTGTGCTGATTAGTAAACTCACTGCTACATGGCAACCAATGCAGGTCATCCATGTGACGGCACAGGTCGTGCTGATTAGTAAACTCACTGCTACACTCCAACCACTGCAGGTCGTAGATGTGAAGGCACAGGTTGTGCTGATTAGTAAACTCACTGCTTCACTCCAACCACTGCAGGTCGTAGATGTGAAGGCACAGGTTGTGCTGATTAGTAAACTCACTGCTTCACTCCAACCACTGCAGGTCGTAGATGTGACGGCACAGGTTGTGTTGATTAGTAAACTCACTGCTACATGGCAACCAATGCAGGTCATCCATGTGACGGCACAGGTTGTGCTGATTAGTAAACTCACTGCTACACTCCAACCACTGTAGGTCATCCATTTGATGGCACAGGTTGTGCTGATTAGTAAACTCACTGCTTCACTCCAACCACTGCAGGTCATCCATGTGACGGCACAGGTTGTGCTGATTAGTAAACTCACTGCTTCATGGCAACCAATGCAGGTCATCCATGTGATGGCACAGGTTGTGCTGATTAGTAAAATCACTTCTACACTCCAACCAATGCAGGTCATCCATGTGACGGCACAGGTTGTGTTGATTAGTAAACTCACTGCTACATGGCAACCAATGCAGGTCATCCATGTGACGGCACAGGTTGTGCTGATTAGTAAACTCACCACTACACTCCAACCACTGCAGGTCGTAGATGTGACGGCACAGGTTGTGCTGATTAGTAAACTCACTGCAAAACTCCAACCAATGCAGGTCATCCATGTGGCGGCACAGGTTGTGCTGATTAGTAAACTCACTGCTTCATGGCAACCAATGCAGGTCATCCATGTGATGGCACAGGTTGTGCTGATTAATAAAATCACTTCTACACTCCAACCAATGCAGGTCATCCATGTGACTGCACAGGTTGTGTTGATTAGTAAACTCACTGCTACATGGCAACCAATGCAGGTCATCCATGTGACGGCACAGGTTGTGCTGATTAGTAAACTCACTGCTTCATGGCAACCAATGCAGGTTATCCATGTGACGGCACAGGTTGTGTTGATTAGTAAACTCACTGCTACATGGCAACCAATGCAGGTCATCCATGTGACGGCACAGTTCGTGCTGATTAGTAAACTCACTGCTACACTCCAACCACTGTAGGTCATCCATTTGATGGCACAGGTTGTGCTGATTAGTAAACTCATTGCTACACTCCAACCACTGCAGGTCGTAGATGTGACGGCACAGGTTGTGCTGATTAGTAAACTCACCGCTACACTCCAACCACTGCAGGTCGTAGATGTGACGGCACAGGCTGTGCTGATTAGTTAACTCACTGCAAAACTCCAACCAATGCAGGTCATCCATGTGACGGCACAGGTTGTGTTGATTAGTAAACTCACTGCTACATGGCAACCAATGCAGGTCATCCATGTGACGGCACAGTTTGTGCTGATTAGTAAACTCACTGCTACACTCCAACCACTGTAGGTCATCCATTTGATGGCACAGGTTGTGCTGATTAGTAAACTCATTGCTACACTCCAACCACTGCAGGTCGTAGATGTGACGGCACAGGTTGTGCTGATTAGTAAACTCACCGCTACACTCCAACCACTGCAGGTCGTAGATGTGACGGCACAGGCTGTGCTGATTAGTTAACTCACTGCAAAACTCCAACCAATGCAGGTCATCCATGTGACGGCACAGGTTGTGTTGATTAATAAACTCACTGCTACATGGCAACCAATGCAGGTCATCCATGTGACGGCACAGGTTGTGCTGATTAGTAAACTCACTGCTACACTCCAACCACTGCAGGTCGTAGATGTGACGGCACAGGTTGTGCTGATTAGTAAACTCACTGCTACACTCTAACCACTGCAGGTCATCCATGTGACGGCACAGGTTGTGCTAATTAGTAAACTCACTGCTGCACTCCAACCACTGCAGGTCATCCATGTGACGGCACAGGTTGTGCTAATTAGTAAACTCACTGCTGCACTCCAACCACTGCAGGTCATCCATGTGACGGCACAGGTTGTGCTAATTAGTAAACTCTCTGCTGCACTCCAACCACTGCAGGTCATCCATGTGACGGCACAGGTTGTGCTGATTAGTAAACTCACTACTACATGGCAACCAATGCAGGTCATCCATGTGACGGCACAGGTTGTGCTGATTAGTAAACTCACTGCTACACTCTAACCACTGCAGGTCATCCATCTATGGTCTTGAATTATTAAAAAGTAATTTATTTTTGATATTTTTCAGCCCTCTTGTCTTGATCCTGTCTCTCAGTTTTCATTCACTGCTGTCATGAAGGACATTTTGAGCAGCCTTCCTAAGTGAAGAACAATTTTGTTTTCAAGCAGGTAAGAAGTGCATTTCTATTGATGAAATGTTAAGGTTTTAAAGCGTGTTACATTTTGAAAATATTGGTGGCCTGTGTGTTAAAAATTCCGTATGATTTTTAAAATTTCAATACTGTTTAAATGAAAAAGCATTTAACCAATTCATGCTGATTTCTCATAATGAGTACAACTATATTTAATATTAACATTTTGGTTTTACCTTTACACCTATGTTTGATAGTCACTGCCTGACGAAAATCCATATGCTACTTGGGTGGAAGTCGACCTACGACCCTCACATTCTAGATCTGATGTAGAGAGGCCAGGTCGAATCCTGTTTTACTAGGAGCAGGTACTGCAACAATTTACTAGATGTAATAATTGCATTCTAGATAAAGAATATTATTTATTACCGATGTGTGATAAGCATTGTATATTCTGTGCGTTTTCTGGAGTCGTGAGGGGAAAAGATCAATAATCATAGTACATGGGTTGGTTTGAACCAGTGACCCCATACTCTAGAACAGTAGTCTTCACAGCTAGCCTACACTCTGTCTGTTTACATTGTATTGACATTGACCTTAACATATGAACTTGCATAGCCCTAAACATATAAATTTATCAAAACAAGTTTGGAAGTTATTTTCAATCACCTATTTTTCGTTTATTTGTTTGCATGGTTGTGTGGTTCTGAGAATGCAGCTGGTTTACTTGCTGGTCTGAACTGTATGCTCTGTATGCCATCAGGAGATTGTGTTTTTTACCAAGAGTAAATCTATCATCAAAAATTGATTTGATTTGAATGTTTTATATGTTCCAGGTTCCTTGCTCATGGGGTTGTTTCTTTGTAGTCACTCACCAACATCACTTCATGAAGAAAATATCTTCAAATTTCTTCTGAGTGGAAAATAATTTCTTATCCAGGTAGGTTAAGCCTGGCATCTTCAAACCTTTCTTTTAGAACTTTATTTTCTCTTGTTGTTGGTAGATTTATGTTTCCCACTCTACACGTACTGCCCCCTCCCCAACCATCATTCTTTGAAGACACAATTTATTTTGAAATTGATAGAGCATTAAAAGGAAAATATGTATATTAAATTTCTCTTATCTTAAACCCCTAATTTACTGAAATTGACTAAAATCCGTACACTGGCCACTTTATATCTCCACTCTCTATCTAAACCATTCATCCCCTGCTCCTCATTTCCCCCAAAGCAGACAACTCCAAGCTCAACCTCTTCAGCCTGATCTTCAGATCGGGCAACTTGGCTTGTTGCTTTATAATCATCAAAATACAAACAGGCATGACAAATCTTTAAAAACTTTTTCACAAAATCTTTTCAGTGAAAATGGGAATCAAAAATACATATGTGAAAACATGGGGAACATAGACCTTGTCAATCCAGGCAATAGTCTAAATCGAACACCGTAGATGGTTTGCGGTAGCTCCTGGAGTTTATCATTTTGGGGGTACCCCACACTGACGTATACTCAGTGCTTTCCCGAAACCTGATTTTTTCAAACACACGACCCCCACATTCTATAAAAGATGACATGCACTGAGCATGCCCGGTGATGAGAGGCTCATTGAAAACCTGTAATTAGCAGTAAGTACCGGTGCCACTGTAATAACTGCATTGGAGATAAAAATAATTTTTTGTTTAGTCTTGGTGTTAACGTACACCAATGTGTAACAAGCCCTGTATATTCACTACTTTCCCGAGACCTGCAGAAAAAAACTCACTGGCCTACTTGGGTGGGACTTGAACCAACAACCCTTGTAAAGCAGATGTCTTAACCATTATTGGAGTTTACATTTCTTCAAAAAATCTGTGTAGGAACTCGGAATTTTGCTTAGGTATAACAGTTATAATTGTCAGTTTGAATTAACACCATGTGTAATCTATTTGTCTTTGAGTAGAATGAAGTAGATTTGTGAATTGGTGGGGGGGGGGGGGGGCTTACCATAACTACTTTCAATATCACCTTAATCCACTTAACATTTTACGGGACAATTTCTTATCAGAACAATATTCTACTCATTGTAAGTAAATTATACAAGGTGTTAGTGCAAACCCAAGACCATATCGATACTCCGCAATGCAAGGCATCAGAGCTTATATATATGTCAGTTATGACATGATGAAAAAACTGATTGAAAACAGTCAATTTACAAGACATGTCATGTATCTGTTAGCCCCCCCCCCCCCCATCAGTTGTTAATAGCTTTTTCATGTTTCATATTTTGCAGTACCGGTAATCCTGTTCAAGAAGTTGTTTGACTGTTGCCATTCACTGGTGTTACAACACGAAGGATACATTGAGCTGCCTCTCTGGGTAAAGTCAATTTTCTTTATATTGGTATGTTTTGCATTATGATGCAATCTCTACTTCAATCGTACTCGAATTTGTTGCATGCACTGAGGTAGTATCTCTCTTTGCTGAATGTTGTCCTTATACATTTAAAGTAATTTACAAAAATATGTGATGCCACTTCCCAAAATCAGGCAGTTCTCCATAGAAAACATCGGTAATTGTCAAAGACCAATATCTGCGCTTTGCATGTATGACCCATCATATTCATAACAAACATGTGAAAGTTTGAGCTCAATCGGTCAAATAATTAATTTAAAACCCCGCAACGCCGTTGGCTTCGAACAAAGCCATTAACTGTTAACCGCACTGCAGTTTGCAGTATGGTACGGCATCCCTGTAACTTTTCCAGAATGTTTTTCAAAATGTTTATCTGAACAAAAAGTTATCTTGTAGAGGGTCATTTCCACACTATCAAATCATCATCAGGCCTGTAGTAGTAAATCTAGACACCCAATCATGAAAGATTGTTGACCCTGTCCATATCTGACCTTATCTCCAATAAACAACATACAATCCCACGGTAAACCCCACCCCTCACAACCCCCCCCCCTCCCCCCCCCATCCCCAACCCCAAGGCTTTGGATTGGGCAAAAAGCTATCCTACATGTCAGGCCATACATCAAGGAAGGTAATGACACCATTTATAGATTCTGAGGCCAAGCCCATCTCAGGGAGCTGTGAGTCATAACATGTGGTGGCCTTGTGTAAACACAGCAAGGTCATTGCTTAGCACTGAGGTTGATTTACAACTCCCTTAAGGCATGACTCTGCTACTGGAATTTCTGGGCCAGTGCCTAGATGGATTTCAATGGGGGGAATGGCTTATTTCAAGGGAATTGCTTGCTTGAGGAATACAAGGAGTTTGAAAATTTTAAAAATAACAAATTAAAAAAATAGTTAAAAAACAATTAAAACGGACTGCAGTTTGCAGTACGGTGGACCGTCGCAGGATTTTAAACAATTTACGGTACTTTAAGTAAATAGTTTCAGCAGGCACATTTGGTGGCCATTGTAAAAATGGCTACCAACCATCCATGGATTTTGGTTAGATTTGAAATGTGAATTATTGACCTGTAAATTCATCAATTATTAAACAAATTGAAGTGAGTCAACAGTTTTTGCTGGATTGAAAAATGACCATTTTTATTTTCAAGTCTCCAGATAGATTGTAGAGTGACATGTACGTAGACCATTTATGCCAAATTTCATGGTTTTATAATAATAATTTCCACAATTTCCACCCAGAAAATGTGATATGGCAGAAGTTAATAATTTCACCATAACAAGGATCAGACTAAAATTCCCATTTGACCTCGTTTTGGTTTAATTGATTTGACTTTGAAAGGATGGAGAGAAAATGGCTGCACCAAAGCCTGTTTTTGCTATGAGCAATGGTTGTTGTGTAAATATTCCTCACCAATTCACGAAATTTCTGTTTATCATCAGTAACGATATGGAATTTGTGGTGAGTAGGCCTATTTACTGTTTGATATCGTTCTGTAAGCTCCTCGCCACAGCGGGCGCTCTTTTTGTAAACAAGTAATGTCATAGGTCAGACCGAGCCAAGAAACCTGACGTCATCATGTCAGTGCAAGTTGATACATTGTATAACAAAACACCGAATTATTTTATTTGCGGTTGTGACCAATTTACATTCAGCCGTCCATGGCGGCAGGCAGGTCTTTGATGTGAACTTGTGACCTTCATATTGTATCTTTTTGCCCACCGCTCGACTGAACAATGATCATGGCTGCTTGGGGTGCTCAATTTAAGATTACATGTATTTACATTTTAGTCTCGCTTCGACTTTCATGATTCACCTTCACACATTCTCAATAAATAAAAGCATGCATTTGTTTTTGTTGTGTTAAAATTTTTAAGACCAAGGGACAAAGCAATTTTCCCTATCATATGTGATTGTTATTTTGTTACACTTTGCAGGGACGGGGAGTGGGTAGGTGTGTCCAATAAGAGTGTGAAGTAGAGACCTTCCACTCATAAATTAATTTTAAAAAAACGAAGAGAACATGATTTTTCCTTTCCCAAAACATTGAGGGGGTTGGGGTCCCGTAAACATGTAATAATAATAAAAAATAATTTATTTAGACATTAATTATTAATATATCGTTCCAAGTTATGTGAAACTTGTTTGGCAGTACTTCGTAATAATTGGTAACTTGTTTTTTTCTACCAGCTTGCATGACGTCATCGTTGAAGGTCCCCCGCACCCCTGAAACCCATCTCCAAACCCATGTGGCGCGCCGCACCGTACATTGACTCCGAACTTCAAAATATTCACGAACTTATTCCCGGACTGTCCTCTGGATGGTCCAACATCTCACAGTTCTGACCAATCAGTTGTATTGAAAGCCAGCTTATAGATGCTTCTGAATAATTCAGTAGAAGACATAACATCATGTGGTTTGCAGATACTTCGTTTAAATGACAAGAAGATGCGTTGGGCGCAAAGAAAAGGACATGTGTTCCACCAGCTAGTGACAAAAGTTAAACACAAGTTGAAGAAGAGCAACACCCATTTAATCCTATTGAAGTTGGACCAGTTACTCCCAAAATAGCCCGGACGCCAGGCTGATTAACTGATATATTTTGCAGTACAGAAAGTTGTTGTGGGAAACGCCCTTAGTGAATGGATGGCTTTTGTGTAACAGAGTGCGCTCCACCGTGCGGAGGGAATAAAAACCGGGGTCCAATACTAGGGAGCCTTCAATTCTGTTCTGATGCTGGTGGTGGACGGTTCTCTTGTCTGCTGATGCTCATCTCTGCTGGTGCTCATGTTGGCTTGGGCCTGACGATGTCAACCCTATGGTTCTCTGGTGGTCTCAATCTGTACCATCCAAACCAAACTACACCAACATGTAAGTGTTTCTCCTCATGCCTTACTAATCTGTATTTTTCTTGCATCCAAATGTTGCTTTTATTTAACTTTGTGCTTTCCCGAAGGCTTTCTTGTTTTTGTTTTTGTTTTTTTCTCATAAAAAAATTGTGCATATTCAATGCAAAGTTTTTCATGCAAATCCTATGCCTGATGCCATTACAAACTGAACTAATGTACAAGTGTATCTTAATGTATTTAACATCTGTATTTACATTCACCATGTATTATTCTGGTTTAATTCTAGCCCACTACCTGCCCGAAGGCGGCCCTGATGTTGGCCACGGAGTTGGCCCGGCAGTTCCCCAAGGCCTGGCGATGTAAACCTGGTAAATTGCAGCATGCACCATCCAACCCAATTGGGAAGAACATTGTAAGTGATAATTATTTCTACATCCATTACGGATCTGAAAACGTGAATTGAATTGAAATTGAAGCTTTGCTGCAAACTGCGTTTATATTCGGTTGAAACTGCTTCAATACTTAGCTGCAAACTGCATTCATATTTGGTTTAAACTGCTTCAATACTTAGCTACAAACTGCATTCATGTTTGGTTCAAACTGCTTCAATACTTTGCTGCAACTTCTATTATATTTGCTTGAAACTGTTTTAATACTTAGCTGCAAACTACATTTATATTTTGTTGAAACTGCTTTAATACTTATCTGCAACTTCTATTATATTCGGTTGAAACTGCTTCAATACTTAGCTGCAAACTGCATTTATATTTGGTTGAAACTGCTTCAATACTTAGCTGCAAACTGCATTGACATTTGGTTGAAACTGCTTCAATACTTAGCTGCAAACTGCATTGATATTTGGTTGAAACTGCTTTAATACTTAGCTGCAACTTCTATTATATTTGGTTGAAACTGCTTCAATACTTTGCTGCAAACTGCATTTATGTTTGGTTGAAACTGCTTCAATACTTAGCTGCAAACTTCTTTAATACTCAGCTTCAAACTGTATTTATATTTGGTTTAAACTGCTTAAATACTAAGCTGCAAAAGGCATTTATATTTGGTTGAAACTGCTTCAATACTTAGCTGCAAACTGCATTTATATTTGGTTGAAACTGCTTCAATACTTAGCTGCAAACTGCATTTATATTTGGTTGAAACTGCTTTAATACTTGGCTGCAAACTGAATTTATATTTGGTTGAAACTGCTTTAAAACTTAGCTGTAAACTGCATTTATAATTGGTTGAAACTGCATCAACACTTTGCTGCAACTTTTATTATATTTTGTTGAAACTGCTTCAATACTTTGCTGCAAACTGCATTTATATTTGGTTGAAACTGCTTCAATACTTAGCTTCAAACTGTATTTATATTTGGTTTAAACTGCTTAAATACTAAGCTGCAAACTGCATTCATATTTGGTTGAAACTGCTTCAATACTTATCTGCAAACTGCATTTATATTTGGTTGAAACTGCTTCAATACATAGCTGCAAACTGCATTGATATTTGGTTGAAACTGCTTCAATACTTTGCTGCAAACTGCATTCATATTTGGTTGAAACTGCTTCAATACTTATCTGCAAACTGCATTTATATTTGGTTGAAACTGCTTCAATACATAGCTGCAAACTGCATTGATATTTGGTTGAAACTGCTTCAATACTTTGCTGCAAACTGCATTTATATTTGGTTGAAACTGCTTCAATACTTAGCTGCAAACTGCATTCATATTTGGTTGAAACTGCTTCAATACTTATCTGCAAACTGCATTTATATTTGGTTGAAACTGCTTCAATACATAGCTGCAAACTGCATTGATATTTGGTTGAAACTGCTTCAATACTTTGCTGCAAACTGCATTTATATTTGGTTTAAACTGCTTAAATACTAAGCTGCAACTTTTATTATATCTGGTTGAAACTACTTCAATACTTACATGTAGCTGCAAACTGCATTGATATTTGGTTGAAACTGCTTCAATACTAAGCTGCAAACTGCATTTATATTTGGTTGAAACTGCTTCAATACTTAGCTGCAAACTGTATTAATATTTGTTTGAAACTGCTTCAATACTTAGCTGCAAACTGCATTTATATTTAGTTCAATAATTAGCTGCAAACTTCTTTAATACTCAGCTTTAAACTGTATTTATATTTGGTTTAAACTGCTTAAATACTAAGCTGCAAACTTGGTTGAAACTGTATCAATACTTTGCTGCAAACTGCATTTATATTTGGTTGAAACTGCTTCAATACTTTGCTGCAAACTGCATTTATATTTGATTGAAACTGCTTCAATACTTAGCTGCAAACTGCATTTATATTTGGTCTAAACTGTATCAATACTTAGCTGCAAACTGCATTTATATTTGGTTGAAACTGCTTGAATACTTAGCTGCAAACTGCATTTATATTTGGTTGAAACTGCTTGAATACTTAGCTGCAAACTGCATTTATATTTGGTTGAAACTGCTTGAATACTTAGCTGCAAACTGCATTTATATTTGGTTGAAACTGCTTTTAGCTGCAAACTGCATTTATATTTGGTTGAAACTGTTTTAATACTTCTGCAAACTGCATTTATATTTGGTTGAAACTGCTTGAATACTTAGCTGCAAACTGCATTTATATTTGGTTGAAACTGCTTTTAGCTGCAAACTGCATTTATATTTGGTTGAAACTGTTTTAATATTTAGCTGCAAACTGCATTTATATTTGGTCTATACTGTATCAATACTTAGCTGCAAACTGTATTAATATTTGTTTGAAACTGCTTCAATACTTTGTTGCAACTTCTATTATATTTGCTTGAAACTGTTTTAATACTTAGCTGCAAACTGCATTTATATTTGGTTGAAACTGCTTGAATACTTAGCTGCAAACTGCATTTATATTTGGTTGAAACTGCTTTTAGCTGCAAACTGCATTTATATTTGGTCTATACTGTATCAATACTTAGCTGCAAACTGCATTTATATTTGGTTGAAACTGCGTGAATACTTAGCTGCAAACTGCATTTATATTTGGTTGAAACTGCTTCAATACTTTGCTGCAACTTCTATTATATTTGCTTGAAACTGTTTTAATACTTAGCTGCAAACTGCATTTATATTTGGTTGAAACTGCTTGAATACTTAGCTGCAAACTGCATTTATATTTGGTTGAAACTGCTTTTAGCTGCAAACTGCATTTATATTTGGTTGAAACTGTTTTAATACTTAGCTGCAAACTGCATTTATATTTGGTTGAAACTGCTTGAATACTTAGCTGCAAACTGCATTTATATTTGGTTGAAACTGCTTCAATACTTAGCTGCAAACTGTATTAATATTTGTTTGAAACTGCTTCAATACTTTGCTGCAACTTCTATTATATTTGCTTGAAACTGTTTTAATACTTAGCTGCAAACTGCATTTATATTTGGTTGAAACTGCTTGAATACTTAGCTGCAAACTGCATTTATATTTGCTTGAAACTGCTTTTAGCTGCAAACTGCATTTATATTTGGTTGAAACTGTTTTAATACTTAGCTGCAAACTGCATTTATATTTGGTTGAAACTGCTTGAATACTTAGCTGCAAACTGCATTTATATTTGGTTGAAACTGCTTTTAGCTGCAAACTGCAATTATATTTGGTTGAAACTGTTTTAATACTTAGCTGCAAACTGCATTTATATTTGGTTGAAACTGCTTGAATACTTAGCTGCAAACTGCATTTATATTTGGTTGAAACTGCTTTTAGCTGCAAACTGCATTTATATTTGGTTGAAACTGTTTTAATACTTAGCTGCAAACTGCATTTATATTTGGTCTAAACTGTATCAATACTTAGCTGCAAACTGTATTAATATTTGTTTGAAACTGCTTCAATACTTATGTGCAAACTGCATTTATATTTAGTTCAATAATTAGCTGCAAACTTCTTTAATACTCAGCTTCAAACTGTATTTATATTTGGTTTAAACTGCTTAAATACTAAGCTGCAAACTTGGTTGAAACTGTATCAATACTTTGCTGCAAACTGCATTTATATTTGGTTGAAACTGCTTCAATACTTTGCTGCAAACTGCATTTATATTTGATTGAAACTGCTTTAATACAGCTTTAATACTTTGCTGCAACTTCCATTATATTTGGTTTGAACTGCTTTAATACTTTGCTGCAAACTGCATTTACATTTGGTTGAAACTGCTTTAATACTTCGCTGCAAATTGAAATTAGATTTGGTTGAAGTGCTTTATCGTTATTTACAAATTAAATGTAGGGCACAGTTTGTTAAATTAAAATGTGTTCCTGTATTCTAAATCCTTTTAATTTTTTATTTTACAGTTGGTAGTGAACAACGCTGATTTACAACAGTGCTAAGATTTTGTATCTCTACAACACCAAACCCCTTCAGTCAAGCCATCAAGATCTTGGAACATAGATGAACTGGCTGCAGAAGAGACAAGAATGTCAAGATTTCATTACAAATTTTAAATGTAACATTTTCTTATGTTTTGTGTGTGGAATTGATCAAACTTTGCTAGAAATTGCATCAGACTTTTCAAAAAGATTGCATCAAATTTTGCCAAAAATTACAATCAAATTTGGTTGAAAATGCATGACAAAAACATGCTAGAAATGACGTCAAACTTTGCTAGAAATTGCGTCAAACTTTGCAAAAAGATGTTGTCAAACTTTGCTAAAAATTGCTTCAAATTTTGCAAAAAGATGACGTCAAACTTTGCTAGAAATTGCATCAAACTTTGCGAAAAGATGTCAAACTTTGCTAGAAATTGCGTCAAACTTTGCAAAAAGATGTTGTCAAACTTTGCTAGAAATTGCATCAAACTTTGCGAAAAGATGTTGTCAAACTTTGCTAGAAATTGCGTCAAACTTTGCTAGAAATTGCATCGAACTTTGCTAAAAATTGCATCGAACTTAGCTAGAAACTGCATCTGAATTAAAGTTTTCGCATGCAATTTTCCTTAAAGTTTTCATGTAAAATTTTCCTTAAATTTTCGCATAAAGTTTTCATTAAATTTTCTTTTAAAATTTCCTTCATCTTTGGTTTAAGATTTTCCTAAAGTTTTCGCATCAAATTTTCCTTAAAGTTTTCATGTAAAATTTTCCTTAAATTTTCGCATAAAGTTTTCATTAAATTTTCTTTTAAAATTTCCTTCATCTTTGGTTTAAGATTTTCCTAAAATTTTCATACATGTATAAAATTTGCCTAAAATATTACACAAACTATTTTCCTGACAATTTTTATTTCTTCAATTTTGTTACAATTTTTCTCTTTAAACTTTGTTACAACTTGCTACTTTAAACTTTGTTACTTTAAACTTGTTACAGAATTTTTCCTTAAACTTTGTTGTCAATTTTACTTCATTAAACTTGTTGCAACATCTTGCCCATCTCATAGCGTATTATTCAACGAGTCTTATTATTATCCGAAGTAGTTCCCCCGAATCGGCAAGTAACTTGTAATAAGTTACTTGCCGATTTGGGGGAACTACTTCGGATAATTAAATAATATTTTAATATATAAAAATATATATATACATACATAAAATAAAATAAAATAAAATAAAATAAAAATGAAAATTAAAGAAAAATAAAAAGACAATACCCCTAAAATTTTTCCCGGCTTACGCCGGGCCCTGCGGGGCTACGCCCCGCCACCCCAGGGGGGCTTCGCCCCCCCTATCCCCCCTTTAAAAAACGTCACATTACCAAGTACTACACTTAAACTTCACACTCAAATCTTTACATACAGCGCTACTCCTACATCGCACATATTCCTACACCACATCAGCTTCTTAATCGTATACCATACATACTCTACATGTCCATTTTATTACAGATTGCTACTCCTATACAACATATATCCTACCCGTATAATTTAAAACAGCTTCCTACTCCTTTACCCATAAAATATCCTACCCATACATTTCAAGACACCTTACTTCTCCTATACCGCACATATCCTAACCGTAAATTTTAAAACAACGTACTACTCCTACACCACGCATATCCTACACATACATTCCAATACAGCTTGCTACTACTATACCACACATATCCTTACCGTGCATTTTAAGACAGCTTGATACTACAATACCAAGCATATCCTATTCATACATTTCAATACAGCTTTATAGTCCTATGCCACACATATCCTACACGTACATTTGAAAACAGCTTGCTACTCCTATACCACGCACATCCTACTCGTACAATTTAAGACAGCTTGCTACTCCTTTACCACGCATATCCTACTAATACATTTCAATACAGCTTGCTACTCCTATACCGCGCATATCCTAACCATATATTTTAAGACAGCTTGCTACTCCTATACCACGCATATCCTACCAGTACATTACAAGACAGCATTGTACTCCTACACCACGCATATCCTACACGTACATTTCAATACAGCTTTATACTCCTATACCAGTCATACTCTACCCGTACATTTTTAAACAACTTGCTACTCCTCTACCAGACAAACTCAAGGATTGCACTTTATAATAACTTACTAATCCTACACCAAACATATTCTACCCATACATTTTAAACCATATTACTATTCCTTTTCCCAAACTATTATACCCATCAAAATCTTCACTAACCCTTAGCAAAAAACCTTGCCCAACTTTCACCTCTAATACTTGTTCTTCCTTAACACTAACCATTTAAAATTCATTCAATCCATGAAACATTCTCTTTCAAAAACTTCTCTTTATTCACCATAACTTTTATTATACAATCATTAATTACTACAAATACAACACTGTTACACCTTGACTTTCTAAAATTTTCCTTAATTCGCCATAACTGTTATTATACAATTATTATTTTCTACTAGTATAAATCTACAATAAAATTACTTTTGTTAATTAATGCTTGTCAATCACATTTAATTACACTCTTCTCCATTACTGTCGATCTTATGGTTCATCCTATTAAGTTCTTGTCTTTTTCAAACTTATTCAATGCATCAATTCATTAGTACACATTTACTGTCAACATCAATATTATTTTCACTATTAAATATTTCAACAGTCCATTTTCACAATACTCATCTTTACAACACATATTAAGAACTTCGTTCACTGTCTCTACTTTCTGAAATAACCATTACAACTCCTGCTATGTAGATCACAAAATTCACTCTATTTCCGTTATCAAATCATTAAACATGGTTAAAAAAATATTAGCCATATTCCACTGTCTTCCTCAATGCCACCGGTGTTCTCCTTTATTCACCTTTACCTGTTATCACTATTCAGGTCGTCATCATCCATGTCAAAAAGCTATCCACGTCATATCCATCCTGACAACCTAATCAAGAACAATTCAGACATAGCTTCATCAGTCACTCCAACATATTTATAATATTACAACTACACACATGATGAGATATTGAATCTTTGGACACACTAGTTATTGAACACATTCTCCAATTGGCCTACATGTTTTTTAGTAGACCAAAAACTAATTTCAG
Source organism: Marthasterias glacialis (assembly GCA_911728455.2). Taxonomy (NCBI): domain Eukaryota; kingdom Metazoa; phylum Echinodermata; class Asteroidea; order Forcipulatida; family Asteriidae; genus Marthasterias; species Marthasterias glacialis. Next base: position 15,444,483 of record OU452223.1, read on the forward strand.
AAACAAGTCCACTTTTAACAGTACAATTTTTCTATTTTACAAATGCACAATCTTATTACAAACCAAAAGCAATAGCTACAGTCAATCCCAAATTGAAATACCCACATATACAATCTCTGGCTTGTTTACATAATGACTGTGTCCAAAAAAACAACATGTTAAACACATGTTTTCAATACTGACAATAATAATATCTCTAAACATACCTCAAACACTAAGAAGCGATGCACAGCAATCACAAACATGAGCCGCAAGGAAATTTAAGAGACAACACAACATCGACTTGGGAAAATCTAATAGGTGTAACCGGGAGAAATTCAAGAGAAGGCACAACATCAGCTAGGAAACATGTTTTGGGGGAAAATTTATAAGACTGAACAACATAGGATTAAGAACAGCTTGAGTGTTGAAAAATCATACCTTAGACAATCAGGGAGTGATCCACAGCCATCCCAAACATGACATTCCAAGTTGACCTTGATAAAAGCATCTGCTGATGAACGACGTTCTTGTCCATGATAGATACTGCTTTTCAATCAGTGAATAATCTGCAAACAAAATAAGACACATTGTATTAAACATTTTAACAAATCTTCATTTCTGAAAACAGCAAAGAATTACAAAGTATCAAATTGTAATCAGAGAATTGTAAAACAATTAGGTTTGCAGGTTTTTGAGGGACTGAATAACATGTTCTTTGGAAAAAAGTTAACATAAAACACAGCATGACATTGAAAACATTGGCTTGGAAAGAAATTTAGATTTTAGAAATCATTAGGTTGTCAAGTTTTTGAGGGATCGGACAACATGAGCCTCAGAAGACTCCCCCCCCCCCCCTAATAATTTAAGAATTGGAAAAGTCATTCAGTTGGCAAGTTTTAAGGGACCAGACAGCATGTGGATTGGCAAAATTTAAGCGACGTTAGAAGATCGCCTTGGGAACAATTTGAGTGTTGAAAACATCAAAAGATTGGCAACTTGCTGAGGGACTGCAGAACATAAGCCTCAAGGAACTTTTAGAGGCGACATGGCTTGGAAAAAAGTTTAGATTTTAGAAATCATTAGTTTGTCAACTTTTTGAGGGTTTGGACAACATAACACTGCACATCAGCTTGGAAACAATTCAAGAGTTGGAAAAACAATAGATTGGCAAGTTTTTTAAGGCACTTGACAAAAAAAATTTTGGGAGACTTTAGCATCAGCTTGGGAACAATTTGAGTGTTGAAAAAACAAAAGGTTGGCAGATTTCTACAAGACTTGACAACATGAGCCTGAAGAAATTCAAGAGAAGGAATAACATCTGCTTGGGAACAATTTGAGAGTTTAACAATTATTAGGTTGGCAAGTTTTGAGGGATTGGACAATTTTAAGAGATGGCATATCATCAGCTTGAAACGATTTTACAGTTGAAAAATCATTAGATTCGCAAGTTTCGAGGGACTGGACAACATCAGAATCAAGAAAATTCAAGACACAGCACAACATCGACTTGGGAACAATTTGGCTGTTGTTAAATCATAAGGTTGCCAAGTTTTTCAAGGGTGGGAAGGTTTTGAAGGACTGGACAACATGAGCCGTAAGAAAATTTAAGATATGGAACAACATTGGATTGGGAAAAATGGAGATCTGAAAAATCATTGATTGGCAAGTTTTAAGAGAGTGGACAACATGAGCAGGCCTCGACCTTAACGGCGGCCACGGGCGGCCATTGCAGTGATGCCCACGCAAGTGAGCCTCCGGAAAATTTAAGAGATGGCAAAACTTCAGCTTGGGAACAATTTGAGTTTCAATGGACTGGACAACATGTAACTTGTCAACATTTTAGAGAAATCAGATTGGCAAGTTTCTGAGGGACTGGACACCATGTGCCTCAAGAAAATTTGAGAGACAAATTATTAGGTTGGCAAGTTTCTGAGAGATTGCACAACATGAGCCTCAAGAAAACTTTTAGAGACAGCACAACATCAGCTCAGGAACAATTAGAAACTTGATTTACAAATTTTTCAGGCAGTGGACAATATGTAAGTTGGAAAAATTAATTGACTAATGTATAATCGCCTTAGGAACAGATTGAGAGTTAAAAAATCATCAGGTTGGACAGTTTCTGACAGAATGGACAACATGATATTGGGTCAAATTTGAAAGAGGGCACAACATAGGCTTGAAAACAACTTAAGTGTCGAAAAATCATCAGATTGAAAAGTTTCTGACGAACTGGACAACATGAGCCTGAAAAAAAATAAGAGAAGGAACATCGGCTTGAGAACAACAGGAGTTTTAAAAAAATCATCAGGTTGGCAAGCTTTTGACTGGATAGCTTGAGCATCAGCAACATTTAGGAGATGGCACCAAAAAAAATCTCAGGACCGATTTAAATCATTAGGTCGGCATGCCTTGAGGGACTGTACAACATGATACTTGTTAAAAATTAAGAGATGGCACAACACCGGCTTGGGCATTTTTGACACAATGGACAATATGTATGTTGTGAAAATTTGAAAGACTAAGCAGAATCGGCTTAGGAACAGTTTGAGAGTTGAATAATCATCAGGTTGTTCAGTTTCTGAAGACTGGACAACATGTAATAGTAATAGATGAACGCTGTGGCCGAAATTACAACATGTTAAATCTAGGGGTTCCTTGCTAGCGAGAAATAGCTCTTTAAAAACATACCTCGGACAAGGAGTGAGTGATGCGTAGCTATCCCAAACATAACATTCCAATTTGACCTTGATAAAAGCATCTTGTCCATGATGGATACTGCTCTTCAATCAGTGACTAATCTGCAAACAAAATAAGATAAACTATATTAAACATTCATCAAATAAGACATTATTTCTGAAAATGGCCAGGAGTTATAAATGATTAATCGTAATCTAGAGATTGAGGAATTGGACAGCATGAACCACAAAAATATTTAAAAGAGTTGCCAAGTTTTTCAAGCACTCAGTGAAATTTAAGGACACAACAAAATATTAGCTTGGGATAAAAAATGGTTAGCATGTTCTTGACGGTCTGAACAACATGTAGCTTGGGAATAAACTGAACAACACGGCTTCACTGCTGTTTGCAAAATTGCGCCAGGTGGAGTACGACCGGGTGGCAAAAAAAGTGGAAGTCAAGTTAGAACAGGCCAAGAAGGAGAGTCGTGAGCAGCTGGCAAAGCACTTCAGTGGACCGGAGCTGAGCACGGCACTGCATTTCTTTTTTTTCATACGCCCCAGAGAACCACCAAACTGGGGACAGAAACAGAAGAGGGACAAGTGACAGCTCACTCCAAAAACAAAACCAACTGGTCCTTTTCAGGACCACCACTTTTCCCAAAGAGAGAATAACAAACATGTCACTTTAGTACTCTACTATTATACTTATATAATTATAATATAATCGATTGTTGAAAAATCAAAAGTTTGGCAACATTCTAAGGGACTTGAGCCTGACATGAGCCTGAAAGTGTTTGAGGTGCTACAAATTTAAGAGACAGAACAAGATCCACTTGGAAACAATTTAAAGAGTTAAAAAATATTGCAGAGACGGCAAAGCATCCAATTGGGAACATTCCAATGTCAACAAATCAAAAGGTTGGCAACTTTCAAGGAGACTTGACAACATGAGCCTGGAGTGTTTGAGGTGATGCAAATTCCACACACAGCAAAACATCAGCTAGGGAAAACATGACTGGACAACATGAGCTTGAGGACAATTTAACAGAATTGTTAAATTGTTAATTGTTGACAAATCATTAGGTTGGAAAGATTTTGAGAAACAAGACAATGTGTACTTGGGGAAATTTTTAGAGACGGATCAAAATCAGCTGAGGATGATTTTGGCTGTGGAAAAACCATTAGGTTGGCAGGTTTCTGAAGGGTTGGGCAACACGTACTTTGGGAAAAATTTTATGACCCCACAACATCAACTTGGGAACAATTTGAGTGTTGAAAAATCAAAGGGTCAGGAACTTTCTAAGGGACTTGACAACATGAGCCTGAAAGTGTTTGAGGTTCTGCAAACTTAAAAGGCAGCACAACATCAGTTTAGGAATAATTTTTAACAAAAGGATGGGAATTTATTTTAGCAACTGGACAACAGACTTGTTAGAAGAGACCATCTGGCATTGGCCTGAAGAGTTCTACGAATCGAATAACAGTTTTCAAAATAAATCTACTTTTGACCGATTAAAAACATTAGTTTCAAATTTTACAACTATACAAAGTTGTTGCCAACCAAAAGCATTACCTATGGCCACACCAAAAGTGTAACAGTCACATACAATCTTTGGTATACGTAGATAATCGCTGTGGCCAAAATGACAACATGTTAAATCTAGGGGTTCAATGCTGACAAGAAATGGCTCTTTAAACATACCTTGACAACGAGAAGTGATGCGTGGCCATCACAAACATGACATCCAAGTTGACCTTAATAAAAGCATCTGCTGATGAAGGAGGGAGGCTCTTGTCCATGATGGATACTGCTTTTCAATCAGTGATTACTCTGCAAACATAATAAGATTTTGTAAACATTTCATCAAATAATAAATTATTTCTAAAAATGGCCAGTAATTGTAAATAGCCAATCTTAATGGAGGGCATCAGGTATTGGACAACATTAACCTCAGAAATATTTAAGAGACGGCAAAACATCAGCTCAGGAATTTCTTGTCAATTGAAAATTCAATAGGATGGCAAGTTTCTGAGGAAATAGTTTTTGAAGGACTATACAACTATTGTTGAGAGACAGAAAAGCATCGGGTTGGAAGAAATCTGACAATTGTAAAGTCATTAAGTTTGCAGGTTTTTGAGGGACTGAACAACATGTTCTTTGGAAAAATATAAAAGAAAACTCACATGTAAAAATTTGGGTATTTGAGGGTCTGAACAACATACAGCTGGGTAAAACTTAAAAGGTGGCAAACATCACTTGTGAACAATACTTGATTGTTGAAAAATCATTAGGTTGCCAATTTTTTTAATTACTGTGCAACTTTAGCCTCAAGAAAATTCAAGCGACAAGTAAAGGTAAGTTTTTCAGAGATTGGACAACAAGTACTTTGAGAAAATTGAAGAGACTGCACAACATCAAGTTCCTAACAAATCATTAGGTTAGTTGTAACATGAGACTCCGGAAAAAATAGAAGACGACCGCTTCTGAACAAATCAATTGTTGAAAAATCAAAAGGTTGGCAACATTCTAAGGGACTTGAGCCTGACATGAGCCTGAAAGTGTTTGAGGTGCTACAAATTTAAGAGACAGAACAACATCCACTTTGAAACAATTTAAAGAGTTAAAAAAAAATTAAGAGACAGCAAAGCATCCACTTGGGAACAATTTGAATGTCAACAAATCAAAAGGTTGACAACTTTCAAGGAGACTTGACAACATTAGCCTCGAGTGTTTGAGGTGATGCAAATTCCACACACAGCACAACATCAGCTAGGGAAAACATGACTGGACAACATGAGCTTGAGGAAAAATTAACTTTTAAAATTAAATTGTCAATTGTTGACAAATCATTAGGTTGGAAAGTTTTTGAGAGACAAGACAATGTGTACTTAGGGAAAGTTTAAGAGACGGATCAAAATCAGCTGAGGAAGATTTTGGCTGTGCAAAAACCATTCGGTTGGCAAGTTTCTGAAGGGTTGGACAACACGTACTTTGGGAAAAATTTTATGACCCCACAACATCAACTTGGGAACAATTTGAGTGTTGAAAAATCAAAGGGTCAGGAACTTTCTAAGGGACTTGACAACATGAGCCTGAAAGTGTTTGAGGTTCTGCAAACTTAAGAGGCAGCACAACATCAGTTTGGGAATAATTTTTAACAGAAGGATGGCAATTGTTTTTAGCAACTAGACAACAGACTTGTTAGAAGAGACCATCTGGCATTGGCCTGAAGAGTTCTACGAATCGAATAACAGTTTTCAAAATAAATCTACTTTTGACCGATTAAAAACATTACAGTTTCAAATTTGACAACTATACAAAGTTGTTGCCAACCGAAAGCATCACCTATGGCCACACCAAAAGTGTAACAGTCACATACATTCTTTGGTATACGTAGATGATCGCTGTAGCCAAAATAACAACATGTTAAATCTAGGGGTTCAATGCTGACTAGAAATGGCTCTTTAAACATACCTTGACAACGAGAAGTGATGCGTAGCCATCACAAACATGACATCCAAGTTGACCTTGATAAAAGCATCTCCTGATGAAGGAAGGAGACTCTTGCCCATGATGGATACTGCTCTTCAATCAGTGAATAATCTGCAAACAAAATAAGAAACACTGTATTAAACATTTCATGTAAATAATCAATCGTAATTGATAACTCAATTTTTGAGGGATTAGACAGTATAAACCCTCAGAAATATTTAAGAGATGGCACAACATCAGCTCGGGAATATCTTGACAGTTGAAAAATCATCGGAATGGTAAGTTTCTGAGGGAATAGTCAACATGACCTTTATGCAAATTTAAGACAAAGCACAACATCAGCTTGGAAACAATTTCAGTGTGGACAAATCATAACTTTGCCAATTTTATTAAGGACTGGACAACATAACCGTCAAGAAAATTTCAGAGACAGCACAAGATCAGCTTGGGAACACCACTACACAACAATTGTTGAGAGACAGAACAGCATCAGGTTGGAAGATATCTGACAACTGTAAATTCATTAAGTCTGCAGGTTTCTGAGGGACTGGACAACATGTTCTTTGAGAAAAATTAGAAGAAAACACCCATGGAATGGACAACATGAGCCTTGCTAAAAATTAACATACAACAAAACATCTGCTTAGGAAAAAATTAGGTTGGCATATTTTTGAGGTTCTGAACAACATGTGGCTGGGTAAATTTTAAAAGATGGCACAATATCAGCTTTGGAACGAAATCATTAGGTTGGCAAGTTTTGAGAGACTTTGTGAAATGAGACTCGGGAAATTTAAGGAGATGGCACAAGATCGGCTTGGGAACAATCTGAGAGTCCAAAAACCATTAGGTTGCCAAGTTTTCAGGGAGTAGAGAATATAAACAGCTCAACATCTGCTTGGGTACAATTTGAGTGTTGAAAAATCAAAAGATTTGCAACTTTCTAAAGGACTTGACAACATGAGCCTGAAAGTGTTTGTTTTGCTGCAAATTTAAGAGACAGCACAACATCCACTTTGGAACAATTTAAAGAAATGGACAATTTAAAAGACGGCAAAACATCCACTTCTGAACAATTTGAGTGTTGAAAAATCAAAAGGTTGGCAACTGTCCAAGAGACCGCACAACATGAGCCTGAAAGTCTTTGAGGTGCTGCAAATTTTAGACACAAATTATTACGTTGGCAAGTTTCTGAGAGATTGCACAACATGAGCCTTTAAAAAATTTGAGAAATCATTAATTAGGTTGTCAAGTTTTTGAGGAATCGGAAAGCATGAGCCCAAGAAAAACTTTAAGAGATGGCACAAAATCACCTTTGGAATAATTTGAGACTTGCAAAAACAACAGATTGACAAGTTTATGAGGCACTGGACAATATGTACTCTGGAAAATTTAAAAGACTGACCAACATGGGAACAGTTTGAGTATTGAAAGATCATAAGGTTGGAAAGATTCTGGACAACATGAGCCCAAAGAAAATTTAAGAGATGGCCCAACATCGGCTTGGGAAAAAATGTAGATTTGAGAGATCATTAGGTTGCCAAGTTTTTGAGGGATTGGACAACATGAGCCTCGGGAACAACTTGAGAAATGGTAAAATCATTACATTGGCAAGTTTCAATGGACTGGACATCATGTACTTTGGCTAAATTTAAGAGAGTGCATAACAGCGGCTTGGGAAAATTTTGAGAGTTGAAAAATCAAATGCTTGGCAAGTTTCTGAAGGACTGGACATCATAAGCCTGAATAAAAATATAGAGACAACACATTATCGGCTTGGGGAAAAATTAGATTTGAGAAATCATTCATTAGGCTGTCAAGTTTTTGAGAGATCGGACAACATGAGCCTCAGGAAAATTTGTAAGAGACGGCACAAAATCAGCTCGGGAACAATTTGAGAATTGGAAAAAACAATAGAATGATAAGTTTTTGAGGAACTGGACAATATGTAATTTGGGAAGATTTAAAACATTGCATCAGCTTGGGAACATTTTCACCATTGAAAGATTATTAAGTTCCCAAGTTCTGAAAGAAAGGACAACACCAGCCTGCAGAGAATTTAAGAGACCACACTACACAACACTGTCTTGGTATGAATTTGAAAGTCCAAAACATGTAAGGTTAAGAAGTTTTTGACTCATTAGGATGTCAACTTTTTAGGGATTGGACAACCTGAGCCTCCTACAAATTTTAAGAAATGGTACAACATCAGCTCTAAATCAATTTCAAAATTTGAAAAACAAGATTGGCAAGATTTGGAGGCACTGGTCAATACGTAACTTGGACAAATTTAACAGATGGCATGACAACAGCTTGGGAACGTTTTCACCATTGGAAAATCATTAGACTGGCAAGTATTAAAAGACTGGACAACACAAGCCTGAAGAGAATTTAAGAGACAGCTTAACATCAGCAGGTTAAAAATTTGAAAGTCAACAAATATTAGGTTTGAAAATTTTTGAGGGACTCAACAACATCAGCATCTCAACAAATTTTGGTAGACAGAACAACATTGGCTTGTGAAAAATCTGTTTGTTTGGCAAGCTTTTGAAAGACTGGACAATGTGAGCCTTGGGGGAAAAAATTAAAAGATAGCACAACATCAGCTTGAGAATATTTTTGAGAGTTGAAAAATCATTAGGATGGCAAGTTTCTGAGGGACTGGACAGCACGTACTTTGGGAAAATTTATAAGACTGAGCAACATCGGTTTGAGAACGATAAGAGTGTTGAAAAATCATAAGGTTGGCAAGCTTTTGAGGGACTAGACAACATGAGCCTCTGGAAAATTTAAGAGATGGCTTGGGAACACTTCAAGTGATAAAAAATCATAAGATTGGCATATTTTTGAAGGACTGGTCAACATAAGCCTCCAAAATTTAAGAGACGACACATCAGCTCCAGACAATTTCATAGGAGGCACAACATTGGCTTGGGACCAATTTGAACAATAAAAAATCATTAGGGTGGCAATTTTTGATGAACTGGACAACAAGAACCTTGAGAAAATTTAAGAGACGGCACAACATCAGCTCGAGAAAAATTTGAATGTTGAACATCATTAGGCTGGCAAGCTTTTGAGGGACTGGACAACATAGGCTTCTGCGAAATTTAAGAGACAGCACAACATCGGCTTCGTAATGAATTGAGTGTTGAAAAATCAAAAGGATGGCAAGTTCCTAAGGGACTTGACAACATGAGCCTGAAGAAAAATTAAGAGAAGAACAAGATCAGCTTGGGAACTGTTTGAAAGTTAAAAAATCATAAAGCTGTCAAGTGTTTAATGGACGGAACAAATAACCCTTGGGAAAAATTTTGGCTTTCCAAAAGAGGGCACAACATCAGCTTGGGAACTTAGAGTTGAAAAATTTCAGTGTTGCAAAATTGGCAAGTTTCTGAATGAAAGGACAACATGTACTTCAAAAAAATGTAAGAGACAGCACAACAGCGACTTGGGAAGTTTCAGAAGGACCAGACAACATGACTCTAAAAAAAATTTACGAGAAGGCACTAAATCAGTTTGAGAAGAAATTTAAGTTTTGAAAAATTGTTAGGTTAGCATGCTTTTTAGGGATTGAACAATGTGTACTTCACAAACTTTTGAGAGACAGGTCAACATCGGTTTTGAGTTTTGAAAAATCATTAGGTTGGCTAATTTAGAGACAACTCGACACCAACTTGGAAAAAATTCTGATAGTGGTAAAATATCTAGCTTGGCAAGATTTTTGGGGACTGGAAAAGATTTACTTAGAGAATATTTAAGAGACAGCACATTATTGACTTGGGAAAAATTAGATAATTTAGAATCATTAGGTTTCAAGTTTTTGAGGGATGGGACAGGATGAACTTCGGGAAAATTTAACAGAGCGCACAAAATCAGCTTGGGAACAATTTGACAAATCATTAGTTTGGCATGTTTTTAAGGGTGATTTGATTGCTACACTGTGACCTGGGAGGTAATGAGTCAATGCTATATGATGCAGGCCGTGATCTTAACCGAGGCCACCGAGGCCATTGGCCTCATGCCCTGTCAAGTTGGCCAGCATGCCCTTCAGAAAAATTGCACTGTCACTACCAACTTGGCAATTTCTCTGATTTGGCCAGCAAAGGCCTGCCCCCGTTTTTCGTAAGATCGAGGCCTGATGATGAAGTATTTTTACATACCTATTCTGGTAATCAAGAGAACTTGAAGCTTATGAGTTCTGCAACCCTGTAGGATGTTCCTTCAAGAGTCATGACCATGGGGCGCTGAGAGTCATATGCCAGGGGGCTTGGTGATCACTGATGCAGACAGTCAACAAACATAAAGGTGTTGGATTAATTTTGTCTGGGGCGTTGGAGAGATGGGGCCACCTTTTCCACACCCTCCTGGATCCGCAACTGGTCAATATTGTCTTCTTGAAGCAGGTCAATGTTCCTTATCTAAAAAAGAAACAAACAAAGTGTAATGTGTGATGAAGAAAAAGTTCAGAGTCGGATTGGGAACAATTTTGAAAGTTACAAAAACCATTAGATTGCCAAGTTTTTAGGGGAATGGACAACATGAGCCCATAGAAAATATATGAGGTAACACAACATCAGCTCGGAAAAAATTTCAAGGTTAGACAATTATTAGGTTGGCAGGTTTCTGAGGGATTCCACAACATGAGCTTAAGAGAAAACTTAAGAGACAGCACGGCATATGCAAGGGAACAATCTGGGATATGAAAATCATTAGGTTGGCAAGGGGAGTGAACAACATGACCTTGAGAAAATTATGTAGACAGAGGCATCACATTTGGCCCTCAGAAAAAAGTAGCACAATGTTTACTGAGTACAAGGGCTGGCCTACACATGAACATATGGTAGATAATAATAAACTGTTCAGGCTATTTAATTACAATTTTTTCAAGACAAAAAAAAATCAGAAATCAGACTGAAGTAGGAATCAGCTTAGGAACAACTTAAAGAGTTGGAAAAACATAACGATGGCAAGTTTTTGAGACACTGGCCAAAATGAGAATGGCTTGGGAACGAATTGAGAGTTGATAAATCATTAGGTTGGCATGCTTGAGGGACTGTACGACATGATACTAATTAAAATGTAAGAGACAGCACAACATTGGCTTGGGAACAATTTGAGTGTTAACTAATTCTTAGATTGGCAAGTTGAGGGACTAGACACCATGGATTTTGTGAAAATTTAGGAGACAGCACAACATCAGATTGGGAACAAATTTGAGTCTTAAAAAACATAAGGTTTGTAAGTTTTTCAGAGACTGGACAATGTGAGCATCAATAACATTTAGGAGATTGCAAAAAAAGCTCAGGAACGATTTAAGAGTTGAACAAATATTAGATTTCCATGTTTTTAAGGTACTGTGCTTTGGAAAAATTTCAGAGAAGGGACAACATCAGCTGTGGAATAATTAGAACAAAAATTCTAGACACGACACAACATCGACTGGGGATTTGGAGGGATTGAACAACGTGAGCCTCGGGTAGAATTTCAGAGACGGTAAGACATCAGCTCGGGAATTTGAGATTAGAAAAACAATAGATTGGCAAGTTTCTTAGGCAACTGTACTTTGGAAAAAATTGTAGTTTGGAAAAAATTAATGACGGCATGACATCAGTTTGAGAAAATTTTCACGGTTGAAAAATCATTAGATTGGCAAGTTTTAAGAGACTGACAAAAAATACAATTCGAACATGGCTTCATAAATCACTTCAACATATTTCTAATCTTAAAAGTCGTCACAAGATGTGCTCTTGAATCTTTTTACAGGCTTGTTTTTAGAGACAGCACATTTAAGAGACAGCACATTATTGGCTTGGAACAATTTGACTGTTGAAAAATCAAAAGGTTGGCAACTTTCTAAATGACTTAACAACATGAGCGTGGAAGTGTTTGAGGCACTGCAAATTTACAAGACAGCACAGCATCAGCTTGGAAACAACTTAAAGAGCTGACGAAACATAAGGATGGCAAGTTTTAAGAAGCGAGACAACAGGAACTTTCGGAAAACTTAACAAATGGTACAACATCAGCTTGGAAGCATTTAAATTGTTGAAAAATCATTAGTTTGGCAAGTTTTTGAGGGATCAGACAACTCATACTTTGGGAAAATTGAAGAGACCACACAAAATCAGCTTGGGAACAAATTGAAACAAAAAATTAGGTTGGCATTTTTTGATGAACTGTACAGCATGATACTCGTTGAAATTTAACAGACAGCACAACATCGGGTTGTGAACAATTTGAGTGTTGACAAATCAAAAGGTTGGCAACTTTCTAAGGGACAACATGAGCCTGAAAAAAAGTATAGAGAAAGAACAACATCTGCTTTGGAACTATTTGAGTGTTGAAAAATCATTAGTTTGGCAAGTTTTTGAGAAGCCAGACAACATGTACTTAGGGAAAGTTTAAGAGATGGCACAACATCAGCTTGGGAACTATTCGAGAGTTCAAAAATCATTAGTTTGGCAAAATGTTGAGTGACCAGATAACATTAATTTGGTAAAATTTAAGAGATGGCACAATCTTTGGCATGTATAGATGAACGCTGTGGCCGGAATTACAACATGTTAAATCTTGGGGTTCCGAGCTAGCGAGAAATAGCTCTTTAAAAACATACCTCGGACAAGGAGTGAATGATGCGTAGCCATCCCCAATATAACACTCCAATTTGACCTTGATAAAAGCATCTCCTGATAAAGGAGCGAGGCTCTTGTTTGGGTATAACTTGAGTGTAATAAGTTGCCAAGATTTCCAAATACTCAGTGAAATTTAAGACACAACAAAATATCAGCTTGGGGAAAAAAAAAGGTTGGCATGTTCTTGACGGTCTGAACAACATGTAGCTTGGAATAAATTGATAATTGAAAATTCATAAGGTTGACAAGTTTTTCAAGAACTGTACAACTTTAGCCTCCAGAACATTTAAGTGACAGCAACAAATCAGCTTAGGAACGTTTTCACCACTAAAAAAACATTAGTTTGGCAACTTTTTGAGGGATTGGACAACAAGTACGTTGGGAAAATTTACAGCTGCTTGGGAAATAATTGAGAGTTCAAAAACCATTAGGTTGCCAAGTTTTGAGGGAGTGCAGAATATTTTGAGTGTTCAAAAAAATTAGATTTTCAAGTTTTGAAGGACTGGACAACATCTGAACATCAAAAAAATTTAAGAGATGGCAAAACATCAGGGCGGAATCAATTTGAGTATTGAAAAATCATTAGGTTGGCAAGTTTTTGAAGGATTCAACATTATTTAATTTCTACTTTCAAATATTTTGACCATTTACAAGATGTACTTTGGGACAATTTTAGTAGTAGTTTAGGACTGTGCCCAAGATGACAACATCTTAGGCAAAGTGGTTCAAGACTGATAAGAAGCAAGTGCTTAAACATACCTCGCACAAGGACATGTTGAGGGCGTAGGCAACATCATCGAGCCAGGAACAATTTCAGTGTTGAAAAATCATAGGCTTGTGAAGTGTTTGAGTTGCTGCAAACTTAAAAGAGATATCACAGCATCAGCTTGGGAACAGGAGGGAGACTCTTGTCCATGATAGATACTGCTCTTCAATCAGTGAATAATCTGCAAACAAAAGAAGATCCACTCTAATAGACATTTCATCAAATAAGATTTTATTTCTAAAAATGGCCAGGAATTATAAATAATCAAACGTGATTGAGGGCTTTTGGGATTGCACAACATGAACCTCAGAATTAAAGAGACGGCACAACATCAGCTTGGGTATAACTTGACAGATGAAAAATCTTTAGGATAGCAATGTTCTAAGGGACTTGACAACATGTGCTTTGTAAAAATGTCAAGGAAATCACAAAATCAGCTTCTAGTATTGAAAAATCTAAAGGTTGGCAAGTTCCTGAAGGACCGGACAACATGACCCTAAAGAAAATTTAACAGACTTCACAAAATCAGCTTGGCAAGTTTTTATGCAAAGGACATCAGCCATGAGAACATTTTAAGTCTAACACTGCTGTACATTAATTGTTGCTTAATTATCTTTCTTTAGTACTCTGGCTTTATTTCACCCTACTTCATACTCCTTCACCGGTGTTGTTTTTCTTCTTGCTTATCCAATGATGGCCTTGTCCTTTCCAAATTTTTCTTTTGATGCCTTCTTTAGTATGCATAGATGATTTTATTTTTTTTTGCAATTAGTTACTCTATTTTTATTTCAGTTTTATGAACCCCACAATAGTTTCCTAAGAATGTCTTCCTTTTACAGCATAACAGACCTAAAGTGAAATGGTCAAGCAAAGAGCAGATGAAGTTGAGCACGGTGGCCTTGATGACAACATGTCAGGCTAGGGGTTCAACGCTGATGAGAATGAACTGTTTTAACATACCTCTGACTAGGACAGGGTGATGCATAGCCATCACCATCAGCTCAAAAATAATTTGAGATTTGAAAAATCAGAAGCTGTAAAGTATTTGAGGTGCTGATAAGAAATAACTGTTTGAACATACCTCAGACAAGCAGGGGGTGATTCGTAGCCATCCCAGGTTGACATTGATAAAAGCATCTGCTGATAAAGGAGGCTCTTGTCTGTAACGGATACCACTTTTCAATCAGTGAATAATCTGCAAAAAATAATAAAGTACACCAAATCATCATTTGTGAAAATCGCCAAGAATTTGAAAGTAAATAATTGTAATATATAAGCAGAAAGGTACAACACGATCTTCAGGATTTTTAAAAGCCAGCACAACATCAGCTTGAGAACAACTTAAGTTCCTAACTTGGCATGTTTTGAAAGGACTAGACAACAATTGTTTGGACAAAATCAAATTTGAGAGAGAGAGAACAACTTTGAGTTGGGAACAATCTGAGAATTATAAAATCATTAGATTTGCAAGTTTTTGAAGGACATGTTCTTTGGTAAAGTTAGAAAGACAACACAACATGAGCTTGGAAACAATTTGAGTGTTGAAAACTCATTAGACTGGCAAGTTTTTAGAGTCTGGAAAATGTGAGCCTCCAGAAAATTTAAGAGATGGCTAAACTTCAGCTTGGGAACAATTTTAGTTTCAATGGACTGGACAACATGCAACTTGTCAACATTTTTGAGAAATCAGATTGGCAAGTTTCTGAGGGACTGGACACCATATGCCTCAAGAAAATTTGAGAGACAAATTATTAGGTTGGCAAGTTTCTGAGAGATTGCACAACATGAGCCTCAAGAAAACTTTTAGAGACAGCACAACATCAGCTCAGGAATAATTTGAAGATTGAAAAAAAAAATGATTTACAAATTTTTCAGGCAATGGACAATATGTACGTTGGGAAAATTTAAATGACTAATGTATAATCGCCTTAGGAACAGATTGAGAGTTAAAAATCATCAGGTTGAAAAGTTTCTGACGGAATGGACAACATGATATTGGGCCAAATTTGAAAAAAGGCACAACATGGGCTTGAAAACAACTCAAGTAGTGAAAAATCATCAGATTGAAAAGTTTCTGACGAACTAGACAACATGAGCCTGAAAAATTAAGAGAAGGAACATCGGCTTGGGAACAACAGGAGTTTAAAAAAAAATCATCAGGTTGGCCAGCTTTTGAGGGATTGGACAACATGAACCTCAGAAATATTCAAGAGATGGCACAACATCAGCTTGGGACTAACTTGACAATTGAAAAATCATTAGGATGGCAAGTTTCTGAAGGACTGGACAACATGTGCCTTGTGAAAATTTAAGCGACGGCACAACATCGACTTGGGAACAATTTGAGTGTGAAAAATCCTTGGAGTGGCAAGTTTCTGAGGACAGGAATGAATAAACATCGACCGTTATCAAAGGCACATGAGTGGTACTACACACAAAACCATTGCTCGAATCCCAGCTCACTCTGACTAACCTCCATTGAGCCAAAATACAATGAATAAACAATGGTGGAAGCCTCTCGATGTCTTGTAATCCTCTTCTTGGAACAAAAGGACAAAGGTTTGTAATCTAGGATTACACAAAAACAACCTCTCAATAGCCAGGATACGCCAATATTTTTAAGGGACTGGACAACATCACCTACGAGAAAAATTTAAGAGACAGCACAACATCGGCTTTGTAAGGATTTGAGTGTTGAAAAATAAAAAGGTTGGCAAGTTCCTAAGGGACTTGACAACATGAGCCTGAAGAAAAAATTAAGAAAAAGAACAACATCGGCTTGGGAAAATTTGAGAGTTGAAAAATCATTAGATTGTCAAAAAAGTTAAGATTTGGCCTTTTCAAAAGACGGCACAACATCAACTAAGGAACAATTTCAGTGTTGAAAAATCATAGGCTTGTGAAGTGTTTTGTTTGAGTTACTGCAAACTTAAAAGAGATATCACAACTTGGGAACAATCTGAGAGTAGAAATATCACGAGGGGTTGGACTGCATGAGCTTAAAGAAAATTTAAGAGAGACGGCATGATATCATTGTTGAAAAAATCATTAGGTTAGCAAGTTTATTAGGGACTGAACAAAAGGACAAGGGTCAGTAATAGGAAATTACACAAAAACCACCTCTCATTAGCTGGAAAACCCAATACAATCAAGAATTTTTTGGTCCTTGTGTGGGTGTAATGAAGCGTTAGACGGTGTGTGTGTGGTCTGTGCACGCTCAGCAGTTGAATGGGTCTTTACACAATGTTGTCTTTACACAGCGTCAGTTTCCAGGTGGGGGAAACATTTTCATTGACATACGTCGTCCGGCGCCAACTGGTTAGGAACTTTTAAGAGACAAGACAAATTTGGTTTTGAGATTTGAAAAATCATAAGGTTGGCTAATTTAGAAACAGCCTGACATCATCTTGGGGAAAAATTCTGATAGTAGTAAAATATCTAGCTTGGCAAGATTTTGAGGAACTTGAAAAGATTGACTTATGGAGTATTTAAGAGACCGCACATCATCGGCTTTCACAATGGAAAATCATTAGGTTTGCCAATTTTTAAAAGACTAGACAACATGAGCCTTGGAAAATTCAACAGAGCACTTAAAATCGGCTCAAGAACAATTTGAATGTCAAAAATCATTAGTTTTGAAACTTTCAAAGAAGGGACAACGTCAGTTAGGTTACAACTTGAGAGTTGAAAAAAACACTAGGTTGGCTATTTTTTGAGAGACTGGACAAAATCAGCATCGAGAAAATTGAAGAGACGGCACATTGGCTTGGGAACCAATTGGTAAGTTTTTGAGGGACTGGACAGCGTGAGCATCAGCAACATTTAGAAGATTGCACAAAAACATCTCAGGAACGATTTAAATCATTAGGTCGGCATGCCTTGAGGGACTGTACAACATGATACTTGTTAAAAATTAAGAGATGACACAACACCGGCCTGGAAATTTTTGAGGCAATGGACAATATGTATGTTGGGAAAATTTGAAAGACTAAGCATAATCGCCTTAGGAACAGTTTGAGAGTTGAAACATCATCAGGTTGGCAAGTTTCTGAAGGACTGGACAATATGTAATTGGGCACAATTTGAGAGAGGGCACAATATCGGCTTGGAAACAATTTGAGTGTTAAAAAATTATTAGGTTGACAAGTTTCTGACGGACTGGAAAACCTGTGCTTTTTGAAAATTTAAGAGACAGCACAATATCGGCTTGGGATCAATTTGAGTGTTGCAAAATCCTTAGATTTGAAAAAGTTTCTAAGAGATTGGACAACAAGAGCCTCTGGAAGGTTTAACAGAAGGCAAAACATCGTCTTGGGAACAATTTGAGTGTTAACAAATTATTTGGTTGGCAAGTTTCTGACGGACTGGACAGCATGTATTTTGGCAAAATTTCAGAAAGAGCACAGCTTGTTTAAGTGTTGACAAATCAAAAGGTTGGCAACTTTCTAAGGGACAACATGAGCCTGAAAAAAGTTAAAGAAAGAACATCTGCTTTTGAACTGCTTGAGTGTTGAAAAGTTTGGCAAGTTTTTGAGGGACCAGACAACATGTACTTTAGGATAATTTCACAGACTGCACAACATCAGCTTGGGAACTATTCGAGAGTTCAAAAATCATTAGTATGGCAAGTTGTTGAGTGACTGGATAACATGTACTTTGGGAAAATTTAAGAGATGGCACAATCTTTGGCATGTATAGATGAACGCTGTAGCCGAAATTCCAACATGTTAAATCTAGGGGTTCCTTGCTAGCGAAAAATATGGAGTATTTAAGAGACTGGACAACCTTTGGAAACTTTCAGAGACGGTACAACATCAGTTAGGTAACAAAATTAGAAATTATACTAGGTTGGCTATTTTTTTAAAGACTGGACAAAATCAGCATCGGGAAAATTGAAGAGACGGCACATCGGCTTGGGAACCAATTTGAGTTTTGAAAAAACATAAGGTTGGTAAGTTTTTGAGGGACTGGACAGCGTGAGCATAAGTAAAATTTAAGAGATGGCACAAAAAAAATCTCAGGACCAATTTAAATCATTAGGTCGGCATGCCTTGAGGGACTGTACAACATGATACTCGTTCAAGAGTAAGAGATGGCACAACACCGGCTTGGGAATTTTTGAGGTAATGGACAATATGTACGTTGGGAACATTTGAAAGACTAAGCAAAATCAGCTTATGAAGAGTTTGAGAGTTGAAAAATCATCAGGTTGGCAAGTTCAGTGAAGTTTCTGAAGGACTGGACAACATTTAATTAGGCAAAATTTAAGAGATGGCACAACATCAGTCTGGAAAGTTTTGAGCAAAAGTACATCAGCCACAAGAACATTTTATGGTTTACACTGCTGTACATTAATTTTAGCTTAATTGTCTTTCATTTATTACTCTGGCTTAATTTCACCCTACTTCATTCTCCTTCACTTGTCTCAGTTTTCTGCTTGCTTATCCAATGATGGCCTTGTCCTTTCCCAATTTTTCTTTTGGTGCCTTCTTTAGTATGCATCCATGATTAATGTTGGCAAATAATTACAATATTTTTATTTCAGTTTTAGGAACCCCACGACAGTTTCCTCAGAATGTCTTCCTTTTACAGCATAACAGACCTAAAGTGAAATGGTCACACAAAGAGCAGGTGAAGTTGAGCACGGTGGCCTTGATGACAACATGTCAGGCTAGGGGTCCAACGCTGATGAGAATGAAATGTTTTAACATACCTCTGACTAGGACAGGGTGATGCATAGCCATCACCATCAGCTCAAAAAAAAATTAGATTTGAAAAATCAGAAGCTTTTAAAGTATTTGAGGTGCTGATAAGAAATATTTGTTTAAACAAACCTCAGACAAGCGGGGGTGATTCGTAGCCATCCCAAACATGACGATCCAAGTTGACATTATTAAAAGCATCTGCTAATGAACGAGGGTCTTGTCCATCATGGATACCACTTTTCAATCAGTAAATAATCTGCAAACAAAATAAGTTATACGGTATTAAACATTTTGTAAAATCAACACGTCTGAAAATAGCAAGAATTAAAAAGTATCAAATTGTTGTATGCAGGTCGGTACAACATGAACTTAAGGATTTTCAAAAGACGGCACAACATTCGGCTTGGGAGCAACTTAAGTGTAGAAAAGTATAGAAAGTTGGCACGTCTTTGAAGGACTCGACAACAAATGTTTTGACAAAATTTGTGTGACAGAACAACATCGGGTGGAAAACAAGCTGAGAGATGTAAAGTCATTGGGTTTGCAGGTTTTTGAAGAACTGGACAACATGTTCTTTGGACATTTTTTTAAAGAAAATACACATGGCAAGTTTTTTCAAGGAAGGGACAATGTAAGCCTCAGTAAAATTTAAGAGACAACAAAACATCGGCTCAGGAAAAAATTAGGTTAGCAAGATTATGAGGGTCTGAACAACATGTAGCTGTGTAAAATTCAAAAGATTGCACCAGGTTGCCAAGTTTGTCAAGGCAATTTAAGTGACAGCAAAAAAAATCAGCTTAGGAACATTTTGACAAATGAAAAATCATTAGTTTGGCAGGTTTTTGAGAGATTGGACAACAAGTGCTTTAGGAAAATTTAAGAGATTGTACAACATCAGCTTCATAACAAATCATTAGGTTGGCAAGTTTTGAGAGACTGTGTGACATGAGACTCGAGAAACAGAAGATGGCACAGCATCGGCTTGGGAAAAATTTGAGTGCTGAAAAATCAAAAGGTTGGCAACTTTCCAAGGGGCTTGACAACATGAGCCTGAAAGCGTTTGAGGTGCTGCAAATGTCAGAGACAGCACAACATACGCTTGGGAACTTTGCAAGGGACATGACATAGCATGTCATGGCCGAGCGGTTTAGCACATCAGACTCAAGTTCTGGTGGCTAAGTCATCAGGGTGTGGGTTCGAATCCCGGTCATGACACGTGTGTCCTTGAGCAAGACACTGAACTATATTTGCTTTTCTTTACCCAGGGGAAAATGGGTACGTGTGAGGGCAGAGATGGTTCATGTGATCGATTTAGCTTGATGCACTACATACTCAACAGCGCAGGCTGTATACTCCCCACAGGGAGCTGAGATGGGTCAAGGAATGAAATAAATGGCCCAGTGACCAGGGGTAATAATGTTGGAGTGCCATCAGTGTAAATGAGTGACGGAGTTGAGCGCTATTTAAGAAGCCACTATTATTATCATTATTAACACTTTTGAGAGTTAAAAATACTTAAGAGACAGCAAAACATTCGCTTGGGAACAATTTGAGTGTTGAAAAATCAAAAGGTTGTCAAGTTTCTAAGAGAATTGACAACATGAGCCTCAAAATGTTTGAGATGCTGTAAATTTAAGAGACAGCACAACATCAGCTAGGGAACAATTTAATGAGTTGAAAAAAAATATAAGTATGGCAATGAGCTTTAGGAGAATTTAACAGAAAGTGCAACTACAGCTTGGGAACAATATTATCAATGAAAATCATTAGGTTGGCAAGTCTTTGAGGGACTGGACAACATGAGCGTTCAGAAAATTTAAGAGACAGTACAGCATCAGCTTTATAACAATTTGACAGGTGAAAAACTTTAGGTTGGCAAGTTTTTTGAGGGACTGGACAACAATTACTTTGCAAAAATGTAAGAGACGGCACAACATTGGCTTTCGCACAACTTAAAGAGTTGACAAAACATAAGGATGAGAGACTGGATAACATGAGCTTTGGTAAATCTTAACAGATGGTACAACATCGGCTTTGGAACAATTTTAGTATGGACAAAATTAGCTGGGGGCAAATCCAAGATGAAATACTCGTAACAATCATTGGCTATGTAGATGATCGCTTTGGCCAAAATAACAACATGTTAAACCTAAGGGTTCCATGCTGACAAGAAATAGCTCTTTAAAACATACCTCAGACAAGGAGAAGTGATGCAAAGCCATCCCCAACATGACAATCCAAGTTGACCTTGATAAAAGCATCTGCCTTATGAAGGAGGTCTTGATACCAAGATGGATACTGCTCTTCAACCAGTGAATGATCTGCAAACAAAAAAAGATTGTGTTAAACATTTCATCAAAATAAGACACTATTTCTGAAATGGCCAGGAATTGTAAATGATCAATCATAATCAATTGAGGGACTGGACAATATGTACTTTGTGACAGAAGAACATTGGCTTTTGACAAATCTGAGAGTTTAAATAATATTTGTTTACCAAGCTTTTGAAAGACGGGACATCATGAGCCTTGAAAGAAAGAAAAAAGATGGCACAACATGGCTAGGGAACAATTTGAGAGTTGAAAAATCATTAGGATGGCAAGTTTCTGAGGGACTGGACAACATGTACTTTGGGAAAATTTAATCGACTGAGCAACATCGGCTTGGAAACAGTTTGAGTGGTTAAAAATCATCAGATTGGCAAGGTTTTGAAGGACTGGTCAACATAAGCCTCCAGAAAATTTCAGAGATGGCACAACATCAGCTCCAGAACAATTTGAACTGAGGGACTGGACAACACAGGCCTTTGGAATATTTAAGAAACAAAACAACGTCGGCTTTGTAACAAATTGAGTATTGAAAAATCAAAGGTTGGCAAGTTCCTAAGGGACTTGACAACATGAGCCTGAAGACAAATTAAGGAAGGAATAACATCGGCTTGGGAACAATGTGAGTGTTGATAAATCCTTAAATTGGCAAGTTTCTGAGAATGGGAAAATATGAGTGTTGAGTAAACATTAGGTTGGCAAGGTTTTAAGGGACTAGGCAACACAACATTGGCTTAAGATCAATTTGAGTGATAAAAAATCAACAGCACAACATGAGCCTTGAGAAACTTTTTGAAATGGCACAACAACAGCTCCAGAACGTTTTGAATGTTGAACATCATTAGGCTGATAAGCTTCTGAGGCACTGAACAACACAGGCCCTTGGAAAATTTAAGAGACAGCACAACATCGGCTTTGTAATGAATTGAGAGTTGAAAAAATCAAAAGGAAGGCAAGTTCCTAAGGGACTTGACAACATGAGCCTGAAGAAAAATTAAGAGAAGGACCAACATCGGCTTGGGAACAGTTTGAAAGTTGAAAAATCATAATGCTGTCACGTGTTTAATGGATGGAACAACATAAGCCTCAGGAAACATTTTGGCTTTCCAAAAGAGGGCACAACATCGGCTTGGGAACTTAGAATTGAAACATTTGTGGGAATTGGACAACATAAGCTTAGAGAAAATTTAAAAGACTGCATGATATCAGATTGGAAACAATTTCAGTGTTGCAAAATTGGCAAGTTTCTGAAGGAAGAGACGGCACAACATTGGCTTTCAAACAACTTAAAGATTTGACAAAACATAAGGATGAGAGACTGGATAACATGAGCTTTGGTAAATCTTAACAGATGGTACAACATCGGCTTTGGAACAATTTCAGTATGGACAAAATTAGCTGGGGGCAAATCCAAATTGAAATACTCGTAACAATCATTGGCTATGTAGATGAGCGCTGTGGCCAAAATAACAACATGTTAAACCTAAGGGTTCCATGCTGACAAGAAATAGCTCTTTAAAACATACCTCAGACAAGGAGAAGTGATGCAAAGCCATCCCCAACATGACAATCCAAGTTGACCTTGATAAAAGCATCTGCCTTATGAAGGAGGTCTTGATACCAAGATGGATACTGCTCTTCAACCAGTGAATGATCTGCAAACAAAAAAAGATTGTGTTAAACATTTCATCAAAATAAGACACTATTTCTGAAATGGCCAGGAATTGTAAATGATCAATCATAATCAATTGAGGGACTGGACAATATGTACTTTGTGACAGAAGAACATTGGCTTTTGACAAATCTGAGAGTTTAAATAATATTTGTTTACCAAGCTTTTGAAAGACGGGACATCATGAGCCTTGAAAGAAAGAAAAAAGATGGCACAACATGGCTAGGGAACAATTTGAGAGTTGAAAAATCATTAGGATGGCAAGTTTCTGAGGGACTGGACAACATGTACTTTGGGAAAATTTAATCGACTGAGCAACATCGGCTTGGAAACAGTTTGAGTGGTTAAAAATCATCAGATTGGCAAGGTTTTGAAGGACTGGTCAACATAAGCCTCCAGAAAATTTCAGAGATGGCACAACATCAGCTCCAGAACAATTTGAACTGAGGGACTGGACAACACAGGCCTTTGGAATATTTAAGAAACAAAACAACGTCGGCTTTGTAACAAATTGAGTATTGAAAAATCAAAGGTTGGCAAGTTCCTAAGGGACTTGACAACATGAGCCTGAAGACAAATTAAGGAAGGAATAACATCGGCTTGGGAACAATGTGAGTGTTGATAAATCCTTAAATTGGCAAGTTTCTGAGAATGGGAAAATATGAGTGTTGAGTAAACATTAGGTTGGCAAGGTTTTAAGGGACTAGGCAACACAACATTGGCTTAAGATCAATTTGAGTGATAAAAAATCAACAGCACAACATGAGCCTTGAGAAACTTTTTGAAATGGCACAACAACAGCTTCAGAACGTTTTGAATGTTGAACATCATTAGGCTGATAAGCTTCTGAGGCACTGAACAACACAGGCCCTTGGAAAATTTAAGAGACAGCACAACATCGGCTTTGTAATGAATTGAGAGTTGAAAAAATCAAAAGGAAGGCAAGTTCCTAAGGGACTTGACAACATGAGCCTGAAGAAAAATTAAGAGAAGGACCAACATCGGCTTGGGAACAGTTTGAAAGTTGAAAAATCATAATGCTGTCACGTGTTTAATGGATGGAACAACATAAGCCTCAGGAAACATTTTGGCTTTCCAAAAGAGGGCACAACATCGGCTTGGGAACTTAGAATTGAAACATTTGTGGGAATTGGACAACATAAGCTTAGAGAAAATTTAAAAGACTGCATGATATCAGATTGGAAACAATTTCAGTGTTGCAAAATTGGCAAGTTTCTGAAGGAAGAGACGGCACAACATTGGCTTTCAAACAACTTAAAGATTTGACAAAACATAAGGATGAGAGACTGGATAACATGAGCTTTGGTAAATCTTAACAGATGGTACAACATCGGCTTTGGAACAATTTCAGTATGGACAAAATTAGCTGGGGGCAAATCCAAATTGAAATACTCGTAACAATCATTGGCTATGTAGATGAGCGCTGTGGCCAAAATAACAACATGTTAAACCTAAGGGTTCCATGCTGACAAGAAATAGCTCTTTAAAACATACCTCAGACAAGGAGAAGTGATGCAAAGCCATCCCCAACATGACAATCCAAGTTGACCTTGATAAAAGCATCTGCCTTATGAAGGAGGTCTTGATACCAAGATGGATACTGCTCTTCAACCAGTGAATGATCTGCAAACAAAAAAAGATTGTGTTAAACATTTCATCAAAATAAGACACTATTTCTGAAATGGCCAGGAATTGTAAATGATCAATCATAATCAATTGAGGGACTGGACAATATGTACTTTGTGACAGAAGAACATTGGCTTTTGACAAATCTGAGAGTTTAAATAATATTTGTTTACCAAGCTTTTGAAAGACGGGACATCATGAGCCTTGAAAGAAAGAAAAAAGATGGCACAACATGGCTAGGGAACAATTTGAGAGTTGAAAAATCATTAGGATGGCAAGTTTCTGAGGGACTGGACAACATGTACTTTGGGAAAATTTAATCGACTGAGCAACATCGGCTTGGAAACAGTTTGAGTGGTTAAAAATCATCAGATTGGCAAGGTTTTGAAGGACTGGTCAACATAAGCCTCCAGAAAATTTCAGAGATGGCACAACATCAGCTCCAGAACAATTTGAACTGAGGGACTGGACAACACAGGCCTTTGGAATATTTAAGAAACAAAACAACGTCGGCTTTGTAACAAATTGAGTATTGAAAAATCAAAGGTTGGCAAGTTCCTAAGGGACTTGACAACATGAGCCTGAAGACAAATTAAGGAAGGAATAACATCGGCTTGGGAACAATGTGAGTGTTGATAAATCCTTAAATTGGCAAGTTTCTGAGAATGGGAAAATATGAGTGTTGAGTAAACATTAGGTTGGCAAGGTTTTAAGGGACTAGGCAACACAACATTGGCTTAAGATCAATTTGAGTGATAAAAAATCAACAGCACAACATGAGCCTTGAGAAACTTTTTGAAATGGCACAACAACAGCTTCAGAACGTTTTGAATGTTGAACATCATTAGGCTGATAAGCTTCTGAGGCACTGAACAACACAGGCCCTTGGAAAATTTAAGAGACAGCACAACATCGGCTTTGTAATGAATTGAGAGTTGAAAAAATCAAAAGGAAGGCAAGTTCCTAAGGGACTTGACAACATGAGCCTGAAGAAAAATTAAGAGAAGGACCAACATCGGCTTGGGAACAGTTTGAAAGTTGAAAAATCATAATGCTGTCACGTGTTTAATGGATGGAACAACATAAGCCTCAGGAAACATTTTGGCTTTCCAAAAGAGGGCACAACATCGGCTTGGGAACTTAGAATTGAAACATTTGTGGGAATTGGACAACATAAGCTTAGAGAAAATTTAAAAGACTGCATGATATCAGATTGGAAACAATTTCAGTGTTGCAAAATTGGCAAGTTTCTGAAGGAAGAGACGGCACAACATTGGCTTTCAAACAACTTAAAGATTTGACAAAACATAAGGATGAGAGACTGGATAACATGAGCTTTGGTAAATCTTAACAGATGGTACAACATCGGCTTTGGAACAATTTCAGTATGGACAAAATTAGCTGGGGGCAAATCCAAATTGAAATACTCGTAACAATCATTGGCTATGTAGATGAGCGCTGTGGCCAAAATAACAACATGTTAAACCTAAGGGTTCCATGCTGACAAGAAATAGCTCTTTAAAACATACCTCAGACAAGGAGAAGTGATGCAAAGCCATCCCCAACATGACAATCCAAGTTGACCTTGATAAAAGCATCTGCCTTATGAAGGAGGTCTTGATACCAAGATGGATACTGCTCTTCAACCAGTGAATGATCTGCAAACAAAAAAAGATTGTGTTAAACATTTCATCAAAATAAGACACTATTTCTGAAATGGCCAGGAATTGTAAATGATCAATCATAATCAATTGAGGGACTGGACAATATGTACTTTGTGACAGAAGAACATTGGCTTTTGACAAATCTGAGAGTTTAAATAATATTTGTTTACCAAGCTTTTGAAAGACGGGACATCATGAGCCTTGAAAGAAAGAAAAAAGATGGCACAACATGGCTAGGGAACAATTTGAGAGTTGAAAAATCATTAGGATGGCAAGTTTCTGAGGGACTGGACAACATGTACTTTGGGAAAATTTAATCGACTGAGCAACATCGGCTTGGAAACAGTTTGAGTGGTTAAAAATCATCAGATTGGCAAGGTTTTGAAGGACTGGTCAACATAAGCCTCCAGAAAATTTCAGAGATGACACAACATCAGCTCCAGAACAATTTGAACTGAGGGACTGGACAACACAGGCCTTTGGAATATTTAAGAAACAAAACAACGTCGGCTTTGTAACAAATTGAGTATTGAAAAATCAAAGGTTGGCAAGTTCCTAAGGGACTTGACAACATGAGCCTGAAGAAAAATTAAGGAAGGAATAACATCGGCTTGGGAACAATGTGAGTGTTGATAAATCCTTAGATTGGCAAGTTTCTGAGAATGGGAAAATACGAGTGTTGAGTAAACATTAGGTTGGCAAGGTTTTAAGGGACTAGCCAACACAACATTGGCTTAAGATCAATTTGAGTGATAAAAAATCCAACAGCACAACGTGAGCCTTGAGAAAATTTTTGAAATGGCACAACAACAGCTCCAGAACATTTTGAATGTTGAACATCATTAGGCTGATAAGCTTCTGAGGCACTGAACAACACAGGCCCTTGGAAAATTTAAGAGACAGCACAACATCGGCTTTGTAATGAATTGAGAGTTGAAAAAATCAAAAGGATGGCAAGTTCCTGAGGGACTTGAAAACATGAGCCTGAAGAAAAATTAAGAGAAGGACCAACATCGGCTTGGGAACAGTTTGAAAGTTAAAAAATCATAAAGCTGTCAAGTGTTTAATGGATGGAACAACATAAGCCTCAGGAAACATTTTGGCTTTCCAAAAGAGGGCACACCATCGGCTTGGGAACTTAGAATTGAAAAATTTGTAGTAATTGGACAACATAAGCTTAGAGAAAATTTAAAGGACTGCATGATATCAGATTGGGAACAATTTCAGTGTTGCAAAATTGGCAAGTTTCTGAAGGAAAGGACAACATGTACTTCATGGAAATGTAAGAGACAGCACATCAGCGATTTGGGAACATTTTGAGTGTTGTAAAACCATAAGGTTGGCAAGTTTCTGAAGGACTGGACACAATGACACAAATTTAAGAGACGTCACTACATGTAAATCAGTTTGAAAAAAATTTAAGTTTTGAAAAATTGTTAGGTTAGCAGGCTTTTCAGGAACTGAACAACGTGTACTTCACAAACTTTTAAGAGACAGGACAACATCGATTTTGAGTTTTGAAAAATCATTAGGTTGGCTTATTAAGAGACAACTTGACACCAACTTGGAAAAAATTCTGATAGTGGTAAAATATCTTGCTTGGCAAGATTTTGGGGGACTGGAAAAGATTTACTCAGAGAATATTTAAAAGACATTACATTATCGAATTGGGAAAAATTTGATAATTTAGAGTCATTAGGTTTCATGTTTTTGAAGAATGGGACAACATGAACCTTGGGAAAATTTAACAGAGCACACAAAATCAGCTTGGGAACAATTTGAATGTTGACAAATCATTCGTTTGGCAAGTTTTTCAGGGACTGGACAACCTTAGGGAACTTTCAGAAAGGGCACAACTTTGGCTTGGCTATTTTTTGAGGGACTGAACAAAATGAGAATTGAGGAAAAAGAAGAGACTGCACAGCATCGGCTAGGAAACAATTTGAGTTTTGAAAAAAAAAATCATAATGTTAATAAACTTTTGAGGGACTGGACAGTGTGAGCATAAACAACATTTAGCAGCGATGTGTGTTAAGCACTGTATACTCAATACTTTCCCGCGACCTGTGGAAAAAAATCCACAGGCAATTTCCTCGGGTGGGATTCGAACCCACGATGTCTTACCAACTAGACTACAGAGACCGCGCGGTAGCTAGAGGCAGTTCAAATCCATTAGCAGCTGGTACTGCAACCATTAAGATAGATATGTTAGTTTTTTGCATCAGGGATAAAATACACACATCGGTGTATGGGTAAAACAATTTCAATATTATTTATCCCCAATGCAAAAATTCACATCTATCTTAACAATTAACAGACAGCACAAAAAAGCTCAGGAACAATTTTTAAAAAAAAGTTGAAAAAACGTTAGATTGGCATGTTTTTGAGGGACTGCACAAGATGTGCTTTGGGAAAATTTAAGAGAAGGCACAACATCAGCTCAGGAATAATTTGATAGTTGCTAAATCATTAGGTTGGAAACATTTTAAGGGAATGACCAACATGAGTCTCAGGAGAATTTATGAGATTGTAAAACATCGGCTTGGGAAGAAACTTAGTGAGTTGATTGCTACACTGTGACTTGGGAGGTAATGAGTAAATGCTATATGATGAAGTATTTTTACATACCCATTGCGGTAATCAAGAGAACTTGAAGCTTATGAGTTCTGCAACCCTGTAGGATGTTCCTTGAAGAGTCATGACCATGGGGCGCTGAGAGTCATTTGCCAGGGGGTTTGGTGATCACTGATGCAGACAGCCAACAAACATAAAGATGTTGGATTAATTTTGTCTGAGGCGTTGGAGAGACGGGGCCAACTTTTCCACACCCTCCTGGATCCCCAACTGGTCAATATTGTCTTCTTGAAGAAGGTCAATGTTTCTTATCTAAAAAAGAAACAAACAAAGTGTAATGTGTGATGAAGAAAAAGTTAAGAGTCGGCTTGGGAACAATTTGAAGGTTACAAAAACCATTAGATTGGCAAGTTTTTGAGGGACTGAACAACATGACCTCGGGAAAAGTTTGTAGACAGCACAACATCAGCTTGCGAACAATTTGAGAGTTGGAGTTAGAAGGTTGTGAAGCTTTTAAAGGACTGGACAACGGAAGTCGCAAAACAATATAAGAGACAGCACAACATCGACTTGGAAAAAAACTGGACCTGTGTAAAATAATTAGTTTGCTAAGTTTTTAAGGGAATGGACAACATGACCTCAGGGAAAATTTTGTAGACTACATAACATCAACTTGAGAACAATTTGGGAGGTAATGAGTCAATGCTATATAATGTAATAGTTGTACATACCCATTCCAGTAATCAAGACAGCCTGGTGCTTAAGAGTTACAGTGTATGCAACCCTATAGGATGTTCCTT
Organism: Marthasterias glacialis; assembly: GCA_911728455.2. NCBI lineage: Eukaryota > Metazoa > Echinodermata > Asteroidea > Forcipulatida > Asteriidae > Marthasterias > Marthasterias glacialis. Next base: position 15,474,426 of record OU452223.1, read on the forward strand.
GAAGAGTTATCAGCATGGGGAACTGAGAGCCATATGCCAGGGGGCTTGGTGATCACTAATTCAGAGGGCCATCAAAAAAAAATGTGCTGGATAAAATTTGTCTGAGGCGTTGGAGAGACAAGTCCAACTTCTCCACACCCTCCTGGATCCGCAACTGGTCAATAATGTCTTCTTGAAGCATGTCAATGATTCTTATCTAAAAAAGAAACAAACAAAGTGTAATGTGTGATGAAGAAAAATTTAAGAGTCGGCTTGGGAACAATTTGACAGTTTAAAAAACCCTTAGATTACCAAGTTTTTAGGGGAATGGACAACATGAGCCCATAGAAAATATATCAGGCGGCAAAACATATGCTCAGAAAAAATTTCAGGGTTATACAGTTATAAGGTTGGCAGGTTTCTGACAGATTGCACAACATGAGCTTCAGAGAAAACTTAAGAGACGGCACGATATATGCAAGAGAACTATCTGGGATATGAAAATCATTAGGTTGTCAAGGGGACTGAACAACATGACCTTGAGAAAATTATGTAGACAGTGGCATCCAATTTGGCCCTTGGGAAAAAAAAGTAGCACAAGGGCTGGCCTACACATACATAATATGGTAGATAATAAAAGACTTTTCAGGCTGTTAAATCACAGTTTTTTCAAGGGCAAAAACAAATCAGAAATCAGACTAAGTAGGAAGAATATCGTGCCTGTAGACAACATAACATCAACTGGAGAACAATTTGAGTGTCGGAATTAGAAGGTTGGCAAGTTTTTGAAGGACATGAGCCGCAAGAAAATTTAAGAGACAACACAACATCGACTTGGGAAAAATCTGAAAGGTGTAACTGGGGAAAATTCAAGAGAAGGCACAACATCAGCTTGGAAAAAATGTGTTTTGGGAAAATTTAAAAGACTGAGCAACATCGGCTTAAGAACAGTTTGAGTGTTGAAAAATCATACCTCAGACAATCAGGGAGTGATGCATAGCCATCCCAAACATGACATTCCAAGTTGACCTTGATAAAAGCATCTGCTGATGAACAATGTTCTTGTCCATGATAGATACTGCTTTACAATCAATAAATAATCTGCAAACAAAATAAGATAGACTGTATTCAACATTTTGTCAAATCTTCATTTCTGAAAATAGCAAAGAATTGTAAAGTACCAAATTGTAATCTGAGAATTGTAAAACAATTAGGTTTGCAGGTTTTTGAGGGACTGGATAACATGTTCTTTGGAAAGAAAACACAGCATGAGATTGAAAACATTGGCTTGGAAAAAAATTTAGATTTTAGAAATCATTAGGCAAGTTTCTGAGGGATTGCAAAACATGAGCTCAGGCAAAATTATTTAAGAGATGGCATGGCAAGTTTTAAGGGACTGGACAGCATGTGGATTGGCAAAATTTAACAGACGTCAGAAGATCGACTTGGGAACAATTTGAGTGTTGAAACATCAAAAGATTGGCAACTTGCTGAGGGACTGCAGAACATGAGCCTCAAGGAACCTTTAGAGACGACACAGCTTGGAAAAAGTCTAGATTTTAAAAATCATTAGGTTGTCAAATTTAGGGCTTGGACAACATGAGATGATACATCAGCTCGGAAACAATTTGAGAGTTAGAAAAACGTAGATTGCAAAGTTTTTTGAGGCACTGGACAAAAATAACTTGTGAGACTTTAAGAGGTAGCATGACATTAGCTTGGGAACAGTTTCAAAAAGTTGGCAGGTTTCTACAAGACTTGACAACATGAGCCTGAAAAAAATTCAAGAGAAGGAACAACATCTGGTTGGGAACAATTTGAGAATTCAAAAATTATTAGGTTGGCAAGTTTTGAGGGATTGGACAATATGAGCCTTAAGAAAATTTTAAGAGATGGCATAACATCAGCTTGAAACGATTTGACAGTTGAAAAATCATTAGATTGGCAAGTTTTGAGGGACTGGACAACATCAGAATCAAGAAAATTTAAGACACAGCACATCGGCTCGGGAACAATTTGGCTGTTGTCAAATCATACCGTCGCCAAGATTTTCAAGAAAAAATACAACTTGAGCCTTAACAAAATTTTTACTGACAGCAATAAAAAATCAGCTTTGGAACAATTTGAGAGTTGAAAATTCATTAGATTTGAGGAACTGTATGACAAGAGACTCGGGGAAAATAAGGAAACGGCACATCAGCATGGGAAAAATTTGAGAGTGCAAAAACCATTAGGTCGCCAGTTTTAAGGGAGTGGAGAACATGAACCTTGTTAAAATTTAGGAGACAGCACAACATTGACTTGGGAACTATTTGAGAGTTGAAAAAACAAAAGGTTGGTAAGTTTCTAAGGGACTAGACAACATGAGCCTAAAAATGTTAGAGGTCCTGCATATCTAAGAGACAGCACAACATCGGCTTGGGAAAAATTTGAGAGTGCAATAACCATTACCGGGAAGCTCGCCAAATTTTTTAGGGGACTGGATAACAAGTACCTTGTTGAAATTTAAGAGACAGCACACATTGGCAGGGGCACAATTTGAGTGCTGGAAAATCAAAAAGTTGGCAACTCTCCAAGACGCTTGACAATATAAGCTTGAAAAAAAATTAAGAAAATAAAACAACATCAGCTTGTGAACCATTTGATCGTTGAAAAATCATTAGGTTGGCAAGATTTTGAGGGACCGGACAACATGTACTACAGGAAAAATTTAAGAGACACAAAATCAGAAGACAAGAGTATAACATCAACTTGATAACAAGTTGAGTTTTGGAACTAGAAGGTTGTAAAGCTTTTGAAGGACTGGACAACATATGCCACAAGAAAATTTAAGAGACAGCACAACATCAACTAGTTTGCTAAGTGGTTTTAAAGGATTGAAAAACATGACCTTTGGAAAATTTCGTAGACAACATAACATCCACTTGAGAACAGCTTGGGAAGTAATGAGTCAATGCTAGCACATGATGAAATATTTTTACGTACCCATTCCGGTAATCAAAAGAGCTTGGTGCTTATCAGTTCTGCAACCCTGTAGGATGTTCCTTGAATAGTGAATAGTCATCAGCAATTTCTCCAACTCTAAACACTCCTGGATCCGCAACTGGTCAATTCTTGAAGAAGGTCAATGTTTCTTATCTAATAAAGAAATAAACAAAGTGTAATGTGTGATGAAGAAAAACTTAAGAATCGGCTTGAGAACAATTTGACGGTTTAAAAAAACATTAGATGGCCAAGTTTTTAAAGATGCATTTCCATGAGCAAACGAATTTAAAAAAGAAAAATATAAAAAACAAAGAATTCTGATATCAGGAACTCGAGATAGAACACTTTCAAGTTTCCGCGGGCATTTGCCGACTTTAATTTGATTGGTTTCCCAGTGGCCAATCAGAAGAATCTGCAAGATAATGAATATTCATGATTGTTGTGACCTTTTTTAATATGAACGGGTCGCGGCAGGTCCCCTGCAATGCTCTCAGTCGCTACCGGCCCACACGGCTCGCTGTGCGCGTACATACAATGTACGTGGTGTATGTACAATGTGCATACATTGAGTGCGCGATCCGAGCGATAAACTAACACCGGCTCTCTGATGCAAACACACCGGGTGGGTTAGTAGGAGCAGGCCGCCGCTGGTCAATCGACGATCACACGGACGATCGATTGTCGTAGGCTCCTACTGTACATGTACATGTACAGTGTTGGGTTTTCTCATTACACCGTGTACAATGTGCACCACACACAACCAACCGGTCGATCGTCATTCAGAAATAACGTTGCTTGAATAGAAACATGAATATTCATACACTGTGCTGCTGCAATATATGCAAATGATGTACGTCATCACTCTGAGGATTAAAAGGCTGGGCCAGCCGTTTGCTGAATGATTTCCAGTGTCTGTTTGTGCACGCAGCATTAGAAGGTCTTGGGTGACGTCCTGTGAAAGCTCTCTATAGTAAACCTTGTGAACTCAAATTAACATGATTAAGAATCAAACTAAACTGAGAGTTAAATAACACTGATTCATAAAAACCAAACATCATTTTACCTTTTTGTTCAAAGGTCATTTATACATGATTGATCGATTCATAAAACAAAGAACTTCTGTAGGCCTATTTAACTGTTTTACTGCTAACAGTGTTACTCAATCTAATATGGAAAAATATTGTAAATTTAAGTATATAAATGACATCTGTAAAATAAAATTATTGGAAACAACAGTTTGTCTTAGCATTGTTATTCTTTTAGATTCAGAACCATTTCTTAAAGAATGTGCATACATTGTAACAGTGGTGCAATTAAAAATATAACTAAATATCTTACATGGTTTAGATTGTCAATGGTGGGAAAACTTCCCTTGAAATATTTTAGCCTGAAATGCAAAGTAGTTTTTTTTAGAATTGAGTAAAACAATAACATGTAGTTATGATCTCACGAGTCCAAAATACGACGTATGAAAATAAAAAATAATAATAATAACTGGCTTTATAGGCCTATAGCGCCAAATTGCCAAAGGATACAAGGTGTTTCAGTATTTTTTCCTACAAGTTACAGTACGTGGAGTTACGTTTTTTGAAGTATGAGACCTAGTACATAGCACCATCTAACAGTTTAAAAGGTTCTGTGGCACAATCTGCAGCCGATCAAACCAGGAACACCGAGGCGAACCCCTTCTCTTTGCGATAAGTGCACTGGGTTCTTTTACATGTATGCATTACACAACATACAGGACCTACGGCTTTACCTCCCATCCGAAGGATGAAGCAATAATGGTTAAATGTTGATTAAGGACACAAGTGTCACGACTGGAACTCCAACCCACACTCTGCTGATCGGAAACACCAGAGCTTGAGTTCGGTTGGCCACGACTGGCCATATAAAACATTAATAGTGATGGGGTTTTTCACTAACTTACAGGCCAAATACTTCAAGGAGGCAATGGAGGCAATTGCCTCTGCTGACCCTGGTCATTGCCTTGGTGCCCTTGAAATGTTCAAATAGAATGCCCTTTATCCAGAAGAAAATGCCTTGGTGCCCTTGCCCTTTCAAGAACGAAGCAAATAGGCCTGAACTTGACTCCAATAACCGATTGAGCTTAAACTTTCACAGGTTTGTTACATGTATTTCATGTATGTTGGGTCAGACAAAGTACGGATACTCCTCTGACAAATTGCCAACGTTGGCCTGCCTCTTTTAACTGTGCAGTAACTATCATCTCGTTGGGTTTTTGAATGAGCAGATTAATTCCAACCATGAAGTTTTCACACTAATTACATGTAGGAGCTATTTATAGGAACACATCAATATGTACATGTTGGCCCACACAGTAATGGCATAAATTTAACATAAATTAGATTGTTTTTGAAGCGATCCATCCAAGTTGAAGAAAAAGGACAGGTTTTATATTTATCAAGGACTATATAAAGTTTACCAATCCTCCAGGAAGGACTGTTTGAAAATGAAGTCAAGAACATGACATTCCAAAAGACCCCCCTGAAATCGCCACTGCTCATTTGGATTACTGCAATCAAAATATTGAAGCATTAATGCATGTACAGTGTATACAGTTTTATAACGCACAAAATCATATAGGAATGTTGTGCCTTGCATTACATGTACGGTACAGAACATGTACAATGTACTCCCATCAGTTGTTAAAGGAGGTACATGTATTACAAAATTTACATTTATCATGGATTTTTTGGAGATCAAATTCATTTCCAAGCTCTGGCGTTCAATAGGCACCATCCAACCAACGCTTAAAAATCATCAAATTAGATGATTTTGTTTCTTTTCATAAAGTGGCTATTTTAGTTGGATATTTTCTTGACTCAAAACGGTATGTTTTCTTCCTCCATGGCACTACTATTATAATGAACCAATGAGCTCTCAGATCGAAAGTAATAAATTTGTTTTTGATAGGCCTATAAATTACAAAACCTATAGCCCTACTTTTTGGACAATCCTAAAAATCCGTATTAAATTTGATTGATCTAAATTTAGTAATTTGCTTATGAATTTACATGCAGCTTATTTTTTACTTGACATAAATTTCCTTATTATTAATTTCTCCTGAAATGTTGAATACACATGTACATGGATGGTCTTCATTTGATTCCCTGAATTAAATCACTCTTTGCATCAAATAACCACAGGATCAGTTGATCCTGTGTTTCACTGTGTTCCATAGCAGTCAGAGTTTCTATCGAATGTTCGCAAAGTGGGATGAGACTGTGTCTCACTGTGTTCCATTACAGTGTAAGTTGCAGTCACAAGTTTCTATAAAATGATCAGTGGGTTAATCCTGTGTTGCACCATGGTTTCACTGCAGTTTCTATAATAATATCCACTGGCTTGGTTGATCTTGTGTTTCACTTTGTTCCACAGCAGTCAGAGTTTCTATAAAATCTTCACAGCGGTGGCATAGCCAAGGGGGTGGGGGCAAAGGGGGCAGGTGCCCCCCCCCCCTGGAACATCTTGCCCCTGCTTGCCACCTGTCAGCCTCAGGACAGCGTAAAATTTGCTATAATCAGGCAATTTTAACTGAAATTTTCCCCTCTACAAATATCTGTGCCCTTTGCCACCCTTCAAAAAAAGATGCCACGCCACTGGTTTACAGGGTGGTTTGATCCTGTGTTTCACCGTGTTCCATAGTAGTCAGAGTTTCTATCAAGTGTTCAGATGGGTCCAAGTTATAGTTTGCTGACTTCCTTTGGGATTATGATTTTCTCCAGTGCTTGCCTCAAATCATTGGGCAGGTGAAAAACTGGCCGGTTCATCTTGGCATCCACAAAAACATGGACGCAATGTCCAACGGCACAAGCAGTCTGTGAGTGATTAGCAGCGCTGCTGTCCCCTTCGAATAATCCTGCTGTAACAGGCTGTTTGCTGGAGGGAAGTTGATCGATCACTGTTGCTTGTTCAGGAAAAATAGCGACAGCATAATGGACACTCGAGCGACCGATGTGTGAGACAGACAATCCAGCGAGTGCAACCTCCGGGAAGCTGATGGGGCTCCTGTAAACACACTTGGTGTCAACCATGTAACCGATGATGCTTGATGTTTTCAAGTCTGTGTTGAGACTGGCGTGGTTTATGAGGTAGTGGTTAATAACGCTGTCAAAGTACGAGTAATAAATGACGTTGTTAACGTGTCCATACTGATAATTGTCTGACCATCTGGTCTGGATTGGTAGGAAATATTTGTAGTATTTTCGTTGCCACTGTTCGTCGTCATTGTTTGTCAAGCTGTTGCTCTTAGTGATCTTGCCGTAGCATCGTCTTAGTGCTACACGATGTTTCATTCCTGACGCAGTCCAGCTTTGACTCTTCAGGATGTTTCCAGCAACAACCATCAGCTCGGAGTTATTACACAACATGATCCTTAGATTTGACTAAAAAAGATACAAACATGTAACAGTTGAAAATTATATTCCATTTCTAGTTGTGATGATTGTAACCCACTTCCCTGATCTATTATTAGAGGGTTACGATGGATGACTGGTCAGGGACCAGAGGATTATGATCATTCATCTAGACATTTGAGGTACACATGTACAAAACTGGGTGTTTTTTAAATAAATTATGGCACCCTTTTTCCTTTTTATGCATCTTCAAACCTGTTAAATATCAGTTACATTGGCAAAAGTGCTGTATCCGACAGGTTGTACACTATTTCTCAGTCAAAATATTATATTCTTAACTGCTTATAGAGAGGTACACAGATCACTTAGTGAATTTTATATTGGAGGCCGCATCCTTTTTTTTACTATTTTTTATTTTCGATTTTTTTCCTCAAAATTTTTTTTTTGATTTTATACTTAGTTTTTACTTACCGATCTTTGAAAATTTGAAACAACAAAACGTGGGTCTGGGAAACACAGAAACCGTATTTTGTACGGGGGACTTCCGACTATCGATCGGTGGACTGCATGCTACACCAGCCGCTGCATGCAGGATCAGATCGACGCATGCAGGCGGGGCGGCATGTCTCACACCGTGGTGCAACGTGCACGATCATACAAAGCAGCCTTGCTACCATGGGAGCTGAGCACGCCGTATAGAATGGCATGGGAGATCGATCACCTCTGGGAATGGGGTTGAGCTCCGTGGTTACGATGACAGTTCAACTCGACCGTTGAGACAACTCGACCGATTATCTTGCGGTTTTAAATTTGGTCGAGTTGATTTGACCGATTGTTTATCAATAGCATTTGTGTGTCGAGTTGGTCGTCACGCGTCACTGCCGCGTCGCTGCTGCTGACCCACGCATTTAAATCGCCACACATGGGATCAGCAAACGGATATACCGCAAGTAAAGCGGTGATTTTAAACTGAAAAATTTGTGGTTTTTTTTAAGTAAAATGCTTGGCGGCCATCTTGGAAAAAAATAATAAATAAAAAATAAAAAGGCCCTCATCCTCCTCATTTTGAAAAAACCTGGAGGATCAACTGGTATTTTTTTTTATTTGGCCTAATCATCTGACGTCATGAGTACCATAGAGTTATGTACAACAGCGCAATGAGGTCAAAACGGCCTAAGTTTACTGTAAAAAAATTGCTGTGCAAACGCTCTAATAAGCTTGTGACTACATTATTAAGATTGCTGCAAGCTCAAACAAGCTTGTAGTTTCCACATCCCACTGCCACTTTGTAAGGGATTTTTCAGATTTTGTAATCGATGGTGGACATTAGTTGCCTTTTCTTAAATTCCTCCTCAAGGCATTGATAGCTAAAACCCAATTACTAACCTTAAAAAGGAAAATTCAAGCAGGCATTTCATGAACTGTGGCGCACTCATGCCAAAAGGAACTAAAATGGCATTTAGCGAGTAGTCAAGATCACCATAGACCCCAAAACAGCTATTTTTCAGGATTTCGACCTTTGGTAATATTTCAAAGTGCCTGTTCCTCTCTTTAGTCTCGAGATACATTCTGTGATCAGGTGACTGTGAACATTTCCGGACAGGTAAAAGGATTACATGTATAAACTGAGCAAAACTTAACTTGACCCTTTCCTAACCATAGGTGACTTTAGTCAACTGCACTAAGGCCCGATACTTCAAGGAGGCAACGGAGGCAATTGCCTCTGTTGTCCCTGGTCATTGCCTTGCTGCCCTTGAAATGTTCCAATAGAATTACAATTTCCTCATCGAGGTGCCCTTAATCAAGAAGAAAAATGCCTTGGTGCCCTTGCCTTTTTAAGAACGAAGGAGGCAGGGCTGTGCACTCATACCCACTCTTCTTTACCATTGGCCACTTTAGTCATGTTAGTCGATCAAGTTTACACACAAAAAAGCACTATGGCCTGAGCACAACTTAGGCCAATGTTACAAAGTACAGTTTTGTCCATGTTCACCCTCCATACCCAAGCTTAGAATAGACCGATTGCGCGACCAATGTTTACATGCCATCACGTGACCTGTAGTGGGTACTACGTCATCTGAGCTGATGGCAAACTACATGTACGTGCAAATACATGTTGTGACCGACAGAGCCACATCAACAGTCGGTTTTTAGTAATAATAACACAGTTACTAATCCCTTTTTATTAAAGTTGTATGTTGTGACATTGATTTCAATCATATTACTTGTTCATAAGGTACAGTACCAGTATTCTACTACAAAAGAGGTTTATTTTGAGTTATGCACTACCGGCGTCGGACGACAATGTAGCAACCCGCGTGTGATTTTGTTTGTAATGTAAATCACTATAAAAAAAAAGAGAGAAAAAGGTAAAGAATGTTGAAAATGTGAGCATTTATACCTAGCCTTGCGGAATCTCTAATAGACAACTTAGAAATCACACAGTTTTTGAAAGCCTTTTCATTGGAAGATTTAAGCTTCAAAACTGTAAAATTCTTGTGTTGTAAAGTGTTTGATCGCGGACGTCTGGCCCAAATGTTCCATCGTTCAACTATTACTACCACATCGTGAACATATAGTTCCTTATAGAATTTCAAAGACTTCTGGAACTGTCTTTACTGGCTTTTTCAGCCACTCGAGGGTCACTGGTACAAATTTTGGAATATTTTTCACAGACTTTGAGAAAAAAAAAACCTTGGTCGAATAACAAATGCCACAATCATCATGTACCATACCGCACTTTTCTATGGAGGACGTTATGTTTGTTTACATTTAATACCCACTACAGGTCACGTGACGTGGGTCGCACAATTGATCTATTGGAAAGAGAAAGATTGGATCTTTCTTTACATGTTGGTAAAATAAAATAAGGTTGCTATGCAATCCCTTCAAATTGGAGTGGACAGATCCGAAATGCCAAACAACTACAAAGGGTCATGTGATTGTGTAAAAAAACTGTTGAGTACAGATCTCACTTAGGAAACACAAAGAAGATCGAGAACTTGGAGTTGGACTTTTTTAATTTATTGGCCGATCTCGATGATTTTTAGATTATAAGAAATGGCTCAATAATTAGTAGCCTAAAATACATGTAGTAGGACATTTTTTATTACTTATTTTGCTGTAAAACAACATCTCAGGAAATGGCTGGTTTTTTCATTATTTTGACACTTTTTTATCGTTCTGTACACATTCGATTCTGTCAACCTTTCTCATGTTTCTGGACAGGTATGACCTACAAAGATGGGAGAAAAAGTGGCAGCCGAATACGGCATTTTAGCCCAATATATGAATACAGTAAACAGACTTTGCATTGATTATGATGTACTAATTATTATTTAATGGCATTTTAGTGACCAAAAGCAGCTCAAAGACTAAAAAGAGGGCCGTGGTTCGCAACCAGCATCTAACCCGACGTCCATGATCATGTCAATCCCGGAGCCTTCCCCCCTTCCTAAAATAAAATGAGTCCTATTTATAGTACCCCCACACCATGCACCAAAAGCTGATTTGTCGGTTTTATACCACCATGGAATCTTAACAATAACAAGAAAAAACGTGAAATCTATCATTATCAACGTTTCTTACCTTACTTTACTCTCTTTCGCTCTTGCGGTATGCCTGTTTTGTAGCTTCAGCTTTCGTTCACAACTTGCTGCATGCTCAAAACGCTCAAATTTGGTAGACTTCAAGAGAGGGCGCTAGCTGTGACCCCGATTGACCTCATCAATGACAAGCGATACAACCCCCCCCCCCCCCCGCACCACCCCGCCCGGATTTAAAAATGCATTATCCATCAGATAAGTGGCACTATAGGTGTTTTTAAAGCCTATGAACAAGAACTTCAGGCTTATTTTTTTTTTAAACAAGAAACGCAACAAAAAACTCAAATTTCCAATATATATTTTTTGGTAGTATAAGAATCACGCAAACCACTCTTATTTGCAAATAATTTAATTAACAAACAATAGGGGGAAAACACAAGAAATTTAAATGCCAACAACATCGTTTTAAAATATAATTAGACAGTTTTATTTTCCTTCCAAAAGCCAGCCAATAGTTACGATATAAAACAAAACATGGGTTTAGTTATTCTTGAAGTACATTTTGACACTCGAGTTTTCTTATAAGAAAATTAACTGGAAGAAAAAAATGGAGTTAATTTAATTGCTGTTATACTGCCACAAATACTTATGGCTACAGTAAAAAAATAAATAAATAAAAGTAACGACAAGCGAGATTACATGGAAAAGAAATTTCCTGTGCTTGCCTTTACAAGATCAGCATGCCACGACAACATTTGTGTCATTCATTGGTGTATCATACTAAATAGCAATCTACTAAATATTGATACCTCATTTTTAAAAAGTGGTTGTGTAACACTTGCAGAAAAAAATACTTATATCACAGAACAAATGTAAAGGGGTTTCACCTCCAAATTTGTTTCTGGAAGGTGAACATTCTTGACGCTTTGCTCAAGAACGTAAGTACGAGCAGTGGCTAGCTAGGGTTCTTGGCACCCGGGTGGAAAGGGTAGAGGATGCCTGCCGAGTGCCCCTTCAATCACATCGTTTTTGAAAATCTTAGCAATATTTTGCCACTCAAGTTTTCTCAAGGGCATTTACGGCCAAGTTTGCACAAGGATTATTTGTTGACAAGAGGTCGATGTTGCCTGGTACCCAACACATGTTTTTGAGCATGAGTACCAGTTAATATCAGCCACTTGTCGACAAATGGTGTGAACTTGGCCTCATATTGCAAGGTAGAACTATTAATTAAAAAAAAATTAAAAAACGACCAAGGGCCTGTGCAGCCCCAGCTATGCCATTGCTTTGGAAATACAGGATGCAAAGATAGGTTAATAAATGCAAAGAAAACGACAGAAAAATATCCCTCAATCAGTGGAAAATTAAATGAATAAAATTAAGGTATAATTTCTCAGATACACTTTACAACTTTACACTTTTCTATTTTAACCCCCCCCCTCCAACTCACCCGCCTTCCCCCGAGGAAAAAATAATCAGGTGCATTTTCACTATTTGCCAGGTGGTTGTTAAATGCACTTATGTACTGACATGCAAAAAAGGGCAGCCATCTTTGTCAGGTTCCCCGTATTCACAATAACAATAACTCAAACTCAAATTTTATATCAGACTATATTTCAACCAGTCTCCATTTGATATTGTGTTCAATTGCTGGACAGAGTATATTAGTATTATGAGATCAACTCATGTGTGGGGCAAATTGTTCAGGAAAAAAATACTACCTATTATTAACTCTTCAAAATGAGCAAACAATATTTATATTGGAGACTGCTTTAAAAAGAAAAAAAACTATGCACCATTGACTAATGAGGTATGAATAAATGCATAAGTTCTTAGTAAATGCATACAATTTACTGATAAACATGTCGTGCATGACCCTCTGAAATGTGTCCACTTAAACTTTCAACTCAGGAAAAGTTATAAATCTAACATATTCAAGTCAGAAACTACAAAAACGTTGTGATAAATACGTAGCAAACATACAATGAAACAGTCAATCTTTCTTTGTACAACCAAAAAATACTGCTTATAAAAAAATAAACATCAGCACTAAATCTGTATCAAGTATAGAAATATCCCAGAAACAGTCTTTCTCCAGGAATAACCAAGAATTCATAAACACATCTACGTTGTACCAATTCAGCTGTCAAAATTCCACGTTTTCTCTTCCATCATTTGTTCCTTTCATTTTATTGCAAGCATTCATTTGACTGACTTTGCTTAGTTTTTTTGGCATTCAAATAATCAAAAAATAGTTTCAATTTTTTTTTCAGAAAAAGTACAACTGTTTTGTGATGAAAACGTCTTTGCTGTATCGATCTCAATAAAATTTCATTTCAAAGTTAAGTCCAAGTCTTTTCAACAACAAAAATATGCAGAATTGCTGGTTATTCAAGTATATATTACATTATATTTACATTATTTAGATTTCTCTTATTTAAATTGCTCTTAATTTACAACCAACTAAAACCCACTTATATCAGAAAAACTGTTTCTCAATTCTGCTGAGGAGAACTTCATTGAAAAACGAAATATAATTAGAATTTCTACTCGGGCATGAAATTGTTTCATAACCACTATCAAGAAAGTCCTCACCCGCAGAAAGTGTATCTCTCATAGTGGGGTGAAGATTCCACAAGTAAGAATTCAAAAGTATAACATCTGTAATTTGGGTAAATCTTTTTAAATTTAAGGTTTTGAATAACATTTTTTAACTCGTCACTTTGAAATTTACGACCAAACTTTATGGACTTGTTTTTTTTCTTTTATCGATAAAAGATCATCTTCAAAATTTATAGTAAATTTTATGACATTGAGCTTTTATCCGGCGGCTGAACTGTATCAACAACTAATAATAACAATAATAATAATAATAGTGGTTTCTTATTTAGCGCTCAACTCCGTCACTCAGTGATGCTCATGGCACTCCAACATTATTACCCCCAGTCACTGGGCCATTTATTTCATTCCTTAAACCATCTCAGCTCCCTGTGGGGAGTATACAGCCTGTGCTGCCAAGTATGTGGTGCATCAAGCTAAATCAATCACAAGAACCATCTCTACCTTCACACGTACCCATTTACCCCTGGGTGAAGAGAAGCAATTATAGTTAAGTGTCTTGCTCAAGGACACAAGTGTCATGACCGGGATTGGAACCCACACCCTGATGACTTAGCCAGCAGAGCTTGAGTCCGGTGCACTAGACCGCTCGGTCACTTGTCTCCATGAATCAGGAAGATGCCTCAGACAAGATGATATCATGGATATTAGGTGATCTCTTAAAAGACCAAGATCGGAATTAATTGTCCGCATCATGAAATCATGAAAGCAAACTGGCTGGGAACATTTCACATGACTAAAAAAAACATACTAAATGTTCAGAATGCAACAGTGGTTTTGTTTCAACCTAATATTTACAAAGAGAAAACAAAAAAACATCTGGAAGGGGGATCTTAATAAAAAAAGGAAACTATGTACACTTCATGATTAATATTTACATTCAAAAGCAGCTGTATATTCAAGAAGACTGATAGAATTATATTAATAGTCAAATGTAAGTCAAATAAAAGTATTTTTTCCCCTTAAATACAAAACTCAGCTCATTTAAGTGTCTGGAATACTTAATTTAGCCTCATTCAAACATTTGTCACACACAACAGTTTCCTCTTCTCTACCTCACAATAAATTTCTTGCATCCATCCTATACTGACCCCCAGGCTTTAAAGCTTAACCTCATAGACCTGCTAAGCGATAAAAAGTCATCAAACAAATCTACTTAGCGTGATTTGGTTAACCAGCTAACATGCCATGTGATGCACAGTTGTTTGTGACTGGTCCCCCACATATGTTTTTTTGCTCAGCATGTCTTTACAACTAGGCGCCGTCCTTTGGATGGGCAATAACGTTTAAGTATTTTTAGGATGTAAGCGTAAAACAAGTGTTTCGGCGGTCAAAACCTAACGTGACATCAACTTTTGATTCCAGACAATGAGTCTGAAAGCAAAAAGCGGCACTGAAAAGATACAAAAAGGATGAAGTGAAGTCTAAGAACTCCATCCATTGAACTCCCAGCTGATTATACCAGCAGCTGCTGCTGGATTGCCTTCATGATGGTCAGACGATGGCCAAGGCGTCCAACACCAAGCTCCTGGAGGTCATCCTTGCTCAGACCAGACAGGTGCTCTCCGGTGATCTCATTCTCCTCGAAGCTGCTCCGATGCTCGCTCATGTTGAGGCTTATCAACCACAAGCCGACATCCTGTGGTGTCCAGGATAAGAAGGGCTTGGTCCGCCACTCCTCTGTATTGGTTGAGTTGCCGTTAGAACCTGCAAAGTCGTCAGCCAAGATTGAAAAGCTTTTAGCATACTGATATCAATGTTTTTTATTTACCAATATTTTATCATAAATTTTCTTACAAAACTGAGTGCAAAGGAAACCACTTAAATAATTGATATGTCTGTATTTTTTATTTTTCACCAAATGCCATTGATCATCGGAAGATAGTATTTTGCTTGTTGATTCATTAGCTAACTGGAGTTTAACTCATCTTAGTACTTGGTGAACTGCAAGGGCTGATCACAAGCAAAGAATGTGCGGTTCAGCTGTTCCGCATAACCAAATCAATCAAATTCAAGCGAAAAAATTGTGAGATTGTGTAAGGTTTGTTTAGCTTACTTCACTTGAAACACTTACCTTGTTGGGTCCATGCACTCGTCATGCTATGTTTGTTGTCAACATCAGTAGTTGGTGCTGTGTTAATAACAATACTTCCCCTGTTGTCCAGGATCTCTTCACCTCTTGATGGTGTGATTTCTTCATCCATGTGTTGGGATTTCCTCTTGGGTTTGGGTAGCACCTTAGGGAAGGGCTTGGAGCTCTTGGAGGTGACGGTGCTGTTTGAAGACACAGACGAGGAGGAGGATTTCATCGTGTTTGTCCTTGCATCATCTTCATCTTGCTCAAAGATGTCGCTGCTAGGCTCTGTCGACATAGTGCTGAAGCTAGACATGGTTGACATGGAAGACATGGAGGAGACAACACTAGCTGTGTCAAAAGACCTCTCCCTACGATGGAGAGACTGATCATGGTCACCAGGAGGGGAATCGGGATTAACAAGTCCGTTGGATTGGTGGGTATTAAAGTTCAAGAAATCTGCAGGGGGAGGAGGGAGGGCAGTATCATCTCCCTCGTTCTCCTTGACTGGGGACAATGGATGCTTGTAAAGGTCTGGCTTTGGGATTTTATCCATGCTGTGCTTGGGAGGGGGATGAGAAGGCTCCGTCTCAGGTCCACTGTCTGTATTCTCCCGAGGAGACTGAGAAGCTGGACTGTTAGCCTTGTTGACTTCACCCCGAGGCACAATTTTGATCACATTTTTGTGGCCGCCAAATGAACTTGCTGGCTCTTTTGCTTGGGGTTTACTGGCCAAGCGGGCCTTCATAGAAGCAGCTGCTTGAGCTATGTCAGTCTCCTTGATGCCTGATGCTGTCGGAGCACCTTTACTTGGCGTTGTGTCAGCAACCTTACTACTTCCTTCAGAACTCGTCGACTGGGAATCACTATCCTCAGACATTTGCTTTTCAATGGTTGATCGTCGTTTGGCGATGGCAGTCAGCAATGCCTGATTTGCAGAGCTGCCCTTTGCCGAATCGGATTGTCTGTATTTCCGTATTTTGTTTTCAATGTTCTCGTTCGGGTCTTTGTTGGAGTCAAGATGTGCTTTCCGTCTGGCGATAGCTTCATTAAGGGCCAACTGTGGTGAACCCTGGGAAACAGTTGTCTCTGCATTTTGGTTCCTGTTCTGATTTCCTCCCTGAAGGCTCTGATCACGGGCTGCTAAGGCAAGCTGCAAAGGCGTCTTCGGTTCTGTATTATCTAAACTGTCAACACTGTTGGCTCTTCTCAAGTGCTCTCTCTTTGCAGCAGCAGCCGCGATGGCGTTAGTGAAATCAGAGCCACCAGAATCAGGTGGAGGTGATGGAGGGGTCTCGGCATAACTTGAAATGGCGAGAGAGGCAGGTCTGGGCTTTTCAGAGACACTCATTTGTGCAAGGTTTCCTTCGCTGATGGAAGACTCTCTCTTAGGAATGGGAGGAGGGGGCTTGTTTGGACGCTTCTGGCCCATGCTCATTCTTCTTGGGCCAATTGGCGATTCATGGGATTCTTGGCTTGGAGTGTTTGGCTTTTCACTATAGAGGTCATATAGGGATTGGGAGCGGGACTGGAGCTTGGGACGTGAAGGAGCTGGATAACTGGGAGCAGGTGGTACTGGGGCCGGGTAATTTGGAGCTGGAGGAACCTGTGACATGATGGGGTCCATGGGAGATACACTATCAGTTGGTGTTACCTTCATGTGAAGTCCACTATCATTAGACACTGTCGTTGTGTAGGAGTATGATGATGCTGGCGAGGATCGTAACGATGAAATGGCAGAATCGGAGCTGGTGGAGTTTCTTCGAGTTTGCTTTTCGTCATCCTCAAACAGCGTCTGCGTTTCCATAGTGACTGTCTCTGTTGGTGCCATGGCAAGGGCAGCATGTTTTGAAGATGACATCCTTGCGATCGTGTTGAATCTGTAGGCGGAGGGAGCGAGAGGAATGCTTGGTTTCTTCAGACTGCTTCTCCGTTCTCCCTCAGGCTGTTCATTGGTGGCAGAGGTGGAATCGCTTCCTTGCCTCTTGAAGACTTGACTGAGGTGCTCGGGGCTGAGCTTCTGGGAGACAGGCCGCTTACGGATTGAAGCAAAAGAGGGTCCAGTCTGATCCTCCGGAGTCTTCTCTGCTACTGCAATTGCTTCATCTAATTCCGCTGTAATTTGAAAAGGAAGAGGGAGAAAAATTATCAGACAATTCCATGCCATTAGAAAAAAAAACAGAAAAAAAATACCCCCAAAAACTCACTCATCTTTTTCAGGAGAAAACTAATCAATAATAAATTTAACACTTTAAATAATTTACAATGCCAACCTAACTGCTCTTTCTAGACACTTTAAATGTTAATTTAAAAAAAAAAAAGCTGTGTCAGTCTACAATAGGAATGCATATGCAGTAATTTCATCATTTTTCCTCAAACATTTTAAAATGTTTTGTTTTCCATGTTTTAATTTTTTTACATTAATAATAAAATTTATTTTGGGGTGAACAATGCGGGATTTGAATCTGCGACCACCTCCAAAATTGATTTTTAATTTACCCAGTCAGTTTCCCTTGTAGTTTATTGCATGACATTTAAAACAATAAGCATCATCCCTGTGGTGATCCCCGTGCTGTCACTTCCCAGGTTATATCCATAGAGCTAGCACTTTGGTTGTATCGTATATCATGGGGTGTGATCCCTGGCTACACGGCAGTAACCGGTTGAATGGCTTCTGACTGGCACCTCCCAAACAAAGATATTGACAAAATAGGGAGACCGCCAACATTAGGGTCGGATAGCTCAGTTGGTAGAGCCTCAGTACGTATAGCCGGCGGTCGCAGGTTCAAATCCCTATCCAGTCAAATTTTCTTTATTCGCCCGAAAATTGATTTAAATTTACCCAGTTTCCCTTGTGGTTTATTGCACGATATTAATAATAAAAGTAGAGTTAAACTAGGGTATCATAATTTTTTTTTTTAATCAGATGAGTGGATATCACACCCTAACAAGCGTTTTTAAACATAAGGACAATTAGAAACAAACAAAAATCATTCAGGTTTTGGGTGGAAAGTCATTGTTAAATAATTATCAATTGAGTTTGTACGAGCTACGAGGAAATGACTTGTGCATCATGGACAACATGTCTACTTGTAAAATGATTTGTCGACCGTGAACACAAACTGTGCCATAAACTGTGCTGTGCAGAGATGGAAAATGAAATGAAATGAAACACAGGGACTGGGTTGAAGAGGGATCATGAGTGGCGGGTAGTCAAGAGGAACTGAGGGTCAACTTAACCAGGTTGGATTGACGGGTAGGAGAAAGGGGGTAAAGATAAGAAAAGAGGGTGCTTACTGAGTGCCAGCAGCTCCTGCTGCGCCCTCTCACCTTTTGCTTTTGTTAAGGATGGCTGAGCTGGAGGCGCTGAAAACACAGAGGGCGAAACTTTGGTTATCAGAGGAACGGTAGGACAAAGGTAATTACAAAAAATTACGATGTTTATGATCAAACATTTGATAAATTCTAAGAACTGGTTCTTTGTGAACAACTCTTTCTCAGGGCAACAACCAATTTCTACTGAAAGAAAACAAGTCTCTTTTTTCTTTTTCTTTTTCTTTTGTTAATAAAATTTGGAGACCAAATATCCTTTGTTTCGGCTATTGCAGCTTTTTTCATTTTGTGATCAATTTTGGGAATAAGAAGAAGTATTTCTTATGTTGGCACTTAATACTCTAGCCTCACTGGCAACAAACAAATAAATTATTTATTAAAAATCTAGTCATAACAAAAACACTTTTAAACAAATGAAAGTAAGAAAAGAAGAAAAAAAAGAACAAAAATGCTGTCATAAAAAAACAACTGGTTCACGTATTCAAGTTTACTCAAGTTCAAGTATATTCAAGTAACATGGTTTTTTTCTTCTTCTCAATCATAAATACTCACGTTTCTTCCGCAGTGAACCTTTCTTTGCCTCGTTCAGCCAAACCAGGGCTTTAGAGTCTGGTAAGGTGATGACTTTCATGACGATAGTATCAGGAGAGTTGACCACCAGACTGACAACGTACTGATGGGGAGAGGCTGTCACGTCTTGACCGTTGATCTTCAAGGAAATACAATAAATTACAGGTTAATATTCGGCTGGCATAACCCTTCCAAATATTCCAGCTAAATGACCAACAATTTAAAATCATTTGACTGCACAGGGTTGTGTATGGAGGCACAACTGCGCCCATGACTAATCTGTGTACATGAGCGTACTGTGTAGATACATTCATCACATGCTACATACAGCAAGCTGGCATCGCTCATCTATCATTCAAAACCACAGCTGATGATGTTGAACGGTCAGACAGTGGGAGGGTTGAATGTGTACTGTGATGCATTTACCATATGACATCATCTTGCATGCTTGCATTTGTGGTTCAATTCCATTCAAAACCACAGTGGATGATACTGAATGGTCAAACAGTAGGAGGGTTAAGGAAAAGTTTTTACCTCCAGGACGAAGTCTCCTCTCTTCAGGCCAGCTTTCTCAGCTGGGCTTCCCTTATCAACATGCTCCAGGTACTGTAAGGCTGGGAACCCTTTACTGGGCTTGAAGGCTGACGTAGCACCCTGGGGACCTGATGGCGAACAAAGACACAAACGCATATTTAACACCACGAGTAGATAATCATTTAGACGGATCCGACTGACGTAAAGCTTGGTGGTCACTTGACATTATCAGAAACGAAACAAAAGTTATTTTCTTGAAGCATTCAGTATGTCAGAAATACAGGCACTATCTTTGATAAGCTCTATTCCTATCAGAAATACAAATGTTAAAAATGCAGTTTCAGAAACAGACTTATTTCACAAGATGATGTTGACAAGTGTATCTCCAGGCTACATATCAGTGAGTATACTATTAAGGGTTGATACGCATTCCAAACCGAAGAAAGGTGTTATCAATGGACCTTATAGCATTGACGTCATCACTGCGCCATCTTAGAGGTAAAACGATGATGAAACAATAGAAAACCCACACCTATGTACAAGGGGCGCATAGAATGGGCCAATGAGCAACCTTGCTTTGACCTCTAGCTGAGGGCGCCCTACTCAAATGACGTCATATGCATATGGTGTATAGGAGCACGCACTGGACTTACTTTTTGCTCCTCGCAAGATAAAGCCAAAACCTTTCTTCTTTCTTTCCACGAATACAACTCTTGGCTCGGGCTCCTCCTTTTCTTTTTTGGCAGCACTGGGAAAACAATAAAAAACACATCACAAACTTAGTATCCACTTCTGGTAATAAAACAACAATTTTTTGTTTTTGTCTGACAGGGTAGCCTTTCCCTGTATCTCTGGGTCCAATTTCAAACTTGTACAAGGAAATCTGTCACAGTCGTCAGGTTGCCGGCAAAATGTAAAAATTACATTCCATGTAAGTGTCTACCACAGAGCTATATATATTGACTAGAGCGCTAGCATTGTTCAGACGTTGAAGCCCCCTGGGCGCATCCATATTTGTGTACAAACCTATGGACAACTTGAAATCTGTACGGCTGGGTTACGGCTATTTGTATACCACTGCTTTATTCCTTTTCCGTGCGTGATAGAATCACTTATACCAGAAATAAGACGCGCAATCAGCTGTGATTTAACCTCAGCGCACCCGTCTCACCCCTCGATCGTCGCGTCTACTTTGAAGCCGCAGTGTGACGCGTGCTTGAGGTGCGTCATGCAGCCGTAGACGCGCGCACGCAAGACATGCAGAATACTCGCAGGCAAACGTTCTTTGAAAACTGAAATCTTTCTTCAATGACGCACAATGACTAAACATGTCTGCGTGCAGCGCGACTTCAAAACGGTTGTGCATATACAATGTAGAGTTAGCGCTCTAGTCAATATATATAGCTCTATGGTGTCTACACATCTCAGTCAGTCAACTTGTTTGAATATTTTCACAGAGTCAAGATGACAGTGTATCAACATTCAACACAATGTAGCCATCTTGTTATTTTTCGTTTTTATATTATACGTCACAAAATTAGTATGACCATTGCTGTTCAACCCAGGGAATGTGACAACGACGAAGGCAAACAGAAGACAACAGCTTACCTTTCTGGATAGTTGGCTTTTCTTTCTCTCATGGTCTGGGCTTTCTCTTTACCAGTGACCTCATGTACACAGTAGGATGGAAACCATCCCCTAGCGTGGCCCACTTCACCTTCCCAGAAGTTAAACTCGCCGATGCTCATAACTAGTGGGTAAAACAGAAGGCAAGACGGACTTTCATGAAGGGAAGGCACAACACTAAGCTGACCAACCATACAAAACCGATCAACAGCACGGGTTGTGTATGGTGGTACAACTGTGCACGGAACAAACTGTGTATGCGTGTACTGTGTAGATGCATTCGCCACATAATACCATACTGCAGGCTGGTATAGTTTACCTATCATTCAAAACCGCAGTGGGTGATATTGAATGGTCAGACAGTAGGAGGGCTGACTGTGTACTGTGTGGTTGCATTCACCACATGATATCACATTGCAGGTTGGTACATTGTATCAATCATTCAAAACCACAGTGGATGATATTTAGTAGTCAGACAGTAGGAGGGTTGACTTTTGGGCGTGTATCCACCACAATTATGATATCATATTGAAGGCCGGCATAATCTATCTATCATTCAAAACCACAGTGGATGATATTGAAGAGCAATAGCGCATGATTTAAAAGGAAAATAACTGTGTTTTTTTTTGCAAGCTCCCACCTTGTCAAGGCACAAACAAACAAACCTTGCTTGGGACAAATTTAGTTGGGTTCAAGTTACAAGTATGAATTATAATGCATTTTAGCTGGTTATTAGTTTTGTAACTTTATAGTGTACATATTTTTGTGCTAAACAATTTTTTTTCCAGCTTACCAGCTCTACGAATTTGAACTTAAATCACAGTTGGAGGTTTTGCTTGATTCTGTTTGACAGAGAGCATGCATCAAAGGCAATACAGCTGAATGAATAACCTTAAAAACAAAGCACTGTCTGCAAAAACTTTCTGCACAATTTATCATGTTGCAACACTGACCTTTGACATAGTCTCCCTTACGCAAGGTCAACTCCCCGTATTCCTGAGCCGAGTAGTCTTTGACGGCTACGTACAGCTTGCCTTGTTTAGCATCTTGCACCTTCCGATGTACCATCCTGGCTGTCGTTCCGACCTGCCCTATCGAGCCAACCGAACCTGTTCTTATTGGTGTCATAGGAGAATCTGTCGGAGAGAAATTGGCTTACAATCAAATTTTGTTTTGACTGAGGGAGAGGGAGAGGGAATCAGAAACCTTCAGACAGCTATATAGATGCTCTTCCCTATTCTACACCTCAAAGGAGAATCAAGAACTACATAACCAGTCCGAGGCGTGTCCTGGCTGAGCGGTAAAGCACACTGGACTCAAGCTTTGGTGTTTCCGATCTGCAGAATGTGGGTTGAAGTCCTGCTCTTGAACTTAACCATTACTGCTTCGTCCTTTGAATGGGACGTAAAGCCGCAGGTCCCGTGCAATGTGTAATGCACATAAAGAACCCAGTTACAATTATCGCTAGGAGAAGAGATTTGCCTTGGTGTTTCTGGCAGTGGCTGCTGAATGCACTGCAGCACCTTGTAAACCCTTATAAGGTGCTACATAAATGGGTCTCATAATTGAAAAAATATATTAAAAAAATTGTAACCTTCAGAATTCCATATGGGTGATTTATCCATACTTTGAATGACCAGCCAGCCATACGATGATTTGGTTGTCAAAATTTCCAGTATTTTTTGTTCATGGGCACTTCATCAACTTTTGACCCTGAACAAAAACTGAATGACTCTAATTCATCTGTATTCCACCCGGAAAAAAAAAACACAACCTAAAAATATGTTTTCATCCAGAAAAAGAGGGTTTTTTTTTTTTTTTTTTAAGTTCGATAAGCAACAGTGACTAAAACACTAGCAACATTTCACAATGACCAAGTTTTCAAGGGCAATCAATTCAATACCTTGTGAGCTAGCATCCTCCTCTGGAAAGCCCGACGATGAGGACGAAGCGATGGACATTCTGGTCCCAGCGATGCAACCCACAGAATTACCGGCAAGAAATGGCTCGCTCGTCGCCCGGTTCAAATTCCCAGCCATTGATGTTCTCCGACGATTATTGTATGAAGGCAACTCTTGTTGTCGAACTGTTGGATGCATTTTTAGCAGAAATTTGAAAAACCACTTCAAGTTTTCACTTCAAATTTACAATCTTATAGATCGCACTGACTCTTTGTTGTTTAACACGCTACATAAACACTCAAATCGCAGTTGTTGTTTTTTTTGGTTAAAAGTCAACAACTTTTACATTTTGAGTGGTTGTTGCAAAACTGTCTGGTTTAAAACCAATACAAATTTACAGCTGTATGTCCGTCGCAAGCATAATTTCAGTTTTCAACTGGCATCAGTTCCAGTTATGACTGGTGTTCTTACTCATGCGATGAAGTAGGTGAGTGTAACGTAAGCACATCTGAGCCACGTCAAACAGGAAACCTGTGTGATTCACGATCTTTTTTTTTTTTTTTTTGGCAACGTGTTTATGATAAACTCAGGATGTAAACATCCACAACTTTTTCCTGTTTATTGGCTCTGAATTTGAATTTTAATATTTTTTGTTGTTTTTCTTAAAACAATCCACAAATCTTTGCCAGAAAGGCAAAATCGAAGGTACACTTCAATGTATTAATTAATATTCAAAAGTTAAAAGTACATAACATTTAAACCAAAGTATTAAAAAAATACTTTTTAAAAAAAAGACCTGCTCCTAAAAAGACAATTGCATCAAGCATCAATACTATACATTAAGCATTAACACTGAAACAAAACAATAGTTCTAAAAGGGGGTCGGGTAAAAACTAATCATGAATCCAGTCAAACCAAGCTTCATAATATTTGACACGCTCCAGTTTTTGCCTTCTTGGAATCTCACATGATGGGTTCACACTGTAGCTCACAGACCAATAACAAAAAGGAAGGAATCTGTCCTGATTGTTCGATCTCAACGAGTACACGTAGGATAGGAAAAGGATTTCCTGTAGGTACATGTATGTAGATGGCTGTCCTTTTGTCGGTCATGAATTTGTGATCGTGCTCAGTAAGGAAATGTTCAAACTGATAATCATTGTCCCTGGATGAACTAAGGCAAGAAGTAAATCTTTGATTTTGGAAAAAACAAAACACATATTGTAGCATAGGAACCTTTCCTTAAGACCTCGTCACACAAGGCAGTTTTGACAGGCAGATTGGAGGCAACCAACTGCACCGCATTCGAAAGTGACTCCTTGATAGCACAAGAGACATTTTTTTCTAGTTCAGTGTTCCTACAATTTCCAAGAAATAATGTGAAAATTTAAACAGGAATGCTTTTCCTTCCTGAAGATTGCCTAGAATACGGCTCAATTTCATAAAGAGACGAGATTGATCTTAAGTGCAAATCAATCTTAACTGCTAAGCAGTGTGATGTCACAGACTGGGGCCTTCTTTTTTTCCGGACCTTACGCCATGAAGACCGCCACAAATTCATTTTTTAATCGATGGATAAGCACTCCTTATGAACTCAAACTAGTTGTACTCACTTTCTTATGGAACAAAAGCACACAGTGGAAAGAAATTGAGCCTTTTCATTTTAATGGACATCCACTGTCCTTTAACGTAACATTTGATGATAGAACCAAAGATAATCGGGAAGACAATAAGTGAGGCTGTCATTTAAAATAGCATGGTGTTTTTTTTTTTAAATATGCATACTGTGCAAATATATATACTGCGCAAACACTACAGTGGGCCAATATAATGACTTTGTCCTTCAAAATCATCTGGATGGATGATTTTGATGATTTTGAAAGATTGAGGCAGGTTTGACATCAACCCTACGTCCATAACTTTTGATAAAGTTTTGATAAAGGAAACAGGTTACTTACCAACATTCTCTTCTGAGTAGTTTCGGATCATTTCTCCGATGGTGAAATTGTTGGCTACGATGGCGACCTGATAAACCAAGCAGAGCGTTATGGTTTCAATTTTGCAAAAGAAGTGTATCTCTTGCCGAAGAGGCTCCAAGTGAAACAGTTGTATCTCGGGGGGAAAAAAATAAAATGGGGGCCTGCAATGTCATCCCATTACACAAACATCTGAGATATCTTCAGCAAAGATGCTACATTTGTGTGGTTCCCAGAGTATACTTTTTTAAATATGTTTTTTTGACTTGACACAACAGATTGATTGCGGGATACTGGAAAGTGTCAACCCTAAATGAATCTTTCGATCTAAATTTGTATACACTGAGAATTTGCTTCTTACAACAAGGAAGTGACATAAAAATATCCCTGACAGGTTAATAAATCATAAAATTAAATTAAATTTGGTAGATTATGAATATGGGTGTTACCCTCACACTGATTGATGTGTGACAAGAAATGTATACTCAGTGCTTTCCGAGTTCTGCGATAAAAAAAAAGCATCTCGTCATCGGGCATGCTCGGGGTTCTAGAGATTAAGACATCTGCTCTAGAATGGCGGGGTTGTGGGTTGAAATCCCACTTGGATAGCCTGTAGAGTTTTGTTTTTCCCTGCAGGACTCGGAAAGCTTTGAGTACGGTTCACTTCGACACGATAGTGCAAGGGTAAAAGCCAAGTCTCGATGGAATTATTACTTCAATTAAATTAATTGAATCTCATAGGGTCAGAAAACGTTTGTAGTGCTATGAAAATGTATACGCTTGTTTTTTTTTGGTTTTTTTTGGGTTTATTTTATGGAAGTTGCCAGACACACAAGGCCAGTAAGCCACTCGAGGTGTGGGCTACAAATCAACTGTTTTTCCAGGGGCCGTTGCCACTTACTCCTGGGGCTGAAACAGAGTTACCCCCTTTACAGTCCGTAAAGATGTAGGCTTGGGTATCATCCATCAGAAGCCTGAATGGTAGAGCAGAAGGCTCTACCTCCCCAACTTTTACGGAGCAATTATGGTTAAGTGCCTTGCTCAAGGACACAAGTGTCATGACCGGGACTCGAACCCACACTCCGATGACTCAGCCACCAGAGCTTGAGTCCGACACACTAACCACTCGGCCACGACACGCCACAAAAAAATGGTGGGGCGATGTCACATTTCAGGAATGAGTGTGGATGAAAATGAAAAATCCACGAAACACCGGTGGAGGGTTTGGTGGCTACCAACCACGCCATAACCTGTATCAATGGCAACATTCTGTGCTTAAATGTAGATGGGGCAAGCACCTTCGTGTGGTCACTCAAAATACATCCTGGATGGATGTAAATGACATCTTAAATAAAATAATAGCAAATCTTAAATTCCATAACAATAACTTTGTGAAATCCGGAAATCCCCCCAAAATCCATTTATTGTAAAGTTTTGGGTATTTTGGCTAGTTTAAGTGTTTCTGCTAGAGAAGAGTTTTCTGTACTAAGCAGACTTGTGTTCTTAGCAGCAATGTGAAAATGATCCCTGTTGTATATACCAATAAGTAGATAATATAGCCCCAAGCTCTTTCAATTTATATTGTCATTTGTTTATTCTGGTTCATTGGTCGCAATGGGCCAAAACAAACGAACAGATCAAAAGTAAGAATAATTTCCTGTGTATAAACAATATAATCACCAACCTTAGTTTTTTATAAGTGTAAACAAACTATCTAATCGTGAACAAAACAATAACTTATTGATACTAACACTTTCAGTTTTACAAGGAAAATATTTTATTTCCTGAATAATCAAGGCCAACAAAAAAAAACACAGTTCTGATTAAAGTCTGAATAACAATTGGTTTGATGACACACTGAAACTGGCAAGTACAGAACTACACTTAGCAGGAAGGATGACTCTTAAATCAAAAAAATCTAAATACGCATAACCCTTTTGTGAGCCTTCATAACAGAGGCCACTAAAAAATTAACTTGGGCCTGTTTCAAACGTAGCGCTCTTACCATGTCGAATTCAAATCATTTGAGTTCGGCAATCGAGCAGCATTGGCGCGCAAGTGGTTTCAAACATCGTGCTTCTGTCGAATTTTGCCAATAGCACGGCGGGGCCTGTCAAGCCATGGTCGAGCTAAGCTTCTGCAGTGCCAAATTCCAAAAGTGGTTTCAAACGTCGCACTCCTGCCGTGTTGTATCGGGAAAAAAAATCTGAATATTTGAATTCGACACGGCAAGAGCGCGACGTTTGAAACGGGTCTAAAAAATCAAGCGTGTTAATAATATGAGTAAGGCCTTGTCTCAATTAGTGGCTTCAGTAGTGGCTATGGCCAAAACGCCAAAAAGTCCCATCCTTCAACATTGTCCTTGCGGCCAACAGCCAGAGCCAAAGCCGAAGTCGCTTGATTCGAATGTGGCGTAAGACTGTTTGGAACGCTTTTGGAGTTCTGGTTTCTATATCAAAAATGTTCTTTTTAAATGTAGTTTCGTTTCCGTACCTGGGGCTTGACAAAGATGTTTTAAGTTTTGTTTAATGGATTAGGCCAGTTGACCAAAATGGCTTTTAGTCCCTGAAGCAAGACTATATCTCTGGAAGATATTGTGGCTGGGCTTGTTTTTTTTTAAAGATTAATCAAACTCCCTGGAAAAGTAACATCAAAGCGTCAACTCAAGACAATCTACCCGCAATGCTGCCTCCTTGGATTTAATCTTTAAAATTGATCCCTCCCATGGGAAAAGTAACACACGTAGACGAGTAAGCCACGACAACTTACCTGGAATGCTGTTTGGCTGGATTTATTCTTCAAGGATTTTTCTGCCCCCCGGAAAAGTAACATCCTAGCGGCGGATTCTTGGTTGTATATTGCACACACATGTAGAGGGGTGTTGCCCGCCTCATTTTGACTATCAATGTCGGCTCCGTAGTATATCAGGAGCTGTAGGTGTTGGATCCTACCATGACGGCACGCCTGACAGAAAGGAAAACAAGTTTTCACACCAATCATTGCTAATCATTAACCTCTATATGGGTAGTTTACAGATAACCTGCTGAAGCCATTAACAACTTCTTCCAGAACTGTGCACAGCTGTAAGAAATACCTGAAAAACCTACTTATTTCCCAAAATTATATAAGATGTTAAGAACAAACTAAGAAATGACACATGTACTTATGATTACAATCCTATTTATTAAGTCATGTAATTACTTAATCTTTTCTTTTCTCTCTCTCCCTTACCTTTCCTTGTTTTTCGTCTTTGTCACACATTCATTCCATTCTATATAATAGCTTTATCAAATTCAAAAGTGACTGTAAAAGCTAGTCTTCTGAATGAACTACTGTTTGCTATACATGTACACTTCTCCATATTAAAGGTTTTCCTTAATTGTTCTTGTGACTCCAAAGTTATTATCAATTTCATCATTATATCAACTATAAAAGGGACCAGGTCCTGTATAAGCCATGGCTTTTTGCCTGGTGCCCTCCATTTGTCACCATTTGTATATAATCCATGTATTTTCAGATTGTCTAGTCGGGATATATGGAAAAAACCAAACAAACTAAAAGACATACAGCTTTTAGCTGATTGATTCCTACAGGATCACCTGACCACAAAAATTGACAAGATCCAGCAACTTTTCAGAACATCAACAGATTTAATTTAGAAGTAAAACTTGAAAGTTTGAGGGTGATTGCCTTGCAAAGCGCTATAAGGAATGTCAAAGGACATTAAGGTCTTAAGTCAAACTGCCTAGAGCTGTCAAAACAAGTGGAATATTTCAGGAGGGCGTTGCCACTTGGAGCTTGGGTAGAAGCAGGGTTTTCCCCATTTCCATCCCCTTGGAATTTTATTGTAAGACTTCCACCCCTGGGTCAGCAGACATCATAGACCACATGCAGATGTGAAAATGAAAGCGCCTACTACAGCGCCCGACATTTTGGGGAGGTCAAATAAACTGAAGAAAGACATGGCGCACCTTACGGGGGAGGGGGGGGGGATGTCGAGAGTCATTGCTGACAAAAAGGTCGTCAACTATAAGATCTGAATTTAAGGAGGTATGTTGAAATAATGGCATTTCAACATTTTGGCAACCCGTAGTGGTATAGATTTGAAGGAACTTTCCGGAACAGTGTCCTCACACTAGAGAGGTAAAATCAAACAGCAAGATTTCTTTAAATCTGAAGAAAATTCAATTTCGGGGTGAACAAAGAAAAGTTGACTAGAACGGGATTTGAACCTGCGACCTCCAGATTAACGTGCTGGCGCTCTACAAACTGAGCTACACAGCCCTAATATTGGCGATCTCCCTATTCATTCACTGAATTTATCCAGTCAGTTTCCCTTGTGGTTTATTACTTGATATCTGAAGAAAATAACGGATACTTATTCCATGAGGCAGACATCAAAAAGTCTGAATTCAGATAAAAAGTCTGAATTCAGATAAAAATCTGAAATTTCTCATTCCTGACCTTATGGAAGTACACGCGGTGCCTTATTGGTTCAATTTGAAGTTGCCTAATACTAGATGATGTCAATATTACAAGTTAACCTGACGCAACAGAGCAGTGGATGGTGACTTCATTTCCGAAGAGTTTATAAAAACATGCAAACAGGAAGGAAGCCTCAGCTATGAAATGTCCACGTTTATTATGCCCCGTGTAATTGAGCTGGGACCCTTTGTACCACTTTGTTTTGCGAACAAGTTCACCACATACAGGCATGCAGTTTGTCAAAAAAAAAAAAAAAAAAAAAAAAACGAGGAAAGTGTCTGGCACAACACCATTTTGCACTGAATTTTTCAACTTTCAATGGTACAGCTGAGAAACCAAAACAGGATTATTAGCTGATCAGCTTGAAAGTTGCATGGCTTTAAAAACATTTCTGGATGGCATTTCAGCTACAGGTACATGGTTTATTTGCGACTTCATTCTCCGTTGATCTTTTTACAAAACACAACTGTCCCATCAATCATAACTACCACCAGTTGTTGTAAGACTAGAACACATGGAGTATTCATTACATGGGCGATTAAATTCATCAACGAACAGTTAACAAGTCTTATTGAATTAATAGCTTGATAATTTGCCAGGAGATTTGTTTAATTTGTCCCTGTCTCGAAGACGCAAGACATAAATTAGCTGTAATGAGTTATTAATCAGGTTAAATGAAGTCTTCAATCACTATACATCATCAGAGAACAGGAACTCTACTGAAGTAGTCTTGATTTAAAGCAGGCTGCCTTGGGGGACACGTGAATTGGTTTGCCCTCCAAAGGATAGCAGCAACAAGTGACACACAACCACTATTCCTTTTTCTGATTTGTTTATAACGAGTCCAAGATTAATTTATCGTCTCTAAAGTGAATTAAAAATGTGAGATCAGTACAGAGGGCGCAGTATAGCTTTGGGTCCCAGGGCCCAATTTCGTGGTTGTGCTTACTGCGGATTTCTGGGCTTACGGTCACCGTTCACCGCTTACAAGGTTAGTGTCAAATTTCTGCACTAAAGCTGTGTTAGCGAACAATGCTTCATAACATGAAGTACACATAAGCACAAGAGAAAATTCCTTGCACATAAAATTAAAAGTAAACACCTAATTTTTTCACCTTTCCTGATGGGCAAATTTTGTTCACTTACAGAAGCAGAGCAATGAAATTATACACACTACGCTTTGTGCAAATTTTATGAAGGCCTGACCCCGATCTAGCCCTAGAGAAGTGAACTTACATGATGAATCTCTTTCCATCCCTGATCGTCACTTATATTCAGATCAGTGCGGTCTTTCAACAGGACTTCTGCGATCATAGGATCCCCACCCTTCTGGACGTTGTAGTACAGTGCAGTCAGTCCTCTCAGGTCCTTGCTGTTTGGCGAGGCCCCAAGACCCAGCAGTAACTGTAATATTGAAATTTTTAATCAATCAATAGGAGCAATGTCCTTTAAAGAATGGACATAAAGGTCTTCTGATACTCAACAATCATTAGGACTGATATTACCACCGTGTAGCACATGCATTATAATTTGAGATGCTAATCATCCTTACTGGGGTGCCTTTGGCAGCCAGCCACATCAACCCATATATGACCACGAAGCACAGCCTGAGATCTAAAGTGTTTGGTATTTCTAGAGGGAGAGAACCAACTCACAACTCTACTCACATACGTACGTAGCCGGAAATCGAACCAAGGACACGCCACCCATGCCACCCAAGTACATGTAGGGTACTTTAGGCCACAGGCAACCAGTTTTGGGCAATCTCCAAGATGAAAAGACATTCGCATTATAATTCTCTCATAATTTTTTCAGGGATAGTACAACGCTGTTATAAAACCATCTCTTGTGCTACAGAACTGTTCCTTTTTTCATTTGGTAAAGTTGCCTCTCAGTTGCTCGTAAAGTTGCCTGATGTAACATGGCCCTCACAATACTCAACAGTAATGGGCGACTTTGGAACACTAGGTGGCAGCAGACTTACCAGGTAAATTGTCATTGCTTACATAGTTATGTAGCATGCGCACATTTTCAAGAACAATGGATATACCTGGAAAGTCTGCTGCCATCTAGCAACCTCAAAAGTCTCCCATTAGACTGATATTATCACAATGCAGCACATAATGGTACTGAAGGCCATGTCACACCAGGCAATTTACAAGCAATCGGGACCAGGCAATCTCCACCCCCAAAAAAATAAAACTCCAAGTTTAAATTTTCGGGCATTACGACACCGTTAGTGTTCTTTTAAGTGTTCCTTTTGCACACAGTGCAGTTGGTTGCCTTAAAAATTGTCTTGTGTAACATCAGGCTTGATTGCTTCGTTCTTGAAAGGGCAAGGGCACCAAGGCCTTTTCTTCTTGAAGGCCTTTTCTTCTTGACAAAGGGCACCTCTTTGTGAGAAAATTGTAAATTTCTATTGAAACATTTCAAGGGCACCAAGGCAATGATCAGGGTCAATTGCCTCCGTTGCCTCCAAGACGTATAAGGCTGTAACATACATGTAAGGCCTCAGAGACACATTTTGCTGCATTTCACAACAAACACAACCAACAATCCATCCAACGAATACACACTGGGAAAAATATTTCCAAGGGGCCCATGAATTCTCTCCCAATGTGAAGGAATGATCTGCAGACCAGCTTAACTTATAATACTCGGCCACGAACACATACGTAAATGCTGGCTTTTTCAACGAGCTTTCAAATTAAAGCAGGTAAACATCTGGCAGTACAGCCTGACTTGATGGCAAATCCTGCTGTCCCAGGTCCCTGTTTGGTCCGAGGTGAACCCTTAGGGTGAACCCTAGAACCCTTTCCGAACTCTCTACATAATACTGCCTTTCAAAAATCACCAATAACAAAATGGGCAGACTCTTATTTATTTCCCCTTTATGGGTATCAGTTTAAAAAAGAAAACAAATATATTCTGATCCCCGAAAGAAAACTTGTTTATTTTGTTTCCTGCTATTTGTTAGTTTTTAATCACTTGGTCAAACAACTCAAACAGCTCCGTTAATGTCATTCCTCAGTGATGTATTGCATCTTATTGAGATGTTTGTTTTACTTCTATGTAATTTCTTTTTGAGGTTCTTCATGAATTTTTAATATTCTTCCATTGTACCCAGGCCCACACTAACTGGGGGCGCTGTGGGTGCTGATGCACATCATAAAAACCACTTTCTACTTCATCAAGAAGAAATTATAACACATAAAAGAGAAGACATAGGTAGAATTCCCACGATTTCGGCGCAGTGCTTTTTATGTCTAACTTTTGTGACATTGGCTCAAGCTGCTGTGCATGCAACCCAGCACCCCCTGCCAAAAACGAGTTCTCACTGGCCTGACTGTACTCTCAATATTTAGGTGTTCGGGCACTAGCCCGGAACACCTCTTGATTTTGTTCGGGTTTTTAGGTGTTCGGGCACTAGCCCGGAACACCTCTTGATTTTGTTCGGTTTTTTTTTGTTGGTACTTCTACTTCTTCTTCTTCTTCTTCTTCTTCTTCTTCTTCTTCTGCCTGTCGATTGTCCGCTAACAAATGCACCCTTCCCAAGCTCATATAAACTTCAAACTTCACACATAGTTAGAACTTGACTAGGACATGACAGGGCTTGAGTGACGTCATGATGACGTCATCAGGTGTCGAATTACGCTAAATAAACGTTTATTATTTCAAAAAATCATAACTCCTAAAGTACACAATGGATTTTTACAATCTATACATCATCGGAAAGGTCATCCAAAACTACGTAATCACTCCACAGACATGACCCCAATTTGACCTTGTCTTCCGGGTCAAACCGGAAGTAGAAAACTTCAAAAATTCGTATTTTTTGAAGTATATATCACATGATCACAAATCTTACATCAGATTGTAGAGAATTTAGTCCTCTCCAACTTTTGCATTGAGGTCACACCATTTTGACCTATACTTGCGGTTCAAAACGGACATTTAACGCATTCTTTTGTGCATGTGCGTTCAAGCGTGATCGGCAATGCTATACAACAATCCAATGCCATTATACATGTACACGTCCGGGTGGGTGGGTGCGTGTGTGTGTGTGTGTGCCTGGCTGTGTGACATCGATGCCCCATTGCTATGCACATTAACCACACGTTGTTCTTAGTCTCTTCTCAAGGTGCATACTCCACGCTCTGTTAGTCTTTAATACAGGGCTTATTTAAACATTTAAAAATCAACAAAAAATCAACCGTTTGAGGTATGAACATAATTCTTTCGACAAATGTCAAGGTAAGGGAGGGTCTTTCTTTATGACACAATAAGTGACCTCTGTGACATCTACTTCCGGTCAAGCCGGAAGTAGCTTTTTATATAAAATTGCTAAGAGCTAGGAACATGATTCTTTCACCAAATACCAAGGTTAGGAAAGTTCATTCTCTGTTGCACATTGGGTGACTTCTATGACCTCTACTTCCGGTCAAACCGGAAGTAGCTCCTCATGTAAAAGTGGTTAGAGTTTGGAACATGATTATTTTGAGAAATATCAAGGCTAGGGAAAGACTTCATTTGTGAAACATTAAGTGACCTTTGTGATATCTACTTCCGGTCAAACCGGAAGTAGCTCTTTATTTAAAAATGGTGAGAGCTAGGAACATGATTCTTTCACCACATACCAAGGTTAGGGAGGGTCCTTCGGTGTTGCACATTGGGTGACCTTTGTGACCTCTACTTAAGATCAAACCGGAAGTAGCTCCTCATTTATACATGGTAAGAGCTGGGAACATGATTCTCCACCAAATACCAAGGTTAGGGAAGGTCCTTCTTTGTTACACATTGCGTGACCTCTCTGAACTCTGCTTCCAGTCAAACCGGAAGTACCTCATTTAACGCATTCAAAAGTGGTTAGAAATTCCTGTCCAAACCGGATGTTCAAATTAAATATATTATAAAGCTCAATTTAACATGTTTTTCTTCATATTTTCTTATATTTAAGTTGGATTAATTTTAATTTTATTTAACTTTTAACACATAAAAAATCTTTTAATACATCACACTCCGAACACCTAGTTTTTGTGATGCCACAAAAACTCATTTCTAGTTTTTTTTGGTACTTCTTCTTCTTCTTCTTCTGCCTGTCGATTGTCCGCTAACAAATGCACCCTTCCCAAGCTCATATAAACTTCAAACTTCACACATAGTTAGAACTTGACTAGGACATGACAGGGCTTGAGTGACGTCATGATGACGTCATCAGGTGTCGAATTACGCTAAATAAACGTTTATTATTTCAAAAAATCATAACTCCTAAAGTACACAATGGATTTTTACAATCTATACATCATCAGAAAGGTCATCCAAACCTGCGTAATCGCCTTACAGACATGACCCCAATTTGACCTTGTCTTCCGGTTCAAACCGGAAGTTGAAAACTTCAAAAATTCGTATTTTTTGAAGTATATATCACATGATCACAAATCTTACATCAGATTGTAGAGACTTTAGTCCTCTCCAACTTTTGCATTGAGGTCACACCATTTTGACCTATACTTGCGGTTCAAAACGGACATTTAACGCATTCTTTTGTGCATGTGCGTTCAAGCGTGATCGGCAATGCTATACAACAATCCAATGCCATTATACATGTACACGTCCGGGTGGGTGTGTGCGTGTGTGGCTAAGTTACGTTGAAACTGTACATGTACATGTGCTACTGTATGATACAATAAACCGCACGTTGTTCATAGTCTCTTCTCAAGGCACGCACTCCACGCTTTGTTAGTCTTTTACACATAGCTTATTTAAACCTTTACAAATCAACAAAAAATCAACCGTTTGAGATATGAACTTAATTCTTCGACAAATGTAAAGGTTAGGGAGGGTCTTTCTTTGTGACCCATTGAGTGACCTCTGTGTCATCTACTTCCGGTCAAACCGGAAATATCTCTTTATTAGAATAATGCTAAGTGCTTGGAACATGATTTTTTCACCAATACCAAGGATATGGAAGACATATTCCCTTGCACATTGTTTGACCCCTTTGACCTCTACTTCCGGTCGAACCGGAAGTAGCCCCTCATTTAAAAGTAAATAGAAGTAGGAACATGATTGTTCCTAGAAATATCAAACTAAGGGAAGGCCTTTCTTTGTGAAACATTAAATGACCTTTGTGACCTCTATTCCGGTCAAACCGGAAGTAGTACTTCAATTAAAAATGCTAAGAGCTAGGAACATGATTCTTTCACCAATTACCAAGGTTAAGGAAGGCCCTTCTCTGTTGTACATTGCTTGACCTCTTTGACCTCTAATTCCGGTCAAACCGGAAGTAGCTCCTCATTTAAAAATGGTTAGATGTAGGAACAAGATTCTCTCACCCAAAATTAACGTTAGGGGAGGTCCTTCATTGTTCTCCTCATTTAAAGGTAAATAAATGTAGGAACATGACTGATGTTCTTGAAGTCCTAATGAGATATTATTTCATAAAGCAATATTTCATGTTTCTATTTTCAAATTATTTTAGTTGTGTTAACTTTATTTACATCAAATAACAACTCTATCCGAACACCCAGTTTTTGTTCTTGGAACAAAAATTCATTTGTATGCATTTTAGTAGTTTTTATTGTGAGCTTGGATCCATGGAAGATCAGTGAGTTTTTCTCACTGAATGGATAACCAAGGACATAATATAACAAATAAATAAATAAAACACAAATTTTCCACCCGGGACTATTTCAACAACCTGAAGCTCACCTCATTGATCGACTGGTTCCCTCTTTCAACTGCCTTGTGGAGGGCCGTCTTGCCGTCTCGTGACCTGAAGTCTAGATGAGCTCCCCCGCTAACCAAGACTTGAATGACGTCGCCGCTGTTCTTTAAAGTGGCGGCGATTGTCAGCGGAGTTTCTGAGATGGGAATGAAAAGTGATCAAATGTGGGTTGCGAAAAGTCGAAAGTCCTCGGAAATGAACAAGGAGAATCCTTGGATACTTTTTTTATAAACATGAACAATTTAAAAAACAGATTGTCATTACTCGCTCTCTCTCTGCCGAGTTCCTCAATCTGCATCCCATCAAAACAGTCTCTTTAATCAGGTTAGGGTTTATAGTTTGATCTGTCATGATTTAATTATTGTCTTGCCAAACTTCAAGTGCTTTCTTTTATCACTGTACTCTACTGTGATCTTTATTATAACTATGGGTTTCGAGGCATTGCATGGTGAGTATCTGTCTACAATAACTGTTGTTGGCAATGTTTCAAATTCATTGTTCAAGAATGTTTACTACTACTTGTCTGGTTTGTATTAGTATCGATGCTGTACACCATTGATTCTATGAATGGAAACTTATCGTTATTTAAGTAAAACAAAATGTTTTTGTTAGCTTTTAGGCGGATAATTTCAATTCATAATATTAAATGGGTAATTCTTATTTTCGTAAAACATTAATAAATTTATAATATTTACAATTCTGCTGTAATAGTTTGCAGCTATGCAGTCTCATTAAAACTTGTCAGTCTCCTGACAATCTCCTGACAGTCGAAACGTCAATCCCAAGAAATCCCCACGATCCACTCAGCAAAAGTAGTTGTCCTGGCTGATTTCCTACCTCGCTAGGTAGTACCATGGTAGTACTTAATAAGCAGGACAATTCTTTTGAATACCTAAGTAGTCCCCCCCGAATTTCGAAATCTACTCCCCGGTAGTAGAATAAACAGCAGGACAAGTTCTCACAAGAACAATCTCCTCGGCAAAGTACATGTGGTGTTACCACAAACAGAATATACATGTAACTACAGTTTGTTGTACACCAACTGCTTTGAATGCTCACAGTCACACAACAGCAATAAACAAAGTTATATCTTGGTTTGGCCTTACTCCCTGTATTTTTATCTTAGAAAAATTGATAAATTCATCATTCATATCCATCATTCATTGTATTTTACATAAAGATGTTGTGAGTAGACCACTAGGAGACAAGGATAATCATTTATAATCAGGTCCTGTTTCATAAAGCCTGTAAGCACCAACAAAATGCTAAGCACAGAAAAAAACTAGCTTAGCAGAAATATGTTACCAGCCAAAATGTCATCAAGTTTAGGTTGTTGCGACTGGTACCCTACTTGTTTTGCTTAGCAAAGATTATTTTCTGAACAGTATTCTCTGTGAACAGGTTTATGAAGTTGGGCCGGCCCTTGGTCCAATTTCATAAAGCTGCTTAAGCACCAAAAGTAACAAAGCAGAAACATTTTGCTTACCAGAATAAAGTTACCAGCTACAATGCCATGTCATTTATGTACTTTTTGTGACTAGTTTCCTGCTAATTTGTTCTTAGCAGAAAATTGAAAAAGCCTTAACAGTTTTCCAGTGTTATTGTCTGCTTCAGCAGCTCTAAAAAAATTGGCCTCAGGTCATAATTTCATAGAGCAGCTTAAGCACAAAAAGTAGCTTAGCACAACAAAATTATGCTTACAAGAATAAGGTCACCAGCCAAACTACCATGTCACATGTACAATTTGTGACTGGTCTCCTGCACATTTCTGCTTAGCAGAAAATGTTTAAGCAATATTTTCTGCTGAGGAAGCTCAATGAAACTGGGTCTTGGTCTGGTCTTACCTCCAGTACTTTCCTCATGGATGTTGGGATCCATACATTTCCCGGTCATCTTTACAATCTTCTCGATGTTTTTATTCCTGACTGCCTCAAAGAACATCTTGACGTTTGCCTTGTTGTGGTACTTCTTCACCTCCTTGATGTCCAACTTCATCTGCTTGTAAACGCGCCTCTTGTATTTAAACTAAAACAAAGGAGAGGGAAAACAACGTCAATGAAAACATCATATAAATTCTCTTGTTCAATGCCAGAAAATTGTTTTAAGTCCGTCAGAAAGCGTCAACAAATCACATCGTCTACAAATTGTTCTTAATTGTACATATCCGGGGCCCCCAGGGCCCCCCATATCTCTTCATGACTAAAGGGGCTTCCCTGGTAAAATAAGACAAAATACACAACCTAAAGAATTAACTCAGAAGAAAAGTGATGAACAAAAAGCGATGTTTAAAAGAAGGTTCACACACAAAAAATTATCCTGATGTGTTAGTTGTTTTTACAAAGATGAAAGCACTTTAAATGCATACATTTACAGAAAAGATTATTGTCACATGTACAAACCACAGGCCTGATTGCTTCATTCTTGAAAGGGCAAGGGCACCAAGGCATTTTCTTCTTGATAAAGGGCAACTCTATGAGGAAATTGTAAATTTCTATTGGGACATTTCAAGGGCACCAAGGCAATGAACAGAGGTTGCCTCCGTTGCCTCCGTGAAGTATCAGGCCTGAAACCACCTTTCATAAGGTGTACTTTGAAAAATCAATGTTCCTGCTTTCCGCTAAAAAAATATCGTCCATCCAGCGCAACTGTCTTTTGCCCAGGTCAGCAGCTTAATCAGTAAAAATTACCCTCAACATGTTTTCTTTCCAGAGACCTCCTTCTAAGCAGGAGTGTGCTAAAATATCTGTTCCCGTTGGCTAAGTGGCTTGACAAGTTTAACGTAAATAAATGGAAGTTGAGCAAATTGCATCCAGGAAGGGGTATTGGGGAAGAGGAATTTCACCGAAGAGAGTTTTTAATTGATGTAAAGTGACAGATCGACACTTGGTATCCTGCTTGATGTTTATGCACGTTTCAGTCGTTATGTAGATTTGGCGATTATTGAGTTAGAAAAGGGAAATATTATTTAGCAATTCTAATCCAAAAGCTTTCTTGGTGTAAAAACTGCAACTGGTGCCAACCACTTGGACAAATATTTATGTCATACAGGCTGTCATCTTAGGGTAAATTGAATTTGCATCCTACAATTTCTTATTTATCTTATACCTTTCTAGGCAATAGAAATAAGGTTCTAGAAATTCATTTAAAAAGCTGTTGCTGCCCTGAAACAAGTCCTCGCTGTTGTTTCTCAAGGACTTTGTTGTTTGAATTTTAAATGTACTCTTGCAAAATCCATTTATGTACTATTATATAGTCACTTTTAAAAAACTGTCTATTTTCCTTACCTCAAGGAACGGCATATTTGCTGCGTCTGTGGGATAATCGCTAAAAAGTCGCTCTTCCTCCAAGAATTTACCGGCTTTACCGTGAGCAGGGGGGAGATAGAATCCGTAGTTTAAACCGTCAGTTAGCGCCTGCAAATACAACCACACAAAATACACATTAAGTACCAATATCAAATGAAAGCTACATTGTCAGAAAATTCATAGATGAGTGTTTTTTGTGATCTTCTATGGAGTGCGTCGGAAAGGAGTGAAGGGTTTCGATGTACTCAGAAGGACCTCCTCCTATCTTAAACACTGAATTTGAAGAAGGAGGCGGACTGATGTTGTGTAGATGTACTTGTTATTATGAAGCGAATGCTCACTTGTAAGTATGCAAACTCCGACCAACCAGTGACAGCAATCAACAGCGGAAACAAACACTACGATGCTCAACAGCTTCCCTTCATCATCTCTGGTCCAAGAACATTGTGCCCTCATTAACAGGGGCAGCTAAAAGGTTGGTTCCTCTGGAGCTCCTTAGACCTCTGTGCTACAGTTGACGGCAAATTTTCTATTGCAAGTTTTGCTGTTTTCAATACACAGTTATCAGGTTTGAATGTCCACAATGGAGACTTTGCCAAAGTGCAGGCTGATTATTCAACCACCTACGAAGAACTTTTTACATGACAGGTACAGCACCTCTCCGTACTCCAAAAAAAAGTTTTATAAGTGGAATACTGGCGACACATTCTTAGACTTAAATAATAAGACCCCGCTATAAATAGATCGGGCAAGATTGCTTGATAACAGGATATTACTAGGTTGGGAAGAAGCCAGATAAATGTCAAAACAAGAGGTTAGGGCTCCGAGCTTGCCTGTGATGATCAAAGGGCTCGATGAAGAAACCTTTTTTTTTTAGTACTTTATATACTTTATATACTTTTTATATATAATCATATTTGTGATTGATGGCCTTTTGTGAGTTAGTGTAAGGGCATCTACAACTGGGGCAAAGCATCATACAGCTACATGTATGTGTATGTCTCTATGATATTTGGATGCCTGTGTTTAACTGTAATTTGTAACAACACAAATACACACATTTTTGACAACCTCTTTTCCAGGAAAAAAAAACCAAACAAATCCTGGTTCAATCAGTAAACTATTCTTTCAGATTTTGTGTTAGTTAGAAACAAGTTTAAACACTTGAGAGTGAAGCAGACAAGTTTTGTTCTTTTATCACCGATTGGAAACACCCTGATTTCTTGGAAGAAAAACCCCCCACTAATTTGATAAAAAAAATAACAATAATAAATAAAAAACCGCTCTCAGTACAAGTAGCTTCTTCTTCACAAGAATTTAGAGCTTCGGCTGTTGTTTCAATGTGTTTTGCACAAAGGGCTGTACCAGTCATTGGTCTCCTTCAATTCAATCCAAATATTGATACACCGTTACGGGAAAGACAAAAAGCCCACTACAGTTTTCAAAAACATGATTGCTTATTAGACCCCTTGCGGCCATACTTCATGTTCATCCTGTTCAGCCGAGTGTGAAATTAAAGAGTTTGCAAAAGCCGCCCAGGGCAACCAAAAAAGTCACTGAGGCAGCCTGCCACAGTGCCCTGCAGGGAATCCTTCTGTTGTCTGGTTGATCAAATCAATAACAGTTTTGAGAAACAGGCGCCAAGTTGTGGATATTCTGTAGGTTATCCGGAATAGTTGGCTGGTACCCTGGGACACCACCACCCCCCACCCCTCCCTTCACTTCTTATTCCATTCCTTCCAAAACAGTTCAAATAATGGGCAGAAAAATAATCTCCCAAGATGGCATCGTCAGCAGTCTGCAAACGGTGGTATGAAGAAGCTGGGTTCACTGTTTGGATGTCTCAAATTAATTCCAGTAAATATGTACCTCCTGCAAGTATTCTTAAATTAAAGTCATCTACACGAGATGATAACGTACAGCCTGCAGTCAGCAAAATGACAGATTTAGCACTGCTTAATCCAGCCCATCCATTTACATTTCGTCATCGATTAACACAGAAAGCTTGATACTCCATGTGAGGAATGAATAAGATTGACTCTGATCTTGGGAATATTCGTCTGTGGGAAGAAGAACCGTTAATTAAATCTCTTCATCCTGGCGCCATTTACTACTAAAGAGAAATGTTGCTATATTTTCTGGTTCAATTGTGATTTCACAATGTTGGGTTATTTTTCTATTAGACCACGTCACCACGAACATGTTTAAGCATTGAATTTATTTTTGTTTGTTTTAGCGGGGCATTCAGGTTGGCTCAGTGGTTTCTTTCCCTGCCTTTCACTTCTGTGGACCCCAGTTTGAATCCCACCTCAGACCTGGAGCCTAGCATGTGAATTGGGTTTTCAGTCTCTACATGATTGCGTGGGTTTTCCCTATTAGGGGTTTTCCTCCCAAATTATAATTCTGGAAATTTTATCTTGTTTCCTACATGTATTTGTCCTGTTATTGGCGCTAATTGTCCTGTTGGATATGTAATAAAATAAATAAACATGGCTTGTTTTTTCTAAGTTACGTTTCAGATTAATATTTGATAGTTGTTTTTCAGCTGAATATTTGCCAACATTTCTATTAAATTTCAACCTTGTTCAGTAAGATGTTGAAGTCCTTGTTACATACATCTTTCTACAATTAAGAATACGCATTTAAAATTCATTCTGTTTGCATCAATTGAACAAAATCAATAACCATCATCACACTTCAAACTTGAACCCTCACAACAAACTCAAAATGATAAACAGCGAGTAAAACAAACTGTCAGCTTATGTCTCTCCATCGTCACAACCTCAAAACAACTCAGAGGTGTGAGCGGAACAACCCTGTTGCCACGGTACTGTGTAAACAAACAAAACCACACTTTCCACCGCAGAAATTTCCCAAGCATATAGTATTCACACACACCCATAAAAAGAGACGACCATGCAGTAGTGATATTCTCCCGAGCAAAGCTGCACGTATTTCATTTATTTAGGTCAACATTGGCCCACACCCTCACCCGCACTGAGCGAAGAATTTAATCAGTGTGTGTTGCTGAGCTACATCAGCACAGCCATGGCAACAAGGACTCCTCGATGTCTTCTATGATACAAGGAATGATGACCGAAGATCAAATCGATGTCAATTGAGGGCCACGCCTGTGATGTTCATGGCAAGCTTCATAATTATATGGCCGATGCGATTGGTTTATTGGATCTCTTGGGGACACTGTGATTGGACCAATTGAAATAAAGGGATGGAAAAATTGATTTCTCAAATTAAATCAAATCAAATTTAGGAGAATGATCTTGTACTTACAGAACCAACAGTTTTTAACAACTGCATTTTGGAGTTCCATATCGGCCGATCCCTTCTGAACGATAAATAGCTCTGTAAAAACATAAGAAAAAAAAGAGTTCAATTTATCAAATTATCAGCTACATTTTTAAGAGATACTTCCTGAGAACACTTCACACTTAAAAAAACATGACTCGCATATATCCAACCAAATCGATTTTTTTTTTATAGACATTAGATTCACATACTCAAGATTGCCTCCAGTCCTGCAGAACACAAATTTCAAGACAAAATCGTAAGTGAAAATGTTTACTTAACAAAGCTTTTAGTACTGCACACAATCAATAATTGCTCCTGTTGTTCTACAGAGCTTAAAAATAATGACCAAGACCCATTATGAACAA
The DNA here is from genome assembly GCA_911728455.2 of Marthasterias glacialis. Classification (NCBI taxonomy): domain Eukaryota; kingdom Metazoa; phylum Echinodermata; class Asteroidea; order Forcipulatida; family Asteriidae; genus Marthasterias; species Marthasterias glacialis. The sequence continues at coordinate 15,518,138 of OU452223.1, forward strand.
TGGGCAGACCACTTAATGAAGATTCTGGGGGTCATTCGATTCAGGATTCCTGTCACTAACAGCGTCACATTGTCTCCATTCAATTACAGGCGCCACTATATAAGGCCATCATAATTTACAAGGTACACCATAGATCTTTGTCATGGCTTCTTTTTTTTTTTGTCCTCACAAATCTAACCTCGCCCCCTTTGTGTTTGATTCTGCGGGGCTCCATATTTCAAATCAGCCTCGACATCATTTTCCCCCCCCCCCCCCCCCCCGAGTATCCATATACAGAATCCAATGCCATCGAAGAGGGTAATTTGTACATGTATGTATGTGCCAAAATAAGACACATCTAAATTATGCCTGGAGTCAATCTATTCTCTGTAGGGTAGCCTGACAATCGGAGTCAAAGAGCAATTTGTTACCTCTTTTATTCCTCCATGGTCCTACTACAAAATTGAATTGCGGTGAAGGATCGATTGTCCTTGCATCCTTGTATAGCATATCAAAATGCTACACAAGTTGCATTAGTTGCTAGTCAAAATTGATCATTTGCTACTCAGTATTATTGCTCACTGTAGACAAAACATGTTCCGTCTAAATATTTTGCTTTGCAAGATTGATGAACGGAATCTTTCCCAGGATTGCATGAACGACAGACACCATGACAGCAGAACAAAAATGGTTTACATAAATAAACCGAAATCACACCAAACACATCCGATAGACCCCACGCACTGACACTGACGTCGCATGCAGCTACTGTCTGCCTTTTTGGGCGTCAAATTACATGTAAAGATACGATGCGCATCTGACAGCGTACGCTTCGCCCAAAATGCGCACTGCGCAGTAACACCTGTGGGAATTCGACTCCCAAAATGGCGCAACCAAGATTTCTCGTGGATGATGACGCCAGGTGGATTGGGTCAATACATGCACTTTGGGTTGGGGTATCGCTTGGCACTCAATAAGCACTAGAGAAATTACAACGATTGTGTGCACTGAGCAATCACAACGGACAAAGTTACTTACCAAACACACAATACTTGAGATTATAACACAAACAACTCAGGAATGAATGTATGTTTTACTGTACATCAGCCCAGCACACTTGTGTAGCCTGTGTCAAACATGGCCTTACTGATGGGTCATTCTGTGTTTCCTTGCCTTAAATACAGTGCACTGTATGGTGACCTAAAACTTCCTAAAATGACGTCAACAAAAACAGTTTTCCCACAACTGCAAAACTCATCTCCTGTGGGGAACGTGATTTGAACTCGCAAGTTCTCTCAACTTCATCCAGGATTTACGTGAGAAAGAAGGGAAATTCAGCACAGCGGGAAACCAGAAACAGTGACATCACCTCGTTTTTTATTTTCAGTTACACAGGATGACGAAATTCTGAAACCATGCCAGTCAAGTTTCTTGAACATGATACAGGGGTTCCTGAGACCGCCAACGGCAGAAGAAATTATTTTTAGAGACTCGGCTGGAGAGTTCTTAAAGGGCCTGCTGAGGGTGTCATTGGCGTGTCGTGTGGTCCCCCGCTGGGTCCAGCAATAATTGAAACTATGAATCAACTTCAAAGATGGCATCAATTAAGAAACTGGGATAAGGGATTGGCCACCAGGGTTTTTGTTATGTCTGTAGGATATGTTTTTACATGGTGTATTTTCACTATGAGGCGTCAAGGGTGTAGTTCAATTATTCCTCCATGGTTGAATTAAGAGGACTGCTGCTCATGGGACATACAGTAACTACACATGTACATGGTTGGAGAATGGTCTGTGTGTACTGCTTGTAATGAATGCAACCAAACATCATCATAACAAAAGCCATTTCACACTGCACTGTAATTTCAATAAGGGAATGCTTCTTTTGTAATGCTAATATTCATGTAAAATATGTAGTATGCTGACACAGTAGCCAGTAGTCACTAAATGCAGTATTATATACACTGATATAAAATACAAATGTAGGTATCCATGACCAGCCATTTTCCTATAGAGTGAAAAACAAAAATATGTCTTCAAAATTCCCACATTGCCAATTTTCTTCCATTTCAAGAACATGGCTTGCAGGATTTACATTCAGAAACGACCAGATGTTTCTCAGCACCTACACATTACTTTCTCTTCATTGACAATGTATAATACAAAACAGCCCTGGGAGACATGTGCAATCTATTGAATTCTGGGGGCACTGTGTACATGTACATGTAGGAATAGGGCAGGGCTCCTATTTGGGGTAAAATTTCACAAGACCGCAGGCTTGTAGCTCAAAATTTTTAGTGGTCCAGAATTTATTTTACAAGACCAGAATCTTAATAAGAAGGAACTTTCTACAAAGTTAAAAATGGAAACTGTTTTTATTTAAATAAGCACTAAGAGGATATTTTGATACAGAATTGAAAGATATTGATCAGATTCAAAGTCAACATTATTTTGAACATCATTTTTCATGTTTCTTTTTGTTAAAGGTATTACACAGTGAGGTATTATTATTCAATTGAAAAACACAAGACCACCGGACTTGTCCAGTCGTGAGTTTACTGGCCCGATGCTAAAATCACTGGCCTCGGGCCTGTGGTCCAGTGTCAAATTTGAGCCCTGCAGGGGCCTACTGTATTGATTATGAGAAGAGTCTGAGGCTCAGAGCAGACTGACTGTAGTGTTCGTTAGCTGGAGCCCACCCCAGGCAATGATGTCAAACTCTGGGCATCCTTGGCTAACCAACATGAGCTAGGACTACAGGTATGCCAGAAATGTTTGACTATCCTGGATGACGACCTGGAGCAATGTCTGAGGGAAAGGGATGTCCTGGTTTTGACCTCACGGTGAGGTCAACCCTGACAAACTAATCACAGGATGACAGGGAGTCTGTAACTAATCACCTTGTGACAAATTGTTTAACCAACTATGATCGCTGGAGGACCAAGTACCAACTTGTCATATTTTCCTCTGTTTTTTTTTATATCAATGGTTCCCAATCCAATTGATTCAATCAATCTTGATTTCAGTCACTGTGTAGATATCCATGAGGTTTATAAACCAAGGAAAACATGCATACTACTCTGTGATTCTGTGACAAGGATTTATGTCTCGTCATTAACAAGTATATTGTACATGCAGACATTTATTGGATCATATTGGCTCATATTTTTAACAATCAAAAGAGCCTTATATCTAAAATAGCTATAAATCCGAAAGTAATGACCAAAACTGAAAGATAGGCCTAGCTGTTTCCTGACAAAATCGATGTTTATCTTTGCCAAACAATACATTTTGATAAAGTTATTTCACCAACAATAAAGTCAGCTTACCAGGCTCTTCAAAATATGGTGAACCAAATCATACAAATTGTTAAAATAAATTATAAATGGTACTGAACCAATGAATTAAAATGGTAGAGTTCCAAATCACTCTCTCTATTCCCAATGACCATTACAGTAGTAATTCTCGTTTCATAGAACGGCACCAGTCTGTGGGAAATTTCAAGAGGTTGGAAATGTTTGGAGTGGTTTCTTTCAATGGATGTTGCTGACCATGCCACAAACTCTTTATATTAGCAGAAAGCACAACTGAGTAAGGATTTCTCAGCATGTGGGGGGCAACCCAAGGCAGAGTTGACAAGACTATGGAAACCAGAGAGTCAACATGTGGCCAGTTACTGAACTCTTGTTTACCATTCCTTGCAGCCCAGGGAGCTGGTGTCTTACACAGTACAGATCAGGGACATTCTACTGTAACTGGAAGTACACAGTATACATTAATCCCAGCAGTGCTCATTTATGGTGTTTTACACAACTGCAGCTGTGGCTGCACACGTGTACAACACGACAATAGCGCATCAGCGCGCATCTGTACCAATCATCACAGAGGATTCACAGTGCATGTTCGTCGATGCGTGCGTGTGGCGGCCATCCCTGCAGTGGTGTAAACGCCCATGAACAAGCTGCTCGGTTCAGTGTTTAAGCTTCCCCCACTTCACACAAGATAAATGGTCACAGTGCCATACAGTACATACAATGTACTTATTAATATAATGTACACCTGCTCATGCAAAGATGCATGTTGTCCCACATATTGTCATGGGCAGCATCACAATCTGATTGTCCAGGGTTGTTAATGCTGTACATCATGTACCAATTTGAAATTCTTCAAATCAAGTTTGCTTGTGACTCTTTGAATTTACAGCAATGTTCACAAAATCTGCACACAAAGCAGATTTTACTCTATGTGTTACAACCTCAATTATGAAAACTTAGAGCTTGTCATAGAACATTATACAGGTGTGTACTTACAGGAATTTTGACTAATTAGTAATGGAGACTTTGTCAATATCTTCAAACGTTTTGGTGGTGAAATATCATGGGAAGTACTAGAGTCACAGTGTCACAGTTTATCTGAAGCCAGTACACAGTTGTGCAAGCTACAGGCTTCTGCACCGTCATCAATTCCCACAACTTGTTACTGTGATTAACATTGTTTGGTGCTGTGCCAAGGTGGATGGCTTTTACATGCACAGAATCAAGTCAATGATCTCAATCAATTCAAAGTTCTTGTACTACACTGAAATAAACAGTACAGTAAAAGTGCAGAAAATGCCACAGGCTTGAATGGGGGTTTGCCATCAAACTATTTTGATCTATCAGAGGATTAGCAGGTTTGTCATGTCACTGGTCCATTCATGTGTCTTAAAGTTCAACACTGTGATTCGTATGGGACTTGAACTTGAAGTCACAGTGAAAAATCTGCGCGAGAAGCTCAGGGATTCAATCAGTTAAGTAGCCAGCCAGACCACGTGGACTGATTCTTAACTGTTCCTTAGGTGTCGAAACTGGCATGAATACTGGCTTGAAATCCAGGCATCAATAGCCCGATCCATGAAGCCCCGCCCCCTTACGTGTTGACCAATCATAGCCTCGGCTACGCCACCGAATGTCCAACTCGATAAAAACCTATAAGAAAATGTAACCATGTGTGCGCGTATTTGTATAGGGCGCGTTTGTGTCGAGCAGCGTGGCATTGAAGAGACGCACATTCTGCTGCCCACGTGTACACTGGTGAATGCTGTGATTGGTCAAAATGTTTAGGGGTGGGGCTTAACGGATTGGTCTATTGCCATTATTCCCACACTTGTTCTTCTTCTGTGATTAGTGTACTGCTGTGCAAATTGAACGGGCTCCCACTCACATTTGTGACAACAGTGTGGGTGAGAAGAGCTTGTACTATGTAGCCGTTACCACAACCATTAACTTGCTTATTGTCACAGGGATAAAGCCAGCTCTTGTATGACAAAAGACAGGGTGTTTCTCTCATCTGTGGTCCAAAGTTTGGATGACTCATTCCACTGCTAACCACCAGAGAGCGTGAGCCATCAAAACCAAAAAATGAGCTTCGTTTTGTTGACAAACAAACCACAAGTCCAAAATGTACATGAATAGACATTATGACTAGATGAGTGTACAATGTATTCTTACACCTGCTGGTTGTTAAACCCTTAAGGTACAGGTGTAAACAATTCTACCAGCATGGTAAAAACATGACGGTCTTCCTTCTTCCTGCTTCATTGGATTGAAAAGGGAACTCTGTATGTTACATTCAGGCTGTACGACCTGCACTCGGTAGTCAGAATGTGGTGATTATTATGTTGTGGTCTAGAATATCATTTAATTGTCAGTCATTGAAATACACTGTGATTAATTGGTATGACTAATGCAAACGGTTTCGATGTGGATGAGGTATGAAGGAAGTGGGACTTGCACCACTTCAACCACATCTTTAATTAAAGTCAAAACGTATGCAGGCCCTGATTGTTTCGTTCTTGAAAGGGCGAGGGCACCAAGGCATTTTCTGCTTGATAAAGGGCACCTCTGAGAGGAAATTTTAAATTTCTATTGGAACATTTCAAGGGCACTAAGGCAATGACATGGGGCAACAGAGGCAATTGCCTCCATTAAGTATCTTGCCTGCATATGGTATACATTGTACACAACATAAATGTATGTCCATTTGTAGACCCCACAGTATACCTCAATGTGTGCATGGACTCATATACGTGTACAGTGTATGCGTAATCCTAGGCCCACAGGCCTCGCCAAGTATTTATCATGCTGAAAAATGAGGACTAACTCCAAGGGGACACTGAGGTCACAACCAGGGCATGTGAGGCAATCTTTACACTCAAGAGGAAAGTTCAGAGAGAGCTGGGTATGGAAAGCTTTGGGCATCCAGGAAATTGTCATTAAAAATGTTTTTAAAATATTTGTCTGCGTTTCAGTTAGTACCGTTATCTGTAAGGCAAGCAGTAAAGAAACACGATACACTTGTTTGTCATAGTTATCATTAAAGTTTGACGCAGCATAAGTTAATAATAGGCAGTTTTTATATAGTGCTTTATCACACCCTATATGGGCGTCTCAGAGCGCTCCATATTTTTTCCCTGCAAGGTATGAGTTATGTTTTGAAGTATGAGACCTGGGTTCCTTTACATAGCACCATGTAACGGTTTACAAGGTGCTGTGGCGCAATCTGCAGCCGATCAAACCAGGAACACGGGGGCGAACCCCTTCTCTTTTCGATAATTGCACTGGGTTCTTTTACGTGCATTACACAACACACGGGACCTACGGCTTTACGTCCCATCCGAAGGACGAAGCAATAATGGTTAAGTGTCTTGCTTAAGGACACAAGTGTCACGACCGGGACTCGAACCCACACTCTGCTGATCAGAAACACCAGAGCTTGAGTCCGGTGTTCTTATCCGCTCGGCCACGACACGCCACTAAGTTGGTTCAGAAGAGAAACAGTGTCAGCCCTGACTGACAGCATGCAATGTGAATTGATTCAATGTGTGTAATGTACGATTTAAATGAAGATACTTGTGGAATTTAATATTAGATGGAAAAATCAATGGCGCCCGTCACTCCATGGTGTGAATACACACACCCAGTCATCACTACGCATAACCACCTGTTACATAGGCTAGACCAAGGTTGGGTCGTCGAGTCATTCACAGAGCATTCAGATTCAGTTTGTTCACCAGGTTCATGTACAATACTAATATGCACAGTACATAATCATTGCTATTTTTTAGCAACGACTTTACCCGCGTTATACTGACTACTCAAATTTGGTTCATATATGATTTTTATGAATTGAATTGCAATTAGTCATTGAGAATTACAAATTTCAACCTATCATAGTCATGAAAATTTTTCAGACAACCTTAAAAAATACTACATGTACAGTAGTGTGTGAATAATTTTACACGAGCAACCATGGAATTACATGTACTGCACTTTTTGGCCCGCACAAATCCATTGGGGATTTCCTGTATACATGTATGTGTTTTCCGCCAATACTGGGCTGCAAATTCGGCCAGTGTTATTTTTTGTCATGCACAACGGTCATCTTTGCCCAATGATGTTGATGCAACCAACTACACAAAACGTCAGTGTGACCTCAGTTTAAGCCAAAGATTATGGAGGACTGAAGGCGCAAGTTGGTGAACTGGAGCTGTATCTATTGTTGGAACGTGAAATACGCATGAGCGCCATTTCAGCAAGCGAATGTTTTGTTATACCATTGGCAGCTATGTCATTGTCTGCACTGATCTATTTTATCAAATGAGTTACTTGCTGAAATGGTAACCAGCGGGATTTCACATTTTCAGCTTGAGTTCTCAATCTTGCACCTTTGGTGCTCTACAATCTTCAGTTAAAGCCAATGCCTAACTCGTACACAAGCGTAAACAAAGTCCCAGTAAAGGCAGAACACACCGATAACAGGGGTGTGAGTGGCCACAAAAAAAAAAAAATGAAAAAGCTAGAAAAAAGCTGAAATTTAAAAAGTTCCCATAGTTTTGTAGAGAGCAGGTGTACAAAACAGCTGAAATTCAGAGTAAAAATCTGAACAAAAAAAAGCTGAAATCAGCTTAAAAAGCTGAATTCTCACACCCCTGTGATAAAGAACACTATATGAAATTAACCTAAAATGGATTGGTCTGTAAAGGTCTCTTGTTTTTTTACTGTGTGGTAGACTTCTCATATTTCTGAGAAGCACTGAGAACAAAAACTGTGGGGACCCATAATAACTTGTTTGTTCCCATTTGTTATAAGGCTGGGTGTACATCATAACCTATACAGGTTAGTCACAGAGGCAGGCATGGTTAATGATTCATTAGTAGTACTGACTGTCATGCAGATGGAATGTCACCAAACACCCAGATTAAAACAGATAACTTTCTCTATGTTATAAATGATTTTCATAGTAGTTGTTTTTAAAATGGATATCTGCCTAAGGGTACCAGCAATTTGTTTGCCTCCTGGGGATTGAGGGGGTGGGGGTTAGGTGGATCTGTTAGCGGAGGGAGATGAGTGTTCACCTATTTACTTCTCACGGACACACATTAAGTTGTAACAAAAATAAATAGGCCTTAAATTGTTTCCGAAGTGCCCAAATTCTAGATTCTAGAAATTTCATGGGTTGATCCAGGGTGATCAAAGAGGGCTCAAACTGGCGAGGTTGGGGAACTACTTTTCTGGATGTACGTAATGCCTCTTTAACTGGAGTACATGTACCTGTTTTTCTGCATACCTGCAAAATTGTAAGATGCCATAACCTTGTAATGTGTGATCATAGGGCACAGGTCTTTCTCAATAGTGTAATACCGAAGAAATTACTTCGTAAGGGGACATAAACTAGTCAACCAACTTGCAAGGCACATGACTTCAACACCCCTTCAGTCAAATAATGTTGGGATACTTGGAGTCATGCAGGCCTACATGTAATTGTACGGGCAGAAAGCACAAAGAATGTCAACAGAATGTAATTCAGATTAACAAAAACAAATTCAATGGTTTCTGAACATTTTACACTCTAAAGACTTCAAATTCCAGATTCAAATTGCATCCAAAGAAAAGGAAGAGAATTTCAGACAGACAATTTGATGATTTTTCTCAAAATCCTTTTAAAAAATTACATTTTTGGTTTCTCTTGTGGCTGAGTCTAAATGAAGATGACTGTTTGGAATTTGAAATGTACAAATTACATTTCTATTGATTGATGACACTCTCTCTCTCCCTTTACTGCCCCTCCTTAGTTAATAATATCTTCAGCCCCACCCATGATAAACCTCATCAAGTACCTTGATCAACTACCATGAGTCACCTCGTAACAACGCTGACTCGTAGCGCTAACTCAATGGGTATGCAGGCATCGGTAAGTGCAGGCACTATAAAGTGCAATATCGTATTGCATTCAATGTTTGTTTTATTATTCGGTTTATTTATTTATAATAAAACAAATGTTGGAATTACAGCTGCCAAAAGCGCCAAAATAAATTCAAACTTACAGCGGTTAAAAGTGTGCAAATAAACAATAAAATTTACACTAATTTAATTTTAAAGATCAAATTGGACAAGAGAAGATAGAACAGCGACACAAGACAGCTAAGGCACGAGACAAGCCGAAGTAGACAAGATGAAAAGAGAAAAGATGAGACGAAAAATGAAGGGAAAAAAATTACAAAAAAGAGTTAGTAAGGAAACTTAAAAATAGTACACATGGAGGTTTAAAAACAACAGGCTGGGTGAGAGGACTAATGAGCATGGACATTGTGGGCAAATGGACATCTTTCTTATGATGAGCAATGTACACTACAGGTCTTGAATAATAAAACTGAATACCTGAAATTTGATCTCAGATTCAGATGTAGATTATTTTATGGGTAATTCAAGAAATTGAAAGGATTTCTAAGGATTGTATTCTTAGCTGCATAGTGTAGATGTGAAGGCGTTTTAAAGCCTTTTTAAAATAGTCCCTCTGCAGTGGTAAAAAAAAAATCTAACCAATGTTCATCAAAATGTGCTATGAAAAACCTTAACATCAGGGCAAAATCAAGGAAAGAGAGAAAAAGGGAATGAGGAGGAAGAGGTACTTACACAAGGACATAGAGTATTCATTATTACTTTTTGTAAAATTATGATTTATACGCTGTTCTGTTATAATATAATATTGTTCAATAATAATTTAATTTATTCACCGCACAAACAGATCCTTGTCATTTTGATTTTTGAAACATGAGTCACATATCATTCAATAATTATGCTACGTATAGGCGCCCATTAAATATGGATAATTATTGGACGCTTCGCAGCGTCATTTCCAAACTAATCATTCATCGCCAGTTTGTCCAAATGAGGCAAGATCATGTCACGGCAGACAAAGTTTGGGTTTATTGTGACCAAATTTTCAATGACAAGGATCTATGGTGAGTTATATAAAACAACTATTGAATGCATTTCGTTCGTGCATTGATGCAGAATAAACTCAGTGAAACTCGTGATTATATGCTGAGACAAAGCACTAATACACATCCAATGTTTTACACCACCAGTAAATAATACATAATGCATACCTCTGTATGTAATTAACCAGGAGATTTTGCCTTGTTTTATTGCAATGTTACGTCTTGTGCGAGTACATTGTACACTGGTATTCATAGAACAATCATAACAGAAATGATTCTGCTTGTTGTGTTTTCATCAGGGCTTTCGCTAAACATTGAAACAAAATACAGTCCCATAAAAAAGGAACTTTGCGTTGATCAATTTATCCTGTGTCGTTGTGGTTTTTTTTTTAGTTTCCCACCATGATATTATGATGTAATTTTGCCATAAACCTTTCAACTATTTCAGTCAATTATGGCTTGACTGGCCTAAAGGTGTAACCCTTTCAGTCAATAAAACCCTGCTCTTGTATTAATTTCACATCAGTTCACTTGCACTTCCTGGGGACAAAAGACCTTATTTGACCTACACAAAACAGACGCACTGAAATTGCGAACAAATGGAGGTTTCTTTATAAACACGTACATGTACATTACTAGTCTTGCATAGAATGAGTTCCTGGAATTTGATCTCAGAGGTAGATTGGGTACTAAAGAAATGGAAAAGCATTTAATTCTACGGATTGTATTTGCTGCTGTTAAATGTAGATTTGTGCGTAGTAGGGTTTGAAACAAATCTTATAAGGAAATGAACCGTAAAACGCAAGCATGACTGACAAAAAAAAGGAAATATCGAAACTAGCTTGGTATTTTTCATTAATTCAAAGGGAAGGGAAACTGTCATTCAAAAAATTATAACAAATAAATAAATTTGTAGAGAAATAAATTGTAAAACCTTTAAGTGATATTATGATTTATGGAATTAGATTTTTGAAAGTGTTTCTCTGCTTTCTACGCCTTGTAATTTTAGACTTATATTTCTTTTATCATGTGCTTTTTTTTAAGTTTTCTGGTTTAAATTTAACTTGTTAATGTCATTTTACCCTTAACATTTAACTTTTTTTTCTAGTGCAATTTTAGTTATGCTGAAGCGACCGACTGCCGCTAGGGGTTATGCTTTCATTGTGGGCATGCCACTACGATCGTGCTCGGTCCCTTCGGTACCTCTCAACCAGTAGTTGTGAATTTGATCATTTTTATTGTAGAATTACTGTTTAATTTTAATTTTAATTTTAATTAGTCTGTTTTTGTTTTTAAACTCTGTGAAGTGCCTAGGGACCCTGTTTGAGTTAAGGGCGCTATATAAAAACTGTCTATTATTATTATATTTACAATGTAAAAAACAAATTCTGGCACTGGAGATTTAATTTTTGTTATTTGTGTTTACTTGTTTCTGAATAAATTTCACAAAAATATGAAAAAATAAATGAAAGATTTCTCGCATCCATCCAAATTTCAAACAATCCCAACATTTTGGACAAGCCTTCGTAGTAAACAGACAAAGATACAAGCAAATGTAAAGACTGTCAGCTAAAATAGACACAGCTATCTTCAAACATTACTATTCTTTAATTTATTTTTTTATTTTAGATGAGTGGGTGTGTATGTGTGTGCAAAACTAAATTTGTAGTGAGTATTTCTAGTAATATTTTAAATCAATACAACAGACTGGGTTACAAACCTGTGTGTCTATTTCTGGTATCCGAACTCGGATGCTGAAATATTCTCCAGCTGAGTCAGCTGAGCCCCCAGAGCTACGAGACTCCACTGAGTTCAGTGATCTCACACTGCCATTGGAAAAGGGTAACTCCATGGTCAGGGCTGTCGTCTGGGCTGCCCTCACCTATAACCAAGGGAAAATAAAATAAAATGTCAACCATCAAGGACACTTTTTTAGTTTACCATTTAACGTCCCACCTATTAAAAAACAGGAAAGAAAAAAAAAATCAAGGACGTTTTAGTTTACTATTGAAGATCCCAACTTTAAAATAATATAAAAAAAACTCATCAAAAACAAGTTATTTTATCGTTAAAGGGTTTTACTTGTGACCAAAAAAAAATAGAATAAAAATTATCAAGAACAAATTCTTTTTATCATTAAAGATAAATGATTTTGTGTAAAAACTTAAAAATTAAAATTATTTCTGTCCATAGACCAACGTACCTGATGCACTGAATATGTCAATTAACGTTATTTAATGTTATCCAAATATTATTCAGGTAGGTGATCATACCAACCATAAACAGAATTGAAAACTACAGAATTTATGTAGAAAATGTCCTCCGACACCAATCAACATTTTGGTGACATTTTCTATGACATTATACAAATTGTGTATGTACCGGTAACCAATCTTTTATTCTATCACACCATCCTCCATTCTTTATAGACCCCAGATCATAGAGAAGATTTAGTTTTAGATTAATTCTTCAATTCCTTTTCCCAGATACATTATAAATAACAGACCGACATTGTCCCTTTACATGGACAGCAAAATCGCACAAAACTACTCCACAAATGATTGAAAATCCCTTACAGTAAAAAAAATACTGCACACCGTTAGTTGGCCTTGTTGAGTAAAAGGACAGGAGTTCAACTAGAAACCAGATGAGGGATGTTTCCTCTCCTTGAAGTGCAAGGTGGTGCCACCCCCCTGCTAGGTTCCAAACCTCACTGGAGGTTAACACCAGGGTCATGGCGACCATATGGTGGAATACAAACTCATTAAATCAACTTGGCTTGTAAGTTGTAGGCCTCTAAATCATGTATGACTGATAGTGATATGCACCATAAATGTGTTTTTTATCAAACTGACATTACATGTGTACTGTGCAATTGTCACCAGGCGCGCTCGGGGGTCTAGTTGTAAGATATCTGCTCTAGAATGTTTTCTTAATTCTTGTGCATCTTTATACTGTGTTATTCATTGAATTTTGTGGAGAGAAATAAAATAATAACAATAATAATATAAGCTTGTTGTGTTAAATTTCCTTGAAAAGGATATACAATAATATGCCTGATAGTAACATCTCAGCTGTACAGGTATTTTTATGCAGATTTCTGAAGTACATACATGTACATACAATACCTCTTCCTGATTGCACTATATAGAGATAAACTAAAATCACCTTCACACACTCTATTTCAGTACACTACTGTTACATTGTAAGTACGGTATATCCACTGTTCAATGCAAAATAATTTGGACAATAAAATGAGTGAATGACTTGCATCACATTATAACAATGAATGCATTTCTTCTTCCTCCATAAATACATACAGTTATATCCCTCCCAGCAACACTAGGCCTAAGAGACAACAATAGCATTTCAATTTCCAGTTATTTTATCGTTAAAGGGTTTTACTTGTGACAAAAAAAATAGAATAAAAATTATCAAGAACAAATTCTTTTTATCATTAAAGATAAATGATTTTGTGTAAAAACTTAAAACTTAAAATTATTTCTGTTCATAGACCAACGTACCTGATGCACTGAATATGTCAATTAACGTTATTTAATGTTATCCAAATATTATTCAGGTAGGTGATCATACCAACCATAAACAGAAATGAAAACTACAGAATTTATGTAGAAAATGTCCTCCGACACCAATCAACATTTTTGTGACATTTTCTATGACATTATACAAATTGTGTATGTACCGGTAACCAATCTTTTATTCTATCACACCATCCTCCATTCTTTATAGACCCCAGATCATAGAGAAGATTTAGTTTTAGATTAATTCTTCAATTCCTTTTCCCAGATACATTATAAATAGCAACAATAGCATTTCAATTTCCAGTCATTCCTGAATTTCCTATATGCTGTAAGATTACTTAGATCAGATGCAAAGCATTATTTACTGAACAATATTCTTCCCCATTTTCTTGGCTCGGAAGATTTAAACCAATTTTTCCTTTTTTGCTTACTGCAGAATCCTGCTCTTACTATCACCATGCGCTGCTTAGGGGCCATATAAAATATGGGAGGGAGGTCCAAAATGTTGATGGTAAGTCAGCCTACCACTTTGGGGGTGGGGCTGCGAGAGGTGTCTACTCTCTGAACAACCTTAGATGTCTTATACCAACTAGACCACCAAGGTTGCCCGGCAGCTAGAGGAAGTTTGAATCCTATACATGTATTTTAGCAGGGGATACCGCAACAATTTAATAGGTGTTCAACTTATACCCGAAGCAAATTTAACATTTATTAAACCTTAAAAATGTTGAAAACTTTGGACAACTCCTCAGGAAATCTTTGCAGGAGTTCTAAGGGAAGTCAAATGTTCATCTTACAAACTCACGAACGAATGCTTTTAAGTAAACTTCCATGAACTGATCTGACACCTTGAAAAGCAAACTTTAATGAAAAATTTACACACTGAATTTTTCACACGTTACCTTGAAGTCAATATCAATCGAATCCCAAGCATACATCCTTGCGTACAATAAGATTCCAGCAGCAATGAGCAAACACCCCCCAAAAATCTCCTTGGTAATCCAATACAGGTAATGAATTCCACACAACACAGCAACCACCTTGCGTGTAATCCTGTGACCTCAAACCCAGGCAAACATTGCTTCAGTCCGGACCCATGTGCACGCAGTTGACAGTGACAGGCAACGTGGGGGGACGCACAGAGTGACAATGCATGCGTAAATGAAAATTGCAACAGCCTAGCAGCAATGCACTCCACGCATCGTTATAACCATTACGTGATAATGAAAACTGCAGATCCACATCACACTGCAGATGCACACACTAATCTACTCCAGCGCCTAGACACATCTATCAAACAGAGCCCTGTTTTCACTCTAAAACCTTACACAAACTGGCTTACGATCATTAGCGAACAAAGAATATGACTATGGATGAGTAGCGTCTGACACATGAGTACAATTAATAACCGTTGTGTGTGTGGCCGAACAGCTGGCCGTCAGAGAGTACTAGGTACATGTACATGTACAACTACCACCAGCAACACATGTTGCACAGAGGGGGCTGCACATTGGTTATCAGTGACTCATTCATAATTACACAGTTGGGGTGCCCCACCAAAACACTGACTATTCATCAAATACTAATCTTAATGAATATTCAAAATGCTAACCGCTGCCCCGATAAAGGACTCGAGTATTAATTACACAACAAGCAATGCAAATTTAAGCAAATATCATTGTCACTTAACTCATAGTCAGCTTGCCCCACCCAACAAATAAATATTCATTACATGGAACTACCGCTGAATCATCAAAGACCCGACAAAATCTGAATATTCATTGGATGCAAATCTTGTCGATTGTCCAGTGCCTCACTTGCGCACATCGAAGTCTGTGTGCCTTACAAAGACAATGAATTTATTTACATATACTTCACATTTTAATATCTTGATGGGTATTGGGTGCAAATAATAATGCAGTACAAGCACTTCATCCTGCAGATCATTTTTATTTTATAACTTGCCTACTGTACATGTACGTCAGACAGAAAAAAAAGAAGAAAAAAAAAACACATGCAAAGGCATTCTGATTGTATGTAGAGTGACAAATTGTAAATATTTAACGTGTGGTGAAATATGTAAATAAACAACTTATCATGCTGAGGGACTTGGACTTTGATCTTGGGAAACACCAGTGGAAGTTGTTAGAGTTTAATGAATATTAACAGTGTTGACAATGCCCGCCCTAATTTCGCTACTTTTAAGCTGTCTATGGATTAAAGCATGATTAAAGAGAGCGTGTATTCATATTTGTTTTGTGTGAACAGTCTGCAATAGTGAGCTGTTTATGAAAGTAAATTTATGTAATTTTTTTTTTTTTTTTTTGGGGGGGGGTCCAAAGAGATTAATGCCCTTTGCTAAGAAACATGCTGCACTAGTAGGGATCCATTCACAACAATGTCAATGACATGGCTAGTGTGGCATTCCCCTGGTAAGCAAGGCATTTCTGTGCTAAGCAGAGGTGCCCTTTATCAAGAAGAGAATGCCTTGGTGCCATTGGCCTTTCAAGAACAAACCAATCGGGCCTGTATTTGCCTGTCTCTGTATAAAGAGGGCGCTGTGCCATTTCATTTCAGTTCAGTGGTTCAAACCAAAAACAGAATACATCAGTTGTATAAATTTTTAGATAAGTGATTTTTTTTTAAGCTTTAGTTTCGACACCCCAAAACGTACACGTTTTCTTCTTGTTTTTCATGATATATTCAGGGTAACATTTTTAACATTAATGTAGAACACTATGAACCATTGTTAACTGTGGTTGTGTGTGCAACTGAGCTAACAAGAATGGAATGTCACCAAACCATAAGAAATGACCTCCTCACTGTAAAAAGTGAACAAATGTCACCATAGAGCAAGGGTGTCACTTCTAATTTATGGAGGCTATGGCTCTCATATTGTACACGTATACATGTGAACTTGGAAGCACTGCTTTCACCAATTGTCTGCAAAATTTTCAACATGCTTGCATTATTTTTAACAAAGAGCACCAATCTCATCGTTGACAAGGGTCTAGACTCAAGAATTTTTTCGACATTGGTTGATATTTGACTCTCTCAAACTTCAATACACGTCAGTTTGATTGATCAGAAGCAAGACTTGGATACCAAAAGATCCCTTTTTCCCCCCACTGAATCATTTTTTTTTTAAAGAAATCTGACTGATTGACCCTGATGTGGCTGGGGCAGTTCTTAAAGGGAAAGCACAATTTTTTTCGGATGATCATCGAATAAATTCTCCAGGTCTGGACTTCCACCGAGTCCACAGAGGCCATGGCCGCTGTTGCCCTGGTCTTGGCCTTGGTACCCCCCCCCCCCCCCCCCCCCGTCAAAGTTTCCCACAGACTTAGAGATTTTCCAAATTTTGTTACTGCAGTAGTGCTCAATATAAACTACATAAATCTGAGTGGGTGCATACATTCCAACCATTCCTTCCAATCTGAAACATTATATTATACAAATTGGTGTCACTAGAATGACAACAACTAAAAATTTCACTACTACATGGCTGATTTGTTTTCCTCTAGCCTTACACTACAGTTATACACTATACAGTTCATTTTGAAACCATTTCCAGCACTTAAAAAAGTTCAACAGGGATCGGATACTTTTCTTAGAATTTTTATGATGTCAATATACCCACTGGAGAAAAAGACGCTCTTGAACAGGTGGGGAGCAGTCTCGGACAACATTTCTCAAATCTGTTATTGTAACTTGAGAAAATGAATTTTATCAGGAAATTGCGTAGTCAGTTACCATAACAACTAAATTAAAGGAACTTTCATTTTGGTGGGTAAACTCACACAGCTAACATGTGACAAATGAAAGAAGTTGCTTAGAAGTGTGGTTTGTGTTTGTTAAGACAGGCTCAGGGTCTGATTTAATTGAGCTGCTTTAGCAGAAAGTGTTGCTTAAAAGTTTTCATCTTAGCCAAACATTAGCATGAAACTGTTTACAGATGGTACATATAACATAGTGTTTCAGGATGGTAACCTTTTGGTGCTAATCAAAATTGTTTTGTGCTTAGCTTAATTTGGTGCTTTAAAAAACCTTAAACAGTCCCTATTCCATCAAACTGTAACAGCAGATTTGTTTGATTTTGTTGGACAGGGGACTTCACGAGTAAACTGATTATGCTTTACATTGGTTCAGGCATACCACCGTAATCAGAGCACCACCATTTGGGTGTTGAGTTACCATATGGTGTTAGATTTTGTTTGAGTGCAAGGAAGGATCCTAGTAAAAAAACTCCAGGGAGTAAGGGTAAGCAGCTCTATGAAATTGGAACCATAGAGCTCCTTGAGCACAATAAGTGGGTAAGCAGAAGAAAATTATGATTACCAGAATAAGGTTACCAGCCAAACTACCAATGCACATGTGCACTTTGTGACTGGTGTCCTCCTCATTCTTGCTTAGCAAAAAATTGCTAAATATTTTCTGCTGAAGCAGCTGTAGGAAATTGGGACCAGGTCTGAACAGGCTTTCTATCCAGACGATTTGCTAGAGGGTTATTTTTTAAGTTTGAGTTGGGGCAATTTTTTTCTGTACCCATAGATTGACTGACTGTACATTATACTTCTACAAAAGCAATAGGGGTTAAGGGTCGTTCAACCATAGAGCAAGTCCTTGCTCTATCGTTCAACAAGTCCCGTAGAATTTGTCTGGAGCATGTACATGTACAGTACAGTAAAAAGTACATGTACTTTATCGCAAACATCCACAGCTACATACAGGTATTAAATGAATTAGTAAAAAATAATAATTTTTTAAACTGATTTATCTAAAAAATATATACATACATGTATATAGTTTTTACCATAAAGTAGAGGGATGCTCTCAATCGTTACACAAAAAACAGAAATGAATGTGAACAAAAACAGAATGTGACCCGTTTTCAAACTGTAAGTTTCAGGTTATTTTTCTCAAGTGAAATATTACCAACTCCTTTAACTTTGCAATTAATGAACTGTAAAACAAAAACAAATCTACTGGTATTGTACGTAAATATTTACTCGTCATGTCAAGCTTGAAAAGGCCTAGATCAAGTGCAAGTACAATGTGTCTACAAAACATTCTGGTATTCTGGTATTCCATGATATCAGATATGCACATGTACCAGCAGATTTGAAAACACTGGGGTCACGTTTTTGGCAGTGAGTGAAAAATGGCATTTTATGTGTTTAGCCTCTAAATAACCAACTAATATTTATAATCAAATTTTGTGTATATTTGGGCAAATTTTTATTTTAACTTTTATACCACACTACTTTTCAGGATTATTTGTACATATATACATGTCGCTAAACGTAACACTGTATCACACTTTTTTAACACCATGAAAACACTGTAGCTTTGTGATCTTGACTTTCACCGATGATGCAGTTTTCCTCTTGAGAAACAAAACAAGTAAAACAAAAAACACTAACTTACATGTTGTATCCAACATATGGCCCATTAAGCCAACACCAACATTTTGTACATACAGTGTATGTACAGCCCCATGCAAAGCATGTTACACGTAGTCTTTTGCGACAGCAGCAAAAGTGAATCCACCAAATTCATGCAAAACTTGAGAAAGGATTTTGGAAGATTAGGGGAGGTATGGATTAACAAAAGGAAATGAAAGGATTATTCATCAGCATTACATACCAGGACCACTTTATACAGCTCTTTGTTTGTGATGTCTTTGGTGTAAGTCCAGGGCTGATTCATGATTCCAACAAGGAAACGAGTAAAACTCAGATCAGTCAAAACCATCCAGCTTCAACAACAGCTCACAAAACAACACCACAGTGGCCCCAAGTACTAATTTGAAGGTTGGAGAACCAATTCAGTTGATTGTTCCCTACTGATGAAATATTTATTTCCTGTGATCAGAACTCCTCAAACATCAGATGAACATGGATTTGTACGTAGCTCTGACGCTTCAGCGTTCAAGATTATCAAACATAAACTCCCTCTGAGGATCTTCACAGCTAAATACCTCTCCCCGCAGCTTCCAATTAGGCTGGCCTATCACCACTCTGGCCTGTTCGTTCCTCCAGTTGTCCAGGGAGCTATTTTTACGTTAGACCAAAATGCTGCGCATTCCTGAGCAATGGATGATACTCCAATAACGGCAATACGAGGAAGATGAAGGAGAAAAAGTTTTGACTTTGGAGTCTTCGTGATTGATGTCTATGGGAACTTCCCAGCTGGCCTCTTCTACTTGTAAACCGCAACTCTAATAAACTGAATAATCAAAGTCTGCTTCTTGGTAGTCACGAAGCTGATAAAACATCAGATTGAACTCTATGTCTGGGGCGTTGGAAGACAATCACTCCCATGCTATGTCAAAAATGCATGCAGAGTTTCATCGCTGAAGAAACGAGAGACTGTGTCCCCAGTGAGGCCTGGTCAAATCCCGACACAAACAAGCATGTGGGGAGAAAGATGTCTTCTTGGTTTGGTGGTGAACTCTTCCAGTCAGCCTGTACTAATGCTGGTTCAAGATTGCACGGGACGTCACAGTAAATACAAACCTCTCAACCATGGATAATAAAAAAAAATGGCACTGCAGTCAGCTGAGCTGGTGATAAAAGTTAAACATCCCAATGAAACAAGCCTTGTTTCTATTTGGTAATGCGGCAGTTTCATACACAATGCTAAGTACGTCTGCACCTTGCCACAAGAATCAGTAATAGCCCCAGTTCCTCTTGCCCGTGCTCCGCCCTGGTTACACCATACATGTAGCTCCTACGGTTACACTATGCAAAACACAGGCTTCACCACCACGGTTTGATTTCTACCAGCTGCATATCTTGTTAGACAGTCATCCCACAAGCCAAGGTTCACAACTACACAAATCAGTAACACAACCCAAACCAGTCTACCAGCTCTACACCCAACCTGCATCCGCCTCTGAACTATCAATGTCTGTGATTACCCACAGAGAGCCAAGGCACTATCACAGCTTGCCTCATCGCAGCCTGCAAACCAACACCAATTGAGTTTTATCCAATTTTCCAGATGAGACCCCCGGAGCAGGGATGGTCCACAAAAAACAATCATCAAAAGATTCAGGGAACTGGTTCCTGTCCTTGAGCATTTGCAAAGTACATGTGTTAATATACAGGCAGGTACACTACAAATCATTAACCTGATAAACAGTCATAAATTTCACAGCTTGATGATGATTTACTTGTGAATTAATAAAAAGGTGATGAAAGATCAGGTGACTGCACAAATTATCCCACACTCTAAGGGGCTAGAACAGCATTGCATGCCTCGCCTACAGGGGACTTTTCCCAATTTTGTTCCATCCCAATGTCCACCCTTGGTATTGGTAACCCCACACCAACTCTAACAGCCTCAGTGAGCACAGCTGGTATCCAGCCTTGTAAGACTTGTAAGGCCCCCCCCCCCCAATCATATCAGGTAGGCATCATATTACTATGGTAACACAAACACAGGGTCACAAGTTAAAGGGCACAAGTAAGAGGGCTTGATATTATTGTTTTTGTGAAGAGTACATTTGTCTCCTTTTAAATTTCAATTTAAAAACAGCATGCAAACAACCTGTGAACATAAAAAAAAATAAAAAATTAAAGTTTATATTTTGTCATGCGCTGCACACATTCAAACCATGTACATCCAGGGCCCATTTTGTTGTGACAATTTTGCTTAAATTTGTTTTGCTAAGTAAGCATAAGCAGGATACCAATCAAATATGGTGCATGTGAAGGTAATCTGGCTGGTAATCTTATTCTGGTAGGCATAGTTTTACTGTGCTTAGCTTCTTTAATGTGCTTAAGCAATGCTATGAAATTGTAAAACATACACAGGGTCACAAGTTAAAGGGTGCAAGTAAGTGGTGATCAAAACTTAGACAGTATTTCAGACGGAACATATTTCCCTGGAGGATTTGTACTGGCGTTAACTTTATAACTGGTGATCTTTGAGACTGAAAGTAATAATTTAAATTCAACAATTACCAAACCTGTGCTTTAAAGTTGCATGGCCCAATTTTCACCAAAAGAAAACACTTTTTAAGAATTTTTTCTCTGAATTAATTTTGACAGATGATTATTTCAAAATGAAAAACATACAAAATATTTTGCATGCAAAATGTCCTGGACAATGCACAAAATACATGCAACATGTAAAACTGTTTCTGGCTGATGGACGTGAGATAATGTCGGGAACCTGACAATAATTCATTTTGAGTTTTTAACAAACTACATGTACCACTTATCATTAGCAGATTTTTTCGTGCAATACCCGAAATGAAAACTTTCTTGAATCTTAATTTCAAGTTTAAATCTAAATTTCCGGGTCAATTCGGCCAAAAATCGGACCTAGCATCTTTAACCGTTTAAAGATATTCCAGTGCTCTTGTTAACGGTCTGCAGGTCTGTGATTTAAACTGCACAGCTGTGCCATGACTTGAGGTGTGGGCAAGTAATAATAAATAAATAGAGTGATCTCTTCACCTTATATTTGGGAAAGCTCCTGGTGAAATCACACATCACCTGAGAAAATCTGAACTATTCTTGACACGGTTTGCCCAGAGGATATTGGCCCGGTCCCAGTGTAAATCATGGCATGATATCAGACCGTAATACACTATGTTGGAAACTAGATTTGTTGTAGCGAGTCACATTGAATTACATGCCTGATATTTCATTCTTGTAAGGGCAAAGCAGACTTCCTAGACAAAAAGTACCTCAAAGAGAGAAATTTGAATTTCTCTTGAAACATTTAAAGGGGCATAAAGGCAATGACCAGGGGCACAAAGACACTTACACCAAGTTGTTTCCTTTTCTTGTTAAACACAGTATGAATTCCATCTCCATATTTGCTTCTTCTGTACACAAATGTAATTTGGAAGTGGTGGTGTTAGAGAGGACGAGGGGTTCTCCTAAAAACAATCTTATAAAGTACTTTCCTTAAAAAGAATTTTGAAAAAAACAATGTGTATTGTTTACAGTCTTGCAAACATGTTCCTCAAACGAGTTCAGGAACGTGTGCAATTAAATGTAATTTGGAAGTGGTGGTGTGAGAGAGGGCGTGGTGTTCCCCTAAAAGCAATCTTGTAAAGTATTTTCCTTAAAAAGAATTACGAAAACAACAATGTGTCTTGTTTGCAGTCTCACATGCATGTTCCTTAAACGAGTTCAGGAACGTGTGCAACACCAATGTAGGCCCACCTTGTACTTTTTTTATGTTATCTGCATTTGTTCTTTGACTTTTGATCCCAATTTTCACAGCAAAGGCTCAGATGGTATTTTCTGTTTATGCTCAGAAATGTTTTCTATTTGTTCTTATCTCGCCTTTTATACTTGACAATAAAAAGTTGACAGCTGTCAATCACAGATTAATTCAACTGAGAAAACCTACTGTAATTGCTAAATGAAGAAACATAATCCTAGTGTGCATGTCAGGATACTAAAGGGACAATTACTGTGAAAAATCAATATCAAAATCCCTATTCAACATAAATGGTGAAGTTCGCACAAGGATTAACTGGTACTCATACTCAAAAACCTGTGGTGGCTACCAGGCATTATTGATCTCTTGTCGACAAATGGTCCCTGTGCGAATTCGGCCAATTTCTAATCTGCCTTCGTTGACCAAAATACCAAATAAACAACTTTAAAAGCCGATCATCACGAATTCCGCTTCATAATGCAATCACTCTGCAATCCCTTAAAAGATCATATTTTAATTACAATCTGAATTACTGACAAAGCCAACCAAACTTCGTCCAAATTCCTCAACACACTGCCAAATAATTACATGGTATAATAAATGTGGATAAACTCATCACATTAGTCCCCCTGGAAAAGGAACTGCAGCCACATAATTATGACAACAATCTGCTATAAAAGTTGTTCGTACACTACATTCCAAATAAATGCACGTTAAATACATGTATGAATACACAAAACAGCAGCATTAAAAGATTAATGTAAGCTTCAGCAATACATTTGGTTTTCTGTTTGCACAAATTTGTTATGAAAATGAAGTGTGTAACATAATATCGTTTGGGATGTTTGGATGTTGAGTCTCTTCAGTCTCTCATGCGGCATGCGAATTTATTTAGCATTAGGCCTGTATTCAATTAAAACTTATGCGGCGTTCTTTTTAGCCATACGAAATTGGGGCATTCAATTTAGCAGAGTAGGCGCAACTAGAGATTTCTGCGAACAGCTACTGCGAATTTGAATGATGTTCGAGTGAATTGTTAAATTGAAAAGTACTCTTTTTTAATTGCATGAGGCAAAACAACAATTGCTTACACATTAAGTGAAATTGAAGTACTGTTTTGTAGAGCTTTCAATTTCACGCGAAATAGGACGGCGCGACATTTAAGTTAGGCCGCTCATCTTTTGAAAATGACCAGGAAAGCCTATATTTAAAGCATCTAGGTATTGCTCTTTAAGACTAACTGCTTGGGCATAAAGTAGTCCGTGGGGTGATGAGAGGTTTTAAGGTTTATGAAGGAGGGGATATAGTACCGGTTATTTATTATCCTGAGCAGGCTCAGGGGGGTTATATAGTACAACCTGTTGCATGTCTTTCATATTTACAGGGGATGAGATTGGGCAAAATAAAGTGCACAGTGCGGTAAACGATGATAACAACATCACAGAAAGTACTGTGCATGTTCAATGTTAACACAGACCAGCTTGGCAGAGAGTGGCAAAGTTCAGACAAGGTCAAGAATTTTGTTTCTCTGATCAAAGCCTGTTTAAAATGAAAACAACTTAAAAGGCACACTGAAGGTTAAACAAACGTCAAGGCAAATACTTGAAAAACATAAAATGTACTGGTATAAGAAGAAAACCAGCAGTTCAGAATTTTGTTGCGGAAACTTACTTTTAAGACTTTCATGTTTGCACAAATTTTAAAACATGATACGTTCCTACAGTTTCATTCCTTTAAAGCCCCAGCTCAACATTGGCAAACTGACTGTTATGCTTCCATTCTTTGCACAAATCAAAATATTTGTAAGAAAACCAACCTGTGAAAATGTCAACTCATTTCGTTGTTTTATTTGAGAAAAAACGTTTAAATGCATTCAGCATTTTTGTACGCATTCCTATTTATTATTTGAAAACGATAACACTTCAGGCAGAAATACTTCAAGGACAGCTTTCTACCATCATTGTCTTTAAAGGCATTGCATACGTTTGGTAATTTGAGCCTACTGTTTGTTTCAAACTAATATAATTGTAGATATATACCATAAAACTAACCTGTGAAAGTTTCATTTCAAAAGGTAGTAGCGTTTTTGAGATTTCGGCGACAAACTAGAACGGTTATTTCACGCCGGAGAACAGTTAGTAAATAGTTTCGACATTTCATATTGTAGTTCGTTGAAAAAGTACTACCGCCCTCCTGTGGTCGTTATCTTAAAAATACCAATATGGGCCGTTTGAAATTGGTTCGTTCGGCCAGCCCGGGGGGTCCGTGTGCCAGCCGTGGCACGGCTTCGTGTAACCCGAAACGGGGTCACGAACTCTCCACTGTGGTTTGGCAGGTCCCATAACATTATGATAATATATGCAGCAGAGCCGACTGACCGCAAGCGGACGTGATGGAGTAAGCTACACACACACACACACACACACACACACACACACACACACACACATCATGTACATTGTGCTGTGTTCTAGGTACCACATGTACAGTACGTATGTGTGTACTGTGGTGAAATTGTGAACTGAGAGTATCTAGGCCAATTTGGTCGCTCGGTAGCTTTTGTAATTGAAAGGGACATGTAATAAACAACGCAGTGTCATGTATAGTAGGCCTACACATTGTGCTCACTGATGTTATCACCGAGGAAATCCAAGCTCAATCAAATCATTTGCTATGTACTGTTTGGTAAATAATCTTTGCGCATGCCCGACTTGTGGTTATCATGAAGCAATAAATCAGTTTATTGCTCCGTGCTAATATTTACAAGAATCATGTTGACTCCTTTTTGAATATGTTTCAAACCGAAAACAAACTTGACCCCCCCCCCCCCAATAAATAATCTATGGCTACGGGACGTAGCCCGTCGACCGGAGTAGTTACCGGCACAAAGGAAAATAGTAATCAACCCATCATGCGTACATCTGGCATGTTCCCCAGACGGAAGGATTTATGGCCCTTTTCGAATCCACAGCTTTGGCTTTGGATTCGGCTTCAGGGTCCGTCCTCTCGTCTGAAGCTGGCCCTGAGCGCGTTCGCAAAGCACGCGCAATTGTCATAACAACCGCGGGGCCAAGCTAGCCTGAGCCGAATCCGGAGCCGAAGCCGTGGTTTCGAAAAGGGCCTACGACCCCAGAGAAACACCTCGAAATAAATGCCCAAATGAAGGGTTCATTCACGGAAGTTCAGTACCAGTCTTGTGTGAATGGTTTATATCATGAGTTTAATTCCTACCTCCATGGTTATATAAACTGAGAAAGTCCCATAACTACTATGTCCAGGTTATGGGACAGATGATGGGTTTAACTGGATCAAAATGGTGTGATTTCTTTGTGTGGAAAACAAATGACTTTCAAGTAGAAGGAACATTCATTGATGATAGACGGTGTATTTAAGGTGTAGATCCATCTCGACTCAAAACCGACTCGACGCACGCCATCTCGACTCAAAACCATCTCGACTCAAAACCATCTCGACTCACAACCGTCACCAACTCGACTCAAAACCATCTCGACGCAAAAACCATCTCGACGCATATTAAAGAATTAAAGATAAAGACAAGTCCGAAAAGAATAGACCAAATAGTTATTTTCAGCTCGGTACTAATTGTAGTTTTTTTTCCTTCTTTTTTTTTTTTTGGGGGGGGGGGATTTTGAAGGACGATGTGTTGTCTTGGGATACCATGACAGTCAAGTCTTGAAGGAACGGTGCAATGTCCCAATTTTTTTTATAGGAAAACAGGACTTGAAAGAAACTGCCCACGCATATATTTTTGTAAATGCAAGTAACGATATACTGTAGGCCTACTTTTAACGCAGATTTGTGGATTTGAAGGTGGTAAAATGTTCTGTTTTTGACCAGTAAACTAGATTGATAAGTTACAAAAGAAATTTAAAGAGAAAATATGCAGCATAATAAATAAAGTTTAATGTAGTGTCAAATTAAATTGCTTAATAATAATAGTTCGTTTAAAAAAAAATGTATTTCTTGTCATCATTACAGGCCAATGCCTACTTGAGAATTATTAACCTTATTTTAGTATATGTCTCAATTTGAAATTAAGCCCATTCAAGTAGTCTATATTGTAAACAATAATATTAGGTGATTCTTCCAATCGATTGTCATGGTACCTGGGCGTGATAGACTTATCCTAGAAACGTGCCGCATCGTTAATCGTTCTACCTGTGGGTATAATCTCCTTGTCGGTAAACTCGCGTAGAGCAATTGTCTTTATTCATTCCATTTATTCAGTTCAATTGGGGTAAAGAATGCAGGTATAACATTGGACGTTTATAGGAAAGCCGATCGTCAGTTACGTTGAGGTGAAAGTAAAATTCTTTCGATATAATTTTTTTTTCTAAAAAGTGGAACGGGATCTGGAATGACAGGCAACAATAAAGGCAAACATTTAAATGTTACAATTGTACTTTTGGCAGCCGTGGTCAGCGTAAATTTCACAAAAATTTCCTCGACATTTCGGATTTGTTCATTTGAAATAATGTTAATAACGATTACAAAATTTATATTGAAATTTGTAACAACATCTTTACAGACGACAAATTATTTTGAGCTTAAATGAACAGGGCCATCAATCATAAAGTGCGTTGGTATTGGTGATGCGTCGAGTTGGTATTGCTGATGCGTCGAGTCGGTTTTGAGTCGAGATGGATTTGAGTCGACTTGACTTGAGTCGAGTCGGTTTTGCGTCGAGATGGTTTTGAGTCGAGATGGATTTGAGTCGAGATGACTGCACACCTGATAGACTATTCATAACTGGCGCGTTTTGTTTCCAGTACTTGCTGCCAGCTTTGTGTGATAACAAGTTGTAATTACTTGAAGATGCATCTCCTGATTTTATACCGAATTGATGGTTAAAAAAGACTGAAACATAAAACTTTTCTTTTTTTTCCCCCTCTACACATTGTGGTTCCCGTTATCATTGAGTAATTCATTCTGGAGCTATTCATGGGCATTTCAGAGGACAATAATCTGAGCCACATACATTGTAAGTCCAAGGAGAGTGTTGTTTCTTTCACAAAAGTAGCCACAAAGTATATTGTGTAATGCATGTGAATTTTGTTTGCGTTCCTGAAAACCATTATTTATAAAAGAAAACAAAACAAAATCAATATACGGGTTTTTTTATTTTTTTTTAAACACACTGTTTATTGACATAAAACAATGAAGAACCACATACAGTAATTGCTTTTGAGTGTGTCGCAGATCCTTCAAGAAACAATTAAGGAATCTAAAATGGCCACAGGGCTCGATAATTTACATGGTGCTACTGCAGAAACTAAGTCCTTTTTTTAGTATTTTGGGGTGCAATGGCATAATTAGTTTATTTTATAATACATGCACATTTTAGGTCAAAGTTTGTGCTGACCAGCACCTGTTTTAAATATGTAGGGGAAATGCCACAGAAAGCCATTTCTTGGAGAAGATACAGAGGTATGGTTCCTTCAATCTATGCCTGCTGTCACTCGTAAGAGTCATGTCACATGATGCAATTTACAGGCAACTGATTCTAGGCTGTCTCCAATAATGATGCAAACGGCCTTTTTTACAGGATTACTTCATAAAATGATGTTCAATGGTTCATGCATAAATATAAAATTATACACTTGACTGTTAGACTTCTACACTGACTTAGAATAATGGCCCTTGAAAATTTGTTACATTACAACAGACTGTCCACATTTGATTAACTGTACCAGCAAGGGAAATTGGTACGAGGCCATCAAACAGATGAAATTTCTTTACGAAAAGCTCACTCTACATGCACATAGAATCTTGCAATGGTCTGCGTCTATTCAGTTTCTTCTTTGGAAAATTGACCACTTTCAGCAGTAAGGAATGGTGGAATAACCAAGCTACATTCAACAGGACAAAGCAGGTACTCTGTTACAAATCCCTTATCTACAATTACCTCTTCTCCAGATTCAAGTAAATTCAATATACAAGACTGCTTGGTGATCTCTTTGTCTGAAATTCCACCAGCATAGAGGTTACTTACAAATGTAACAAGGCCTCCTGCTCCTGGTGATATTCCAATAAGGCATTTAAATGTTTCATGACGTTTGTAATGCGAAAAAAATTCTGAATTTAAATTCAAACTTGACGGTGCTGGCACAAATAGTTCAGTACAGTCTAAAATAACACAAGATTTTGAAAACTGTTTGAAGGCATCTGGAATATGTCGGTCGACCATCTCTCTTGTTGGCCACAAAGGAATACTCCCAAGCACAGCATACAGAAAGTTAGCCCAAGTAATACTAAATCTGCTGACTGTTGAACTAGATATGCCAAATTTATCTCCTAAGTCCTCATCGAATGAACCTTATTTGACCTTATTCAGGAAAAGAAAAAAACTGGTCAATAAGTGGCAGTTCAGACCGAAAGCCAGCACGCATTGATGAACTTTCTCCTCTTTTTGAACACACCACTTGGCTCCATCGGGTCATCGTTGATGCATGAGGAAAAACAAAATTAAAAAATTCCATCAACAGTGTGTATGTTGGAAATGCCGTGTAAATCTATGCAGGATCTTTGGAATACCTTTCCGAAAAATGTCTTTCTGGACGGCATTGTTTATCAAGTTGCTTTCCAGTTGTTCAATTCGTTCCTGCGTGGCCTAAAAGTTTGTCTTCTACAGGGGATGTGATCCAGATGATCATGGTCCGGTAACTTGGTAATGCTTCTCCACACCACAGTCACTCTCCATGTTTCACAGCTGTTGCTGGACACCTGTTAATTGTAAAGAAATTTGTCAATATGACACATAATCTTGACAATTTTAATAATGAAACTTACCCGTACATTTATAGGATTTCAAGCTTTGCATTGTAGAGTAATGATAGCAAAGCTTTAAAAAAAATGGATCAGGAGGGACTTCATGTTATATCTTCATTTTCCCAGGTTTAGTAGCAACCACCCACTAACCCTTTTTTTAAGGGGTGGGGTGGGGGAGAGGCCTTAAAAAGTTGTACAATGCCAAACATACAATTTAGCTAGTGCTTTCAGCACAATGAAGATTTCGAATGAACAGATGCTTTGCATAACTAAGTTGTAAGTCAACACATCCCTAGAAAGAGTTAATTGTGTTCAGTTGATATAAATAAAATACTTACTCTCTGTTTCTTCTAAGTTGCCGCCTTTTAGGAGTTTCCACAGTCCAAGGAAAAATGCTTGGAGCATTTAAGAAGCCTTTTCCCAGTCATTGTGGTTTTTAAACTCATTTTCTTTAAAGTGAGTCGAACAAACATGTGTGCATCTTGTTATCTGAAATTCAAAACATCAAAAATAAAAACAAATTAAGAAAATCAGTAAAGCACCAAGAAAATCCCTGAAAGACCTTAGAATATTCAGAGTTAAAGACCTCCATTCATGTAACTTCTGAGGACATTATATAAAGACTATAACATAAGCAGTTTTGAGTTTGTCAGTTTAGTTCGTCCTTCGTCTATGCCCATGGTTCAATTCAAGATAAGAAGCAATTCAACATCATAAATTTACAAAATTGTCCAGTGAAATCAGGAAAACCCTCAGGGATTCCACCAGACTAATTAGTTGACAATGGTTGAGTCCTATAGTAGTATAACTTATTTGTACAGGCTTTTTATTGTACACTCGACTCCATGAGCCACATGTTCGTGCAGTCTGACCTTACTTAGAACATAGAAGAGAGCAGACATATGGAGTACACTTCCTTCTTCGACGGTATGCGTGCACTAACGTCTGAACGTTACTCACTGTTTAGTAATACTTAGTAAATAAAATAGTATTTAGTAATAAGATAAGAGCGAGTTACAGCCTACTCTAGTTACGAAACGTACCTCCATGGTATGGTTTTAAATAAACATTTTTGACAATGAATGTCTGAGACTTACCTTGAAACTTCATCCAGGATCTGTGCGTATATTCCTAATCCATATCTTTCTCAGAGAGTTAAATTTGGGAACATATGAAACGACAACTCATCCGTCAGGCACACAGCAATGTCAAAATGTGACATGTTTATGAATTACGTAATTCGTGCAATAGAGATCAGCAGTCAGTGGTGACCAAAGATTATACAGCGCCGTAGGCGCAAGATGGGGAACTGGGCCTTTATCTACTGTTGGAAAGTAAATTCGCATTGGTGTTGACTCGCTGTCATTTTTCCAAGACGGCGATTCCGTGTAAGGGCGATCGAACCAGGGGCGAACTGCCCATTCAGAGATCGATCAGCGAAAACGACCAATTAGGAATCAATTTACAAAGCAGTTAATCTTAGACACTTGAGGGCGTTAGTCAATTCGAACGTTCAAAATCTGAGAAGCGTTACCGCCAACAACGCTTCTCAGATTCAAATTTTTGGAGATAAAAAGTGATATATTTTTCCATAACGGCGGTACTTCGAATTGAACGTTTCTCAATATGCATTATACTATCCAAAGCAGCTGTACTTCTTACCAAGTAAGTTTTTATTGCCATAAATTTTCAGAGTCATTACCAAACGTATGCAATGCCTTTAAACCATGTAAGGCATAGATATGTAAACTTGTGAACATTTCTGTTTTTCTTCTTCCCAATGTTGAGCTGGGGCTCAAAACAGGAACTTTCTTTATCAAGACAGAAAGACAGAAGGTCCATTTTAGAGTATTTATGTGTTCTTCACAAGATTTGAATCAAAAGTCTTCCACAACCTTTTCCACGACTTTTGAAAAGTAGGTTTTCAGACATTTCAACTGCCTTTCTTACATTTGACAGTTGATTCCATGAAAACACTAAATGAACAAAATCCTGCAGGGGGTGATACATAAGCACAAGGCTGTGCGTAATCAAGCCAAAATAACTCAATAACCTGAAGATCGGACAAAAACGATCCTTCATTTAAACAGTCACACCTGTGGATGTGTTCAACGGCCCTAACACCAATTTCCTGCCGAGAAAAGAAAAAAAGAGGAACTCTTCCACTTACATTTGTCTTGATTGGGGATACGGACGAACTTGCGTTCATTGGGGAGACAATTTCATCGGTAGAAGATTCACCAATTTCCTCAAAGTTAATTGTTGTCTGCATCTCATCTCGGCAATTTAATTTATCCTCGACGTAAGCTAGTTTGTGGCTGAGAACGTTTATTATTCCTTGGAGATGTATGTATGCGGGATCGGGCCGTCTTCGATGGTATACTGCCGACTTGATCTTGTATTTGTAATAACTTGGTAGAGGTTTGTTGTGCTGGACTCTTTTTGGTTTTTGTTCCTCAGCGGGAAGGGGTTCTTTGGGTGTGGTCCTGATGCTGTTTTGTTTGAAATTTTCAGGATTTTCTGTTGGCGTTGCAAGTTTTGCATCAGTGGGAGCGTTAAAGACTTGTTGAAGTGTTTGATTTAACTGACGGTACGAGGGTTCCTTGGTAGGATGAGTACTGTCAGGAGTGGTTATTCTGCTCTTTGGGCTTGGGACAACGCCATTCCTCGTTAGTGTGTCGTACTGTGGCTCGCTGGGACCGTTACCGACTGTTTTAGGCGTTTGACGAAATTGTCCTGATGATAGTTCAGTGACAGCAGGGGGAACCACAGGTTTACTCCTTCCATTCATTTGGCTCGTTGTTTCACTGCCACTCGTTATCGTTTCATACTGTGCCTCACTGTGAGAGTCACTTACTGTTTGTGGCGCTAGAGTAAACTTCCATGGTGGTTTCAAAACAGGGGGAGTGTGGGGAGGGTAACGTGCAGTTCTGGGCGTGCTCTGATCTCTCATTAGACTTGGCGCACTAGTGAAAGTCTTCATCGTTTGCTTTTGCCTCTCGTTGGGAAGGTAAGAAAATGTTTGGAGCGGATGATTTAATTGTCTTTCCATGGTTTGTGCTATAATAAGGAGTAGAGTTAATCCCTTCTTCAATGTGATGATTCACTTTAAAAGCTGAATCTCTTCATTAAAGCAAAACAAAAAATAAGTCACTCTGAATAACTTCAAGATCAAGGTGGGCTAAACTGGGCATCATTCATTTGGAAGAGGGTCATCACTTCTTCTGAAGTTGGGCATAGGATATTTTAATCTCAACGGACGTGAGGGGCCCTCTTCTTGATAAGGTTTCACTTCCTGCAGAGGAAACCGATTGTGATGATCTTAATAAGACGATCAAGCTTTCCGTTTGTTCATGTTAACATCTTTTGGTGGCATCTTTCCCCTTGGATGTGAAGGCGTTACCAAAGTCAATCAAGAGCCGAAGGTGAGCAGGTTTATGTACGCCCAAATGGAGTTACTTTATAAAGACAGGGGTTTGAAGTAAGAACTGATCTTGTTTCAACATTGAAGTAAAAAAAGAAAAAATAGAAGTGACACCATGATATCTTTAAAACATCTGTTGACATTTATCACGAACACCGTGTCAACTTATTTTGGCTGCAGCGCCATCAAAACACTGGCAAAGCTTCCTTGTTGGTATTACCAGATAATACTGTCGTCCTCCCTCTGGGAATTCAAGATCGACACGTCCCACAGAGAGACAGAATCGCAGCTGCGCTCACTCACTACTTGGATTTCCTCTTGAAAGATACTTCCTTGAGCTGATTGGAATCGAATAGTCTTAATTCATACTGCCCAAAGGCAAACTACAAGCGTCTCTTATAATCCCTTTGTTTTTTTCCCCGAGGAAGAGAGAAGAAATGCTGGAATGATGGCACCAGTTTAAGACTGTCGTTTTTCTTCAAGCAAGATTCTTAAGACAGTTCAAGTCTTCGATGAATACCTTAAAAACATGTCATCAACCATTTTATTTTAGCTTTGTAAAGGCCTAATAATCTGCTCTTTGACTGTCAGGTTTTTTTTTCCCAGGGCAGTCTAACTCTAACACTTTCCTCTTCTGGTTAACAATGGCCAAATAGATTTGGAGATGAAAGCTTGCTGTTCTTGATTTGCATCTTGGTTGTTATCGTTCAGTGGAGCCTGTAGGGAGAAAGAACACAAAAATAACAAAAGGAGTTAATAATTTATGTCATGTCTAGATTTATTATCATATATTAGACATAAAAATTTATAATACTTGACGGTCTTAGTTTCTTTCCCTGTCAATCTAATGTCTACTCTGTCAAGAATAATGTAGAATTTTTAAAGATGTCAAATTTGCATCGGGGATAAAGAATAGTATTTGTGTTTTACCCGCACATCAAAGTGTGTTAAGTCTAGTTGGAAGGCAGGGGTTGTGGGTTCTGGTCCCACCTTAGTGGTGTGCCTGTGGATTTTTTCCCCCACAGAACTCAGGAAAGTACGCTAGTATACGGCGCTTATCACACATCAGTGTATGGGTAAAACGCAAATAATATAATACAGATTGTGAATCACTAATCTTATTGACCAAAGAGAAAGTTCTGCCTTTTTAAAAAAAATATTGTAATTGGATCTGTTCCTGATCAAATGGCCGCGAGAGATAGTTAAATTCAGCATTAACAAAACTTTTAAATTTTAAAGACTAAAAATAAATAAATAAAAACAAAACATATTTGTTATTGAAAGCAATACATGTAGCTGTTTTGGCCAGCTGCGCTGCCGAAATAGCCAACTTCAAAATGAAGTCGATTTGTAAAAAAACAAAGATACACATACAGAGGCATTTTATAAATAAATTTCAAGTATCAAGTGAAAAGGTCTGTGACTCTTGAGTTATATATTTGGATAATTTGAAATTCTAATCAGCTTTGATGAGAACAGAAACAACAAAAGCAAAGTAAATTCCAATCACATTTTGTGTTTATTTTTACAGCAGACTGATCCGAAGAATATTCATTCTAACCCCATCCTGTTTTTGTTGTCCTTTGAAATAGTCTTAAAATTGACACTTAGTGACTACTAAAAGCTGATACTAGACATTTGCAATTCAAATTCTTGAAACTCTAAATTCATCTCCACATACTCTGATACTTTACACAGCGAGGCGAAAGACTAGATGGAGAGAAAAAACTCAAGATCTATGAATAAATTTTCTTTTTTGTAATGTAAGTGGAAGATTTTAATGAATAAAAAGTATTTGTAAAGAAATAAGTTGATGGAGAGTAATTTAAGAGGGATTTACATGTACTGCACTTATTATTAATCAAGAATTTTTGTTCAACCATTAATTTTTTAGAGATGAGATGAAAGCCCTATCATGTTTCAAAGTAACAACAGCATATTTTATATGCGTGGTATGCAGGTGTATTTGGGATCTTTTGTGATGAACAAAAGCAGCTCTGTGCAAATCCGTCAGGAAATATTTGACATTCTTGGTGTTGGATTCTTTTGTTGAACTGTTAAAAAACTGGGTATTATGCATGAGCGGTGAGTGCCCCGGTATGTATTTGAGTATCAATAGGTTTTAAGAATTACTGAAGGCCAGTTTCTCGGAGATCGCACATGTGTGGGGTTTTTTTTTAGTGAAGAAACTATTTCCAATATGTAGGGTGTGTACACAAGATTAAGAAACTATTTTATCACTGGAAAAACTAGTCATTTCTCTCACAAAATGTGTACCAAGCATGCGAAACCATTGTCTTTTCCTGCTACTCTTAAATTGGTTAGTAATTTTTTTGATATTACACTATATAAGATTTACTCATACTAGGTCACTGTTTGGATATCTTTTTAAATTTAAAGGTTTTCTAAAAAAAAAGTGCTAAATCCAAACAAGGTGTAATTTGTTGTCCCAAACATATAAAACACAATTTGAAAGTGGCTTAACTACTGTCTATCCTATCATATCCAGTTGAATTTAAAGATTCACCACTAAAACTAACCGCCTAACAGAAAAATTGTGGAAATGGATGGGAGGGGGGGTAGAAAGGCAAGACTACTTTCCACAACAAAGAACACTCCATTAAAAAAAGGATTAACTTGAATAAATATTGGAGGGCCACCACTGCCAATAATTGGGAAGCGTAGCCAATAACTTTCGTTGTTTCTGTCAAATTTCAGAAGCTACCAGTAGCACCTTAAAAATACCTCTTTAAAGTTGTAAAAAGTTGATTTTGAAAAAGCACAGCGATTTAACAAATTCACTTTTCAAACATTTTCAAGTAATCTCAAATTGCTCCAAAACTTGAATGTGGGATATTTTTAATGTGCTACTGCAAAAGCTCAAATCTTCTTTCGTTTGTAATAATTTCAAATTTGATTTAATTGTAAAGGAAAAGGAATTATGAAGGTACTTACCAAATGTTGGTGTCTGCTCCAGAAGACAGCCTGACTCTGAATTGGATGTTACCCTCTGGTTTCTCAGGAAAACTTTGGTTTTATTATTGCAGTACAAATGCTCTGGGCCAAACTAAAATGTCAGCCAAAGAAAAACGCAGATTCGTCTGCATGGGAGCCGAAGCACAATGGCTTTATTTGAAAGCTGGTCTGTTATTTGTGGCAAGCCATCACATCTCTATTATATACCAAGAAAATGTCCTTGGGAGAAGTAGCGGCGACCGTGTTTGAACAAGTTTGCAAACTAACATGCTCTGCTAATACTTTCCACAATAAAGATCAGTGCAAGGCTTTCACAAGACCTGTTGGTAGTCTGGCAACATTATAACTAAAAATCGGGAACTTCGGGCAAAGCAGACCGTAGACTGACCACTGTTTGATCCTTTGAACCCGTCTGTGGTCTGCTTCCAGTGGACACCAGACCTGATTCAGATTTCAATGGCTTTGAAGTATCAGTGTGTGGTAACAGCATTCCAGTGTTACCAATGTATGGTTTACCTTTTGCCCCATAAAGTTTCCGCTCGAGAGAGCAAGGTTCCAATCCTTTGTCATCCAAACTCAAAGTTAATCAAAGGGGGGACCTATTTGATAAAGGCACTTGGTGATGCTTGTAGTAGGTACATCACTGATGCATATAAATCAGTTACGAACAATGGGCGGTGGGTTTGGGACTGCAACATTAAATCTGGTTGTATTGCTTTTGGTATCACACAGTTCACTGGCTTCGTTGAAAGCATTACCCACAACATTCATGAATAATCGTTCTGTTGTAATTTCTCAGCAAATGCTTTGAGAACAAAATGTCAAAGATTTGAAGGTCCAGGATCAAACTGTCTTAACAGCAAAAACAAGATGAATCATACGAAAACTTACATAATTTCTGATCACCAACTTTGAACATGTACATTATCCTGATCATTACTGTCTCCTGAAAGACCTGAAGTGCAGTATTAACGATATTATTTTATTTCCTGTTACTGGCTCATCAGCAAACCCATTTTCCGTAATTTGAAGTCCTTACTTAAGGAGCAAACAAGCTGAACTAGCAGAAGTCAAATTCCTTGCTTGAGATTGAGAAGCTGCCTCCACAAATGTATGGTTAAATCGAAGAGATGTAAACGATCATGAAGCTTCTCTCAGGAACATCCAGAAAAACGACTGGCTTTGCTCGACGACGCTTTTTCTAGCCTGAACCTCAGGGCTATCCAATTTAACAGCCGTAATGTTGGCTCAACAAGACCCTGCTCCTGCCAACCAGGACATAGAAGTGGTCCTTTATCAAATCTGACAAAGTTCCACTACTCCCTCTGAATAATCGCCTTTTCCTGATTGAGGTCAAACACCCATTCTTCTTAAGTTATCCCACCCTCATCCTCCCCAGGCATCATTGAGACACAAAGTAATCTCAGACAGAATTCCTTACCTCCATCCAACTGAACAAAAAATAGAATAATTTACATCTGAATAAGGTTGGTGGGGAGGCTTACACAGCAATTCCAATGGAGCCTGAAACCAGGAATTCCATAAGACTTATCAGGCCATGTACATGGAGACTTAAAGACATGTTTCTTTAAGTTAATTATAACTAAGGACAAATAAATTTGTGGCCTAGAATCTTACTTGGTACATCACTATGTTTTATGTATTACATTTAAATACAAAAACCAGCAACCCAAAGTGACATTCTGAAATATTATCATCACCAAGAAAATACCCAATCTTAATTTCGGTTTTCTTTGCAAAGACGTTTTAAATACTCTATCAAAAAATATTACTTGCAAATATATAACCACCTTTTTAAATTAAGCTGTATTCTGTAGATTGTTTTTGCTAATATTTTGTAAAAACTTGACAGTCTCAATAACTGGTTTTGTCGGCAAACCAAGGAGTGAACCACCCCTTTTAGAGAGTGACCAGATCCAAGCAAACACCTCATTAACATGAGAAAAGGGGACCGTTGAAATCAAGGGTCTTAGTTCCAGCAGTTTCCATTTCTAAACACCAACAAGTCTTTGCTCTGAGGGTAAACATTGATATAATAAGGTGCTGACAATTTAGTTTCAGTTTAAGCAACAGGACACACTGTGTTGTTGTCACTTGTCAGAGTAATCACACACGCATGTAAAAGCCCCCTTTTCACACTGACGAGCCAATGCCTAGGAAACATAACCCCAGGTAATTCCTGGGCAATTTCAACCCCACAGCATCGCAACCCACGTTTGTTTTACACCCTAGTATGCTGACTCTGGGGTTATCTGACGTTTAAACCCTTCTCCCAAGCAGAAATCCATGTAGCTATGACTGTTTACCTAGGAGTTTGCCAGGGTTAAACAAGTGTAAAAAAGTAAACCAAATTTTCCCGGGAATTTCCCAGGAAATACTTTTAGTGTGAAAGGGCCTTTGGAAAAGAAACAAGTGGGAAGCAGAACGGCAAACTTTTTTTGAGGGGTGAGAGGTGTGGTAAATTGGCGAACTCTTTTCCTGTCCGACCCAGGTAAGTATGAGTCATTTGTTAGACTTTAAATTGGATGCCAACCCCAAACTCTAAAGAGCAAAGGGTCCTTTGCTGACCATGCCAAACAAAACTCCTCCACTTACATTGTTGAAATGTGGATTCCAAACATTGTTGACCCAAATTAGACCATTGTACTGTGCATCAAAAGAAATAGTCTCTCTTTAATAAAAAAGGATTGCCTTGAGGATGCAGCTTTTTAGCATCCTCTGACTCAATGCTTGCTCTAAGAGTGGTGTAGATCATTAGCTCTCTTCAGAAAAAAGGTTCCTTTGAGACTGGGAAGGTGTGAAAACATGACCTGCACTGGAATGCAGACGGGTTGGACTACCCAATGACCACAGTGGTCAAAACCTCAGACCCTTGCTCTGTGCTCTGACAGTGCAACATTCAGTCCACCCACCTTTTTACACAGGAGGGTGATAAAGTCAAATTTGGTCTCACTGAGAAGATGTACAAGTACCATAGATCATGTATTCTCCGATTACAGTGGTCCAGTGACCAAATACCAGCTATTTAAAGTACTTAAGAGAACCAGTCAAAATTCTGTCCAACTTGCTAGTTTATTGCTTCCCACTGCTACATGTAAACCACTTATTTTTCATCTTCAAATTACAAGCCACACGCAGACAACAATGTGGCTAGTCTCTCAAAATAGTCCAGGACAAATCATGCTACAGAACGTCCTTGCCTTAAATGTACCTACATGTACTATAGATGAGGGCCTACATTATGAAAGTAATAAAGTCATTACAAACACTTGTGATTACACATTCAAAAACAAACTCACACATACATTTTTTTAGAACACTGCACACAACTGCTGAACTCTAAGCCAAGTAAAATACGTGGACACATGTAAACTTCAGTTTCTACAACTCAACATGAAGTATACAAATCTCAAGTTCATGTATCTTACCTTTGTTAATTCCTACACAGCGGTCTGCAAACCTTACAAGTCTTGGCTTCCCCTCATAGTGACGATGTCTGTGGAGTCAACAAATAAAGTAGACGTCAAAAGTATAAATAACCGGCTGAACCGGTAAACACCTTGAAAATGCCCCAAATAACGCACACAAAGTGGATTGTTACACAAGAAGAGTCATATCAAATTTTGTTCCTTTTTCTTAATATCAGAGTTTCATTTCCTTATTTGCACAATGATATGATTTATGATTCTTGTCCCACTAAAAAAAAAAAAAATCTTTATCAATAGTGTAAATATCAAGGGTTTGCGAACAATAACATCGAGCAAGAATG
This sequence comes from Marthasterias glacialis, assembly GCA_911728455.2. Lineage (NCBI taxonomy): Eukaryota > Metazoa > Echinodermata > Asteroidea > Forcipulatida > Asteriidae > Marthasterias > Marthasterias glacialis. The sequence goes on from OU452223.1 coordinate 15,558,084, forward strand.
ATTTTATTACACTATCGGATGATGATACATGCACAATGACAGTGAAGTGAAGTGTTTACTAACTCAATAAAGTGCATGTCTACATAATGCGCCACTGAGCAATGTGTGTCTGCATTTAAAGCCCCAGCTCAACATTGGTAAGAAGAAAAACATAAATGTTCACAAATTTACATATACCTTACATGTACATGGTATAAGGATAATGATGGTAGAAAGCTTTCCTTGAAGTATTTCTGCCTGAAGTGATATCGTTTTTAAATAATAAATGAAATAATATCCAAAATTAGTTTTCGTCTCAGTGAGACGAAAACTCTGCCTATAGGAATAAGTACAAAAATGCTGAATGCATTTTTACCGTTTTCTCGCAAATGAGACAACAAAATGAACTGACATTTCCACAGGTTAGTTTTATTACAAATACCTTGATTTGTGCAAAGAATGGAAGCACTTACAGTCAGTTTACCAATGCTGAGCTTGGGCGTTACAGACAAAAAGTAGGCCTACAGTGTCAAAAAAAGGTTTTGACTTATTTCAATCTGAAAGCTCAGTGATTATTAAGTTCATACCGTTCCCAATCCTACAGCGAAATATATAATGTACACTTTTCCGTCTGAAATACAATATTTTATTTCTATTTATTTAATTTCTATTTTTATTTGATTATTACACATCCAACAGCTCAAGTGCCAATAACAGGATGAATATAGGAAAAGAGAAGAAATTTTCAGTTTTAGATGTAGGAGGAAAAACCCCACTGGGGAAAACCCACGCAATCAGGCAGGGACTGAAAACCCAATCCGCATGCATGGCTCCTGTCTAAGGTGGGAAACAAACAGGGGTCACAGAGGTGAATGGCAGGGAAAGAAACCACTGAGCCAACCTGAAGCCCCAATACTTTCAAAGTCAAGGAAAAAAGCATAATTTGGAAGATCTCCAAAATCACAGTGCTTATTTTGACCGCCGCAATCAAAATACAAGTAACCCCAATATGAATTTAACAAAATCCATGAAAAAGCAGGAACTGTTTTTCATTGTTCTCACTACAATGTGACCATCAAACTGAATGGAATACTCACAGGCTTGTTGTATGCCAATTTGTTGGAAACTAAACATAGGATAGAAATTAACTTGCTCTTTCAAAACCAATTATATACCTGTTAAAGACCTTCGTCACAGATCACAAGCGTACTTTCAACATTGCCATTTTGGTGATCACCTCTCCATTCCGATAAGAAAAGTACACAAGGTTCATGTTCATTGTAAATATTTAACAGATTCGAGCAGGAATTTTGTAATCGTTTCCGAAAACTGAAAACTATTCTGTCACTTAATAAATTTACTTACCAACCTTACTTTATAATGAAGATTTTTGAATTTTGAGTTTAAAAAGATTTTATGTGGTAAAACCACACAAAACTTATCAGCAACCTTATGCATATAATTTAGCATAACGCAGAAGATATTTCTTTGCAGTGATTGGCTCAACTCCGCACCGGATAATTGTAACAGTTGCACGCGACTGAAATACGCGCTGGTGATCGCCAAAATTACTGCAAGCGGTCAGTGAGGTTTATACATGAACATACCAATTTATGTACTTAAAGCCCCTTCTCCAGATGCATACATGTACTCCAATATGCCTCAAAATTTACCATATGCTACACTCTAAGAACAAAATACCCAATGTTGCTTAAAATTTTACTCTTTGTGGTGGTAAAAAGGGAACATGGTCGTTAGCGGGGTAAAACGCTACGCAACAGGGGTTGCGTCAAAATTTACTCAATTCCTGTGTAAAACATTTTCCCAACAATGCGTCAAAATGTTGACCCAACTATGTTGTGTCAAACTGTACCCAACTACAGTACCCAATCTTTTGACCCAGCAACATTACCCAACAACGTTGTGTCCTGTATTTACTTAGTAGTTGAGTACTTTAGCCCCAAGAGTGGAGTAAAAATTAAACGTGTTTTTTTTAATAGAACACTTGATTGCATCAACATTTACCTCGACTGAGAAAACTAAAGGGGAGGGGGAGTTCAGTAAAATAAACACTACAACGTTTACCGTCCTAACATTGCTTTTTATTTAATTGATGCACTATTTATCGGAGTGAACTGGTCTTGTACAATCTCTGATTAATCTATGATTAACGATAAGTAGTGACAACGCAATAATCACCTTGCTTAAAACTATATTATATGCGTTATCGTTAAAAATGGTGAAGCAACCCATGCCATACTTTCCTGTCGGTGTAATGTGGTCAATCAGTGTCATAGATTATTAGATTTCCACTGCAGAAATTGACAAGGGTCGAGAGCTTTTCTCTTCCAACAGTGTCCCACATTCCATTGCGATTGAGCACAGTTGGTAACTTCTCTGGTTTACCACTCTCATTGAAGCACTTTGGGCAACGGCTCTACTCTCTACATCAGCATGTGTGTGCCTCAAATTGCCACTGTTGTGGTATTTTGAGGTATGAGTCGGATGCTGAGAACACACTGACAGTAGGAGGGTTTTACTGTACAGTGTGCATGTAGGTCGTATTGTAATGATGACAGGAATTCAAGATCCATGCCCCCCCCCCCCCACAACAGAATCCTCAAAATCCATCTCATGGTTTTGTTTATATTTGAATGATAGATTTTGTCCCATACCACCCTTTCTTACGGTAGGAATCAATTAAATTCAACTCAACCGCACATTTACTTCCACTGTGCTCACAAACTGTTAAAGAACAGGCATAAACAAGTTAACAACAACAACAACATTTAAAGTGTATTGCATCTGTGAAGCTTCGTGATTGTACACACAGAGGCATGGTTCAGGACAAGCCAGGCTTGTAGTGGCTTGAAGTGTACCATGCAGAAGAGAGCAAAGATTCTCACAATTTGGGTGTGAAAGTCATAAGTCCCCATTCTCCAGAAGTTACATCTTTCATATTTTATAATTCAATGATGAATGCCAAAATAAATTAAACTTAATGGTATAGTCATCCCAATTCTAGAATAACATGAACTGCATGGAATAGACCGGGAAGAACAACAACAATCTAATCTAGACTGTTTAGGTACAAAACTTGACCTTGTGTTTATTGATTCTTAAAAATGACATCATTGATCTGGTATCATGGCCACACAATCTGTATATGTACATGTACACCAGCAAAATATCCCTCCAAACACTGAACAATAACTTTTGCAAAGCCAAAAATCTTTCGGTATGTGAATCCATTGATGCGTGTAATACCTAAATGCAGGTCCTTAAACTTAAAATCAAGTACATGTACTTACATACTTGCAACTCAGAAAGTTTTTTTCAATAAGTGTTTGGCTGTTCTGAATCCAGGGGATAATGGTGCATTATGTTGAAAGAGAGTCAGAGTTGAACAACAGAGGGCTCACTGCCCGAAAAGAAGCAAACTTGAACACCTTGTCATGCTTCTGTAATTTGTATTATGTCAGCTCCATCTGTCCCAGCATGAAGTCACACTGCAACAAGGCCGTATCTCAATTCTGCAACAAAGTCTATCTCGCGTGAAAATGCTCAAAGCAACAGCGTTGTATCTCGGCATCCATTGACTTTTGTGTGTACATCCGGGTTATTTTAAGCGAAAATGGCCTTTTGACATCCTGAACCTCGCGTTTCGTGTAATTTGCTATTTTAGGAAATTATCTGACCTCGTTGCACCACCACTACAAATTTTCAGTTCATTTTTGGTAGGGAATTTAATGAAATCTAGATTCAGCATATTTATAAAGGTCAATAAATCAATCTTGAATAAAGTCATTATTATTTACATTTTTCCCTCACATTTTCACCAGATTTGGTCTCAAATTTGTATCTTAGATCAGGGATCCTTGTTTTGAAAGTTTCAACTAATAAACACAACACTTACTGGCGATAAAACTGATACGAGGATTATGATAAATTCAATCCGTTCTGATAAACAAAAATGATGAACCTTCCCATTATGTTGATTTTTGTCAGCAGTTGTATTTTTAAAGCTGTTCATTTTGAATCGAGACCACACCATCCAAGGTTACCACTTAATTAAGCAGCCTGTAAATTAAGTTCACATGAACAGTAAACAAGAAGAGTCCATTTTTCAATGGTACACCATTTTTCAATGGTACAATGCAACGGATGAAGGGGGGAGGGGCTACATGTGTGTAAGTGGGAAAACCTTCAAATGGGATGTGAAAGTTTACCTTGACCCAACAAGTAACAATTGTGGGCAGAATGAGAACGCTGGAAAGATTCTATTAAAATAGATGTGTACGTACATGTATATATGTACATAGTGTACATGTACATGTACAGTCAAGTCTACAGTCAAGTCTCTTCTTTCTGTACAGTACATACGCCTTTGTGCTTCTATACCATCCACTTTGTATTTGAATACAGTAATCTGTAATAATTATGACAGTCAAGTTTGGAATTTCACTGCACTTTAAAGCACTTCTCCCAAAACAACCACTACATGTAGATGATTTGTTGCTTCCACTGACCATGCTGACTGGTCTCTTCACATACAATTTATGCATCTACATCATGTAGCTTTAATCTAAACTGAATTACACAAACCATTTAGCCTTTGAGAAAGACTCAGCTGGGGTCGAAACGTGAGGCCATTAAAATAATTTTGCTTTGAAGATTTTTATTCTTAAAAGCATGTTTTTTTTGTTTTTTTTAAAGACTTTATGTTTAATGTGTTTCACCACCTGAAACTAAGGTACAAACATGTAGTGTGTCATGGCTGAGCAGTCTAGCACTTTGAACACAAGTCATGGGTTCGACTCCCCTTCCTGATCATGAGCAACACACTTACATGTGTATATAATTGCTTCTCATCACCCAGGAGTAAATGGGTACCATTACGGGTAAATGATTGCACCCAGTTGGCTGCCGGTGCTGCATACTCCTAGGGAGTTGAATTGGTTTCAGGATTGATTTAGGCCTAATGACCTTGGCTTGAAAGGCGGAGAAATAAATACATTTTTATTACTGTTTATGCTACAAATCAGGTGACTGATTGATGATCAAACCTCTATACACACATTTGCAATGAATGCTGTAAACAGGAACAGCTACGTCTCACACCTTTGCCGAATAGAACTATTCTATAAAAGATTGACAAATTTCTTCTTGATATTTTAAAAGCTTCATGTTATGAGATGAACCCCAACAGCAGTCATTCCTCTTGCTCAATTGACTGGTCATTTTAAACGGTTTGCCACGTTTCAGACGCGCTTCCAAAACATCACTTCTTCTTCTCACCGCTTCCTTCCTCCCAGGAAACGAGAGTCAGCCTACTGCATTGAGGGCACCCAAATGTTTCCTCTCAAACCATTCTTTACGTCGCCTGTTTAAGAAAATGAGTTTTGTTTCTATGGCGACGTTGCCGGGTCCTGGCTTCCTGCATGCCCTTTGCTTGAGTTTGTGTATGTGCGTGTGAGTGGTTACCATAACGACTACAGTAACTACATTGTTCAACTGGTATCGGCTGGAGGCGGGGGGGGGGGGGGGCGGGGGGCTTACAATGTACTTTTTAAAGAGATGCAACAAGTAAAACACAAAAATGGTTGAGCACAAGAAAGCTGTAATTAGCAGAAACACGTTACCAACCACGTGGTTGGCTATATTAAATGCAGTTTTTTGCAACGTGTTCCCTGCTACATGTATGCTTAGCGAGTAAACAAGATTATGCTTACAGAAGCATGCTGCTTAGCAACTCTGCTCATAAAATTTGGTCCCGACTGATGGGATTATTGATACAAGACTAAAATAGTTTCAGATCATTACTGGGCGAAGATAACATCTTGCCACTCCGGCATTTTTATCTATATATTTATGCTGTGCACAGAAACTCACTTTGTACTTGAAAGATGAAGGTCTTAATCGAGTTGACAAATATTTTTGAAGGGTCTGATATGTCACTCCAATAATCCATCATCAAAACCAATTGAACGACAAATACTCCCACTGGGATTACATGTATGTTATTATTAGAACAATCTGATACACAGAGGCCTGATACTTCATTCTTGTAATCAACAAGACATTTTTTCCAAAGTAAAGGGCACCTGTATTATGTATTAACTTAAGCTTCCACTTTTATGCGGGAAATCTACATTTCTACTGGAACATTTCGAGGTGCACCGACTACAATATCCAGGGGCATGAATGCAAAGTTTGCCTTCATGGCCTCTGTGAAGTACCGGACCTGGATTACATCTCTGCCACTAGCTCCAGCAAGATTGGGAATGAGGATTCTAGAATGAATACAAACAATGCAAACACCATTGCAGCATTGTTGAAAGGAACAAGGACACCTTCCCTGAGAATACTGCACAAAAATTTACATGTAAAACATAATTTACATAAGAGTGTAGGTATGGAAATATTTTTCAGGGGGCACCAATACCTTTGTGAAACTCTAGTAATAACTCATATATTTTATATCCTTGAATTTCTTTTACTTTAATATATTTGATTATGTTTTTATTATTACTTATGTGTATAAATGTAAACTTTTTTTAATATTTGTTTTTATTAAATGATTCCTGTAAGTGGTGGGTCACCGCTGTTGGATATCAAATAAATAAATAAATAATACATGTAGTTTAACATGTCTTATTGTTGATCAATGTTGTGTCATCACTTTTACATCAATATGAGTGGAGTTTAGTAATTTCTGTAAACACTGTACTTTTGTAGAGCCTGTCTAATGTGCACTGACAAGTGGTAGAATGTACACTATGTACATGTATCTTCATTCATTTAATGTACCTTATCTGTGTAAACTGGCTTTTCATGTAAACAAATTAAAGGCAAATTAACTTTATCTGAGGTGATGGGTTGGGTTTACTTCATGCATTAATCAAACAATTCAGGGCACCTGTACGAATTGTATACACATGTAATTAGTCAGATCTTTATGGGATTAAAAAGGAATCCTTGACAATTAGCATGTTGATAGTGAAATCAGAGAGTACAATATAGAAATGAATAAAATGAAAAGGGTTTTGTTTTCCTTGTTCAAAGGCACTGCTCTTACCCAGTTTAAGTTTTACAGGGATAAGAGTGGTTGAAAATGAAAAATCTACAAAACACTGGTGGTGGGTTTGGTGGCTACCAACTCCGCCATTACCCAATGGCAGCTTTCTATACATCAATGTAGATGGGGCTAGCATCTTGGTGGTTTAGTCAAAATACAGTACATGTAGTGTGTTGAGGCTTTAAGAGGGCCTGGATGTATGTAAACGACATTAAAAAAAAAATAAAAAAAAAAAAAAAAAATCTTGAAATCTGGAGAAATCTCATTCTTGGTTTTAACAAAAAATATGAATTTCTACAAAAAGTCATCAGGTTCAGATCTGCAGTCCAGAGCTTGTGGTCTGGAATTTTTCCCAGAAGTTGCACTGTCCCAACATACTTTTTGTTCTTTCGTGTACAGCATGGCGATTGTGCAGAATTGTTTGAAACACAATACAGTGTATTGTATTTCTCTGAACACAGTTGGCATACCAGTAATTTGTTTCATTTCATTCACAAACTGATTTATGTAAGGTACATGTATACGTCCTTGACATACTGTTAGTGCATAGCAAAGACTTAGTGCATTAGGTAAGTGGATACTCATTACTTGCCTGTACGTGTACAAACAGTAAAAAAAAAAAAAAAAAAAAAAAAAAAAAATGGCTTAATGGTTCTTTACCACCTAATCAGCCGAGCCATGCTCCAACTCGATCTATCTTACACAAAGGAAATTTCTATTGTCCAAAACCAACTCCAAAACTTTAGGATACTATTTATTGTTTTAAGTGGGCGTTGCCACCGGAACAGGATTGTCTACTGTGAAGATTATTTAGATTACAAGTATTGTTGAAATTTTTATGTTGCCGACAAACACTGTCAGTCGTTATCATAGGACATAGAAAAGGTTGAAGTTCAACTTAAGTAACTTAACAATACTTGAGTTCACTGAAAAAGTTCGTCTTCAGTCAAACAAGTAAATTGCATGTACAATGTAGGCCAATGATTAATTTTGTGTAAGAAGTTTTGTAAAACGCAAATATTTTAATTATTTTAAAAATTAATTAATTAACTGTTTACTGTTGAAGATTTGTAATGTAAAACGCTATAGGACTATTAAGAATAGAATATTACTATTATTAAGAACAAAGTTTTGTGTCATTTTATTTCATTTTATTTATCAATATCATTTTACTTCCCGCACAGTGCAAAGTTCAAATTTAACTTACTTATTTTTGTTACAAGTTCAACAATTGTCTTTCAATCTGTTCAGAAAAATAAGGGCCTAGAATGCAAATTATAGGCCTACAAAATGTACACACATATAAACATGACACAGTACATGTGCACGTATGCCCCATAAGAAAGGGCAAGGTAGATTTCTTTTCGTGTAAAGGGCACCTTTTTGAGGAAAATTTACTGGAACATTTCATGGGGCACCAAGGAAGTATCCAGGGGCATGTAGGCGATTGCCTCCTTTGCCTACATGAAGTATTAAAGTACATAGAGCCTGCATTGGAGAGCAACAATCCAATAACATTGCCATGTGTTTTAGGCATCACACACTCTGAATAAACACTTCCATTATTCCCTTAAAGAAAACCTGCATGTAGAACCCTGGTAATATTTCGTCAGAGTATTTGAAACCATGGTTTGTGTTCCGACTCTGGCTACGGCTTCACCCTGTCCTCCATTTTGAAACCCCAGTCTACACTAATTACTCAAAATGTCGGAGTGAATACACAGACACTTAGACTTCACTCTTCAAGGGGCCTTGCAGTTTTCACCCGGTAAGGGGCACTTGTATGAGGAAAATGTAAATTTGATTTGGAACTTTGTAAAGGGCACCACAGCAAAAGCACAGGGCACCACAGCAAAAGCACAGGGCATCACGGCAAAAGTACAGGGCACAACAGCAAAAGCTGTGTGTGCCGTGGGCTAATTCGAGGCCAGAATACGTATTCAAGTAAGCCACAGCCAAAGCTAGGTTGCCATGGTTTGTAATGTGTATGCAAGTTATGTCCCAGTGCTTTGACACGCTACAGTCAACAACCAAATACAATGCTCCACTATTAAGGACCCACCATTCAAAGTACAGAATTACTTATAGAAATTTTAGTGTGCCCTCGCTCTTGCTGCACAACAAAGAAATATTGACACAGATCACTGACTTTCCCTCTCATTGCAGAGAAGCAGAATTTTTTCCCACATAGTCATCATGTAGAAAAACAGGATTCTTTTCACAGAACCAGTTACTTTTTGTATTGTACATGTGGGCAGAAAGCCACAGAGTATGGTTAGAGCACACTGGGTTTTTACCAGGGAGGGCGGAAACCAGACCTATATACTCCATGGTTTAAAGAATTGTTACAATTGGTTTTTACGTACATCTACATGTGACCCATGTGGTACAATAAACTTATTCATGTTTTTGACATAGTGACAAATCAGCATTTTGGGGGAAATCAAGGTTTGAATGGTTTTAAAGTTTTTAATCCAAATTCCGGATGGTTTTAGAATTACAGACACGCCCGATCGACGATTCGGCCCAAAAGTAACATTTTGTTTTTGTCATACTGACGAATCCATTCACTGAGTTGGTAACCCTTATTGCTTTGAGTGTGTGACATTACGCTTTGCGTATTGTAAATAGTAGGCCTACCATTTTCTCACTGCGGGCAGAGGGGAGTGATTGTAATTACTATATTTGTACAAAACCTCAAGTTGTTAAATGTTTTGCTATCTCAAACTTCTAATATCTTTGAATTTGGACTAAGGACATCTCTACGACACTCAATGAATTTGATTGGATCATAAAAAGGTATCTGTATAAGTCAAGAATTTCTCATGTTTCGATCATGTACACGTAGGTTTGTATACAACACATGGATGCGAAAACAAGTAATCGCAATTTTAATTTTGGTACTTAGTGATGAATAAGCGGCAAATTAGCATACGCTTGTGCACGAAATCAACATGGGAGCGGATTTGCTTTTTACAAAGTGACAAATAAGTTCAAAACATCTTTGAGAATATTTAAACAGTATATTTTTCCAAAATATAAATGGGTACATGAAAAGACAAATATCCCTTAATACACAGACAAAAATCTGATGAATTTGTTATAAAAAGGAACTGCGAAAAGTAGAAGTTTAAAAGTTGGCCAACTTAAAAGGGTGTCAGGTCACTTCGTACCTTTGCCACTTCGTACCTTGGTCACTTCGTACCTTCAGCAAGGTACGAAGTGACTTTGGACGTTTCGTACCCTGGACGCTTCGTACCCTCAATAGACTTCAGAATTCTATACAGGAGTTATGACAAGTGGGGGTCGTTAATGACCCCATGGGATGCAGTGGGGGTCGTTAATGCCCCGTTGATCCCCGTGCAGTGGCGGCCGCCAAAGTCAAACAAGAAATAACACTTGTGAAAATACACTTAAAAAAAGTCTTTAAAACAAACTCATGCTTACAGAAATTTATAATAGTGTTTGTTTCACACGCTATTGACGCAACACAACGGAGCATAATTCCTGTGTAGAATTCCGGAATCAACACTAACAGATGGTACAAAGTTAATTCTGAAAGGTACGAAGCGTCCAGGGTACGAAACGTCCAAAGTCACTTCGTACCTTGGTGAAGGTACGAAGTGACCAAGGTACGGAGTGGCAAAGGTACGAAGTGACTCGAAACCCTTAAAAGCCACACAGCTTCAATAATTAATACAGCAGGGCAAACTAATTGATGCCGATGGATTTATGAATGATATAAAAAATTACACGACTGTAATTTGATTGAATATGAAACTGTAGATCAGTACATAAAAAGTGTACAGTATATAAAATTGTAACTTTTATTTAGGCCTATACTACTAGTACTACTAGTGTAGTAATAATTAAAATTATCAAAATCTTTAAAAACAAATTCACCATCCGACTGCAACTTCTTCATTCATTATGACCCAAAGAAGTATCTTTATTTTACTAAAAAAACAAACAAGATATGATGATATTTTTGGTCATACTGAGTGAAAAACTGGTGGTTTAATTCTGCATCTTTTCCAAAACAACAAACAAACTAATCAATAGTGTGATTTTTGTAGTTTTACTAGTATTTGTTTAGCCTACTTTATGCTAGTTCAGGCAGTTCAGACAGTAGTGTCAGTTGTCATGGTTGTACGCTACTAAAACTTAAAAGTACTACTTTAAATTACTAGACCCAGTAACTGGGGCGCTGTACTCATTTTTTGTTGTTGAAATTTTGACTTCTGGCTAGTTTATGTTTTTACTGCCGGAGAAATAAAATAAATACTAAATACTAGTCCGACCATCCAATTCCAAGTCAAAATATTTATTTAAAAAAATGAGTTCAGCGCCCCAGTATACTTTACTACGCTACGACCCTACGATTACCAACAAGGCAAGCAATATTTATTTTAGATTCTATAACTATACATTCTAAGGTAAAATGATTTCATTTTTGAACGGCTTAACTCATTCAAAATAGGAAGACGGAACACCACATCAAAATTTAAAACAAATATCACAACTGGTTAAGCGTCATTTACATGGCAATATCGCCAAACATTCAAACGAAACGAACAACAAACTGACGTTAATTGTTACTGTTCAAAAAGTGACTGTTTAAAATGAGTTCTATTTTAATCAAGAAATCTAGCAATATGCAAATAATAGAAACAAAATGACACGACTTACCAGATTGATAAATTGTCGCTTAAAATCTCCACAATCAGAACTTGTGTCTACGTCCAAACTTTTTGACAGGGAAACCCACCGTACTCCACACAAAGTTCAGTGAACAAAATTTCAATGTCACATCATAATATGCCGTGCGCACAATATACCAAACACAGTCGATTCACCTGCGCTGCTAGTCACACGGCCGTTTTGCACCGCTAAGAAACTCAAGGCTGTTACTTTACCAGGGGAAATAAGTTTTAGTTGCTGGCATTTGAGGAAGCTACTTGACTACATTTAGTGCTCGATATGGGTGCATCATTGAGCAGGTGCTCCATGATAATGTAGAAGGGTATAACCCCCTCATGTAGTGTCGTCATTGTTGTCTGGAAATCTCTGGAATTCTTTTGAGGATTTTAGGGGGGTGGGGGTACTTCTGTATAAAAGGGGAAGAGTGTGTTAGAGTATGGGAACGTGTTGTTGTTGGGTTGTCTGTTTGTTTGTTTTTTTGTGATTTTTTTGTTTTGTTTTGTTTTGTTTTTGTTTTGTTTTTTTGTTTTTTTTTCTTTTTGGGGGCATCCCTCTGCCACATATTGGGCATGGTATACTTAAAGCCACAATTCTTTGTTAAACTGACTATAAATACTTCCATTCTTTGCACAAATTAAGATATAGACCAACCTGTGAAAACTTCAGCTCATTTCGTTTCATTTGCGAGAAATTGGTAAAAATGCATCTAGCATTTTTGTACGCATTCTTAGGCAGGGTTTGGTCTCCCATGAGACGAAAATTAATTTTGAATCTTATTTCATTTATTATTCAAAAACGATAACACTTCAGGCAGAAATATATCAAAGAAAGTTTTCTACCATTATTAACTTTATACCGTGTAAGGTATATGTAAATCTGTGGACATTTATGTTTTTCCTTTCTTACCAATGTTGAGCTGGGGCTTTAAACGACTATCTAGAGTCTACTACTAATACTACTAGCAGTGCAGTAATTATTTTGCCATAGGTCCCTTTGGTTGGTGAGCAGTTTGCAACAGCTTACAATTTTTCAGCCATAGATTTCCTAAGAGTAATTTGTTTGATTTGTTTTCTTACCAACCAAACTTAGGCAGTGAGTGACGGCTCTGGCCAGAATTAACGGCTTCGGCACTGAGTGGCTAATGGCCAGATTGTTGACATGGCATACCGTAGTAATCAGTGTCGTCGCTCCATAGCCATAGCCGTAGCCAAAGTCCCCTGATTTTGGACGCTGCCACAATATTTTTCTACTGCAAAACAAAGTCATCATATAACACAATACTAGTGAAATTGGCTTAAAAACACATAATTTTCCGTATTAAAGCCCCAGCTCAACATTGGTAAAGTGTCTGAAAACGCTTCCATTCTTTGCACAAATCAAGATACATGTATTTGTAATAAAACCAACCTGTGAAAATGTCAGCTCATTTGCGAGAAAACGGTGTTTTCAAATGTTTTCAGCATTTTCAGCAAATGTTTTCAGCATTTTTGTACGCATTCCTATAGGCAGAGTTTTCGTCCCACTGAGACAAAAACTAATTTTGGATCTTATTTCGATTATTATTTAAAAACGATAACACTTTAGGCAGAAATATTTCAAGGAAAGTCTTCTACCATCATTATTATTATACCATGTAAGGTATATGTAAATTTGTGAACATTTATGTTTCTTTTCTTACCAACGTTGAGCTGGGGTGTTTTTTAAGTGCTTAATATTTATTTTGATCCCCCACCAAAAAAAAAAAAGCAGAAACAAACAAACAAACAAACAAACAAACAAACAAAAAGGCCCAGTTCAACTTTTTTTAGACACAATGAATAATAAAACAAACCGGGTGGATAAAATCAGGGAATCACATTCCTAATGAAAGTAAATGAATACGTGCTTCTGTGCTAATTTTGTTGGAATTTCGGCATGGCTGCTATAATAATATGAAGCAATTGTTTGTCCCCCAGCACACAATGATAACAACCTCCCAGTTAGTAAAAGAGAGAGAGAGAAAAAACAAACAAGCAAACAAACAACAAACAAACAAACAAACAAACAAACAAACAAACAAACAGAAAATTATTTTGTTTTTGCAGGGACCGACCCGGATTCCTAATCAGCCTGCCGAGCCTGACATGCGTGTGTTGGGCAATGGCATGGACATAACCGGAGGGAACATGTGGTTTGACGTTTACGGTCTACAAATAGGCTTCGTGATGTTCGGGTCCTTGGAACTAATGTATTATCCAGCCTGTATAATTATTGTATACTCAGGGTTTGCGTGACGTGCCTACGATACCAACGCCCAAACCTATCCGTTTCCTCGTAATCACAGTTCATGATTTTAATTAGAAGGCTATTGTCTTCATTCACAACTTCCTGTATAACTGTATTTCACAGAGGTTTGAAGAACTTAAAAAATAATAATAATAATAATAATAATAATAATAATAATAATAATAATAATACAAAAAATTAAATAAATATACCCAGAGCATTTCACTTTAATCTAGCTTCGATAAAAAATAATAAGGAAACGAAACATATGTTTAACCATAAAGGGCGTCACAACACTGAACCATGGAGGCATGCAAAATACAGAATATCGTGACCGATTTGTATTTATTATTGTATTAAAATAACAAATTATGGGCTGACATGAAAAAAATAAAATTATATAAAACTATAGTTAAGCAGTCGGCCGACTCGCCGGATATAAGTTCAGAGAGTGGATAAAACAAAAAAACAAAAACAAATCCGCAGTTTTCAAAACATATTCCACTTCTGCAAATGTGCAAAAGAGAGCACTTCTAGTGATGAGTTTTGAACACTAATTTGCAGGGGGGGGGGGGGGGGTGGGCGGCTTAATTTATTTTAAGGCGCCAAACATAATGAGAATTCCAACCTGCAAGTTTGACGATTTTAAGCAGCAAAAACGTCTTCAGAATAGACTACATACCAATGTTATCGACCTAGTGTCCACAAGAGTCTATTTATTGTTCGTTAAAAGTGTGAGCTCGGTGAGGAATTTCCACACAATAGGCCTGCAAAAGTCATGTTTTGTTTGGCTGAAACTGTTAATAAAATACTTTATTTAAAGACAAACATTTGGACAATGAAGTTCAGCAAACAAGATGTAGGCCTCTATATTACTTTCTTTATGGCAAGAGTTTCCTTGAAAAAGTGCCTTGTTAATAATTATCAAGCCATTTCAAAATGTACACGCTATCGGATGTTTGAACAACGAGTATTTAAACGTTGATGTCTGAAAATCGCGCCCTCTCGTGTTTTTTTTAATGGCCACTTTCATTGTCATGAACGTAGTAGAGCGCCCTCTTGTGATGATTAGTGTAAACTACCCTCTGAAAACAGAGGAGTGGAAACTGCCGAAGAAATATTTTTTCCCTTCCTTTAGATTGGTTCTCAGATCTGGTATAATGTCCGGGTGCATTAGGTGGTACCTGTCCAAGAGGAGAGAACCAACTTTAGATTTGGATTTTAATTTCAGTTTTATAGCATATACCTGCGTAGAACAAAAAATGCAGTTTACTTGACTATTGATTCTTGCAGATGAGTGACATAACATACATAGCAAATACGTTGACAACGCCCACACATGCTTTCAAATATTTCGTGTGGTTTTTCTTACATGAAATACACGTTTTCTTACGCACAATATTTCTTGCTATTTGCGTTCACCTGGTAATTTTACTGTAACGAGAGGCAAAAGTTACCGGTATAACCTTGCTACCGGTTTTCTCAGGTTGACAAACAAAACTGATTGGAGTACTGTGAACGGTTTTCCCCGTTGTCGAATATTGGTTCGAGAAGCGCTACATTTCTACAAAACTTGGTTCACCAAAACAGTACGAAAGTTATGCGGGTTTATGGCATATCTGGAAAATAGTTGTTGCTTTCGAAAACAAATTAAAAGAAAAGTTGACAATAGTGAGTCCATCATCATCAGGCTGCATTCCTCAAACACTCCATTCTCTTCTGTCACCCTGTCACTAATTCTTCTTCAAGTTGCTGTATTCGTAAAAAAATGTATGTGGTAAACAATAGTGAGTACAAATTTTTAAAAGATATGAGGAATCCAGAATTTGATTTTACCGTTTGTGAGCTTCACTCTTGTATCTCAACCCCAGTTTATGAGGGGTGCGGGTTCCAGCTGAAGACAGACAGTCGGCTAGCGGGGCTGGAGGAAGCACCAGGGGTGTTTTCCCCTTCCACGTCACTCCTGGTACACCGAGGCTCTTATCGACAGTGGTCTCTGATGTTTGCATGTCTGTTCCGCAATACGTTGACCAGGATAAACTGTTCAGTTTTCTTGGCCTGTCGTGGTAGCTTGTTGGGATGAGGAAGGGAGGGTAGGTGTCAAGTTGCTGAATGCTCTGAACGGCTGGTAGTCTTAAGGCAGTTCTCTTTGTGACGTCATGGTCTGTATCAGGAAGGGGTGCAGTGATGTGATGGGCTGGTAAAGTTGGCTCTTGTGTTTGGTTGGGTGGGTGCTGCATCTTGTGTTTCAAAATGGCGTCTTGAGACATCAGAGTGGCAACTAAGGACGATGAGCTGCCTTTGTCGTTACTACGAGCAACGATTCCCTCATATCGGTTTGAAAGTCTTCGTCTTGCAGACATCAGCCGTTGCTGCTTTTCTCCCATGGGTGTGGCAATGCTGTGACAGACGATGTCCGTTCGCTCCAGCATCTGGGTTCCGTTGATGTTCTCGATGACGTAACTTGACCCAGGAGGCCAACACGGTCCAATGCCTTCCATAGGCTTGTTGGGTTTGATCTCGAAGTGACGAATAGTGGTCTCGGTGGTTTGCGGGGTGTCATCGGTGGTGACATTATTGGCGACGTCCTCCTCACCCTTGGCGATGTCCTCCTCCTTTTCCTCTTCGTCTTCCTCCTCGTCTCCGTTAAGACGCTCCCCTACATCACCCGTCTGTTCTTCGTCTTCTTCCTTCTCTTGATGATCTTTCTTTGAAAAGTCCGACTTCGCGAGAGGGATGGATGACGTAATAGTCTCAGAAATGTCATCATTGTGTGGTGGGTGTGGCTGAGGCTGTCCCGGTTGTCGTGGCACCAGAGAGGATGCCGTGCTGTAGTTTTGGCGCAGTTTATAATAATCGAGAAATGAATCTTGATAGAGTGTAGACTGGTAGAGTTTCCTGCTCAGCTCCAGCAATGCTTTCTGTGTTGATTTCACGAGTGGCTTCGTCATGAAATGAGTGAAAAGCAAAGAGAACAAATCATAAGATTTTAAAAGGTATTCTAGAAACATTATGTCTACTCCTGAGAATAACCCTAGCTTTTCCCTATCGTGATGTGACAAAATCTCAGTTAATTATTATTTTGATGAAGAAGTATTACTTTCATCAGCTTTTGTAGGATTGTTACGAATTTTTTATGAATATAGCGCCTCTCCTAATGTGAGAAGAACTCGATAAATCTCCACAGAATGCGAAGCAAGCAACAATATTGAAACATAATTGAAAAAAAGGATTCAGTTTTAAGACACACAGTCATTAAAAGGCCCGCTTTAAGATTTGTACAAACAATCTTTTGAATGCAAGTTCTTTATTCTCTAGACACCAGCGACCTAAACACTGACAGACAATTTTTTTTCTTCTGAATGAAGGGACTTCGGCTATACCGCTGCGACCGCAGTGGCTGAAGATGCAACGTTAAAGAAAATATCTTTACAGTGGTCTGACCATAGCCGCCCAACCAAGGTCCCCAAGACAGACGTACTCGTAGATTTTCTCAGCTATCAAAGTCAGTTTTGATTTCGAGTGACTCGGGGTCCCGTTTGCCGATCTTACCTGCGCATTCGGGCTTCTGTAACTATGATGTGGTTCTGAAAATGAGAAGAAGAAAAAACATGTTTTTGGGGTAATTTTAAAATCTGGTTGTCAAGATCATTTTCAAATAAAGCTTGTATACTAACAATGAATTTGACGCAAACCTTTTTCTGTCTGCGTCAGTTCAGGTTTAACTGACGGGAAGACTTCGAAAATAGAGTGGTGTGTCCCGTATGCTCGGCTGTCTGGCCACGGATGCTCGCGCTGCCAGTTCAATCTCAAAGAAGAAGAGAAACACCGATTTGAAATGTTAGGCAACTTTGGTTTAACTCATTTTGTTGATAATTAACTTCATTATTTAGTGGATTTAGTGTTTAGCTCTACGTTTTTATGATTTGAAACCCTAAAGGTTGTTTTAACAACATGTTCTTGTGCATCTTTTGCAATTTGAATTTTCTAAGTCATGGCGAACGGTGATAAAATCAGTTTGTTCAATAACATTATTTAAATCAATGACTCAACATGCAAACATACCTGCTGATATCTGCTTGTAATGGAGCAGGTAGTCTAGAAGAATAAAAAAAAAATAACAAAAATCACAATTAAAAACGAGAATAAACATTTTCTTTAAAGTTTCCTTTTGTAATGTTTGTATTTTTTATACAGAAAATGGCATAAAGAAGACTCACATTTGGTCATTGAGTCGGCATTCGCTGAGATGAAGTTTAGTTAGTCGATACGGTTGAATGTCCGTCAGGCTAAACAGCGGGGTATAAAGACGGGAGTTGGTTTTCATAAAAAGTTCGATTTTTGTACAAATTTATGATTAAAACTGAACAAAAGTCGCATTGTTAAAACGAGTCACAGTAGAGTCAGGGAGGCCTAACAAGGCTTCAGCTTCCATTGCGAATTTTGTAGTCAAATTTACGCTAAAATTATTCACAAGAAATTGTCTTTAGTGCCTGTTTTTCCTACAGAAGAAGTGACATTGTTATTATTAAAAATATATTTTGGCAATTGACACAAGAAATCAACATTAAGGCAGTCAAAATAAGATAAAGCTGTAATTATGATGCAAGGAAATAAGCCGTTGAAAGCGTCCTCATGCTGTCAAAAATACGTTTACTTGGCAGCTGTGGCTGCAGCTGTGGCTGTTGATATGCATTGCTTAAAGACAGCCATAGCGTCCAATGCATGTTATCGTGGCGATCCAGCCGCAGCCATAGTCGCTAGTACGGAAGTCTTACTATTTACTGAATCCACTTCTGTAATGCCTGTGACTTCGTGTAACTTCCAAGTCTCTCACTCGCTGTCGACCACGGAATGACAGGTCACCTACCCCACCGTACTCCGTCAAAGGTCCACCCCAGTACTTCCCACCGAACGGAAGAGCGCTTTGCTGAAACTCTCTAAAAATATCACCATATCGGGTGTATATTCAATTCAGTCAATTGAGTTCATCTCAACAATTATCAAAACATTGTATGTGGTACAGGCACAAAGTCTTTTTTATAGGGAAGTATGTTTTTCGGCTCAGATTTTGATACCAAAACGGAGTAGCTTCGAGCACGTTCCGGTAAAAATAAAGTTATCAATGGTTTTCGTAAGTCTCGTGGGAAAATAACGGTTTTCCCGGTCATTTTCGGCAAAAAGCAGCCTATCTTACATTCATGCCGCCGCATTGAAGCGATTTTGCCTCTTCCGTTGAAACCATCATTCAATTTCACTTTTAGGCATGCGAATGTGTATAGGCCTATTTATGCTCAATTAAACTTATACGGCGGTTTTTAAGCCACGCGAAATAGGCATTCAATTTAGCAGAGTTATAGGCACAACTAGAGATTTCTGCAAAAAGCTGCCGTGAATTCGAATGCCGTTGGAGTGGATTGTTAAATTAATCGCACGAGGCCAATGAACAATTGCTTACACATTAAGTGAAATTGAAATACTGTTTTGATGAGCGTTCAGTTTCGGTCGAAGAATGACCCTACGTTTAATTTGGCCGCTTATTTGCCGAAAATGACCGGGAAAACTTATAATCTAATTTTTTTTTATCTCTCTAAAAATTAGATTGAGAATGAATCTTTACATATTAACTGACGGAGAGCTATGATAGACATGTCTGTAGTTATTTTGTCCGAAGTTTCAGCGTTGTTTTTTCTTCAATTTGAAACTGTTTTTTAGTGAGCAAGAATTACGCACCCGATAGTAGGCAGTGTTACTCTGGGCTCCCTGTACGGAGTGAACAGATCAGTTGACTGAACTGTTCGAGACACGTCAATGATGTCAATGCTTGGTGGTGGCTGTGAACCACGGACGTCATCCACACCTGCTTGAGCCATCGCGACTGCAGGATCCCCATTCGCGATGGCCACGCTCGGAGCAGAGATAGCTTTTTATGCCGATGGAAATATTTGAGTGACGGAACCACGGGATCCTTGGCGAAGCAAGAAATCCCGTCTCAAGAGTGCGACGTGGAAGACAGAGCAGAAAACTCCGCCACATATGCGCTGCAGTGATGAGTTTATGCTAAGTGACCAACCAGCAAAGTTCTTATTGTCACGATGCTCTTTGTCAACACAACAACGAACCTGAACTTAACTTTGTGTGTCATAGCTCATTTGCATAAGATTGTCTTATGGAGATGTGGGCGTGGCTTGATCCACTGCGTCATTTTGACCCATGTTGTTATGAGCGTTGCGCGTCATCTGTTTTGTTGAAATGTCCAGAGCAACGGGGTGTCGCAGTGCTGCGCACCTGACTGGACGCGTTCAATTTTCAGGTGTTGAGGAAATGGCAAATTAGACAAAGAGTTAACGAGAAATTAAAAAAAGTCATTCAGCTTTGGAACCGCAATATACCTGTTTCTTCTTTTTACAAGAGTTACATTTTAAACTCTAAACAAGAAACCTGTAACACACCACGAACTCTGGAACAGTGCTAGAGCTGAAGGCCTTGACGCTTGCATGCGTAATGAGTTTGTGCACATGCAACAAACAGTCCCTGCAGTTCGTTTGGTCAAATTGCTGTTTCGTCACAATGCGACTTTATCTACATAAAAAATCCTATGTGTGTTCGTGTTCGCTTCACCTCCCCCATTCCATGTCCACTACAAGATCTTTCACGCGAAATCAATATAGTACAATAAGTTGTCTTGTCATTACATCACGTTAGCAACTAGTGCTCGACTGTCAACGGATCAGTTTAGTCAGACGGCGTGTGTCGAGAGCGAAGTTCCAATGATCTTCGTTGCCACACCAAATGATTTTGGTACCGAATAATCTGGAGAAAATCTTGTAACTTCTTCATCAACTACAAGGGACTCTACCATCGGTTCCAAAAGACAGGTTTAAGAGAACACTGCACTTTTGGAGACGTTTTGGGTATTTGCTTTTGTAGAATTTGCAGCTTGTGTGTGTGTGTGTGTCTTATGTGTGATTGAAGGCGGCACACGAATGATTACTTCTCTTTCACAAGAATTGAGCAGAATTATCAGCTACAAACACATCGACGCCGGTGCGAACTTATCTTTCCCAACCGAGACCTAGTCATCCCAAGTGTCTGAAACCCCACCCACTAAACCACCGACTATTCACCATGCCTAACTCCGGCTACCAGGGGCTCATCAACCAACATTTCTACGGGGACAACAAGGAGGCTGTCTTTCCTCCCGGTGAGAAGTACGGGCAGTCCAACCTCCCTAACCCAGCCTTCTGGCACGCGTACATCAGGGGCCAGTCGTCCCGGCGGAGCGGCGGGATGCGTGGTGGCAACAAGTATTCCCGACACCTGAACACCCTGGGTGACCCTCTTGCTGGGGTTGGCATATCGTCTTCGTCGCCGGTGAACACCATGATGTGGTCGACCTCCACCAGAGGATCCAGCCCATCGTCTGAGGTAAACTAACGATGGAGGGCACCTGGTTTAAACAAAATTATACAAAACACGAGATACAACCCCATGGCTTTACATTGTTCTGATCTTTTCCGTACATCCAACAAAGTTATATTAGCTCAATCGATCAGAATGAATTTCAATCTAAAACTTTACGACAGCACTTAACAAAAAATGTATGAATATTTTGAAGAGAAAAACATAGCCCACATTTAAAAAGAAATCTCAGCTTATTCAAGGATTTTCACAATAGATATTTGTGTAAATATTCTGACATGATCACACACGGGCAGGTGTAGTCTCGCTCAAGCAGCTGACGAGACTTTGTACCCTAGTGGAGGTAGCGGTTCGTGTCTCAAACAGTTGACATAACCTTGGTTGCCAACCTTTCAACACTAAACTTAATACTATTCCCTTTCCACCGATGAAGACATGTCCTTCAGATTCAAATCAACTCCCGAATCAACCTATTTTTCTTACAACTTGTACACGAGTTCATGTTTGTGTTAGGGTGCCCAACAGGCGACCTTTTGTGAGTGCATTTCCCAAAGCCAAATCATAATTGGTTTTTTTTAAGTGTGTGTGCCTTATTTTACCTAAAATTTAACCTAAGTTAACTGTTTAATTGTCACCACATCTGTTGCCATAGATACCGTATGAAGCACCGCAGCCCCTCACCCACTGCCTCCAAGAAGGAGGGATAAAGACAAATTCCGTGGCCCCCTTCGCCACCCTGGCCAAGCCGACTTGCGGATTCTTCTTCTCCCGCATAACGGACAACAAGAAGCGAAGAACCGGAATCCCGCCCGCAGACCTCGTCAAGTGGAGATATTACATCAAGTAGATTTTGCAAAACAGTTGGACCATTTTGTACATTTTATTTTTGTTCAGTTTTAGTATTCTATGTTTTACTTTTTGGAACACACTTTAACTGGTCTTATTTTAAACACTTTGTTTGTTCGGAATGAATTTATAAATCAATCACTTTTGGAAAATGGGTACTTTTACTCGAGAGACAAACAAGGCAAAGTGAGAAATAATATTATTTCTGCAATATTTCTCTCAAACATACTGTGTTAGTTTTGTAGTTAAAGAACAGGCCTACGCGTACTGCCGCCATGGTCAAGCATCCAGTCACTGTATCAGTAAGAGAGAATCAGAACCTTAACGGCGCCTGACCATTTTCAACTCTCATCTTGTTTTGATACACAATCATAAAGTGTTGTGTATAAACCAAAACTAGTTGCAGCTTCACAAAGATTGAGAATGATGAAGTATAGAGAAACGGCCTGAGCTTAATTTAAGCTCAAACGCAAAGTTGTTCCCGCACACGTCGAAAATCGTGGATGACTGATGCACATAATTACTGTATTTGATAGCAAAGCCTAAATAATTCTCTTCACGACACAACAAGCTTTAGTGTGAAACTGACTTATGAATACACATCTTGATCCGACATGTAGTTGCTAACTTTACCCAATGATTTTCTAAAAAAGTTAGGCCTACTAGGCTTGGTCAAAATTACACAATATCATTTATTGAATAAATGGAAGATGACAACGCATAAATTAAAAAAGCACTTGTATTGCAAAGATTAAGAGAAGCATGTGCACACACAGTGATACCTACACACAGATTTGGTTATGAACATTTTCATTTTGTTTTGACACTATTTTATGATTTGGGTGTAAATAAAGCGGAATGCCTATCTGGCGTTCGAAATAAATTTGTTCCACAACGTTTGGACTCCGAGGTTCGTTATTTCGTGGTACCGTTTGACACCAATAACTTTTTAAATTTGTATACGATTTTGGTCACACGCACCTACGGGACAAAACCTGGGGGAAATACTACGTATTTCACCCCATCCCAAATGTTTTCTGTTTAGTTAACTTACGTCATATTATTAAAATGTTGGAAAGAAAATTATTCGAAGAGGATGAACTTCTCCACAAGAATTCTATTTATACCGGTACGTTATATCTTGTAATACAAACTTTCTGAAAACCATGCAGAAATTGTGGCTAGATCCATGGGCGGATCCATAATATTTTTAGGGGAGCTGAGAATCAAAAGAGATTGTTCAGTTCTACGAAACGCGAAGCCCTTACGGCGTGGGGTCCAGGGCCCGCTTAACGGCCCCGGAAAATCGTTAGCTTCTAGATGCTCTTTGGTGCAATCTGAGATAATTCCCGGTCACTTTTCCCCTTGATTTTGAGCAAAGTTTTTGAAGGAGTGGTAAAAATGTTAATTCCATTTGATTGATTTACTTTTACTGTTTGTAGGCCTGTCTGATTCCGTTCTTCCTCTCCCCTTCTCTCTCTTTCTCCTTTAGTACCCCCAATCGCCAATGAAGTCCCACACCGAAAGATTTGTTTCTATACTCGACCTGAGATATTGAACTCAAACAGTTAAATTTATTCAACCATTTTTCTTCACAGAACAGGTATTTTAAACTTTGCACGCGTGGAGATACAATCTAGAAAGATTTGCGGTAACACAATGTATTATATATATTATATGAAGATAATCTCTCTATTATAAGTTGTGGTGGTTCTGAAAAGAACCGGTGGTATACGAACTCAACGTTTCGAAAAACCATCAGAGGATATTGCTCGAAACACCGAGTCATATGCGTACGAGCCGGTGGGGGGGGGGGGGGGGGGGCGCAATATTGCCCCCAAATTGTGGCAAAACGGTGGTGAAAATTCGGGCAAAGCAAGAAGAAGAAATTAGTATATATCTTTTTTATTAGAAATTGGTATTTGTGTTTTTATCTGTGTAAAATTTCGGGCAAATCAACCCCTCTGCCCCCTTAACCAAATAGTCACAATACACTACCTACTGGTATGCATCGAGTCGTAATACACAGACTGCAGGTTCTTTTCAGAACCCTCACAACCCATAAAAAAGATTATTTTTTTATGTACCTTAGATTCAGTTAAGAAGTGGTTTCGTTTCAACAGGTAGGTACGCTTTACTGGCCTTTTAAGTTAGGACTCCACTTTGAACGCCATAATGCTTGGTATAAAAGCAAAAACTATCAGTTAACCACTTTAGGTATATATTTGATATTCATTTAGTTGTTTGCTGACCGCCTCAAAGTGTTTAGATTGTTGCACACTAGAACCGTATAAACACAACGGGCGACAATGATGTTTGCGGATACTGACACATTAAACATTTAAACCGGCCTTCGTGGCGGGTCTCGCTTACTGCCTTTTGTTTGAACGAATCGTTTGTTGAATTCAACGGGTGTATGAAAAAGTAAACAGTTTCTAAAGAGCATTGAATTTCCAGGGAACAGACGAATAATGTTTGTGGGGTATCCTGTCTTTCTGTCCTTCGATGTAACTAAACCGAGTTTTAGAGGGACAAATAACTACTTGTGTTTCTGCTTTTTTTAGGTAATCTACTGGGATGGGGTGGGATGGGGGTGAAAATAAAACTCTGTTGAGCAAAGATCATTGTTTAGAAGTTGGAGCATCATGCTTTCAATATATAGAATGTTTTCATAATATAAGGATTTTAACGTCCCATACCTCTGATGCTGAAACGACATGGCGGAGGGCCTTCGGGTTCGGATACCCCCACCCCTTGTTTTGACCTTCGTGTTTGTTTATACATTGCAAAAGTATTAATGTCATCAACAGAGGGCGCTATCGTATATCAATACCATGGGTTCCGTTTCCAAACCAAAACGACAACAAAAACCCCGACACTTGTCAGCGCCCTCTTTCGATCATAGTACAATTCTGACCGCTCAACACGCTCTTCATTTTGGAAGTTGGCTTTAAAGGGACATCGCACATACATATTTACACCAATATTTGCGTAAATACTAACGATTTGTGCCCCAAATTTTAAATATTTTCGCCAAGATTGGCGTCAAATTCACGATTTGTATCCCAAGTCGCAAAGATTTACACCAATAGCGGCGTATAAATTTACGATTTGTACCCCAAGTCACAAAAATATTGACGCCGATATTGGGGTACAAATCGTGACTATTTACGTCAATATTGCCGTAAATACTTTATATGTGCGATTTTCCTTTAAAGCCACCATAGTTTTTTTTTTTTTAATATATGAATCATACCATCTCTTTGTAATAGACCGATTGCGCGACCCGCGTCACGTGACCGCTTCTGGGTATAAAATTAATGTAAACACACAAGACGTCCTCCATAGGAAAGTGCAGTACGGTACACGATGATTAATGCGTTTAGTTTATTCGATCGAGGCTTTTCTTGCTCGAAATCTGTGAAAAAATATTCCAGAGTTTGTACCAGAGACCTTCAAGTGGCTGAATAAGGCCAGTAAGGACAGTTCCGGCAAGTCTTGAAAATTGTAAAAGTACCGTATAAATTAATGTGCACGATGTGTACTAGTGCACGACGGAACGTTAGGCCAGACGACCGCTATCACGACACACTTTTCATCACGAAAATTTCAAAGTTTTGAAGCTGAAATCATCCAAAGAAATTGCTTTCCAAAAATGTGTGATTCCTTTGCCTATTTGAAATTTTGCAAGGCTAGGTATTAATGCTCACTTTTCCAACGTTGTTTATCCTTCTTTTTTTTAAAACAGTATTTTAGGCCTACATTACAAACAAAACAACAGGTAGGTGGCTACATAATAGTCCTCAATTTAGTAGAATTCTGTTAAATTATGAAACAGAGACGGTGATTTAAATTAATGCCACAACATACTACTTTAAATAAAGGGGCTGATTAACTAATCACTTAACAAAATTAAAATCGACTGTTTTCGTACTCACTCTGTGTCACGGCATATCTCTTTACACGTATTTTGCCATCAGCTGTATGGCGTTATACCCAGTAGGAGGTCACGTGACCGCATGCAAACATTGTCGCGCAATCAGTCTATACTGTCGATATTTGCTTTTAAAACCAAACGTAGTTTGCTTTTCAAAATCAAAGTTCGTACAATTTTCAAATCGTGTACACTACGCTAAAACACATTAAAATATTGCAACTATGTCAAACCCCTTTTTCAGTTTTTTCTCCTTGAGTCAAAATTTCATTTAAAATGTATTGTTATTTTTCTTCGTCAATGTCTATTGGCTTAACAATCGATTATTTTGTCTGTAAAACATTTTTAATAAAAGTGAGCGATTTTCCGCATAACCACAAGAAAGTATCCCTAAATATAGTTCAGACTTCCTTTATTAGCATTTAAAACATCAATTGCCAAACACATTAAGAAATGCTATAAACTCAATGAATGTAGTTAAAATTAATTGACTGGGGCCCTAGGCCTAAATACAAAAGCTAATTAAGGATCGTAAAAAAAGTACGACTGCATTCATTTACAGACAGTCGACTAAAATACACAGCTTCGAAATTGGAATTCATCAAAATGGATATAGCTATTGAACGGGACAAACTAAACAAACTGCCATTATAGTTTTAATACATAATTGCAAATATTATAATAATTATTTTTTATAATGTCGTTACTATCACAAGATTCTACGTGGGCTTTGGGACCCTTTAATACCTTCCCTCCGTGCAAAGTGAAATTCCAAAAACAATAACGACAAAGGTGTTGAGTAATTTTTCACACGTTCACGGAGTCTCCTGCAAGAGGGACACAAACGTGCAGGGTGGAAATAATATTTTCTCCCCCTGATGAATTTGCATTATTACGGTCCAGACAAGACCGGTCCCGTGGTTATGCATTTGTTTGTTGGCATGGTTATACTGTAACACTGCAAATGAAATTTTCCCATGCGAGTTTTTTAATCAACACGCGTCAAGTTGTGGTCACCCGAGTCGTGACAATGTTGACTACATCCTGTTTGATTCTATAAAACGTGCGTTTTAGCTTTCGAAAAGGATACCCGGCGGTATAATATAGGTTTTACCGGTCACTTTCAGCAAAGATGAACTCAATTTCATTAAAACGCATTCCAATTCACGCATTTCCCCCTATTTCGATCAAACTAGGGTTTGTCATTCTTTTCAATCAGGTTAGTTTCAGACATTCTATTTCATTTGTCGAGAACCACATTTTCACCATTCTTCAGTTGAATTTTTACTACCTATTTATAACTGATGAAACTGAATAGTCGCCCTGCCTCTTGCTCAGTGCGGCTTTAACGAAAAGTTGAAAGATCTTCGCGACCTAATGGATTTAATTGATCATAATTTAACCTGTGAGTGCTGGTTGAAATTGAATTACTGTTGACATTAAATTACTCATTGTGATTGTTGAACAACAACAACGACGACGACGACGACGACAACAACAAAAACAACAATAAAAAAGGGGCGAAAGGGGCATCTGTCATCTGGATTTACGGAAACACGTTGCTGCAAAGTTTAAACTTAACACAAATTTTGTTAAGTCGCTCGAATGACACACTAAGATGTTCGAACGACGACCTAAAACGTTTGAACGAGATAAGTCGTTCAAACAAGACAATAAGCCCACATGGGCTTGTGCCCTGCCGATCTTGCCAAAAATATAACATCGGTCCCTAAAAATAATCCCCCAGTAGCAGGCGGTATGTTTTTCCTCGAAAATTGTGTCTTGGGCCGATCTTTCCCCCTATTATCATAGATAATCATTTTCTTTAGTAACACTGAGGTTGAAATATTTTGTTGTGAAGGGACACTATGGGCAGAGTAGTATACCCACGCCTACAAATATACTGCATGGTCGATAGGTGGCGCCATACAAAGTAATCAACGGCAATCATTTTGGAACGGCCTCAGAGGGGGGTGCATCCCGCCAAAGAGAAGTTCTTTATCAACTCTTGTTCAAATGCTACGTATTGAAAAATACTATAAACACTTACAAGTTTCCCAGCCTTTTGAAATAAACATACAGTTGTTCAGGGCCTAGCCTATACCCAACTACCAAAAATAACCCAATAACCCCAAGAGACAATGTGGGGACCCTATTACAACAACCCCCCTAAGTAACGACTCTCAAATCTGACATTATTTTAAGGTCTACAAACATTTTTGAAGACCTCCAAAATATTAACGAGGGCTCGGCGCATTTAGTCATCCACATGCAGGTGCGTTGCCGGCCTCGAGTGTTTGCCTGTTGCAAAAACACATTCGTCCCTTTTATTATCAAATACAAATTTAAGCTGATGTCATTTTTTGAATACTTTTGAAACACATGGGTATTTAGTGCTTCAAAGTTTTGAAAATTCTTCTTTAAACAATAAAAATAAGGTACACTTCAGGTTTGTTTAATTTATATCATCGCCCCCACATGGCAATGAGGGCCTACACCTGCAGGTTCAGTCTCCGACCAATTAACATTGTGTTTATTAGAGTTCGTGACATTCAAAAGAGTATCTGGCGGTGACCACTTCAGAGGTTGAGGTGCAAAGCTGCACCAGATATCAGACTAATGGGCATTCTTTCACGGCTATTCCATAACAACCAATAAACAACTCTTCAAACCCCGCCCCCTCCCTCCCCTTGCACCACCAGATGACCTCTCAAGTTGGTAGGTCACGAGTTGACTCGTAAAGAGAAGTGTATTTTCAGAGATAGATTCATTCCGGTGTGGAAGGAGATTCTGTCCGGCAGGAGATTCTGTCCGAGCATACGGCGAATTGTGTACTAACTCCTTCTGATAGCGCCCTCTTTTGAATAAACTCCTCCAGCCCACGTTAATTTACCGTATGGTGGCCACATTACCCGGAGGACAGAATACCCCATGACACCAACCCAATGCACCCAAAAACACAAACCAACCTAGAAATTTATGTTGTTTGTGTTTTAACACAAAGATAAAATGTTTCCGGACAAAAATGTAACTGTACTTCGACCAAACATATTGCCGAAATACCGGTACCACTTCACTACCAACGGAATAACACACCTTTTCCTTTCCAACAATTTTAAAACCACTGTTATTACAATTTTAATGTCGCCTCCCAAGTTTTGAATACTTTTGGACACATTGCTTTCAAATCTCATAAAATGTTGCTGTTTGGAACAGCTCCGTATCCTTTTTCAGCGTTGTTCGTGTAATAAAACCCCGAAGTGTGAGCAGTGATTAAAAACAACAACAACATACATTTTGCCTCTGGAAATACAACCAGCGGAACCACACTCCACATAGAAACATACGGTCCGCCATTTTGTGGAGTCCATTAATTTGGTTCTATACATGGCGGACCGTGTTCTGTCACAAAATTGAACAAAAACCACACAATTTCAAGGGATATTTATGTGAATCATTATACATGTATTCTATCCAACATATTTATTTTATAACAGACGTTTTTATAGCCCAAAAGCGCCCAATCCGAAGGCAACGTAGCATGTTTCTTCCACCTCATCAACTCTTTGCCAGGTTTTAAAAACATTGTGCGCGCATTCCGGAAGCGAAGTCTCTGTTCAGTCATAAGCCTTCATACGACATTTATAAATCATAAAAAGTACAACCACAAACTGTTCATTCTGTCCCAAAATCTCCCCAAATGCAGGGAGAAAAATTGAGCTATCAGACAGGGATTGTTGCAATTCATTCAATTTAATTGAACATTTATTTCCATTATTCAACTATATATATCAACTCCGGATGAAGAACTCTGCATATTTTAAACAAACATTTTCAGACAAACACGCTTCTTACTAATAACATTTGAATTTTAAATTCTAACTCACAAGAAACCGTTTAATAACACACCAAAATGAAGTAAAATATTAATATACTACAGTTAGTCGGTCATACCTCTACACTACTGATGAGTTCATCATTATGCACCAGACTGACTTCTGTCGATAGGCCCTACTTAATTCTTTTCAGAATATGTTGCTTTAAATAACGTAAAATTAGAAAAGAGGTTACTGCTCTTTTAATCCCAATTATATATTGATTTTTTTTTATTTTTTAGAAATGAGCCCCTTTTCATTCTGTTTCATTCAAGACTACTTTTTCACCATTCTTCAGTTGAATTTCTACTACTTTTTTAAAACCTATTTTTACCTATTTTAACCATTGATGAAATTGAATGGTTCACCAGCCTCTGGCTGTTGGCTTTTGCGAAATTTAATGATCTTTGCGACCTAATTAACTTGATTGATCTTATTTGACCAGCGAATACTAAACTGTTGAAATTGAATTAGGCCTATACTCCACTTGACTGTTGAATGCTAATGCAAGGGAGCATTCATTTACACACGGAATTGAATGAGCATTTTTTTTTTATTTGCCGGGGAAACCTAGCAATATTTAAATTTAATGTCCTAATATTCATGATCACACAATGCCATGTTGTATGTACCTATACACAATTGAAACTGCAGCTGTTTTAAAAATCATGTCATTTTATCTAGACAAGACAAATTGTAGATGATGTAAGCCAAATTCATGATTACTCAGTGTGTTCGGTTTTCATTTTTTTTTTTTCAAATGTATTTTTTCCCTCTCCATTATTACATCCAACAATGTACCGTATTGATATATTCTGATAATCGAAAATGCACCTGTTCTCAACTAATGACCTTTTATTCCCTCTTCCATGAACATGAAGTAACAAATTAGCCACTGTCTGGAGGAAACCAAAAACTAGTTATTTCGAAGAAACCGTCATACAAAAATACAGCATTAATCTTTAAAACAGAACGGGAATCGTATGAGACAAAATCTCAAATACGTTCACTAAAAAACTTGTGGAAGATATTGTTAATTTCTTTAATTAAACGAAGAAATCCCCCCACACACACACAGGACAGGCTCTTGTATTAAACCTCCGGACGATACAAACAGATTTGGGAGCGAATGAGCAGTAATTCTCAATCAGCCTGATCCATAAATCCACAAAGACCTGTTGACGAAGACCGATATTCTGCCCGTGCGTCACAAAGCGTGAGCTATGAACAGGGCGCGATATCTCAAGAGGTATATTGGCGATCAAAGTACCGTAAAACCTCATGGGAGTTCCAGATAACAAGTACTGATATATTTAAAGACAAGTACAGTTGTTTAGAAAAAACATCCCGTATCCCGTAGTCCCTAAGAGACAAAACCTCCGTGTCTAATCTAATTAGAAATTATAAGTACTTTTTTGAGATTATATTCAGTTAGTTTAGTCAGCAGTTTTTCATCTTCAACACAATGAAACATTCGAAATAGATAATAAAAAATAAAAAAATAAAAAAAAAATATGAATGAGAATATTTCAGCTGTTTATGCTTCCGAATTGCTCATTGATAATATCCATGTTTTTATTGTTAAGTTGAGTGGCTAAAATCCACAGTAGCATTGTGACGTCAAATATAGAAAAATACTTGAGATGTAAACACTTCATTCTTCAAAGCAAGTCAATTTTTTCAAGAGAATGAAATCAATTTATACACAAAAACAATGTCTTGAGGTTGAATTGTTTATTTACCTTACAATACGGGTCAGTATTATTGATGTTTTACCCATACACCGATGTGTGTTAAGCACTACATACTCAGTACTTTCCCGAGTGCAGTGAAAATAAATATCCACAGGCATGTTGCTCTGGTGGGATTCGAACCTATGACCTTTGCCATTCTAGAGCAGATGCCTTACCACCGAGACTGCCCGGTAGCCAGAGGCCGTTCGAATACGGGTAAGATATCAGCCACAACCCTTAAACTAAAGCATGTTGTAAACAATAAACATCATTTGTGACCTTTTCCCCCCGTAGTTTTTTATTCTTAACTCATTGATTCATTGAGCAACATTTTACAAACAACAGCAGATGTATGAAACATTTTATAACAAACACGCATAAAAACAACTATTTATTCAAGTTAAACACAAAACCTCACTCATTTGCCCTAATCATATTATTAGATGCAGCTAAATCAATAAATAAAATCTCCTCATTAGTACAAATCCAGGGTTCATTCGTGAAAGACAAATGTTATGGCTGGATATTGTTAACATCCATCTCCTTTTGAGACAAACTTTCAATCCTCCAGAGAAACGCATGCATACATCTCTTTCTGAATTCCTGTTAAAGTTGAGAAAATAGCATTTGAAGACCTGAAAAAATCACCGTTGCTTAGCTCGACTGCCACAAGCGAAAAAAGCCAGACAATTATTGATTTTTTAAATATCTTGACGTCTTTTACGATGTAAGATTGTTGCAATTCAGTTATTGAATTGTTTTATACCTGTGATGACAATTGTGAATGAACCTTTTATCTATCTATCTATCTATCAGGATATGCCCAGCATCCTCAACGTTATTCGGGTGTTTTCACTAAAATTAGACAATTTTTGATGAAATTTTCACAGGTTGCTTGTATGGTGTTTACTGCAATCAAAATGCCAGGAATGAATACTCGGCCAAACACCACTGATCAACTATCCCACCTTTAATAAGCACATTCAAACAGCGTTTTGACATTATGCAGGGCGCTCTACGGCCCAGCCCGTGGATTTGTTTTTCCTGTAACCGAAGGATCTCCAGGGTATCTTAATTTGCATCAGTTTTCTGATTGCTTCTGGGCTTGGGTGACACGATGTAAGAATGCCTGTTTGGAAAAAAGCAACAAGGAGGGGGACTTTGCGGCATTCAGATTCATTTTACAGGAACTGTTTGCTCCCGCTTTAGGCCAGACCTATATGGTGGTTTTCAAGTTTAGTTCAGATAATAAATCTATTGACTAGAGTAAAGGGCACGTTGGTTTCGACGTCTCACTTTGATCTCAATTCTAAAACTAGTAGACCGCTCTCAGTAAGAGCCGCTCTGCAATAAAATGGTTTAATTTTTAAATTCATTCGAGACATTGGGCACAGGGGATAAACTGAAGACCCCCTGCACAAGGGGCCCATATTGCCTAAGTGTAGTTTAAGGACGGCAGGCGTGAAGAAATGATGTACATGTACATGTAGCCCTGTGGGTTTTTTCCCCCAGTGTACATGTATGTGCAAGTTACCTGTAGGATATTTGTTGCGCACGTATGTGTCTTGGGGTCGATTTCACAAAGCACTAAGATTCATCTTAAGATGAGTTGTCAGTATTACCATAGTAATTTGTATTGTGACATCACACTTTGCTTCGCAACTAAGAGTGATTCGCAGTTAAGATCAATCTTAGCTCTTTGTGAAATCGACCCTTGAACACATTTTGAAAGAAGTTATGGACAGTTTGTGTGATTTTTTATTTATTAATTTTTTTCATACTAACATTTTCTTGGATCGAAAAACTCAAAACAGAATACCTTACAAGTTACAAATACTTTGGTCCATGTACACTGTACTTAGCACCACCTGAACTTTGGGGTGAAATGCGATGATTCTTTAGCCTATAATATGAACTTAAATGCAGTCTAACACAGCATTACAATTTGTAAATCTACCATTATTAAATGCGAGGGGGGGGGGGGTTGGTGGATGGGAGTGCATTTTTCTACTCATCCAGACACATTGGGAAGCCCTTCTTTTTCAAGACCTCTGATGACCTAATAATCTTAAACAAATTTCAAACTGAATACAACCCCTTTCATTTAACACTGCACCATGTATTACACGCTTAAATCCTAATATTTTTTATCAGCGTTGGAAGATTTCTTAAGTATGTGAGGTCAAGAATGTTAACATCACCAACCTGTATAAGGGAGGTCAAAAGTATTTGGTTGAATGCCCCCTTGAAGGGCTACCATTTTTGCCAAACCTCATTTTAACCTTACTTTAGAAAGCGCCCTATGGTATCATCTTCCTCTAACTGTACATGTATGCCGGACCAGATTTTATGGCTCAGCTTCAAGGGGCTGTGTCGTCATGATTATAGCAGTAAATGGAATAACCCGGTTACTACGCGTGCATGCGTGTGGTCACATCACAGTTTGACAAAGACGGCACCCTTTGTGATTTGACTGCAAGCGCGAGCATGTGCAGTATCTTGGATGAGAGTTAATCGTTCCATAAACAGCCACAGGCCTGCTACAACCATGACGACACAGCCCCTTTAATACGGTATCTGTGAAAAATCCACGAGTAACCCAAGTGTATTTCACAGGTTCACAAATAAAGTTTACTTTATACATTGCCAAAGCATTTTCATTTACACAGCTCGCGCAAATATTTGGCGCTAACCCTGTCAGTGGAGACTGATGACGGTACGTGTACATGTAGGTCCAGAATTGTGCGGGATGTGGAGCCATGAAATTGGGCCTATATTAGATCCAGAAGAACACTCTTCCTCAGTAAATGTTGATGATGACGAGCTGCATGAAGGGCTTCATCTACAGGACCTGTTCAGAATGGATATCCTATGTACTGTTGTATAACCATCACATCAGATGAGCTTTGATGATGTCGTTCATCATATGAAAATTGATCTGGGCAAAATGTGGTAAAGTTTTTCGCACTACTAGTACTAGCAGAACTGTAAGAGTTTTTAAAGGGCAAGCAGTTGTACAAGGCAAGGCCAAAATTTTTTTCAATATTCCTCCGAATATCTCTGAGAGTGAGAACATTCCTCAGTTAGTTCTGTTAACATCGGCACAACTTTCACCCTCTACATCCTTCTGTTCGTTCTGGAGGAGTTTAAGTTTGTCAGCTAGAGCCTCTCCGAATGTGAGTCTGTACTGGGGGCTGTGCTTGTCCAGCAGGGCATAGATTGTCTCATAATATGTCAACGTCTTGTCCGCATCTTGGATGGAATCAAATGTGGAGCCAACAATCTGAGGAGAAGGAAACCAATGTTTGTTTTTCTCATAAATCTGTGATAGAAATATTCAAGCCAGGATGGTAACAATTCATATAGAGTGAACTGCAATGTAAATTACAGCAAAGTTTCCTGATTGGACAATACTCATTGGTAGAGCTCCACTCTGGGTAAAAGTATACCCCGATCGGGATAGTTTGCTTGACATTGAATAAGCCAGAAATCATCACCATTACCCAAATGTTCTTTGACTTGGGACCGCAAATATCCTCGCTGGGAAGACGGTTCCAATCAGGGTAGAAGAATATCCCGATTGGGGTACAATTAAATGACAAAACCCTTTGTGTCGAGTATTTTAGAGGCAAAAAATAAAAAAATAAATAAATAAAAATGTTCACTTTAAATTTGTTTGTCTTAAAGCTAAATGTAATCTATCCATTAATTCACTGTATAAATATCATTTCCACGAAAAACAAAATGCCCCCCCGGCTTTGAAGTATTTAATTAAGTTGATTATTCAAGGGAAATGTATGCAGAGTTTACATGTACACTGTATCTTATTAATGAACTGCCTGATTAATGAACCGTGGCAGCCTTTATGAATTTCTACCTGGACTTGATGATGAAACTCAGCATGCATAACACATGACACAGCCTGAAGAACCAAACAGACTGGAAAATTATTCTACCACTAAATACAAACTGCAAAGAGAACGCATTATGTGCATGAAACACTGGAATGTGTCGACCAAATGCAACCGATGTAGGTGAACATTTCGGGGGTTAAAACTGTCTCTGCCGATTTACAGCGATATCTGAATCATGAACGTAGACTCCTAATGGCTGTCTACGACAAACATCTTATTTCTTTTTCAGAGTGTTAGGTGGGGCTTATGAGCACTGCTGTGGTCCTCACAAGAGTATACTAACTGTTTCTGTTCCAAGCCAGACCTAGTAGCCAGCGGTGGCACCAGATCTGCTAATCTGGGGGGGGGGGGGCAAGAGGGGGGCAAGCTTAACTTTATAGGGGGGGATGACAAACAAAAATATTTAAGTGTAATTTTGTACTGCTGAAAAGCAGTTAAACTCAATTTCCGGCATAGGCGCAAAAATTGAGGCGGGGTACTCGGGGGGGGGGGTGGCTGGGCAAAAAAAAACCCAGAATGGGCATTTGCCCCCCCTTGCCCCCCTGTAGCGCCGCCGCTGCTTGTAGCACTATATAATCCTGTACTAGAAATAGTTTTTACATCGTCTGTTCGTGATGTACAGTAGCTGGACACCCCCTTCTGTGTCTTATTTACACAGGATAAAAAGCGTTTGTCTTCAAAAAGAATTTTTGTGTAACAGTTTGAACTTTGTGCAGTATTTTTTTATACTGACATTCAGTCATTCAGATCCATGAAAAGGGGCTAAAACTGAAAGATAACTAAATTAAATTATGTAAAAAGATTGTTAACGGCCTCACGTTTCGACCCTAGCAGAGTATTTCTCAACGGCTAAATGACAACACAACACACACTTACAAGTATACTGTAGTAACAGAAGCAGTCAAGTGGAAAGAAGTGAAAAGAGACAGGCAGAAAGCAGTCAGAAGATGCAAGAGATGAATAAAAAGGCCATTTGAAATTTTCAAAGGGCATATTATTCACTGGAAAATCTTAAAGTCAATGGGAATCTTTTGAAGGGCATCACGGCCTAGATCAGGGCAACAAAGGCCTTCCACTTTGTAATTCTAGGCGTGCCACACTTATACATGCATAGGGCAATTCAAGAATGTCTGTTTTTATGAACATCCATGACTGGACCTGGGTAATAGAGTCATTGCTCTTTATAGTTTTTTGTTTTATTTTTCAAACTTTGACCAGAAGAGCAGCATTTAAGCAAAATAAAGTCTTAGAAAAAAAAAACTTGCAGTGCCGACTGCAGATCAAATACAGTGCATATTTAACGAATTTGCCACTGTAACATCAATGTATCCAACTGAATAGGAACATCTTCAAACAGCTGAAACTTAACTACTCATCTGCATTTCTATTCAGTAACTTATACTCACTAGTCTCTGTGGTCTAGCAACTACCTAAGCAGGGAGTCTGTCACCTGACCCATTTCATTTTAATAAAATATAACAGTTGACGGCTCAGGTGGCAAATATTTCTGCTATCAAACCGGCAGCATAGGCTAGATTAGCACTATCAAACAGTCAACATAAGCCAGGGTGAATGTACATGAGCGAGCAGTAGTATTCAAAAATAGTTGGCAATATACTGGACTACTGCAGGTCATAGCCTTTTCGCACAGTTCTGTGCCAGCGGCGCATCCAGAAAATATCTTTGGAAGAAGCTGATGAAACTATTTGCCGGGAGGGGGTGGGGTGGGGAGGTCAAGTCAATTTAAATGCAGCGAAAGCCCTAAGGGGCCATTCTGAATATTCAATATTTCAAATAATTTCAATTCATAAACACCCTAGAAAATGTATCCATTCTGATTGGTCAAGAGCATGTTACACAGGGGTGTTTAAACGGCTGATAAAGACATGGCCAAGAGTGTTTATAACCAGTCAGCAATTATACTTATGCGGGCGCTAATTTAAGCGTAGCACAGTACATGTACCACCGGCACTCGCTGTAAAGTCTATTGTACGCGTGAAAGCAGCCTGAGGATGTGACAAGAATTGAAAAATAAATTCATTTATTTTGTCACATTTGTTTTGTTTTGTTTTGTTTTTTTGGGGTGAGGGGACAACTGCCCCCCCCCAGTTCATACCCTTATTGAGCCCCTCCCCTACCCTTGGGT
Source organism: Marthasterias glacialis (assembly GCA_911728455.2). Taxonomy (NCBI): domain Eukaryota; kingdom Metazoa; phylum Echinodermata; class Asteroidea; order Forcipulatida; family Asteriidae; genus Marthasterias; species Marthasterias glacialis. Next base: position 15,595,977 of record OU452223.1, read on the forward strand.
GTGCTACTGTGGATCGCTTGACATACTCTGGACCACTTTAGACAGATTTCGTTTTGCAATTATCAGTCTCCAACCATTCACTCTTCAACCATCATTTTAAATTCCTTCACAAGAATGGAATAACTCTTCCAAAAAAAGACAAATTTAACAAACTCCTAGCTTAATTATAGCCTTCTTTATAAGGTGCTTAGAAATGTCCACAATTTTAACAAGGGAACCTTGAAATGTTTGAAGTAACATCTAAAAATGCTGTTCAAAGACTTTTTACACAAATTTATTGAGGCATGCTAACTTCTTTGCTATTTACTGAATTTAAGGATCCATTGAAATATATTAACGCTTTATGAAAACAAATTATTTAATTAATTTTTATTCCACGAGGAAACCCCCTATCTTATTCAGAGAAATTTCACATTGTTTTTATAAGGAAACAATATTTTCCTCAGAGAAATTTCACAGTTGTGATTCCAAGCAAATAAAGTTTTCACTGACACTATGCACACATATTGTGTGCATTGAGTGTTGACCACATTTCATTTACATTTAACTCAAACTGTCAAGACTCAAGGACAGGCTAACACAAACCTAATTTTATTGGGGCGCCAGTTTATTCACTGACAGGTCTGGCTGAAGTGTTTGGCAAGAAGAATCTAAACAATTTGAACTTCCAATACAAGCACTTGACTGCAGTAGCGGACCGAGTGGTAAAACGTGCACAACCTTGACTAAACCACTGTTAGCTCAATTGAAGTACTAATCTAAGCAATGTAAGGTTCTATTTATAACCTGGAGTAGATGTTGATAAGGAGGACTTTTCCCCAGGCATGTTAGGATTACACACGGCAGAGTTTGAGAAATAAAATGACATTCATTCCTGTGTGGACTTTGACAAGAAGTACGTTGTTCATCGAGATCCTTCAGGATTATATGTAGAAAGCCATCACCTAAGCTAAAGGCCTACATGTACGGCCTGATGAGAAAAACACTTGGTTGGCCAGTTTAGCCTTACATGTATACTGTAGAAAGGGTTTGGCTGGACAGTGTGCAATTATAAACTGGTCAAAGAGTGCAATCATGAGTCCACCGAATGGGGAAGAAGCAAGGAAGTTCATAGTTTTTGAAGATTTAAAGGCAAATAACTTGAAAAAATTTTTTTTTTGAAATAATAATAAAACCCTACCCCCAACAAACAAATATCCCCAATAAAAACACATCAACAAAACCCTGACATGTGTAACTAAATCACTCAGTAAATTGAGTGCACACCCTGGTATTTTGATGATGCACAAGTATTAGCTGACAGGCATAACCTGTCTCAACTACTCAGTTGACAACAATCAGGCATGAGGCATAACTACTGTACACATAATGAAACTACATTACAGAACAGTGCTGCACTGTTTTTGCCCGGGGAAACCATTCTTTTCTAATGTGCAACTGCTGACAAAAATAAAAGAGTTTTGACTATTTTTATTGCATGAGATTGGTAAAGATTTCAAAGTCATTGAAGTAGAAGTGCGCTTTGCTCAATAACGTGACCCTGATTGTCCCTAAAGCTGGAATTTTACATGTAAGACGTGCAATCTCAACATTTAAGAATCTGTTTAAATCACACAAAATAATTCAAGCCTCATTACTATTTTTTTATAGCACAAATGGCCTTGGGTAATATTTATCTAGGTAGGAATGTTTGGTTTATGAGCATGTGAGTTTAGTATCTGCACTTGTTTTTGTTCATGAATTTGTTTAAAATAGAAGTTCAACATGTACTTTGCTTGTGTGTTAAACCATTCTTTGGTCAGTTAACATAGCTACAAGAACCCCATATAACTGTACAGACTTGACATGTGAACATGACAAAAAAGTTCACAAAGTGCACTACAGCAATTATTAGTCTAAGTTCACAAAGCCATTCATAGCAACCATTGAGTGATAAGCATTATGCATTGATGTTTTATGAGCTAAAAAAAATACGAGTACAGAGCAAATGACGTAGCAACAACAAATAATAAAAAAAAATCCCACATGAGTTATAAAATAAAGCCATTGTCTGTTCCACTGTCTGATGTAGCAGACTGATGAAAACAAATAGGCCTACTATTCAGTAAAGAGAGGTTATTTATTGTATTGTGTAGTTGCCATCAAAACCATTTCAAATGAAAAGACTTGATCAATTGTGTTCTGCAACCCTGGAACCCACGCTATGGCTATTGTGTAGAGTGTCACGCTTGATCTTTTACATACCCAGGTACAAATACCTGCAGATGGGATCGTCCATGAGTTGCAGGTAATTTTGCAAAATATTGACCCTTTTTAGTTTTAAAACAAGAGATAACAAGATGACCCTACTACTAATAGTACTAGCCAACCACACCTTCAAGTTTTGACCCATGAATTGGTGTCACCCATGATCGTTACGTGTACTAATAACTGCAGATGGGATCATCCATGAGTTGCAGGTAATTTTTTGCAATTACTCAGAAATATCAACCCTTTTTGGTTTTAAAACAAGAAATAACAATATGACCCTAGTGCTACTAGCCAGCCATACACTCAAGTTTTGACCCATGAATTGGACTGAAACAAACAAAATAAATACATAAATTCCTCAAAACCAGAATTAGAATTTCAGTCTTCCTGCTAAAATCATAAAGCACAATTAAAACAAAAAAATAAACAGGCCTACATAGTGAAAAAAGGGATTTTCTAAGGCTCTTCCTGGTTTGTAAAATAATCACTTTGGATATTTCTACATTTAACCAGCACCTTTAACACAGAGACTGTACCATTATGTGTTGACATTTCAGAATGTGACCATTAAAGTTGAGTCACTATGTTTAAATCATATTTCCTTCCTCCATAGTTCTGAGAAACAAAAAGCTTGATAATTAATTGAAAAAGGGGGGAAACGAACAAAATATAAAAGTAGGCTAAGGTGTTTTCTACTAGACTCTAGCACTATTTATTTTATTATGATTTTATTTTATTACCAGGGTCTAATAATATTATTACTTTTAATAAGACGAAACTAACTGATCAGCTGAAAAGCCTGAATCATCAAGCCTGAATAAAAAGTAAAACAACAACATTTTCAGGGTAAAATGATTTGGCTCCCCAACATTGTTTACAATCCAACATGTGATTTTGTTATGACTCATTTTGTTTGACTTTAGCTTCGCCTAGCCTGAGCCAACTTGCAGCAGTACACTTCGGTAGTACTACACTAGACTACGTACTACCTGTCCTCAAGTCTACAGCTCGCAAAACAGCAGCGCAGTCCCACTTGTTCGTGTGACTGCAGTGCTAGTTTAAATAGAACCGAATAAAATTTCAATTCGACTCACCCGAAAACCTTGCACCGTGAGTTCCACGCAGAACATATCGCCTTCCTTCGTCTTTACGTTGAGATAAGCTTGTTCATCCGTATTGTCCAGCTTCTCCGAAATGTCCACATGGTCAACGGCAAATTTTACCTCGCGGACAGCTGATTTTGCCTCGATTTTCATCAATTTTACGTCGGTGTCCGGAGTAGGCAAGTCGCTCGTGTCGTCTGCCATTTTTCGCAAATTTCACAAACTGAATGTTTGAATAGCGCCCTCAAGAGTTTAAAACGTTCGTTTCGAGTTCCCATCACCCACTTTACCCACTTCTCTGTTTTCATTTATTAATATTGTGTCAAATGCCGGCCTTAGTGACAACACTCAAGTGGTATATATTTGAAACTAAGAAACCAAAAGCAACTGACCGAACACAACTGTGATTTCCAAGAAACACGAATCATGACAGTAGCAGATAGTAGGTAGAAATCTCCGGGTAAATACAATGTGGACTGCTTGTTTACTTCGTCGTCCCCCTACTGTCAAGTAGCATGGTCTGCTACATACCGTTCTGCATCAGTGCCAGCGCTAGTGATTGTGTAACAAGACCCTGGAAGCGTTATGCAATCTTCAAAATTTGCATAGGCCTACCATGGGCCAACAAAGCATGTAAGATATGCAATGTTGTGTTTGTTCACCGTTTACTTATTAATGGTTTACTCGTGGTACTGAGGAAAACATGCTACGGTGTAAACAAATTGCATGAGACTGAGAGGATTGTATTTTTTGATAAAATTTGCTGCTGCTTCGTTAGTGTGTGTTCGATTCTGATAAGTAGATAGCCGGGACCGGGTGAATCTTCTAAATTGTATGCATCCTGCCTGCACAACCTGAACACTGCTGCCCCTGTCTGGAATCAGAAGCCCCAGACAACTAATATTGTGTTTTTATTTATGTTTTGGTATTATTTTTAAATTGCAATGTTCGAGATTATTCTTCAGCACGTGTACAAATTTCCATTTGATCTTGTGGCAAAGACACATTTTACAAAGGTAAGAACATTGATAACAACACTGGAGGTAGAAATTGAAAACGTAATTAATAGGAAAAAAGAAACAGTTTTTCATATGCTTATAATATGTGAATGTGATTATAAATAACTATGTTATTGTTGAATGAAATGGACACACAGATGACCTAACTATTTATGAATAGAGTGCTTTGTGTCCGATTGCCACCCGTTTGTTATAACTAAAAAAAACAAAAAAAACATGCAGGTTTAATGAGTTGTCCATCAACATAGTGAAAAACTGGTGGCAGTTAGATTTCAAAATCTCTTCCGAAATTTGGTTAGTTGCCAGGATTGTAACCCATCAGACAAAAAATGTTTTTTGAATAACAAGTTATCAATCTTGTTAGCCCTAAAGTTAAAGTCTAATTAATATTCAACCAATTAAGTACTATTTTGGTTTTACCCTTTTCAGCGATGTGTGATAAAAACAGTGCTTCAGGAGTCCTGTGGAAAAAATCCACAGGTTAATCAGGTGGAATTTAAAAACCCACAACTCTGCATATTGTGGCATGTTTCGGCCAAACAGAGCTCCGGATGCAACCTCTGGTGTTCTGATCAGCAGGGTGTGGGTTCGAGTGCCAGTCTTGACACTCAGGTGTCCTTAAGCAAGACACCATTATTGCTTCGTCCTTCGATTGGGACGTAAAGCCGTAGGTCCCATGTGTTGAATTAAAAACTATTAATGCACATAAAAGAACCCAGTACACTTATTGCTAAGTAAGAGAAGGGGTTTGCCACGGTGTTTCTGGTTTTATGGACTGCAGATTGCACCACAGCACCTTGTAAACTGTTACATGGTGCTATGTAAAGGAATAGGTCTCATACTTCAAAAAAGTAACTCCGAATACCTTGCTGGAAAATGTTTCCCTGGGTCCTGGAGCAGCAGTGAATAGTCTTTCTAGATACCAGCGCTATACAAGTATTTATTATTATTTTTATGTAGGCCTATTGAATTAAAAACTATTAATGCACGTAAAAGAACCCAGTACACTTATTGCCAAGAGAAGGGATTCGCTCTGGTGTTTCTGGCGTGGTTGGCTGCAATTGCATGCTCCCTCAGTGTTAATATCCAGAATTGGACTTTGTCAAGTATCAGTGTAGATGTAGATGTAGATCGCACTTTTGTGGAAGGATGACAACTAAAAATAGTAATGGTCATCCCGTATGCAATTATTTTATCACTTAAATTTAATGTTGTTTTATCAGTACCCAACGAGCAAAGAGGAGAATGTGACTGGAATGACAACAGTTGAAGAAAAATTAGGTAATTAAACCAATGGAGAAGCCAGAAGAAGTCTTGACATTTTAAAAAGTATTGTTATCGGCTACTTTTTTTCTTCAATGTTAGAATGAACAAAGAAATATTTACAAGAGCGGGATTTGAACCTGCGACCTCCAGACGTGCTGGTGCTCTTACCAACTGAGCTATCCAGCCCTAATGTTGGCAGTCTCCCTATTTTGTCAATATGTTTGTTCAGGGGTTGCCAGTCAGAAGCCATTCAACCGGTTACCGCCGTGTGGCCAGGGATCACACCCAAGTATACGATAGAACCTGGGAAGCAGCAGTACAGGGACCACCTCGAAGGGACATCACCTTTTAATTTAAAATACCAAGTAAAAAAGCACTGCCCGGGTAAATTTCAATTCAATTTTGGGATGCACATTTAGAAAGAAAAAATAACTAAAATGGGATTTGATCCTTTTTTTCTTCTTTTCGATCATAAGTGCCTGTTTAAATTAATGTAATTGTCTTAATACCATGTAGCCTATTAAGCCAGTACGACAAAAGAATACTTCTTTGTTTGTGTGAGCTAAAAAAGAAAAATGACTATTTTTTCATTGAAGACAAATTTGTACAGAATTGGTCACTCAAAGACTTTAAAATGACGTTTGTTGCCATGGTTACAGATAATGAAACGGGTATAGAATACAAAAGGAGAATAGCATCCTGCAAAAATGTTCTACCCTCGATATTTAAAAGGGTAAGTTTTCATATCTGCTATTATCTGTGAATTACTTCATTTTGTCAAGTCCCAAGACTAATTCCTCATTGGGAGAAGGTTCCGATCTGTGTATAAATCATAGATACAAGTTGCTGTGATTATCTGTGAATTAGGACCTACATGTCCATTATTTTGTCAATTTCCATGATGGACAATTGGTAAGTGTTTCAAAGCAAGTTTTGTTTGATCAAATTCACTTGAGATCTTGCGTAGCCAGATGTACTTGGTGGTAAAAGACGGCAACGTTGGTCCATCAATTTAACACCCTGGGTGTTGTCCAAGTTTACACAGGTCTGTTTTTAATGGGAGACTTTGGAATGATAGGTGGCAGCAGACTGACCAGGTAAATTGTCATTGTTACTTAGTTATGAGCATGCGCACATTTGCGAGAACAATGGATACACCTGGTAAGTCTGCTGCCATCTAGCGCCCTTGAAAGTCTCCCATTGGTGCATTATATTTGATGTAGATCCAGGTTCTAAATGAGGCAGCCGTCTATCTGGAAGAGGAAACTTGGTACGACAGGCAACAAAAAATGCTCTACATCAAGAGCAGAAGTCTAACATGGAACAAATACGCAGAAGCGTGGGAGGAGTCGGAATATTCCATCTGCCCAGAGAATGAGAAATGGTAGGAGCCCGAAATTGAGAAGGGGGGGGGGGTGGGGTAGGAATCACTCCTCATTTTGACCTTGAAAAACTATTTGTCTGACTATCAGATTTTGACCTTCACAGCAGATTTTCTCCCAAAGTAAAAGGCACTTCTATGAGGTGAAGTAACTTTCTAAAATGTTGTCAAACCAGCCTCAAAGATGAGAAATTGAAAAGAGATCGAGTACAAACCAGAGTAGTCTGTGTGCATGCATGTGGAACGCCATGGTCTGGAATCTAACCTCCAGAATTCTTCTTATCCACAGGACTCGACTGAAACAGTCTGGGGGTCTGCATATCAAAGGCTTTGGTGTACTCGGAGGATTGGTGGAGAAGTTTCTCCAAGGGTTCGCCAAGAAAGGAGGACTGAAGGTAGGTGAAATACAGTTGGATGAGTTTGCCAAGTCTTGATTCATTTCCTGAAACATCCAATCGTTCAGAAATGTCAATTCATTATGCAACAATTTCTTTTCATAACGATTCAGGAATCCCCTGATTGATTTGTGTACCATACACACCTAAAATCACACTCGGACAATAACAGAGTTGAACTTCTGTGTTGTTTTCTTCATTTTCTTCTCCAGGCCATTCAGGTAATGGAGGAGTTAATGATCGAAGCCACGTCTGATGAAGATCGCATCAGTGGCATTCAGTCATCAGACTGATGAAGAAACTTTACAGGGATGATTCAAGGTTGAGATAACACCTGTCCTAGGATGACAAAGCTACTGCAAGAGAAGTGAGGGCGAGTTAGATCTGCAATGATCTTAATTCTTAACCCCGGGTGACAGAATAATCTCTTATTCATGTGATCTGAGACGAGCTGAAGACGTACTTCATTTGCAGCAGGTTGAATGAGCTCGCAAGTAAATCTGTATTCAAGGCCACAGCAAATGGAACATCAATGGTCTTTCCGGTGATTCTTATCATGTTCTGAGACAATCAAAGACGCCATGTGCTAAAACAACAACTGGTAAATTTCTGCATAAAGATTATTATCAACAGTGATTGTTTAAAAGTGAAGGTATCTACTAAAAATAAACATTGTGTTCTCAATTTTCTATTTTTTTTTAATTTTAAACATGTTTTCCGTTCCTTCACATTGCAAGTTTTATAGAGAGAAATTATCAAGTCACGAAGAATGACTGTTGCTAAAACAAGCCCAGTAAAGATTGTGGGCCTAACTTGGAGAACATCCCATAAACTAGGAAATGTTCTTGTACCATCTTTACTGGGATAAAATGTGTTCCCAGCAAGAGCACTTGTCTTTTGTTGTTGAGTGATTTACTATGATACTTCTGCACTCTTACAAAATCCGTATGGTTAACAACACCAAAACTGTTGGGACTCTGGTTATGGTGCCATGCATGTAAAGCATAATCAGTTTACTATAAGGGCAGTCCAAGGGTTGAGAATGGTTAGATTTAAGGGGGATGCATTCCCTTTAAAATATCACAACTGAAGACTTTGGAACACCAGATGGCAGCAGACTTACAAGGTAAATTTCCATTTTTTTTTTGCGTTGCGTAGGTCTGAGCATAGACAACACTGCTAATAAAGTTTGTATGCTCGCGTTAGCCATGGAATGAGGTGCATGCTGGTCTAGTCAGTTAAATAATTTGTAACTGACTAGACCAGCATGCACCTCAGCCCATGACTAACGCACGTGTTAAAAAGTATTTGCAAAGTTGTCTGTGCACTATGGCACGCTGAGAACTACGCAAACAATAGATTTACTTGGTAAGTCTGCTGCCACCTAATGCTTTAAAAGTCTCCCAGTTTCAAGTGTTTCCTCCTGTTGAGAGCAACTGTCATTCCTTGTGAAAATGTTTTGTTAAACTAAGTTATTATTTGCAGCAAAGTTTTTTGACCTTATCAATTATTTAACTTGATTACATGGAGGCCATTGCCTCTGATGTCCTTCTCTTGGCCTTGGTGCCCCTTCAAAAGTACCCCATAGATTTCAAGATTTTCAAATGGAAGTACCTTGTGAAAAATGAAAATAGCCTTGCCATCTAAAAGATCAGATTCCAGGTCTGTCTACAAAGTCTGTTTTAAACATTTTATGAAAATGTATTAATTTAATTAAATTAAAAAAAAAAATTTGAAATACAGCTGTACAAAGGAATTTCTTTTTACCTGAATAAGTGTACATGAACATTAATATTCGATATTATATAACTGGCATACAGATCCTTGTCATTTGATTGGTGGAACTTATATCACATGACATTCAACATTACTCCCATACGCATCGGTGATCAAAAAGTCCTATTCGCCCATGGGGAAAAGTATTTCCTTTTCAACAGTTAGGATCATCCTTGTTCAGATTTTGAGCAGTAGAGCGCCGCTGCTAAAACAAAGGAGCACCAGTGCAAAAGGTTGTAAATCATAACACACCCTGCATATTGCGCTGTTCTACCTCCGCGTATTGCACTTCTAAGCTGCGCGCGTCAAGTTTGTTTAAAGATAAATTCATTCTCGCGCGGGCGCGTGTGGAGTACGGAAAAAAATGCGTCTGTGTCTACATGGAGTCGTCCACATTGTTTAGAAGGTGTTTTTAGAATTTTCAGAGTGGGGGTGGATGAAGAACCCTATTTATTTTGAATTTGTGTTTATTGTGAACAAATTCAAATGGCAAGGATCTATATGTCAGTTATATGAAACAAATATTGAGTGGCTTTTGTTTGTGAAATGGGAGGAATAGTATCGCTTGGTAAAATTTTGACTGTTCCATTACACTCGGCTTCACCTCGTGAAATGGAACAGTCCAAATTTTACTTTGTGATAATATTCCTCCCATTGCACTCTGAGCCACTCAATATTTGTATAATATAGTACTCTAGAGTTATTCATCTACAAAAAATAAAACATCCAACATATCTATGGAATTTTTTTCTGTACTGCAGCAAGGCACACTTGATTGCAACAAACAAAGTTAGCTATAAAGTTTCTAGTAACTGATTAGTACAGCGCCTGGTGTATCAGTTTCAATTTGCTGTAGATAATGTCAGATTGGAGGAGGAAGAAGGGATGCATAACCAGCGGCTGCGCTACGGGGGGGGGGGGGGGGGGGGGCAAATGCCTCAATTTTTCGCCTATGCCCGAAATTAAGTTTAACTGCCTTTCAGCAGTACAAAATTACACTTAAATATTTTTGTTTGCCCCCCCCCCCTAAAGTTAAGCTTTCCCCCCCTCTAGATTAGCAGATCTGGTGCTGCCGCTGTAAATATCCTTATATACCCCCACCCCACCACTAATCAGTGTTTTGGAAATGGTTATTACACATCAGTATTTCTCATATTGGGATTTAACATCCATCACGCTAGACATCTTAAAAACATGTGAAAGGAACACTATTTATCAATATTATTTGGCGCATGTTTTTCCTAATTGATTGATCTCACCACCCTGTTCCTTGCATTGCATACACTGTGACATTGCACTGTGCAAAAGGTCCAAACCGGGGTCCTTCGTCAGCTTGTGGGTCACAAATGGGTCAAAGGGCAGAGAGAGGACGGTAGACCAAGTTATTCTGGTAAAATGTGACAATATGATACCTGCAATTATTCAACTGACTGCATTCACTACATTGCGAAGCCTATAACATTTTACAATTGCTTGAAAGATTGCTGTCATGAAAACAAAATATACAAATCAGTCAACTTCATCAAAATATACATTTTTTTGAAAAAAATAACTCTTCTTGACCATACAGACTCGAAACTATATTTTAAATTACCAAAGTCAGTTATTATTTCTATCAAGGTCACATAAATACTAAAAATACAGCTAACAGTTTCTATCTCAATTATAATCACAGATTCTTTTTAAGTACTCTGCACGGACATTACACAAATTTTGCACACGAACACACAGTATCCACAACTTGATCCTTTTGGTTTGGTACTTTAAATTTACATAAAAATTAGCTAGATAGTAAGGGTACCACACGTCTTTAGCTTAGAAGTAATCTGCCTAAAGTTATAATTTTAGTTAACAGGCTCAAGTGTTCATAAAATCTTCAATAAATATCTGAGGATATCTGAGGATGAAACAAGACTAGCTGATGAGATGATAAGATTTACTCCTTTAGGTCTCCCCTCCGACCAAGGCCAATAAGATCTTCTTGTAGTCTCCAGACGTATCTCCCTGTTTTAGGAAAGAAGAATGAATGGTTTTTGAACAAAGACAAAGTTGTAGTTGAATGATTGTCAAACCACACACTATGGAACACCTGTTGAGATGCCACCTACTACAAGTACAATGCACATCCGCTGACCTTGAACAAATTTAAGTTGATTGTGAAGTGGACTTGATAAAAAGAAGACAGCAGATCAAATTTCATTCTTCATATACTTCCAATCTGTCACCATTCAAAAGAAATTTCATAAGGTATCTTTATCTATCTGCATTACTTGTTTTCTTTGTCTATACATTCCATTGTACATGCAGCTCTGACCTTCAGTGGCCTTGTGTTGGGCGACTTTCATAAAATAAAAAAGATGGTCTCACCAATTCTAGAGTCAGTATGGGCTTTCACATACATTTACAGTTTCTATTTGCAGTGTAGTCATGACAATTCAAATTCATGTAAAACTGAACCCTTTTGGACTAATCAAGATACAGTAACACACAAATCAAAATTATAATTGCATGCTAATCATTTTTACAGCTGAGAAGCTGAAGGGCGAAGGACGCGGCTACAATGTGGTCAAGTCAAAGCCGCAGCAGGCATGCAAAGGTGCCTTTGGCAGTCAGCCAGATTGACCCATATATGACCACAGAGACCAGTGTGTTTGATTTTTCAGGAGGGAGGAAAACTGTAGGGCCCAGAGACAAAACCCTTGTGGCATAGGAGAGAACCAAAGCACGACTCTACTCACGTATGGCCCTAGCCGGGAATCCAACCAGGGCCACAGAGTGGTGAGAGGCCAGTGCTTCACGCACCGGCCACCCATGCCATCCTTTAACGGAGGTTCCCAGGGGGAATGGTACTTACGGCGATGAATTTGCCAAGAGTTTGGTTGAATGCTGATTGGAATTCTGCTTTGATGTTCTGCATATCCACCTCGCAACGTGACACAACGATCCTCATCAGGGTATTATCATCCGTTCCAACGCCCTACTCCCCAAAACAAAACAATAGAATTAGACAAAATTCTGCAAGCAACTGATTCAAACATATAATGTGATTGTTTTGGAAAGAGGCATTGTTAAATTTTTAATGGGGGAAATTGGATGTAAACTATCTGGAATCTTTTGAACACGACTAAGAATGCTGAGTTCATTTTCATAAACATTCCCACTCTTGAATGGTTGGATTTTCTGGTGGGAAATTGTTGTAAATCTTTGTTGCCAAGCAAACGTCATGTAAAGTCTGTTTAAAATCAGGGGTTTTGCTCCCCATGGATGGTAACTCTATAAATCCTGATCGACACGTACCTTCATACACTTATTGAGCCTGTTGGCAAAGAACTTATGCTTGTTGCGGACACACCTCACTGGCAAGACAAAACAGAAAGATTAATGAAACATCCTTAAAACCGGAAACTACCAAACATGACAAAGCAAGCCATTCAATTTACAACTGTTAAGTTATTTTGTTATGTGTTGACATCCTGCTCGCTTACAATACTTAATCTTATTTTATACATGTTGCTCGGAGTGAAAATCCGAAAAGAAACTTGTACATAAAACCATCAGACCGGAGTCAGATCAAGGGGAAAAGTTTTGAAGATTTCTTACTACTATATTATTATTATATCTTTCTGGTAATGAAACCAAGGGATCCTCAAAAGTGACTGGCACTGTGACCCGTAGGCCTGAAGATTCCTGTGTAGAGAAGATGATGAAAAATTGTCAATTTTAGATATGGGAGGAAAAACCCCAAAAGAGAAAACCCAGGCAATCGGGTAGGGACTGAAACTCAATCCACATGCAAGGTGCCAGTCAGGGCTTCAGACTGGGGTCACAAGAGGTGAAAGGCAGGGAAGAAATCACTGAGCCAACCTCAGGGGAGCTGAACATTAAAGGTACAATCCAATACACACTGGTCATGTCTTACCCACAGTCAGCATTCCTTCCTTTACATCTCCACTCATCTCCTTCTTGATGGCCTGCTCGATGTCGTTCTTAGATATTTTTCCATACTCTTCAAACGTTGCTCGTAGCTGGGCGTAGCTGCGCGATATCAGGATGGCATTGAAGCGTGACTCGTCTGTACCCCATTTATCCTCCCCTGCCTTGTAGAGGGCCTAGAAGTACAAATGAAAGAGGTGTTAACCACTAGTAACAATCAAGAACCTTTCTGGAGTTATTATCTCAAGTGTTAACCCTCCTACTGTTTGACCATTCAATATCAACCACTGTGTTTTAGAATGATATATAAACCATGCCAGCCTGCAATATAATACCATGTGGTGCATGCATCTACATAGTACACAGTCAACCCTCCTACTGCCTGACCATTTAATATCATCCACTGTGGGTTTGATTGATGGATAAACTATGCAAGCCTGCAATATGATACAATTTGGTGAATGCATTAGTACAAACATGTACAGAGTTAGTTCTGTGCCAGGCATATTAGGCCCTTGGAAATAAGTAGGAAAACTTGATGAAGACAAAGATGGCGGAGATATGAGAAGTTTCCCGTCTTCAAAAATGCAGTCATTTCCAAGAAGAAAACAAGAAATAAGTTAATCAATTTTACGTTAGAATGAAATCAGACAACACAAATAAGTTTATTACATCTTGAAAAATTGTTGACTCTTTCGAGGACATGCATATTATACTGCTCAAACTATGAAGACTTATTAAACTCACCCCTGGTTCACCTCTAAATCACCACACCCTCCAAGCAGAGATTCTTGTTTAAGGATGTTGACCGGAAATAAGTTAAATCTTACATCTTGACTTACCATAGCATCAGCCGCTGCCTTGTCAGGATCAACTTCATCTCCCTCCGGCCGGGCCCCCTGGAGGACGGACACCAGCATCCGCTGGAAGTTTCCTGATGTATCGTCGGCTACGTCCTCCTCCAGATCTTTATTATAAGCTGCAAGAGAGGGAGAGAGGAAGGGAAAGACAGTTAAGACAATTCCCAACTTTGCTGAGACTGAGTTGTGAAATTACAAAGTGTGATAAAACCAAGGCTGCAAGAAGAATGAAAGGCCCCTTTTCAGCACTGGTTATTAGAGTACCAGTTGGATACAGGGGAACCCAACAATGGTTGCAGCCTGACTGAGATGAATGTCTTGGGATAAACTGATAAGGAACTGACCTGTCTCGTAGGCATCCTTGATGGCATCGATGGATGCATTGCTCCTAGTGCACAGGATCTCAATGAGAACAGCTTCATCTGTGCCAAGACCCTGAAAAGTTGAATAGAAAAAGAGGGCTATAAAATAAACAAAAATATTCTCGTTTTTCGGGGGTAGTATGATCGACAATAAGCCTTTTTGAGATATGGAGGACACTATATGAGTGCACTGTTTGATTTGGGTGTATACAGACAGATTTACCCAAACCAAATAGAGCACTTGTAATGTGTTCACCATATCTCAAAATGGCTAATGGACCTTCCTGGTGGGACCATCTTTGTTATACATTGAAAAAAACATCTTAACTAAAGCTCGGAAGAAGAAAGAGTATGAAAGAAATTGTCACTGGCACTTTGTATACAGGGAATTTTACTATTATCAAAACCATGAGATGGGTCCATTATCAGCCTAAGATTAATAAAATAAACAAAAATCTAATTCTTTTCAGGTCTTAATTCCAAGGTGAAAGAATCCCTCGAGACTTTGATTGCCAGAGACCAAAATTGAGTTCCTGACAACACATCATCAAAACCAAGAAGGAGTGACTATTTTTATAGAGAAGAATTTAACCAGTGCTGCTGGAATTGTTCAATTTTTTTCCAGTCCCCATAGCGGGATTATTTTCTCAGAATTGCAGGAATCAGTTTTCTTTGAGGGTACAGCTGGCACAAAGAAACCGTGACTTGACCAAGCCAAGAGAACAAAGATTCTCTTTATTTTACCGTGATTTTTTGTTTTCTCGACCTAGAAAATGTCAAATTCATGCACAGTGAATTGCAAAACCTTGGCCATGAGCTATGGCCGAGGGTTGTTTCTATAACCGGAACAAAGGCTGGAGACGTGGTTCACTCAGACTTACCTCCATTGTGCTGAAATACAATGAATGAACAATGGTGGAAGCCTCTCGATGTCTCATAATCCTCTTCTTGGAACAAAAGGACAAAGGTCTGGAATCGGGGATTACACACTTACCCCTGCAAAATATTCAATTGTCATCTCATGCTTTATGTGGGTGAAATGAAGCATTACACGGTGCGTGTATGCTCTGTGCACGCTTCATAGTGGAATGTGCGGGCGCCCTTTGTTCTTGGCTTGGAATTTCACACAAAAATACAAAATTCACATCACACGTTTGCTGGCTCAGAAAATCTTTGCATTGATTCACGGCATCCGGCGCCAACTGGTTAAGAATGGAAGAATTTTAAGAGTTGGAAGAATTTGTTCTCTAGTTCTTTGCTCTCAGTTGAAGGGAAAAGAACTCAGTATACCTTGATGGCTTTGTGTAGTTGGTAGGCATCATACTTCTCTGGGGTCATCATCAACCCACTGACGACATCCAAGAGCTTTCCACCGAGCTCACCCTTAAATTCTTTCATCAAGTCCTGGAGAGGTAGGGCAGGAAATAATAATAGCAAACAAACTGGTCAGATACTGCTTGTAAAAGCGAATTTTGTCACTTCAGTGACACTACGCCAAAACTTGGTTAAATATAAAGATAGTGACTGGGATTAGGTGGATTGAATAGACCGATCCATTAAGCCCCGCCCTTGCTGTATTGACCAATCACAGAAGTGATTGCGCAACCAAAAGTCAGACGAAAGTCCGACAAACACATTAGTGCATATGGCACGCGTGCACAGTGGGCGGGGCTTAAGGGATCGGTCTATTGCATATTTGCAATGATGCAATAAACGACCTTTTGACCCAACTGAGTTACGACCTGGGGCAAGTTCGCGCAACCATCGTCAACCATCGTCAACCAATGGTCGGTTTGCGCCTAACAGTGCGCATGCGCTTTAATATTAAATACTTAATATTTAATATTTAATAATTCAATATTAGATCGCGAACGACTCTAGTCCAACTAGCGTGAGCCAAGTTGTGTAATGTCAACGTGGCGGCCTCCAGTAATATGTGTGCAATAGGCCTACTCACATCTTCTTCTCCTCCGCCGATTCCGCCATTTTTATTTTCATTTTGTCGTGGTTCCTGTGCAGTTTGTCATAGTTAAGAACAAACAAATCCTGTGATAACCAGCGAAGCAACCATTGAGCGACCACCGTCAGTAGGCTGGTTCCAAATAGTTGACTAGCATTGACTAACCATAGGTGACTAAACAGCATTCGGGTGAAGTTAGTCGAACAATAATTAACAATTGTCCTTGCGCGAACTTGACCCAACAATTTTACGGATCGGTTGATCAACACCGAAGACCAAAATGAGTCTGGATCTTAATTCCAGATCGTTTGAATCATGGAAACTTATCGATTGGCTGTTGACAATATAAAGTTTGTTAATTACTTTCACTTTGTGATCTACACACTTTTTTGTCTCTAAAATAAAACTTGAAAATAATTTCAAAGAACTTGAGACGTTAAAATGTATTTCTTCTCCACATCAAACAACATTTTTTCAGATGTCTCAGAAAGTTTTATATGTAGAGTAA
The DNA here is from genome assembly GCA_911728455.2 of Marthasterias glacialis. Classification (NCBI taxonomy): domain Eukaryota; kingdom Metazoa; phylum Echinodermata; class Asteroidea; order Forcipulatida; family Asteriidae; genus Marthasterias; species Marthasterias glacialis. The sequence goes on from OU452223.1 coordinate 15,612,790, forward strand.
AAACCCTTGTAACACTGGTACCACAGACTGCCACAAAGTACCATACCTTCCAGGCTAGCATTGGGTACATGGGTTTCTTCTGTTTGTACATCTGGTATTATGTGGAAAACCCATGGCTTGTGTACTGTGGACTTAGTCTTCACAGCCTCCTGTGGTATTTTGTGACAAGGGCCAGTTGGACAGGAGTGTATACCGTGTAATTCAAGAACACATCTAACTTTTTTTTTATAGTCTAGAATTCTTTTTAAAATGACATTTGTTACTGTAAGTATTTATCCAGAGATTTGTGTATTCTTCCTTAACAACCAACTGACCTTTCCAAACATCTGCTTGAATTGCTTGGAGATCTTCTGTCGCTGTTGATTGGATCGTTGAGTGACCACTTCAATGATTGCTTTCTCATCCGTACCTGTATTTATTTAACCCATTGTTGAATTGAATTACTTTTAATTTGCCTAATCCTTGAAGAGTCACTTGCAGATGTCGCATGGGGCTAAACAGTGTGGCCTGAAGATGAGCAGAGCACACCGTTTGAAACGTTGAGACGTACTTCTCAGACCCAACATTTCTCCCATATGAGATTTTAATGGGAGACTTTTGAGACGTTAGCGGGCGCCCCAGTAACCTGCCCTTTTCTATTGTGAGAGCAATAGAAAAGGACAGGTTACTGGGGCGCCCGCTGATGTCTCAAAAGTCTCCCATTGCATGGGTGTTACTTGTAAACTTACTTAGTTCTAATTAGTGTGGTATCTATTAAATGAACTGAGGCATTGCATGGTGAAGGATTGATTTGGTTTTAGGATGAGATAACACCATATGATATTAGTAGTTATCACAAGCACGAGTGGAATACGGAGACCAAGTTGGATATGGGACACAGACGCACTGTATTTTTCCATATTCCTTGATCGCGCGTGTGATAACAAATTTATCTTCAATATGCGGAGTTTAGAATAGCGCAATACACAGGGTATATGGACCATGCAAGATGGTAAAATATCATAATTTTGTTGCCACAGATCGACCAATCAGACTCGAGGATTTAAGTTTGATCCCAAGAGGGGCTCCAAATTTGTTCCATCTTTGCAGAATATTCCTCACCTAATCCCTTCATAGCTTTTCTGAGTTTCTCCGAGTCTGCCTGAGCATCGAAGGATGACGCCGCAACGACAGAACCCTTGTCCTGAAATGGAAAAAAAACAAAACAAAAAAACAATAGAGACAGAAACAAATTATAACTTGAAATTTAGAGTTTGTGAACAAACTCACGGTGTTCGGCTTAATTATGTAATTGTAAATTTTAAGTTAAATATTGTGTGCAAGTTTTTTGTCTATTTGTGCTATGCTGACGGTCGAAATATTTATTTGTACTTTTTTATCTTTATGCATGAAGGTTTGTCATATGAAACTTCAACTTCCAGTTTGACAGGAACTAAAGGTCAAATGGGGTCACACCTTGTGCATGGTATCTAGAATTGGCAGAGAGCTTTAAATTGATGTAACGATTATTAATGTACCATGTTTCATTAATAAGATACATATTTTTGTTGTACAAACTTATACTTCCGGTTTCGACCGGAAGTGAAGGTCAAATGAGGTCACACTTTGTAAATATTTGTAGAATCATCGAGGGGCTTTAAAATTAAGTTAATATATTAATACAAAAAAATTACGTTATTCAGATATGATTTTTTATGTAAAAAACTACTACTTCCGGTTTCGACCGGAAGTAAAGGTCAAATGGGGTCACACCCTGTGTAAGATTTATTTAATACTTCATGACCTTCCATATGGTGTACAGACCATGTACATGTAGCATATCTGATTCTGGAGATATGAGTATTTTAATATAAAACTTCAATTTAATGTAATGACGTCATCGATGACGTCATCATTCCAAATCTTTTTCTTTGTCATGTACACACTGTGGTCTAGGTATATGGTAAGTTTCAAGTCCGTACATGCTTTATTTTTTGAGATAGCAAAATAAAAAAATTTTCGACCTCGTGTACCAATTTCGTCGTGACGTAGCTATGACGTCATATATCACATTTCTAGAATGCTCTTGAGCTAAAGAAAATATTATTCATTAAAAGTTTGTTGATATTATTACTCACTTAGGCTCTAGAGCCCCAAATAACATGATTTGTTACTTTAACTTCCGGTTTCTACCGGAAGTAAAGGTCAATTGAGGTCACGTTGTGCATACAATTTGTCCAACATTACAAGACCTTTCATATGCACTAAAGATTTTGAATGTAGCATTTGCCGTTCTTGAGTTATGAATTTTTTGAATTATTTAACGTTTATTTAACGTCATGACGTCATCAATGACGTCATCATTTCAAAAAAGTTTCGGTATCATCTACTAACTAATATCTTTGTACATGGTAAGTTTCAAGTTCATACAAGCTTTACTTTTTGAGAAAATTAGCGGACAAGGTTCAGGGGGAAGAATGCGCAGAAAAAAAAAACTTAACAGTACCAATAGTTGTTCGGCTGTTGGCCGAACACCTAAAAAAACTTCACAATAACAATAGGTTTTCGGCTGATGGCCGAACACCTAATGAAGGTCTTACAAAAATGGCAGTTAAACCAGGGCCCAATTTCACCGACAGGCAGAAAAGATTGCTCATTAACTTTGTTAAGCAATTAACCACAAGGGAAACTGACTGGGTAAATCTTTAATTCAATTTTGGCGTAAAAAAAAAAAAAAAAAAAAAAAAAAATGGATTTGAAGCTGCGACCCCCGGATTAACAGACCCCGTATTTTGTCAAAATCTTTGTTCACGGCCATACAATCTGAAACTGTCGTGTAGCTAGGGATCGCACCCCAAGTATTCGATACACAGAGCTTTAATATAGTGGGTGATTTAAGGTACTTAAAAGAGAGTAACAACCACGGGAAAAAACTTCTTACATTGTGGTAGATAAGTGGTTCACTTTATCGTGTTTTCTTATCTATATATTGCAGAGACAAAACTGCAGAGACAAAAATAATTTGGTTTAAATTCCCACCTATTACTCCCCACAGAATTTTGAAAGCACTGATTATTCAGAGGGCATATTATTTGTATTCACTGAAAATAACCTTGGGCAGTTTTTCTTTGTAGGCCTTTCTCTTCTTGACCACAAACTCTTCCTCCTCGTCTTCACTGTCTGCCTTGGATTTCTTCTTGGCCTTGCCCTTGCCTCCTTTCTTGGTGTCAGACATCTTATTCAGCATGTCCTGGCCGAGACTGGAAGCAAACAGTGCGACAATGCTGTCGTAGCCGTTCTTGACCGCGAGATCGTACGGCGTCTCTCCCTTGGCGTTCTTGGCCTTGGGGTTGGCACTTCCTTCCAGGAGGGCTTCGATGGCCTCCTGGCCGTCAGGTCCCAAGAGCACAGCCTCGTGAAGGGCGGTGTTACCCTTCCTGTTTCAACAAATTCGAAAGACATTCATCAGTGAGGACTGAAAAAAACAAACATTGCCTTATGATTTCACCATCTTTAAGAGAATATTTGCATGTGAGAACATATCCGGTAAAGGTCAAGTGACAAGTGTTCAACATGATGGGACTCTCTTTATTTTAAAGGGTAGGAATATTTGGGCTGATACATTAGCTGTTAACCCTGTAATTATGTAAATAAATTTATATATATTTTTGTTCTGTGTATAACAAATTGTTTTTCATTTTAGAGTAAATACTTTAACCTAACTTACACATCCTCTTGCTGGTTTTATATTTCCTTTTTTATCTGTCTGGCTTTTCTTGTTGCTTTTTTATTCTTGGTACATTTAATTTATTTATCTTTTGACTTAATTACTTTACTACCTTGTAATTTGTTCAAATTGGGTTACCGTATATAAACAAGTTTACATAACTAAATAGATGAGTAATAGAACTCAAAGAACTAAGCATTCTTTGTTCTTTAACAGAAAAAGCAGCTTCAAATTCCTCAAGGTTTCAATAGACCGTTCTGGCCTGTCAATCAAACTGTGCGCATTGACCAATTGGATCACGCCTTTTGGTCATGTGACCTCGGTCAAACTCGGTCACACGTGTGGTGTAAACGTACACAAACTAAGGTGTGTGGGCGGGGCTTGTTGCCAAAGCCGGAACGGTCTATAAGCTGAAAGGTTGGTGTTTCACAAAGTTTGGACTTAGACGTCCACTGCACCGAAGAACTCTGGGTGCCACACGTGCTACATTAACTGCTACATAATGGCCATGTCACATAGGGCAATTTACAGGCAACCTGTTCCAAGCAATCTCCAAGAAGCAAAAAGCATTCACATTTCAATTTTCACATAATTTCCTTGAAAATCGTAAGATGTTGACAGCTCCTGTGCTACCAAAGTGTTCCTTTGCATGCAGTACGATTGGTTGCCTCCAAGCTGCCACTAAAAATTGCCCTGCGTGACATGGCCCTATAAGACTCCATTTTTTTCATTTTTTCCCCATTACCTGATTGAGGCTTTAGCATTGACCTTTGACCCTGCATCAATCAATACAGGCAGACACTCCGCATGGTTATTCATGGTTGCTACAATGAGGACAGGGACACCATCTTTATTCTCGCAGTTTGGGTCTGCTCCGTCGTCTAGGAGATCTTGAACATTGTCTGGGTCCCCGTCTCCTTTGGCCCCAAGTTCCTTCAAAAGGTGACGGTCCTCCTCCTGTAGTATTAAAAATATACATGATTTTAGGCAAATGACCTGGACAAAGATTTGGAGCAATGAAAAGTAAAATTTCAGACTAAATTTTGGAGTCAACTAAATAGACTTCATATAAAATAAGGTCAGCTACCAAACTCAAAACATTGACCAACTTCACCTGACCTCATTACCCATGATAGGTCTTATTTGCGAATGACCGAGCTGGCTGTATAAGCGATTGTGACGAGCAGCCACTTGGGTCGACGGAGTGAGTCAGTGAGCCATTTTCAGAGTCAGATTCCCCCATGTGTTACTGGGCAGAGTGCATTTTAAGTGAATCACACATGGTCAGACTTACACCATATCTTAACACGCAACTTGATTCCCCAAACGGCAGGCCACGAAAAGAGAGTGGCCGCATTTGATTCAAGTGCAAGGGGTGTATAAATAGTATTATTTCATTCATTTTTTTTTCTGGTAATGAAATCAAGGGACCCTCAAAGCGACTTGCTGTATGACCCAGAGGCCTGAAGATACCCGTGTAGAAAAGATGTTGAAGAAAATCTCAGTGGGAGGAAAACCCCAAATAGGGAAATACCCATGCCATCAGGTGGGGACTGAAAACTCAATCCACATGTAAGGCTACGGTCTGGGATTTAAACCGAGGTCACCGAGGTGAAAGGCAGGATTTGAACCGGGGTCACAGAGGTGAAAGGTAGGGAAGAAACCACTGAGCCAACCTGAATGCCCCCAACATTTATTGAACTGCACAGTCAATTCAAAAGACAACCTGACCCATGAAATGTTCTGCAACTACTCCAGCAGTCACCTATAGTTTCAATCGTTTCGAATCCAAACAAACAAAGAGACGGACAGACAGACAGACTGACTACTTACAGATAATCTCTCCTCTTCCGCAGCTTTCTTCTTGGCGACGAGTTTCTTGGTGAGTGGTTTCTTCTTAGCTTTGCCATAAGGTGAGTCTGTATGTCATTGAGGCACAAGATTAACGACATTACACAACTATTCTCAAAAGACTCTAAAACTTTTGTGTTCCTGTAAAATCCCAAGCTCAGTTGCTTAAAAATAATAACAATAATTTACCTGATTCACTGTCCTTTGAGAGAGACTTTGCCAGTAGAGCTTCTGTAGAGAAAGGAAAAAAGTAAGCAATAAACCAAAAGGGAAACTGACTGGGTGAGTTTTAATTCAATTTTGGGCGGAACAAAGAACAAATTTACTGCAGCTGGATTTGAACCAGTGACCCCTGAATTATCGTATATCAGAAATTCTGTGCTTTCCACACATCGGTGTAGGGTGAAAAACAAAATAACGATCTTTATTCACGATGCAAATTGCTACACCTATTAAGCATACAATGCTGCCAAAGCAGCTAAATGCAACAATAACACTAACCCTTTCTTGCCATGGAGGCCCTGTTTGGCCTCACATTAGGAGAATCAGTCTGCGACTCAAGGCTGATTGTGATAGTCACGTCAACTCCATCGTCTTCAACACTGGCTGAGGTGATCTAAGACAACATAACATCAATAAATACCTTTAAACAAAACTTTTAAAGATCCTTATGAACAAATTGTACTTTTTAGTATCAATACTTGTGCAAACATCATCAAATTGTTTAGTCAACCGTCTTGCAAACTTTTATTCAACATCAGTCAGTCAAATCATCTTGGCTATGAATTTCTATTAAGGCTTTATTTCATCAGCATGTCAGGAAAACTTTTCTGCCAATGCAGAATCTTTTTTTAGCATTGTTTTGTCACTCATTTGCTGGCACTATCTACCAGTAAAGTTAACATGCCTTTTCCCAAACTGAACAGTTAATGGGATTATGAAGGTCCTGCACTGCTAAAAATAGTATTCTTAACATAATAAAAAAAAATACTTCAAGAAAACTTTTCTTCTGTCACTCCTAGGAATCTTAATAGAAAAATTTTCTAGGGAGTGACACAAGAATTGTTTTCCTAAAATATGATTTTTTCTTCTTTCAAGAATACCATTTTTAGCAGCGTGGGAAATCCGCTTCCTGAAATTTTGCTACTTTCTTCTTTTTTGAACTAACCTTTCCCATTTTGGGTTTTCCAACATCGGCTCTAAACTCCGCCTCCCTCTGCGTGAAGGCCTCGAGGTGAGCAACGACGTGAGCAAGCTGCTTCTTCCAATAGCCCTTCCCCGGACTGGTGTCCATCAGACTGGGCTTTGGCTCCGCCTTGGTCATCGAGGAGGATGCGTCTCTCATCATCCTCACTTCTTCTACGTCTCGCTCCTGCCTGCCGAGCTGCTCGTGGGTTGGGTAGAAGAGACCGACGGTCTGGGTCCCAATGTGCTGGTTGAGTACTGCTGGTAGGGGTACACTGACAGGGCGCCAGCTGTTTGCATATGGCTAAAGATTCAAAATGATAGACAGATTCCTAAATCATTACCTTTCAAGATTGTACCCTTACATGAACAACAGTATCTCAGTTCTTAATTGAATGATATTAAATGAAACAATAAAACAACATTTAATAAGGAACCGACTTAATTAGCCGGACACTACATTAGGTATATGCACGAATCATTAGAGCATTATATCACTATTGACAAGTTCTTTGGTAGGAGCCAGTAAATATTCAGTTATTTATTATTTATTTTATTTTATTAAAAGGTTTATTAAAATTTGCCATCACAGTAAAAAAAGAACTGAACTGCGACAAAAATAACAATATTTAAAAGGCAAAACAAAAAGTTAGTTTTTCCCCTGGCATGAAAATCAATGAGAGTTTTTGCATTTAAAAGCAATCATCATTCCAAAACATTAAATTCTAACTCATATTTTGCCATCTTTGTCAGATTCCTTTACCGCACTATATCAGTACAGTTCTGAATCATTAAACTTAATAGGTATCAGACTATTTTTACCATCAACGTCAGTATAGCTACATTGATTTGTATGGATGAAAGCAAAATAACGCCTGCAAACTGTGAAAATGAAGGTATGCTGTGTTTCTCATGCTTGGGAGACAGGGAATGGGAGGAGGTGGGGTAAATGGAAGGAGGTGGGGTAAGGGGGAGGAGATGGAATAAGGAGAAAGAGGTGGGGTAAGGGGAGGAGACGGGGTGAGGGGGAGGAGATGGGGTGAGGGGGAGGAGATGGAATAAGGAGGAGGAGGTGGGGTGACTCACATCGACAATAACAGGTGGTTGCACTTGTTGTTGGGGAGGTGGCTGTCGATACTGAACAGGTGGCTGTGCTTGTCTGGGGCTTGTTTGTTGATGCATGTGATAACTGAAACAGGCAAAGACAGAATTCGGTAAGATTTGAAACTTTGCATGGTGGGAAAACAATCTTGGAGGGGTTTGCGTTATCACCATGGATACAATCTCACTCCGAGTTGCGGCGGCTCTGAAAAGAACCGTTCAGTTGTTATGCCAACGATTCTTTTCAGAACCACCACAAATCAAGAGAGATCATTTCCATAGTGTTACAGCAAACCCTACTATAAAAAAAGACAAAATTGACAATTATTACAAAAATGTTCTTTCAATTTTTCATTTCCTTATTTGAATGGAGCAGGGGTCAGGGGGAAGATTCATCAGCTTGCTTGAAGATAATGGTGCGAGATGCCACCTTGAATTGTTGAAAAGGTTCACAGCAAACACAAAATTCCCATTTCGCTGTTAACCATCTGGTGGTGGATTGACAGTCAAATTTATCATTATATGTTACAAGTGCTTTTGCGATCTTAAAAAACTATTTACATTGCTCTTCAAAATTAAGTTGCATCTTGGACAGTACACACTGATTAAGGAATTCATAAAAACTTTGAAGAACAGTGCATCTTTCATGGTACTCCTAGAACTATGAGGTTCGTTCCGCGGAACCAGCCCATAGGACCAGCGCACAGCATAACAGTTAATTTTGCAACTCCACCGCTATATTTGTTGTAACATTGTTTGAATGGGATCTGAATTACGGTGAGAATTTATCACTTTTTAACAACTTTTAGTTTGCGGAGTGGATTTTCTGGACCCGTGCAACGCTCGATGAGAGTTCAAAGAACACATAGAGCCTAATTTTGACGAGATCCGATTTCAAAAAAGAACTGTATCCATGTAAACGTGAAGGGCAGAAAGTTTCGAATAGGATTTTGTACATGTCACTCTATGAGGTTCGTGGAGACGATAGCGGAACGAACCTCATAGCTCTAGGAGTACTTTCATGGTAAGCGATTTGCTATAATACATGTATATTCTCATATTCTGGCCAACGCCTGAACTTGGAAGTCTGTGCGCAAGACTGCTCAGCCACAACTCAATACACTCTATGCAGACCTGATACTTCACGGAGACAACTGCCTTCATTGCACTTGGTCATTCCCTTGGTGACCCTTGAAAAGTTCCAGTACAAATTAACAATTTCCTCATAGAGATGCCCTTTTTCAAGAAGGAAAATGCCTTGGTGCCCTTGCCCTTTCAAGAGTGAAGGACACAGGCCTGCCTATGTTCTTTGAAATAATGCTCAGAGGAGTGCAAGTCCCAGTAAGAGGGAGGTGATGGGATGATTCGGTGGGGGGGGGGGGGGTTGTTATTGAATGGGTACCAGGTTGTAACAGGGAGCTACAAAATGACTTACTGAAACATGTAGTCTGGGTTCGTCTGCATGGTGCTAAGTGTCTGACCCTGAGGGGGTGCGGTGGTGGCACCCCATGCATTGTAGGGTACTGTGGCTCCTGAATTACCCATTACCTGCTGTGGTGGGGAGGAGAACACAAAAAAGGAAATACCATTATTTTTGGTAAAGGGTGCGCCACGGGGCTAAGTGGGAGGGATTGATGAGTGAGGTTTTAGTAGAAGTTGAGCATTTCAATGTGCCCTTCCATGCCACAAGATCTGCAGTTTGTATCGACTGTTCATAACCAGAGTTCCAAAAATATCAAGATATCCACCCCAACTAAATGCAATGGAAACGGGAAATTTATGATTACAAAATATCAATAATAGTTATAATAACATTGGTGTTCTTAAAGAGTGGGTTCTATGGTCAACGTCAGTTTTGTGATGGGCTCATCTTCTTATAGACAGAGTCCTCATAAAAGTGGCAAAAATGAGTCTCTTACCTCACATTCAAATGGTGTAGATTGACATTGTATTTGATACCCTATCAAACCATTGCAAAATTTAACATCTGATGACGTCACATTTCAAATATATGGGTCTGTACATTTGATCGGCTCAGCGCTATAAGGTAGTCAATTACAATTTCATATCCATAATGATCAAAAGGTCGTTAATTAATGATAAATGGGTATACGTTTATTAAAAAAATAAATCAAACCCACAAGTAAATGTTTTACAATAATTGTTTCTTTTTGCCAATAATTACTTTGGAGACCACTAATGATCACTAAACCCATTCACCATCAGCTCCAAAAGATGCAAAACCAATTTCATGAAATCCACACAAACTGCACTAACGACTCTAGTCCTGAGCCGACGAATTTTGTGTCTTTGGAATTTTTTAGTTCATTCCTGAATTTCCATGGTATACAATCAAAACAGCGTTTTGACCTTTTGACCTATGCAAAACAGATCTGGAATAGTTGGGTTTTCATAGCTTTTTCTGAATTGATTAAGCATGACCAATTTCATATTAGATCATTCCAAATTTTGTAGGTAGCTTCATACAAGCATTAGCAGGTTGAGGAGAAATGAGTTTACCAGGTTTTTTGTTAAAATGGTAGTATCTGAGGAAGACCAGAATATGCAATTAGGCTGATAATGGGTGATTTGTTCAGCAAGGTAAGACAAAACCAAAGTCAACTCACACGTGATTTGGATGCATTGAAGTTATTGCTTGATCTTGTGAGGTCGATGTAGTCGTCAATGTCACTGTTAAACTGATGTGACCTCTGGAGCAATAAAAGAAAAGATGATGCAAGCGTCAGCTACTTTAATGATATCTCCGAAGGAGGAGTGCAAATTCACCACCAGGGCCCAATTTCATAGAGCTTCTTAAGCAGAGAGTATTGCTTAATAATTTGTTGCTAAGCCACAATGACCAGGATACCAGTCACAGATCGTACATATGACATGGTCTTTTGGCTGGTAACCTTATTCTGGTAAGCACGATTTGTGAAATTGGGCCCAACAGTGTGCCCCTCTATTATCTCCTAATCTGACTCTGGTCGCCGCTCGAAAGATGTTTTTAATAAAACAGCCATCTTGCTTTTTCTCCCATACATCTAAATGCAGCCAAACTGAGGCTAAAAGAACAAAATGGCCAGGTCCCTTCTTAACAAATGTTACTTTGAGCTTACATGATCATTGAGAATATGGGGAACCAGACAAAAGGTCTTTGCTTACCCTGAGGGAGCTCTTGGGCCTGGAATCCATGATGAAGCTTGCATCATCATCTTCAAATGGTTCTGCCTCGGGGTGAGCGTAAGCAACAGAAAACACTTTACTGACGACGTGGCTCTCACTCCGTCTGTCACTGGTATTTAGCAAATCAAATTAATGAAGTAAGTTTGTGGCAGTCGAAGGTTTATATTGTTTTGGCTTCTGGTTTTATTTTTTACACATCACAAAAAAGAAATTGTAAATAGAGAGGTTAAGCTACTTGTTTTGCCTTTGACCTTTCGTGTTGCCAGTCTGATGCAAGCTCAAACCATTAAGTTACACGTTGTGTGTTTACTCCCATCGTGAAGAGGAGCACAAACATCAATTACTGATTACTCTTTGAGGGATAGGTTTGTGGTAGCACCATGTGTAAAATCTCTTCTGAGTGGTGGTGGCTCTGAGAAGAGCCGGTGGTTAACTCAACGTTTTTGGATAGTATGCTCTATCCGTCATTAGTCAAACCCATCCCTCATTGTCTCTCCACCGTGCAAACCTTTAAGTTTTATTTGATTACCCTTTGTGGGAGAAGATCAGATGAAGAAGAAACAGTTTGTAAAAACGTTCCCGCAAGTTTTTTTCTCTAAATGGAGATTTATAACATTGGTTTGTTACCCGTTTAGATAATGTCGAGCGTGTTCTTTGATTTTGCAAACGAATAGCTAGGCGTGATTTGCGTGTAGCCAACATGCACTTTTATGACGATATACGCACATATCCATGACGTAACGCTGACGTTACACATACACGTTAAGAGAAAACGTGCAGCTCAACCTCCCTAATATCTAACCTGCAACTTGACAGGCCCTTTGGCCTAAAAAATTACCGCATTCAAACGAGAATGATTTTCAAAATAAAATCCACACAAATTATTTCAAATCTTGAAACAAATTTCGAGTAGGATTTGGCTACCTTGAAACTGCAATAGCCTTAATTGCTCTCTTGCCCTCATTAAGAAGGAACGGTCCCTTGTACTTGATGGTGCTCTTGTCTCCTTTACGGTAAGGATCAGGCCTGCTGCCATTGGTCGTTAAGTAGATAATGGCATCTGGGGTTTCTGCAAACCGGTAGATTAAATATCATCGTGAAACTACAACTGTATCATTCATACTACGATCGTGGGGTGATGTAAATCAATTTTCATTAGGCCATGCAAATAGAAAAAGTTGTTTACCATCCCTCCTTTTTAATTTCTGCAGGTCAGGAGGGAGTTCTTTTTGAATGAAACAAATAAATAACACATATGAACAACAGAACAACACGATTAAAACATTTTTCTCTCATAAAATAAAAACTCTGAAATTATTAGTAAAAAAAAACAACAACAAAATAATACAACAGATTAAGAAAAATTAAAATCATTTCCCTACCAATAAACCTGTTTTTGTCTCCAAACTTTTAAAGGGGCTGTGTCGTCATTATTATAGCAGGCCTGTGGCTGTGCATGGAAAGATGAATTTTCAACCAGATACTGCACATGCGCACTTTTGCGGTCAAATAAAAAAGGGTGCCGTCTTGATCAAACTGTGATGTGACTAGCGGCGCGCAAGCGCACTTAGTAACTGGGTTATTTACTGCTATTACCATGACGACACAGCCCCTTTAACCTATCAGCAATCATTTATTTTGTTTGGCCATACTGTGCCAGTATTTCTTAGCCCCAAATCAAAGAGTTGTCTTTCTGTACCTGATTTGAGCTCAATGAGCGTATTTGTATCAATCTGATTTGCAGTCCGTCCAGGCTGAGGTACCCTGAGAGGAATGATGCTCGGCGCCCCGATTGCACCAGCAGACGGCATGTTGCCTGCTCGTCAAGTTCTCTTACAACTTGCAGTCAAGTCAACTAGAAGTAAACAAAAGAGTGTTTACATTATTCAAATACAGCATGTTGCCACTGGTTTAAAACCACTCAAGGATTGGTTACCTTATTAAAAATTATTATATTGCTTCTCTGTTTAGCACTTACCGGTACATTTGTGAAAGGCTTCTAGACATAAAATGAGCAATCGATTGATAAACCTCTTTTGTCATGTTTGTAGTAGAATACTGGTTGTGATGATGTGACAAAAATCAATGTCACAACATATAACTTTAAAGGACTTGTAAAAAAAGTAGTAACTGTGTTATTATTACCAAACAAAAGCTGACTGTTAATGTGACTTCGTCAGTCACACAACATGTAATTTGCCATCAGCTGAGATGACCTACCTACCATTAGACCCAGTAACTGGGGCGCTGTACTCCTTTTTTGAGATTTTTGACATTATCTGTCGTACTAGCGCCCCAGTCCGTGGTATATTTGGAAAGTGCTCCGAAGCGCTTTTTTTCTGAATCAGTTACAAAACTGTCAAAATTGCGACAAAGACTCGACAGAATTGCTTGAAAATCGCCTACTGGCTTCTCCAAGTATTTACGGTGAAATAAAATGCAGTTAATTGTACTCACGATCATGTTTGGTCCTCCAAATCGATGATTTTTAGCGCACTATCACGCATATATCAAATTTGCCGTTAGAATTGCCATTTTGAACGTGATACTCAACGACCGTTTCCTTATGTGTATAAACGCTGCAAGGAAGGCTTGCGTGTTCGCTGAGGCCCTAACTTTCATATTGTTTTCCGCGCAGTCAACGCAGGATACCAGGCTGTGTAGTGCCAATGTTCGCTGATGCCCTGACATGCATATTGATTTGCGCAGTCAACGCAGGATACCAGGCTACACAGCTGGTATCCTGCATTGACTGCGCAAATCAATATAAATGTCAAGGGATCAGTGAACATTGGCGCTACACACAGCCTGGTATCCTGCGTTGACTGCGCGGAAAACAATATGAAAGTCAGAGCCTCAGCGAACACGCAATCCTCGCAGCGTTTATACACATAAGAAAACAGTCGTTGAGTATCACATTCAAAATGGCGATTCTAACGGCAAATTTGATATATGCGTGATAGTCGCTAAAAATCATCGATTTGGAGGACCACAAATGATTGTGAGTACAATTAACTACATTTTATTTCACCGTAAATACTTGGAGAAGCCAGTAGGCGATTTTCAAGCAATTCTGTCGAGTCTTTGTTGCAATTTTGACAATTTTGTAACTGATTCAGAAAAAAAAGCGCTTCGGAGCACTTTCCAAATATACCACGGACTGGAGCGCTAGTACAACAGATAATGTCAAAAATCTCAAAAAAGGAGTACAGCGCCCCAGTTACTGGGTCTAACCTACCATTACAGCAGGTCAAGTGATGACATGTAAACATTTGTCACGCAATCGGTCTATTGTACCCAAAGATCTGAAAATTTCAACAGCACCCTCACTTAATTTTAACATCCTAACGGCCTGAGCCTGACCCTCCACCATGACTGTATTTATAAAAAACGTGTTAATTCAAGTTACTGTGTGTATGGGCGCTTTGCTTAGCCAGCATTGGCCAATGTACAGTCACAGTAAAGCCACCCGATGCAAAATTGTTTTGCATTTTAATTTTAATAAAACTAAAACTAGCCACATGTTACTGCAACAACAACAAAAATTACGCAAACAAAACTTAACAGACAGTATATTAAAATGAAAATACTCTGCTTTACCGTTTGTTTCACAGATTGGCTTCTAAACCGTCACTTTCTGCCGAAAATATGGTCACCATTCAGTTTTTCAATACAGTGTTTTTTGGCATGTATGACCTTTGTACCTGCCTTGTACTCGCTCAATATTTATAAATACATATTCCTTCATTTGAATACAATTTGTTTAAATAATAAATAAAATTTTAAAAGTACAAATTATTTATGAAGTATTTTATTATTATTTGATTAACTGTGTAATGTTTATTTGTTTATTACTTGTTTAAAAATACCATTAATACATTATTTTTTGTGGTGGAGGCCCAATCAATTAGTTACTAAGGAACGGTTGTAAATATCAACAAACTAGTCCGCGAGCAGCATAGACCTGGCAAGCAGCAGCGTGACCAGCGGAGCGTAACAGAATCGGTTCCAGTTCACACTTCCATGTGAACAAGCCATTATACCCAATGCATCTTGTTTGCTTCAAACAAAGTCTTCTTTAAAGAGAAGGAATATAGATTTAGATTTAAATACAAACAACATCGAGCACAGTTGGGAATTGCTGATGCAAATGATATCTACTTTTTTTTAGTAGGATGATAGATATTTAATACACTTTTATTCTTAGGCCTGCTGGCGATTTGGAAACCCGTTGGCCTAGGAACTTGGTATAATGATGATTAAGTCCGAGCTGACATGAAAGAGCAAGACCCAACCACCAAGAAACCATGGAGAAACAAAGTATATGACGCACGAGGCCAAACAAGGTTTTAACGAGCAAAAAAACAAAAAACAAAAAAAAAACAAAAAAAAAAACCCAAAAACAAAAAAGAACACCAAGAAGAGGAACAATAACACCAACAAACTATCCTGGCTAAAACAATTTTAGAGTGGCATCATCCATTTAAAAAGTTATCAATCATAATGCTTTAATAACAGAGCAATGATCATCGCAAGTATTTTGTGGATCTCCAGTCCTTATCAGTCTAATTCAAACAATGTGTCGCTCATTTTTCGGTTATTATATCTGCATCAAAAACAAATTGGATAGCTAAGACTGGCACTACAGAGATCCGCGGAACTTTGTAACCTGTGACTGTCACATTAGGGGCCTACTCGAAACGTTGAAAAGGTAACAGTGTTTATTCTACATTCATAAAAATTTATTGCGCGATTTCTTGGAACTCTAATCCCTCCTGAACAGCAATGGTACAATCCGATTACCTTTGTAAGCTAATGAATAAAAAAGACATGTCCATTGTAAAACGGGAAGGTCATCCAAAGCTTAGCAACAAACAAGTGGGTCGAGCGTCACACAGGGTATAGGAGCAAGGGCCGGGGGTAATGGGTGTAAATCGTAACCTGTTTACCGAACGTCTGTACACCCAGATAACACTTATACAGTTTAGTTTCATGAAAAATGTGGAATATTGTTTGGTTTGGATGAACATGGATACCATGTAAGATCAACACAGTAGCAATCGTTGTGTAGGTTTGTGCCGGTGTTTGAACGGGACCTTTGCAGTTTGGAAACTCGTGGATAAAGAAAAATGGAATGAAAGAATCGAGGTGAGTGTGTTGGTGTTCAGAGCCATATGGGACAGCACTGGAGAACTGATCTGACGTGAGATAAAATCGTATTTATTATTCATGAAAATAAAGGCCTAGGGCATTTCAGTCAATGAATTTACCTGATGTTTTTATATACAGGTGATCAGGTAATAATGGCGAATGAAGTCACAGTAACGTCATGAGTCGAAATGTATGACGCAAGTGTTTTCGTCAAGTAGGTCTATAATTGCATTTGACTGATGAGGAAATATTGTTATGCCGTCTTCAACCTGACTGGTATAAGATGCGTTTGACTTTGAATAACCCAACAGTCTGAAACAAAAGCTACTCTCTAAATGCAAAAGAGTGAAAAATTCAATTTCCGAATGGTGTCATTTTGGCTCTTTTGAGAGTGAAACTCATCGTGCATCACCCATTTTGAGTAAAATTGGAGCGAACTTTACTATTATTCTTTGAAGCTGAAATTACCCGCCTTTCACTCCAAAAAGTGTTATCCGCCATATGGCTCTTTGCACGGCGGACAAAACGAGTGGTTTTTCACTCTTTTACATTTTAAGAGTAGATAATAGCAATAATCTTTTGATTTTCCAGAAAAAAACAGTATCGACAACCTCGGGCGCTTTTATCACAAAGCAATGTATTTTTTTTGAGGATGGGGTTACGTCACTTTGTTGTTAGGTTATGTTAAGAATACTTCTTTAATAAAGTATCATAAGTAAGGCCTTCTTGGTAATCACTAATTTGTACACTAAGCAAGGTTTTAAAATGATTACTTGTTCTAATGAATGTACGTGTTTTAATGATAATATTCTCACCCTATTGTTTTTCACAATCACAGTTACCATGCCTCACAATCGTGAAGTTTTCGAAATTCGTTACTTCCATCGTGGCCGTTCTTTCAGGCCGTCGAAACCCCTCCATTTCCTCCCACCCATCAAACTCACAACTGCAGCGGAGCAACACTCCTTCACACCCCATGAAACTGCTTGGCAAAAGACTGTTACAAGAGGACGTGGTCGGGAGAGGAGACACTCGCGTTACAGGAAGATGGTGATGACGGTCGCAAGTTATCTGACTCTTGGAAACGTTGCGGACATGAAGTTCCTATGCAGAGGTAGTCAGTCAAGTTTTATTTCCTCATTTCATTACTTTCAAAGCAGGGCTCACCCTTAACACCAGCCCGGCGTACATTGTCTAGTAAAAACTGCTATGGGCTAATAAACACCACTTCTCAAATTGCCCTGTGGGCTACTAAAAACTGTGCAACTTATACTTATTTACAATGCTCATACTTCTTCCTTTTCGGATGTGAATGATACATTTTAGAAGTGTGTTCATTCATTTTTGAGTAAGTTGGCTAAGTGTAACTTCCTTTGACCGTTAAACTGGTTGTGATCAGAAAGATACATTTATGACAATAGGCCTACATGTTTAACATTTGGGCAACAAAAACTCCCTGTTGGGGGCATATAAAATATACAGTTTACAAGCCCCTTGTGCTACTTTACAAAAAGCTGAAGTGCAAGGCATGCAAAGCTCGATGATTCAACCTGAACCGTTTATAAAACCAACTGTGTTGCAATATTTTTTTGCTTAAGCGGCTCTATGAAAGCCCTAAACTTGGGACTCCGGAGTCAGCCATTTTGAAACTGAAGGATCTCTGCTATGCAGGCAGAAGGCTTCAAAATGGCCGATGGTGAAGCCAATGCTTGCACTCTAATTTCAAAAAATAATTAAGTTAGTTACGTTTGTTGCTGATTAATTCTAGAAAGTTGCACATCCTTTTGTTCCGTTTTATAATTGCAGACCATGTCCGACCTCCGCAAATCGTCGACGAGGTAACGAACGCACGCCATCTACTTGCTCTTCTGGAGAATCAACGGCTGTTAGCTGAAAACAGTTTGTACTTCTTACAAACCTTGCTGTATTACATCGCCAGACCAGACTTGTACCAAGTCGTGCTGGATTTCAGAGCTGATAGACAGGACGAATATAGGGGTAGGGGTGTTCACATCAAAGACGAGTATCAAGGTAAGTTAGTTCCACCAAATTTAACTGGGTATCATCGGGTTTGTTTCTAAAGAGATTATGAGAGAAAAACTCTGTCATCTTTATGTATTTGTAGCGTATGGAGGGAAAGAAGAGCACATGTGGATTGTTAAGTGCTCTACAAAAGTCGATTTCAAATTCGTGCTTTTTTGCGTTCTGTGAAATGTTTAAAGGGACACATTGCCTTCAAATCCCTTAAAAATTGTTGCTGTTTGGAATTGCTCCTTAATCTTTTTCAAGAGTTGCTCATTCAACAAAACACCATACAGTGTGTAGTACTTAGTGAGTACTGGTTCAAAAAACATTTGCCTCTGGAAATATAACCAGTGGAACCACACTCTACATAGAAACATACGGTCCACCATTTTGTGGAGTCAAAGATTTGGTTCTACAAAATGGCGGACCGTGTTCTGCCACAAAAATAAACAAAAACCACACAATTTCAAGGGATATATAATTATGTGAATCATTATAATTCTACCCTTAAAATCATCTTGCCAATCATATTAATGTCATTATAAACGCTCTTTAAAGCCCCAAAGCACCCAATCCGAAGGCAACGTGTCCCTTTAATTTTACAGCCTCTTGCAATTCGATTTCGGATCGTTGCGGATATTCCAGACACTATGACAAAAGTCGTTTGGAGTCTGTTATCTTGTATTCATAATAACATCAACATTGACGTCCTTTTGTTGGGTGGGAGGGGAAAGTTCTCAATGATTGTATGTCCACAAATTCAAACTGATAAATCATGAAAGATATACAGCTAAAATATCTCTTTGAAAAACATGTGCACTATTCTGTTACAAACGTTTGAACAATAACTTGTGCAAACATTGAAGAAAGTATTGGACAATATCGTTTGATGATAACATTATTTGGATCTGGATCGTTGCTAAAAAATGCACTGTTCTTAACTCACTGTTACAGTCGATTTGGAAGAGGACAGTCAGCGTTTGGAGCTTGCCAACGAGCTCCTGAAATTCCGCAAGGATTTGAAACCTCGGAGGCGCCTCAACCAAGTCGATGTGAGCGAGATGAGACGCAAACTGAACGATCTCAGCACTAAGATGCAGGAAAACATCATCACGATGCAGCACCCAAATGCGCCCCAAGGTGCTCTTGAAGATTCGTCCGGAGTAGACACCACCCACGACGGGCACTTGCAGATGATGGAGAAAGGTAACAATTATGAGGAGGAAACAACCAAAGATAACAATTCAACGCCAGAAAAATTAGTTGCCCCAAAACTATCCCTTGCGGAACCCATTCAAGATTGTCAATCAATCAATCAGGTGGTGGCTAGTGGAGTTCCACCATCAACACAGACCGACAGCACAGAGCTCCAAACTCAAGACGAGGACACCTTGCCAAAAATCGTTCAAAAAGACGACACTTCCGGGGCTGTTACATCTACAAATCAAGAAGCACTCAAAACACTGGACAATGAAAGAGAACAGAACAAAGGAATTACTCCTACCAAAGAGAGCACGGGAGACTATCATATAACCGAATACGAAGTCGAAATACAGGCGGAAAACTTCGGGTACTCAACCCCCTGCCCGCCGCCACGAGAAACGGTGCTTGGGATCAACGGCATCAAAGTTTACGATGAGGTTGCCACCACCAGCGAGAATTCCATCAAACATCTCGGGGTGAAAAATGCCTATAAGCCCCCGACTTCAACCGACCGGACGGCCAGTAAACTCCATCAACTCAGTCGTCTATCCAGAGATCAAAGGGGTAGCTCCAGGCGAGGAGTGCAGCAAAAGAGAAAAGGAAAACCTAGCAACAAGGCAAAAAACTCTGGAACTGTTGACAATGAAAAGACAAAAGAAACTTCAAGGTTGAAGGAGGACTTCAAGTTGCCAGATATCTATGACAAATACGCGAGACAGACAGCTGTCCAATATAACAGTTGATTATGGAGTTTGGCCTTATGGATGAAACAAAATAATTGTAGATTTACTTTCTTACTTGCTTTCCAGGGGATTAGGATCTATTTTATCCAAAGAGATTATGCTTATTTTTTTTATCAGCAGTGTGCTAAATAAAATCGCTTGCTAACTTGTTCCAATCACTGATCCTTGTAGCGCAGATTGAAACAAGTGGACTGAGATGCAATAATTCTGAATGTTTATTCCTTTTTCGCATTTTATACTGTTTCTGGTGGTATTTGATTAAACTAATATTCTTACAACAAATAGTTGAAGCCTTTATTTTAAATTCATTGTACCAAAATAGTGATACACCCTGTACCATCAAAATGATACACAAGGAGAGTTGGCGACTTGAGTCAGACTCGAGTTGCATGGATTCAGGGTTTTGAGCCTGGAAATTGGTTTTGAGATTGATTTATACCCGAGGGTTTATATTTGAGACTTGGCCCCAAGGAAGTGAAAGTTGACTTCAGATTTGCTCTGAAAGACATGATGAAAAGTCCTACAAAGATTTGGTTACAGCTTCGACACCGTGAACAACTTTCTGCATTCCATACTTTGGTTAATAGATACACCTAGGGATTCAAACACAATAAGCTTATTGTGTTTGAATCCTAAGGTGTATCTGTACTCAAAAAGTAGCAAAATACCCAGAGTCGTTGCAGCTGTAGATGGGTTGCACATGACGTCAACAATGGATCAGCCATTTTGATGACATGACGTCATTTGAGTAGGGCCATTGACTGTCAGTATTATGGAAATCAATGAGTAGGGCGCCCTCGGCTAGAGGTCAAAAGAAGGTTGCTCATTGGAACATCCTCTGCGCCGCGCGTACATACACGTGCGTTTTCCACTGTTGCGTCATCATTTTACCTCTAAGATGGCGGCGTGATGACGTCAATGCATAAGGTCCATTGATCTCCATAATACAGTATATAATGGAGGTCAATGATAAGGTCTACTGAGCGCATAACTAAGCGTTGCGGGTAAGCACCGGTACCCATGCCGGTACCCCACGCAGCATGCCTGCGTTTCATAAACTCCTTCTATGATTGGTTGGTAAGCAACTGAAGCTGCCTTGAAACTTACAAATCTTGACGCGGCTACAGTCCAATACAGAAATTATCATCAAAGATGGCGTCTGTTGCAATCCATATAATAGTAATCTAACAATGGCAATTTAAAATTATTTGTGCACGTTTGATGGACTTAAGATTTTTATATAATTAATTATCACTCATTATAACACACCTCTCCCTGGTTCTTTATCCTGATTGGCTGAAACACGGTCGCGTGGGGTGAACTAATATAGCCTATTGCATGAAATCTGCACCATACGCACCGCACGCGCTTCATTTGGGGGAAATAGTTCATAAAGCGGGAAATAGTTTCAAAAACCCAAAAACTATTGACTGGTAAAGAGCGCCCTCAAGAAAACGACAGTGTCTGCGGATGGAGAAGAATCTCCGGCCAAAAAAAACGCGATTTACTCTTCTAACCGACATTTTGGATTGAGGTGTGTTATAAAACACATATGGACTGGCAATGAGGGAAATAGTGCACGTCTATGCACCCCTCGGGCCTGTGAGTGACCAGGAGCGGGTCCTATTTCCCTCGGCCTTCGGCCTCGGGAAATAGGACCCTCTCCTGGTCACTCACAGGCCCGAGGGGTGCATAGACGTGCACTATTTCCCTCATTGCCAGTCCATATGTGTATATTATAACACACCTCTCCCTGGTTCTTTATCCTGATTGGCTGAAACACGGTCACGTGGGGTGAACTAATATAGCCTATTGCATGAAATCTGCACCACCGTGAACTTGACGCGCGTCAACGCACCGCACGCGCTTCATTTGGGGGAAATAGTTTGCAAAGCGGGAAATAGTTTCAAAAACCCAAAAACTATTGACTGGTAAAGAGCGCCCTCAAAAGGACGACGGCGTCTGTGGATCGAGAAGAATCTCCGGCCAAAACCGCGATTTACTCTTCTAACCGACATTTTTGACTGAGGTGTGTTATAAAACACATATGGACTGGCATTATTCGGGAAATCGTGCACGTCTATGCACCCCTCGGGCCTGTGAGTGACCAGGAGATGGTCCTATTTCCCTCGGCCTTCGGCCTCGGGAAATAGGACCCTCTCCTGGTCACGCACAGGCCCTCGGGTTGCATAGACGTGCACTATTTCCCTCATTGCCAGTCCATATGTGTATAATATTGGCGGATTTGTTTTCGTGCAATACCTTAAATAAAAGCTTACAACTTTCTCAAATCTATAAAAACAGCTATTGACATTTAAAATCTAACCTTTTGGGTCAAATCGGCCCCAAAATCTGACGTAGTATCTCAGTTAAGCACAAGCCGACACGTAATTTGAAGCTGGTTTGAAGTCAAGAAGATTTTGTAATCGTAAAATTCAACCCATTGAGTTACACAATCAGCTGATGTACAATTTGAACCCACATAAATCAAGAAGATTGTATAACTGTGAATCTAAAGTAGATATAAATAGATATAAATAGGCCTTTCGACCCGACCCCGATAACTCATTTCGTAAGACAAGACAATCCCATTTCATAAAGGGCGCCTCTATTTTGAGGGAAATGAACATTGCTACTGTAACGTTTCAGGGGGGCACCACGGTATAAATGAATGGCATGGGAAGCCGTTGTACACACGGAATATTAATACGATGTATTATACACATATGGACTGGCATTATTCGGGCAATAGTGCACGTCTATGCACCCCAAGGGCCTGTGAATGACCAGGAGACGGTCGTATTTCCCTCGGCCTTCGGCCTCGGGAAATAGGACCCTCTCCTGGGCACTCACAGGCCCTCGGGGTGCATAGACGTGCACTATTGCCAGAATAATGCCAGTCCTTATGTGTTTTATAACACACCTCAGTCCAAAATGTCACGTGAAAAAAATTTCAGGACGCACGGTTTTACAACGGTAAACTGTTATGAGCATTGTAAACCTCTTGGGGGCGCTGTTTACCAGTAAATATTTTTTTTTGGGGGGTGGGGGTTTGAAACTATTTCCCGCTTTGCCGAACTATTTCCCCCAAATGAAGCGCGTGCGGTGCGTTGACGCGCGTCAAGTTCACAGTGGTGCAGATTTCATGCGACAGGCTATATTTGTTCACCCCACGTGACCATGTTTTAGCCAATCAGGATAAAGAACCAGAGAGAGGTGTGTTATAAATGAAAATAACCCGTCCAAATAAAGACAGAAAACATTAACACAAAACTAATTCTAAAAGAGAAGAGGTGAAGTAGGTCTCAATGACTAAAAATAATGTATCAATACGCCTAATGTTTTGTTCAAACAAACTTGGTGCTAACTGGTACGTTTTTACGGAGCGCCGTAGTGCAATCCGACTCGACAGAAACCCCGAAGTGGTGGACGGCGCAGCTCAGGATGACGACGTCATCAACGTAAGATGACGACCCTTTGACAGCTATATAACGCGCATTAACGGCACACTGAAAGAAGGATTACAACTTCCAAAGATTCTCAGTCCCTCTGGGAGTCGACTTCCTGATTACACAAGGTGTATTAACCAAACATGACCGCCATTATGGTACTCCTGTGGGACTGATCTATTTGCTGTACAGAGAGCCTCAAATCTCTTTTGCGAAGCAAATCAGCCGTTTGACAAAGACAGGACCCTGTCTTGGTTTCTCAGATTATATCACAACCCAGTTTCGCTGAGAGCAGTCGAAGATGAGCTAGAATCTAAAATAAAACATAACACGTATTTGGACACACTGTCTCACTCTCTGGTAACATTGAACACTAGTTTGGCTGGACAACACAGCAAGCAGCCTCGTTCCAACACAGTCATTAATGACGAGTCGAATGTATTTTCGTACACTTACTTTGACCGACCGTGTCAACAGTTTTGTTTACGGGATTGAATAAGAATCGGTCCGGGGATCTGATGTGGGTTCGAGGTTGGGGGTAAAAAACACGTGGACATCACGACAATCTTTACTGGGTTTTATTTTTAATTTTTTACTTTATTTTTATTTTTTTTCTTGGGGGGGGGGGGGTAGCATACAGTATAAGCAAAAAGCCTTTATTTCATCATGCAACATTAAATTAAGCGGCTATAGTATATTTTTTCATTACGGATTTCGTTGAAAAGTGATACGAGGGCGGTATTGACCCATTGGCCCATGCAGAAACTACGTAATTATCAGAATCATTTCAAATTTCCCGAGTTTCTGTCACCCACGCATTAAAAAAACCACCATCAGTATCAGCGTTAATGACCTACAAGTTTGATCTACATGTACGTAGACGACGTTCCTCAAAGTGAGTGGTTCACGGATTACCGGTAATGCTCCAATTGGTTGGTAAATCAGCCTCATTGTCTTAGGTGGCACATCAAGCACCCTCAGCAATCCAATAACTGGAAACCCATCCCACTTCCTGTCACAGCAAGTGAGGATGATGTCTCCATCGCCATGGTAACGGAAACCAATTTTCCCCAGATGGTAAGTTCTTTTGTCTCCAAGTCTTACTCACGGGACCCATGACATCAAATTATTGGCTCTAAAAACGGCTTGGAAGCCACTGCCCCGTTACACGCAACCGCAAAGACCACAAAATGATCATTAACGGCAATGAGCTGACCGTCTGCTTGCATCATCAAAAAAATTGTTAGCTCTCACCAACGGGCGATTTTCCGGAACACCAATTCGTATTTATAGCAAATGCTCAGCTTAGACTTCGCATAACATCAACATTTGTAGGCATAAGAGTTGAAGATAAATAATTAAAGTCTCTAGGATTGTGCACATTTCATTTTGGCTCATTGGCAAACTCATTACACACCGATAAGTTGGCCTTCACGAAAGTGGAAGCGAACCCATTGTTCTGGTCGATGTTAATTTGAAAATTCATATCTACCGAGAATTATAAGCGACTCGCCGGTGGCTAATTGAAGGGAAAAATGTCCTCCACAACGGTCAAAAGCAATTTACTTGGTAAACGAGCAGGTGATTCGACAGCTCGGCAGTACAGTGCGGACGACGCGATAGAAATGGTAAGTCTTATGATTTTCGGATACGTCTTAATATATCGAAGACGGTGACAGAAGAGCGACGGAGATGACATTGACAAGTTTAACAAGACGGTGGCAAAACCATGACGTTGAATAAATTGGATCTTGAAAACTGGAATCATAGACAAAGACAATATTGTGACCAAAAAAAATCGACTGGCATAGTTTGATAAAGATTTGGTTTTTATTTTCAAACTGAAGACAATGATTGTAATTTTCCAAAATAGTAACACTACAGTGAAGATACTTGAAGCCGGAGCTCAACCTTTGTATAAGAAGAAAAAACATAACTGTTCATAGATTTACATACATGCCTTACATGGTTTAAAGATAATGATGGCAGAAAACTTTCCTTGAAATATTTCTGCTTGAAGTGTTATCGTTTTTAAATAGTATAAATGAAATAAGATCCAAAATTAGTTTTCATTTAGAGAGAATAAAACTCAGCCTATAGGAATGCGTACAAAAATGCTGAATTCATTTTTACCGTTTTCTCGCAAATGCAGCCAATGCTGAGCTGGGGCTTTAAAATGATTAAAATCTTGGCGACACTGATGACAAGTTACGGTCATCAAGGAGGTACTGTCCGTGACGATTTTGAAACTTTCAATGACAACCAAAACAATGAGATGACGAAAATTAAAATGCCAACGACTACGACGATTGCCAGCGTGCAAAACGATGACAACGACAATGATATTTTCTTCTCGTGGTCATTTTCTCAGGCGAAACGAGAGGCCGAAAACCAGACTAAGCTACGACGAGCCCGACTCGTGCGTCGTGTCTCGTTTGATTTGCTGACAAGGAAACCAATTGTCTTCTCCCTGAAAAACGACGTCGGTGCATTGGCGAGGGCCCTGAGGACATTTAAGGTATAGAATTTAGCTATATAATGGTCAGAACCCACCTAAAAAAACACCAAAGATTATCATAAAGATTTCATTTCATAGTTTGAAGATGCTAGGTCCGATTTTTGGCCGATTTAACCCAACCATTTATATTTAATTAAACTAAAATAAGCTATTTGTATAGATTCGAGAAAGTTACAAGCTTTCATTGAAGGTCTTGCACGAAACAAAAAAATCCACAAATGATAAGGGGTATAATTACATTAAAATCTAAAAAATAGTATTTGTTGGGATCCCGACATTATCTCATTACGTCCATCAGCAATGTACAAACAATTTTGCATGTTACATTGTGAATGTCCGTTGCATATGCGTTGCATATGTTTTTTTTTATAGGCCTACGTTGTTCGGATTTTGTCAAAGTTCGTTCAGAGAACAAATTCTTTATAACCAAAATCCTTTCAGGGAAAAACGGGCCATGCAACTCTAAAGGATGTGTACAATAATTGGTAAGAGTGGAAATACAAAATGTTCACAGATTTGCACATAACTTGCATGGCATAAAAACAGTCATGGTGGAAAACAACTTCCCGTGAAATATTTCTGCTTTTAAAAATGCTACAACCTGCGGTAGTTTTTGATAAATTAGTAAAACAATTAGTTTTGACCTTGCGAGTCCAAAACTTTATGTGTGAAAACATTGAAAACATTATAAGGTATGTTTCCCCTATATATTTGCTCGTGACTCCAATGTCCGATTAGGCTTAAATTTTCACATGTTTGTTATATCATGTTCGTTGATCCACATAAGATGTGGATGGTGGTGTTTGACAATAACCAATGTTGGCCACGTGCTTTCAGGACCCTATACCCCTGTTCGGTTTTCATATAATGAAAATTGATTTATTTGAAACTAATTTTAAACTGAAGGGCGACTTCACGGTAAATTCCTCGTATTAAACAGTCACCCTTTCTTTAATGTATAATTAAGTAGTAATTTAGCATGTGAAATCCAACAGTATAAATTCAGTATTGAATTTTAATCTCCCGTCAACCACACTCTAAACTTTAGGAGAACGAGATTCAAGTTTTGCACATCGAGTCCCGTCGGTCCGAGCGCCGCAAGTCGGAGCTTGAAGTGTACGTCGACTGCGAGGGCAAGAAGGGACTTTTCATGGAGCTGTTGGACCAGCTTCAGCGGCAGATGAGCTTCGTTCAGGAGCCGATAAATGACGCGGCAGACAACTATTGGAACGAGGCAGGTGAGTAAATCCGTGGTTGATGTTTATACTCATTGCTCGAGGGCAAGTTCTAAAAGCCCAAGGAAAGGGCGTTGTTTTTTATTAAAGCTTTCTCAAAGAAACCGTTACTTCGTTTGACATATATTTCATCTTAAGATCCAAATAATTATTTTGAGCCTTGAAATTGGCAACAGTGAGCAAACAGAATAGACGTTCTCGGGGTGGAGCCCAAAAGTTCCAGGTGGCTAAAGGGAGTGGCCGATTTACGCTCCCACGACGGTTAGCTAGATTTCAGGCATTGGTGAAGAGTGGACATAGCAACCGTCATGCAAAATCATGTGGAGCGTCTGGTAAAAAAATCGTTTTACCGCAAGAACACGTATACAAATTATACCAAAGGGATCACAGTCATTGAAAACTGTTTCGTCGTGACGAATCGGCTTTTTTTTGGGTCAATTTAGGGTTGCAAGTTCATCTGTTATTGTTTGAAATCATAATTTCTCTCTTGTTAAAGTTATGGACACAGAATGCATTCATTTCGGATACAT
Organism: Marthasterias glacialis; assembly: GCA_911728455.2. Lineage (NCBI taxonomy): Eukaryota > Metazoa > Echinodermata > Asteroidea > Forcipulatida > Asteriidae > Marthasterias > Marthasterias glacialis. The sequence goes on from OU452223.1 coordinate 15,640,673, forward strand.
TCAAACATGTGTGTTTATTGACGAATCGACAATGAGCTGGTATTAAAGCCCCCAGCTCAACATTGGTAAACTGTCTGTAAATGCTTCCATTCTCCGCACAAATCAAGATATTTGTAATAAAACCAACCTGTGAAATGTCAGCTCATTTCATTATTTCATTTGCGAGAAAACGGTAAAAATGCATTCAGCATTCTTGTATATGCATTCCTATAGGCAGAGTTTTCGTCTCATTGGGACGAAAACTAATTTTGGATCTTATTTCATATATTATTTAAAAACGATAACACTTCAGGCAGAAATATTTAAAGGAAACTTTTTCTACCATCATTATCTGTATACCATGTAAGGTATATGTAAATTTGTGAACATTTATGTTTTTCTTCTTACCAATGTTGAGCTGGGGTTTTAACTACGATGGGCGATTTCGCATAAAGTGCAGGTATCCAGCAACAAGTTTTGAGACCAAAAAGTGAATAAGTGAGTCAATTGATTCAAATTCTCCCGTTTATCATGTAAATGAGCATTCAGTGGCCAAATGGGAGTGTGACATACATAATGACGAATAAGGTCGGCTACATTACCAAACAACGTCAGTTTTCTCCATGTGACAAATACCGGAAAGCCCTTGCGCAAGGTCAAATAGAGACGGGCTGTGATAAATAGAACGATAGGGGTACCCTCTAAAACGTAAAAGAGTGAAAAAAGTTCACTCTCTCGCCCGAGTATGTGTAATTTTGGCTCTTTTGAGAGTGAAACTCGCGGTGGATCACCCTTTAGAGTAAAATTGGAGTCAACTTCACTCTTATTCAAGTTAAAAATACTCGTCTTTCATTCTGATAGGAGTTGTCCGCCATATGGCTCTCTGCAAGAGTGGATGTGGCGGACAACATTACCATTAGTGTTTTTTAAACTCTTTTAAACATTTAGAGAGTACACGGAACAGCCGGAACTTTTTCTTGAACTGTTCATGTATCACTGAACACTGTGCTTACTGGCGATACTTTACAACGACAAACATTCTTTGTTCAAGATGGTGAACACCAGGGTAGGCCTGTTGGTAAGCGATGTAGCCGGAAGTGCAATGTAAACGATGGTATACACTATGTATATGAACACACTGTTCTTAAAGCCATTATACATTATTGGTAAAGTGTCTGGAAATACTTCAATACCTTATGAGCATCAAGAGTTATTTAATAAAATCAACCTGCGAAAGTTTCAGCTCATTTCATTGTTTCCTTTACGAGAAAACAATACAAAGTCATTCGGCGTTTTTGTATTCATTCTAACGGCCGGAGTTTTCGTCTCATGAGACGAAAAATCATTTGTGGATCTTATTTCACTAATTATTCGAAAACGATAACACACCAGACAAAAATATTTCACAGGAAGTTTTCTACCATCATCGTCTCTATACCATGTAAGTTATGTGCAAATCTGTGAACATTTTGTTTTTCAGTGTTCCCAAAAGTGAATATGGGCTTTAAGGCTCCAAAACGTCATCGCTTACCAAGGATTCCTAAAAATAATATCCCCGTAAATGTGACCTGTCCCAAACGCAGCTTCTGTTTGTTTCAATAATTTCTAATTATTGACAATCCTGAAAAATGTTGTGTAAAATGAACTGTTACAATTTAGGGAAAATATATCATTTTCTTAACATTGTGGCCATGGTTTCTAACGAAAATTGTGATTGGCCTCATTATTTTGGACACATGAATAGTAATTTTGTTACGCGTGAGTGTTATGGTGCAGGCTGAGTCTGGTGCTTGGTTGACTGCCATTGCAGTCTATGATCATGCTTGTGATTAGACTTGATGACAAGTCGTTATAAGTCGTACGTTGTCTGTCTACGCCGTCAGTATTAATAAGGTGTAATAGCCCCACGCATGCGTCCGTTCATGCAACGTTCGCAGGCTTTAGGACGGTACTCGTTCATACGACAGTCATACGTAGCGAATGGTCCGTGGCTAACGACTTGACTACAAACATGTTTTCTTGATTAATATTCCTAAATGCAGCTTTACATGTAGGCCTATATTGCATATGCATCGGTTTCCATAGAGACAGACGAGATTTCACCGGTACGGTGTTGATATAACGCTCAGGATGAAAGATGTATCGTGAATATTCATATAATGATTCTTAACCAATGAGAATGCTCCGTCCAATTTTGGTAGCAAGTACATGGCTTGTGTACAAAGCTGAGAACAAGTTATTCAAGTCTGTAATTTGAGCGAAACGCCCGCATATTGGGATCGAGGGTGAACGTACCGTCCCCGCAAGTAGGACTGCGCGTTTAGCACGTCGCGGCGTGTGCGAATGTAAGACAGACCCAATTACAGACTTGATTTCAAGTCTAGCTTGTTACAGAATTGACGTAATCTAACTTTAAAATTGTGTATCGTCATATGTAATTGAATATTTGTCAGGTAGAAATCAAGGTGTGGCTTCTGTCGTTTAAGCTAGTAAGGCTTTGGGTATTGGCTTCAGAATTGTCGATTTACAAAACTACCCAAGACTGAATGTCAAAGAAATGGCAAGTGAGTATGCTTAAAAGGCTTATTTTGTTGACCCATCACTCAGTAAGAATGATTAAATTATAGATTTGTGATTGATATGTCTATTCCACAAAATGACACATTTTGTGTTAACAATTTTTTAGAGGGTCGCAACGGCGCATCCAGGAAAGTCTGTCTTGGGTGTGTGTGGCAGTTATGGGGTCCTCCTATTGTTGTTCTATTATTCCCTTTTCTGAAGAATTCCTCTGTGGGGTAGCACTAGAACAAAGAAAACCTTGTGGGGGAGCATTGTTCCATTGTGTAAAGTGCCCTGTAAGTTGGTGAGTGTAAGGGCACCACCATATGTAAGGGGGTGTGCCCTGATATTCGCTGCCTTATGGAGACATTAGACAAAAGGGAAAGCAAGGAACAATGTGTCTCCATAGGGAAATTCTAAAGAGAGGGTTGCTCCACAAGGAATTTTGTGTACAAAGTCTATGGGAGGATGTTAACTACAGGGACAAAGGAAAGAACAAAAGAAGTCTCCACAAGGATGCAAAAATAGGAATGTGTGTTTTTGTGCGTGTGTGTGGGTAGTGGTAAGTAGGGGGGGGGGGGCAAGAAAACTACCATCAATTAACTAGGCCTAGTATATGTATGTTTATGTAAGTATGTGTGTGTAATTTAGGGTTGTATGTAGGGTGTAGTTAATTTTTAAAAAGTTGGAATTTAAGTTATGAATATCCTTAAATTATGTTCTGACAATACCTCAGACATTCCAGACCCCCCCCCCAAAAAAAAAAATCAATCTACAAAACTTTGCCCAACCTAAAAATTGATTATATATTTCACCCAAAAGTGCTAAGTCGTCGTTTATTGTGAAAATTGTTTGTATTTTGTTTGGTTTTATTTGTAGAAATACATACCATTTACCTTACATTTGTTTAAATAGGTTCTTCAGGGTCTAAAGACCCCTGAAATAGCAATATTCAAGGATTTAAATTTAATTTTAACAGACTTTAGAGGTATGGGGGTTGTGTCAAAATAAGGTCATTTGGAGTTTATGTTGTCCTACTACTTGTACTGTACAAGTGCCAATGACTTGTTAGGGGTGCAATTTTATGGGCACAATGTACCCCAGTATAAAGCTTGTTTATTTATCAGGGCTTACTGAATAGGTTTTAAAAACAACAGGGACTCTAATAAGGGCGTTAGACCAGGTTTAAGTCAAAGTTGAATGGGGTGTGGCACTTAATACAGTCAAGATGGACTGCTTTACAATTTTCACCACCCTTGTGATGAATTAGACTGCGGGTGGTGAAAAAGCAGTCCATCTTGACTGTATTAAGTGCCAGGCCCCATTTGACCTTGACTTCCGGTCGAAACCGGAAGTTGAAGTTTATATGTAATAAATTCATAGTTCATTAACTAAACGTGGCACATACTTAACTTTTTACCTTAGACCTTAATGTGCAGATGAAAGTGCAACTTTTTCGGGACGATGATGTCATCGATGATGTCATTACATTAATTCAACGTTTAATATTTCATTTAATTCATATCTTAAAAACCGTAAGTTACACACAAGATCTTTGCACCATACGAAAGCTCTCTTAGTATTGTACAACTCTATCACAAAATTTGACCCCATTTGACCTTTACATCCGGTCGAAAGCAGAAGTTGAAGTTTACATATAACAAATTCTGAAAACTGGAAGTTGATGCTTCACATTTCAAAAAATTCATACCTTATTTTCCAAAGAGAGGTACACAACTAATCATTAAGTGATGATGACGTCATCGATGACGTCATTACTGTAGGGGAACGCAAGTGCGCCCTCAATTTTTCTTTTGAAACTAACCCTGAAACTTTATTATGGACCTCTATACTTTTTGCTAAAGGACGGATTGCAACGTATCCATCCATTAAAAATAGGTATTTAGTAGTTCTTTAATTGTTATTCAAGTTTATTACAAATATTGATGAATAGTATTAGTAATCTACACTTCAGATTGGTTATCACATTACATTTATCGTACAATATATTAAGCCAAGGAAAAGATAATTTCAAAATTATCTTTGCATTGCCTGGATTGGTATTTGTAGGTATATTTATTGGCGTAGTAAGTTTGGAAGAGGTTGTGCGGCACCTTATATCTTTCTCTTTTGCTGGAGGCTGTATGAGACACACATACATGTGATAGTTTGCCTCTATTTTTCTCCATTTTGTGCCTGAGCATGGCTCAGTGCAGTGATTTTATGCCCTGGATGTAAGAGAGTATTTGTCAGAGAACCCCCATAGTAATGGGGGTTCTTCCAGGTTCTTGATCTTTTTGGTCCTTCTCTGTGTTCTTCTTGGTATTTAGTTGACTGCTAGTTACACCCAGTGTTTTCTTGATGGGGCCAGAGCTGATGAAGATTAAATTAATTGAGTTCACCGTATAGAGTATCGCCATCCTGTGTTTTAATTGTCTATCTAAGTCCAAGTGCTCGTCCTTTTTAATTAGAGGACCGGCCTCCTTCCCGTGTCGTTACGTTACATTGAATCAACCCTTAATATTTCAGAAATTCATATCTGAAGAACCGTGAATGTTGCATACAAGATCTTTGCACAATATGAAATCTCTTCAATTACTATACACATCTTACACAGTGTGTGTGACCCCATTTGATCTTAACTTCCGGTTGAAACCGGAAGTCGAAGTTTCATTTTTCAAAAAATAGTGTGTGTTGACATTTGGCCGGTTGGAATATGCGTCCAGAAATGGATACAACGATCAACCAGAAATGGTTCAAATAGTCATGGTACTTTTTATCTAACTTCTGTCAATTTTTACTATAGATAATTCAAGTGTGCATTTTGAAAAATTGTGTTTTACTACACATAACTTTGAATATTTTGATGATGCTCGTTTGCCTTATATGCAAGAATTGTTGCAACAATGTGACTTCTTGTTATTTTTACAAGAACATGGTCTGTAAAATTGTCACTCTTTTGTTACTTTGATAAACTTGATAATGGTGTTGGTAAGTACGGTGTGAGTGCAATGAATGAAAATGTTATGTCATCTGGGCGTCCTCATTATGGCTCAGCGATACTTTGGAAAAAGAATCTCAACATGGAAGTATAAAACTGAAGTCAAATATGATTCTAATCGTGTGTGTGCAATTACAGTTCAGTTGAATAACGGTGGTATGTTATTACTTATCTGTGTTTATATGCCATGTGATGACAGGAGTGATGACCATAAATTAACCAAGCATGTTTAGATTTTAAAAGATATTGATGCTATTTGTAACTCTGTTGATGCCACATATGTCTGTGTTGGAGGTGATTTTAATTCTGATATTGCTAGAAAATCGTATCAGACTAATGAGCTGATTCAGTTTATTGATAGTCAAGAATTGTGTATGTGTGTTGATGACATTTGTAATACGGTAATCACAACATATTGCCACAAAGGCACAGGTTCCACCTCACTCATTGATCATGTTATTCTCAGTGATAATGCCATGCCTTTGCTTTTGTCTTACGATTGTCTTGACGCAGCCAATAATTTGTCTGACCATTTTCCAGTTAGTTGTGTTTTAGATTGTAATGTCCAGTATCTTGGAGACGTCCCTTCCAGTGCACGGTCTGCATGTAAGCCCATGTGGCACTGGGCATCCCAAGAAGATATTGCTCGTTTTAAAACCCAATGTCTGACAAATTAGACTCAGTGTATTTGGATAATGAGGCTTTGTCTTGTACTGATCTTAAGTGTGATAGTCATTCTAAATATATCAATGATTTACATGATTATACTATTTATTAAATGCTAGTGAAAGTACTATTCCTATGCGCAAACCTGCCATCAGTCAAACTGTTCCTGGCTGGAATGACTATGTTGATGATTATTTTAAAGTGTCCTTAATGTGGCATGACATTGGGGAACATTCTGGGCAACCTAAAGATGGTATTATTGCTGACCTAAGGCGGAAATCTAGGGCCCTGTACCACGGAGCTTGTAAACAGGTTTTAAGGTATGATGGAGAGCTTTAAGGGTCTGTATACGTTTGGTAATGACTCTGAAAATGTATGGCAATAATAACTAGGTAAGAAGTACAGCAGCTCTAGACAGTATAATGCATTGTGAGAAACGTTTCATTTCAAAGTACTGCAGTTATGGACAACTATCTATTTTTTCATCCCCAAAAATTTGAATCTGAGAAGCGTTATGGCCGTAACGCTTCTCAGAATGTGTGTTCCAATGGCGGATACTTCTTCTGCGTGAACACAACCGCTCCAGACTTTTGGCGATATCTCAAAAACGCTGCCACCTTTTGAAATGAAATTTACACAGGCTAGTTTTATGGTATATATCTACAAATATATTGCATTAAGGCAAATGTACGGTTCCAAAAACCAAAGGTATACTTTGCCTTTAAGTCAGATAAAATGGCTGAGACTCTGAGCCGAAGGGTGTACTGGTAACTTTTGGAAAGAAGTTAAGAAACATCGTTCCAGGAAAGTGTTTTATCCTAATATGGTCGATGATAGTACGGGCACTAGGGATATTGCTTATGTTTGCTGATAAATTTGACAATTTGTACAATTGTGTTGGTTTTAATGATTGTGATATGGTTGAACTTGTAAAGGATTTTAATGACCAGATTGACAACAAATGCTCTCGTGATTGTATGCACGGTAGTCATTGTATCGATTCTAGTGATGTTTCTCTTGCTATTAGAAAATTGAAAACTTCTAAAGCTTATGGGGCTACTGACGTTATGTCAGATCATAACGCTTGCAGCAAGCTTAGTGTGTATTTGGGTTGTCTGTTTACTACTATGTTGCGCCATGGGTTAACTCCCAATGGTATGTTACCAGGTACTATGGTGACTATTCCCAAAGGTAGATGGGCCAACTTGACATCCTCAGATAATTTCCGTACAATCACTTTGAGTAGCCTTTTTGGGAAGCTGCTTGATAATATCATTCCGAGTGAGCTTCAGTTTTAAACAGTGCTCGTCCACAACACTTTGTACTGCTTTGGTTCAGGGAGACTGTGTCATATTTTGTGTATAATGGGAGTAATGTTTATACTTTGCTTTTATAGATGCCAGTAAAGCATTTGATAGGGTCAACTACTGTAAATTGTTGCGAATTCTGTTGACTCGTGGCATTTGTCCAATGTATTGTAAATTGCTTTTAAACACGTATGTTAATCAAAAGTTGAGCGTTAAATGGAATGCTGAGTATTCTGGGTTGTTTTCTGTTTCTAATGATGTGAAGCAAGGTGGGGGTAATTTCCCCAGTTTTATCCTGTGTGTATATATGGATGGTTTACTAGATGAATTGAAGAATAGTGATATTGGTTGTCATATGGGCAATGCTTATGCTGGGGCATTTGCATATTATTATGCAGATGACCTGATTTAAACTCTCTCCCAGTGTTGTGGCTTTGCGTAAAATGGTGGATATTTGTGAAAAGTATGCAATGCAATTCAATGTCAATTTTAATGTAAAGAAGAGTCAGATGATTGTTTTTAAACCTAACAGTAACAGGCTGCCTGATCTCTGTGTCATATTATTGGCACCAAGGTGCAAATTGTTGATAATATCCTTCATCTTGGACATAATTATGTTGTCCAATAATATTTTTGAGTTTGTTGGTACTAAGTGTGTCAGTAATTTTAATCGTCAGTGTAATTTGTTCTTGGCTGATTTTAAGTATGCCAATTCGAACATTAGAAATACCTGTTTTCATAAATACTGTACATGTTTTTATGGTACTCAAATTTTACCATTGTTTGATGATAAAATTTAAACTATTTTTAAGGCATGGCGTGTGGCCATTCGTAGAGTGTGGAGAATTGGCGTACTCATTGCTGTGTATTACCTCATATCGCTGGTTGTATTGATCTTGAAAGCTGGTTTGCAAAACGTTGTATTAAATAAATTATTGGTACGGCATTGATCTCAAATATCCTTACTGTAAATACGATTTGTAAAAGGGGTCAATATGGTTCGTACTCTGTCATGGGAGGGTAAGTTCAGGTTTTTGCCATCTCGGTTTAATATGTGTACCAGTGCATGTAACAAGGAGGTCGAATACTCTTTGTTATGCAAATGAGGATTCTATTAGAACTGTTAAGCAGATTCAGGAACTAGCTTGTAAGCGGGACAGGCCCGTAGGTGGGTTCCTTAGCAAGAAATAGTGCAATGACTGTCTGCAATTTCTGTGCACCTGTTCAGTTTTGTGCGCATTTTAATGTGCTTTGTTAAAATTTTCTCTTGTTTTCATTTTTAACCATTATGTGTGTTTTTTTTTTTTTTTTTTTTTTTACTAGTGTGCGTCTTCAGATGCGAATAAAGAATTGTGGACTGTTCCCATCCTTTGCCTGTTCACTCGCCTAACTTAATCTGTTCTATTCATTTTTACGTTGTACATGTTGTAAGGTTATATTGTTTCATTTTGATATGACAGTATGGAAAAAAATGTTACTAAAACTAATACTTATAAGCAAAGTATGATTGCAAGTAATACCACAAAGCATTAAGATACGATAGTGTGAGTTAAAAATGTTTGAACTTGAACTCGATTTACTCGAAATGCACAACTTTCCGGAATCATCCATCGATATAATAAAATATACAACGGTTCATCCCCACTTTACACTCGCTACATTATCTTATGTTTTTCAGCGGTGTCAAAACTTGCTTTGCTTCAACACTCATATGACAAGAAAAACATAATTTATGAACTGTTTATCCCTTTTCTCGCTTCAGAAAATGCGAGGAACATTGACGACGGACCGTGGTTCCCCCGAAAGATCACCGACTTGGACAAAACAGCGAGCCGAGTACTAACCTACGGCACGGAGCTGGATGCAGATCACCCGGTAAGGACTGCACATAGGTGGCCACATTGGGGGTGGGGTGGGGCGGACTCAAGGTATCACTATAGAAGGTGGATTGGATATAATTATTAAGACACTAACACGGATGAGATGGCAAAAGGACGGGGAACAAAGTACATGTTCCATGGTCCAAAGGTATTGTGCCCTGACTGCGTTGGCAGCTATGAAACCTAAATCCCATTTAAAACAACCACAAAAAGGAACCAAACTTCCCTCCATTTTGGGTTACAAAGACTCAAAAGATTGCAGCATTTGGATAACTTTTAATTTCATTCATAATAATTTGGATTTGGGGGTAAAACAAGCTTGCTTTATGTCTTGCTTTATGATGCTTATCACACATCGCTGTCTAAAGGTATACTTTTATTGCTCGGGAAGTCGGGCATTCAATCAGCATAGTGTTGAAGATGTGATTTCGGTGGTTGGACTCAAAATGGCGGATGGAGCCTAGGTCGGGGTTCATTCCAACGTAACACGTGACTTACTTAATAGAGAGGTTTCACGTGATGTCACCCGAGACCTTTTTCTAATGCTGCGTGCACAAACAGGCGCTGGAATTCATTCAGCTGACAACGCGCCAGCCATTGAGTTTGTACATGGCTGTACCCAACATGGCTGTAAAACGAACTTTTCCCGGCGTCATGCAACCTCTCTATAGGACGGCCGGATTTGATCTCTACCGCCCTCAACGAAGTATACGGTGCAAATAATACGACAGGACAAGTAAACGTACAGGGAAAAGGCATGAAATAATCGGGGGGGGGGAACCTATTGTCTGTGTTTGTGTGCATTCTAAATTGCCTTAATTGATTTGAATGACTGATTCGCCAATGACGGTTGAGAGCAATGACTATTTTGGCAAATGTGAACAACAACATCTGTCGTAGGCCTACCGGTTGAATTAGGAATGCGTCACAACTCACTTGTTTTCCCCACAAACCGCTGCATTTCTGAAAATTAATAATCCTCTTAATTAACCGGATGCCATTTTAATTGCCTGCCGATGATGCCGTCAGTCTGCCAGTCGAATCTCTCTACAGGGATTGTTTTTTTCCTGGTATCTATCTTATTGTTGATAATACGCTGATGATGCATTCTAAACCTGTTTAACACAAGAAGCAAGCTTCTCTGTCGGAGCAGGGAACCGTTCCTTCCGGGTAAACACATTTCAATGATACATCAAAGCCCCTGTCCAAAACGTCTGTAAATTAATGTCTGAAGATTTAGATAAATAAAATAAATAAATAATGGTACAATATTGTGGAGAACATAATTTGGATACATTCATACATTACGTCCATAACAGCGATTTACAGCACAATCTACCGCTACCTATGTTCAATACCCATGTTCATTCAATCTCCAGAATGCATCGTCGTTTGGTCATTATTTTTTCTTAATTAAGTTTCCTAATGTTTCTTAAATTCAGGAAAACCGATGTCTTTATACAACATACTATAAACAATGGGAAACCTTTGAGACGATAGCGGGCGTCCCACAGACCGGTCCTTTTCCATTATTTTCATCGCTGAGAACAATGGAAAAGGACCGGTTTGTGGGACACCCGCTATCGTCTCAAAAGTCTCCCATAGACCTTATGCATTCACGTCATCACACCGCCATCTACAGGTAAAACGACGATGAAACAATGGTAAACGCACAGCTATACGCGCGGCGCACAAGATCGACCAATGAGCTACCTTCTTTTGACCACTAGGCGAGGGCGCCCTACTCAAATGACATCTTGTGCATCAGGTCTATAATGTTTAAATTTGTAATGTATCCATTACATTTAAATTGTTCTTCTTCGCAGGGATTTAAAGATGCTGAGTATAGAAAACGACGGAAGGTATTTGCAGACATTGCATACCAATATCGTCAGTAAGTAGACCAGTGAATATTTAAATTACAGATACAATAATCCCCGCCCCTTATTGTACATCGACCAATCACAGCCGAGATCGTGCAACCCAACAATCTAAACTGGCTGGTACCCTGTCTTTCTCTGTAAAGGAATACATAATACGGTCCTTTCGAAAAGTTGTTTTTTGTTTTGAACGGGAAAGACCAACACAGTGTTTTATCGAATGGTTAAAGTGTAAGAGAAACAACTGGTAGGCGCTCGTATTATCATATGGGGACATTATTCCGACTGTCTCTTTTACAATCTTATGTAAATGTACGGTTCCCGTTTTGACAGTGATGGCATTCAAAGTATTTTTATGACTTTCTAGAGGTGAACATGACTTTTTTTTAACCTTAATTGCAGTGGCCAGCCGATTCCAAGGGTCAAATACACACCAGAAGAAACCAAGACGTGGTATGAATAATATTGTATAGTTTGTCACCGAAACGGACAAAATGATTGACTAATAGTAACTGAAACGAGGAAATTACGCAACCGGCACAACATAAGAATATTAGTAATGATCGAGTTCTATAACGGTGAAACCCGTCAGTGAAGTCCAGTCCCTCGGTATAATGCCCGGGCCAAGAAACTCGTCTAATCGTCTGTCCCTGGACGTAAGGCTCATCAGGCGCTTGCCCACAGCAGTCACATACGAGGGCCTCCAGTTGCTACGTCCTTGACAGTAGCAAGGATATCACAACGAATGCCGTATCCCTTTTTCTGTTTTCTGGGCTGTCTTCTTGTCTAATTTGGCTTTAAAACAAAGCGTTTATTTGAGTAATTTTATTATTTCGAGATTGTATTTTAAATATATTTTTATTTTTAAATTTCTTTACCCAGGGGCCGAGTTTTCTCTGAGCTGTCAAGACTTTACCCCCGCTACGCATGCCGGGAATACTATAGTAACTTGCAGATCCTGAGAGATCATTGCGGTTACAGGTAAAATAAAGCTCTGTAATTGGTCAAGTCTGTACTGGGTTTTTATATTGGGAGACTTTTGAGATGTCAGCGGGCACCCTAGTCAGCGGTTCCTTTCTTTTGTCGGCAGCTAGTAGAAAAGGACCGCCCACTTGGGCGCCCGCTAACGTCTCAGAAGTCTCCCATATACTTCAGCAATCGACGAAAATATACAGCTTTGGTGGCATGTCACATGTAAAATGAAAGTTTACACAATCACACTAAAAGATTTATTACTTTAAAAATAATTTAGCAAACTTTTTGATAATGGAATGTTTTGAATTAAAAAAATGTTTTGAATTGCAGACAGGCATTTTGTGAAGAAAATTGAAGTTTGCAATGAAAACGCAGAAAGGTAATTTACTTAGAAAAATGATGTCGATAACCGACGGTCATCCAAAACGTCTACGGTGTTCTAAATTTATTAAAAAGTATAATGAAAAGCTCATAACTCCAGCAATTTCCACGTTTGTTACTGTGTGCAATTTGCATCTGCAGGGAAGATAACATTCCTCAGCTGGAGGACGTGTCTGTTTTCTTGAGAGGTAAGTTTTGTGTCAATCGGCGTGCTATACTCCTACACAGGTTGAAGTTATCCAAATCCGAAAATGCCACATTTCTTAGCAGTTGCATTCTGATTAACCTTTTGCTATTTCAGTGAACACTTTAACAAAATGTACACATTGGTAAACTGACTATAAATGCTTACATTCTTTGCACAAATAAAGATATTTGTAATAAAACCAAACTGTGAAAATGTCAGCTCATTTCGTTGTTTCATTCGTGAGAAAACGGTAAAAATGCATTCAGCATTCTTGTATGCATTCATATAAGGCAGAGTTTTCGTCTCATTGAGACGAAAACTAATTTTGGATCTTAGTTCATTTATTATTTTAAAACGATAGCACTTCAGGCAGAAATATTTCAAGGAAAGTTCTCTACCGTCATTATCTTTAAGGTATATGTAAGGTATATGTAAATCTGTGTATGTTTTTCTTACCAATGTTGAGCTGGAGCTTTAAGCATTTGTGGCCATTTGACCCGAAAACGGGTCACAATAAGGCAGACATGATTTTTACCCAAGGTGTTTGTGGCTTCCATTGTAAGAGTGATGGGCGTCGCATTTGATAAACAGCATTTTGTCCAAATTGTTCAAAGTATTTTAATTCGGCTTTGATTTGTAGAACACACGGGGTTTCAGCTTCGACCTGTGGCTGGTTATTTATCATCACGTGACTTCTTGGCCGGCTTGGCGTTTCGTGTATTTCACTGCACACAGTACATACGCCACACCTCAGACCCACTCTACACACCAGAGCCGTAAGTATGCAAAACACCAAACCTTCTTAAAAAGTACTAATTAATATTATATTTTTTATCATTTATTGCGGGGTAAAGATTATAATTATATGTTGTTTGAAATATGTGATATGGCTTCAAAATCTGAGCCATTGAAGTAACTTTCTGCTCGACATTAAAACTGGAAGTATTCAAGGCAATTGCGGCATCCAAGACGCACGAAACAAGACTACGTTTAAAAAAAATCCATAGGCCTACTGCCATTTTATATGATTATGTAGTAATTAAATGTTACGATTTTTTTTGAAAATCGTCGAAGATAATTTTATTTACACTTCACAATTAATTCTCTTTATATAAAGCCATTTTGATGTTATTATGTCCTCAGTGATTGTTGTCATGAGCTTCTTGGTCACGTGCCGATGTTTGCGGATAAAGGCTTCGCGCAACTGTCGCAAGTAAGTTTTGGCGGGAAAACACATAACTATTTCAAGAGTTGTTTTATGTCAATTTTCTTTGTGGGTAGTTCGCCTTGAATTCATTACCAGAAATTGCATAGACCTTTTTAAGACAACGTGGAGTTTCGGTGTCTTCACTCAAATCCACTCCTTGTTCTCAGTGAGATTAACAAACAAAATAACTAAAACTGTCCATTTACAACACAAACGTTTCGAGAGGATGTGAAATAAGTTATTTTATTTATTGTTGTGCATTTTTTTTGTTTTTCAGGAAATCGGTTTAGCCTCACTCGGGGCATCGGATGAAGACATCAAGAAATTAGCCGCGGTAAGCTGATGCAGGGCCTTATAAACAATCTTTAGTGTAAAAATAAAATTATTTGACCCGTTTTTGTGTTTCAGAAGTGGATTTCTAAATTTTAAACGATTTAATCGGGCCGGAATTACATTATCAATATAGTTAAGCCTATCCCATGGCTGCACTTCGTTGTTTATGAATATGAAATGAAGAGAACGAAAAGGGGGGACCATAAATTAATTCTGGCCTATCAGACAAAACGAAGGACGCCCGACATCTTTGACATAATCTTTTCAAAGTAAGTTCCCTATATATTAAGTCAGGAAATTAATGTTGGATTATGTTCAAACAGAACGTGTAATTTTTATTTTTATTGTTTAAAATCATTGCTCTTTCAGTGTTACTTCTTCACGATTGAATTTGGGCTGTGCAAACAGCAAGGGATGCTGAAAGTGTACGGAGCCGGTTTGCTGTCGTCCATTGGTGAACTTCAAGTAAGTGACAAACCATGGAGTTATGTATAAAGAACTATAGAGGGCGTACAAAACCATAACACACGGCCCGACACTAGAAGCATTTTTGACAATTGAGAAACTAGCGCTGACCAATCATATTACACTGGTCACTCATCGACCCATAGGGTTTTTCGCCCAATGTCAGCGGAGTTCCTTGAGTGACATAGCAAGTGCTTCCTCCAGTTCTTATACAAAATTATATAACTCAATCATTAGTACCTCGACGCAGCCTACTTGTTTTTCTAAAGCTCATGCAAATTCCATGCATACCAAACTCGGGCATGAAGCGTAATAGTTAAGGCTCTGTTCTTGTGCGCCTCCCCGTATACTTAACATAATTACAGCACAAACGATAGGCATTGCGTGCATAGCGACGAGCCAGAACGGGATTTGAACCAGCCAAGTTAAGCTTAACCCTATATGCTAGTTGCACAACACAATAATAATCATCACACGGCCCTTAAATTAAACGGGAAAACACACTGAAAGCACTAAAACAATTGGTTTGATTTTGATGACAAACTTACCTTTATATCGTAATGCTTACAATGAACCTCCCATTCTTAGCAACATCAACCTCGGTCTAATCCCGTCTCTCCCGGTGGAATAATGATGCATTTTGACACTAAAGGAGTCCCGCTCATGGTGTTGCCTCTTACCACGTGGGCTAAACAACGCTGAATTGCCCGCCCTCAACGTCCATGTGCGAAAATGTTTTTCTAATGAGTCACTAGACTGGTTCCCGGTCCCTACATCGATTTCTATATACAGTCAAAAGAGAACGATGTAGGGACCATGAACCAGTCTAATGAGTCACAAACTCCAGCGACATCAAGTTAAATGGATGGTGCAACAATAGTTTTCAAGCAGGTATTCAAAGTCATCTAGTTTTCTAAAAACAAAGATCAACTCGGGGAAATGGCTTTTATTGCTCACGTCTCGTAAGACAAGTACAATGTGATGGGATTTAAACGCAGACGTTTTTGATAACAGTATTTCAGGCGTCTGAGAATATTTCTCAAACTTCTATCTAATAATTAATAATGTTCTCATAATAATCCCAAAATTATTACATTTTATTTTGTAACCAAATTGCCCAACAAAATCGATACTCTTTTTTTAGCATGCGATGTCGCCAGAAGCCAAGACGTTGCCGTTTACTCCCATCGAAGCCACTAAACAAGAATGTCGTATCACCACCTACCAGGATGCATACTTCGTTTCAGAGAGCTTTGAAGAAGCCAAAGAAATGATCAGGTACCTGACGTCTCCCTGGGTCTTTTAGTTAATGAAGCGAAAATCAGTTTATAGTTTGTGGACTAAATTTAAAGGTAGAATACAGTATTGGTACTCATCGATTTTAAAAAAATTAGTATCAGTCTGAAAGCTTACTAATTATGAAGTTCATATACCAGTACCAATCTTCCACAATTTCTGTCTAAAATACTGTCAATGATGTGAAAATAGAATATGAAGATCCCCCTTTTAATCCCGATTCAATCGAAAATTCAGGACATTGTGTTGAAAGTGTGCACGGTTTTTCACTGTTTCTTCTTGACTCTGACGACGGATTGAGCCCCAAAATTTCACTGTTTTGTATGTATATATTGAACCGCATAAAGTAAGAGCACTGCACTGTCAGATTTACAAATCCTATAATTTTACCTTTAACTGACGGGGTGCGCGGGTGTAATGATCTCCTTTGGGAACTGTTAGTTTCGAAGCAGCGTGGTGAAAAGAAGTCAACAAACCAAACATCTATCATAACCAAACCAAGCGATGCCGTCAATGGCTACCACACTATGACGCTTGACTTTCCCACTTGGAAGAATGTGTATAATATTGTAAATCTTTAATGAATTGTATTGAGTCGTGATTGTCCTCAAACCAGCTTTAGACGGCGATACTTCTACAGCCTACTATCAGTTCACCTGCACGAAACTTGCTAAGAAAGTAGGGGGGGGGGTCGACTCCTCAGAAAACGAAACCATAAAATCCCGGGACTATAAACCATGTCCCCAAATGAGACTGAGTCCTAATTGAGCCTCTGTGGCTGTTCGCAAATGAAAATGTTGTGACCAAACAAGCCATAGTCGAAATCAAAAGACATTATATCTGACAGACCGATCCAAATCAAGCCCGAGTCCCACAATGCGGCGCACTGACGAGGTAGGAACCCAACGCCACACCACTGATCGTTCTGTGAATTTTTTTTACGGTGATCCTTCCACTGCTTGTATAGGGACTACGCAAGCAGAATCAGGCGCCCGTTCTCCCTCCGTTACAACCCTTACACCCAGACCGTGGATATCTTACAGACGGCAGCTCAAATCAACAGTGTCATCGACGAGCTGAAGGACGATCTGAGTCTTCTCAGTAGCGTCTTGGACAAGGTCATGGTGCCAGACGACACTCCGGAGAGCAAAACAACAGACAAGAATGACGTGATTTGAAGACCATTTTTATATTAATATCATCGAGAGAAGGGGCATTCCAACCAGGGTTAAATTGTATACAAATTGATACAGTAGCGCTGTTTTTTTTTCTCTCCACTCTTTTTAAGTTTTTTTTTTAATTGGGGACTATGATATCCCAAATGGGATAGCGGGAATGGGGTAACATGTATATCCCAACTGAGATAATTTTGTAGGATAGAAAGACCCCAGGCCCAGGGGTATCAATAAAGATTGATTATTATATAAAGTTAAGTGATAAATAGTGTATAATCCAAAGCAATACTCACCCGATTGTTAGATTTGTTGACCCACTGACTACCCCAATTAGCCTTTCCCGTGAATTATGCTAATTACATTCAAGTAGAGTTGTACACTAAGCAGACGCACAAAACCCGTGTGCGTCACGCCACCATTAGCACCACACAAAAAGGCGCTATGTTCCCTCATTTTTCCCACCAGTGGTGTTAGTGCGCACACGTGATGTGCAATTTACATATTTCACGGGAAAGGTCTAGTCACTTGAACTTATGTAAATAATGTTCCAGACATGTAGCACGCAACATACTACAATGCAGAATGTTACATGCTACAAGTGATCACTTCTTTCCACTTGACTGCTTGTGTTACTCCAGTATACTTGTACGTGTGTGTTGTGTTGTCATTTAGCCTTTGAGAAAGACTCTGCTGGGATCGAAACGTGAGGCCACTAACAACTTTTTTTGCATTTATACAACAGGTCCTTGTTGTTGAAAAGCCGTTTGCAACAGCTAATTTTATTTTGTCATGCTACAAGTAGCATAACAAAATATCACATAAGGTAACATGTAACATGTAATGTGAAACATGTGACATGTCACGTGTATCCTGTTGGTCAGTGATGACGTTTCGGAGCCGGAAGTGCAGTGTAACGAATGTTCATGTACATGTTTGTATTGACCCCTTGCACGCACGTCACACGCGCCGACTGTGCCACGCTCACCATTTTGGTGGTCAATAGGTTTACGTGTAAACGCCGCGTCTCCTAAAATGCGCACTTCACTGAGTGACATTGCCCACCAAAGTGGCGCAACCAAGATTATTGTGATAATGACGTCAGGTGAATTGGGTCTATATCGTTCTTTTACTTTGCACTTCCGGCTCAAAAACGTCATCACTTACCAACAAAATCTTGTAACTGCTACATGTAACATGTTTCATGCAAACACAAGGGTCCTATACTGGAACATGTACGAGCCCAGTAAAACTACACATTATTTATTTGTAAACGGTTTGTGGATAAGTTTGATTCGTTTTATTCAGTTATACAAAACAACTTAACAGTACAACATGGCAACAACCGCTAATCGTACAAATCAGAGCAATCAGTTATGTGCATCATAAAAAATATAAATTATGGAATACATCATACACCGTGTATAAATATTCTAGTACTGATAAATTGATTATTCAATTAGCACAGATTTGTATGAATGAAATATGTGAACAAACTGAATATATGATTATATAAAAAAAAATGTAACAATACAAACTATAGTAACATTATTTATTGATATTGTAACTTCCTTAAGAGTTTTTGTTAAAAATGGATGAGATACAATTAATCTTCAGTTCTGAGTAGACATGTTTGATTTTTAAATACAGTAGGTCACTCGGAATTTAATAGAGCACTTTAAGTGTAAATCAAATTCAAATTTAGTGTCTAAAAAAACAACAACATAATTTTAAGATTATAATTGAGAGACCTACTTCCCCGGAACAGTACTTTAGTAATTACCTTTAATAATGGAACGATAGGTGGCAGCAGACTAACCGGGTAACTTTCCATTGTTTACGTAGTTCTGAGCAAGTGCACAATGGATATACCTGGTAAGTCTGCTGCCATCTAGCGTCCTCAAAAGTCTCCCATTCTTTCATGTGTTAGAAACCTTTGGAATAACTCCACTTTGTCTTTACTATCGTGGAAAAATAAATGTACATATCGCCGTTATAAAAAATGCAACTTTATTATAGGTTTTTACCGGCCAATTTCAACGAAAAGAATCAGTCACTTTTTCAACAACAAGTTTATTTAAGTTCGTTTGAAAATGAATTCTCCGTTGCATCAGCATTCAACAGATCAAAAGAAGGAATTCGATTTCAATAATTCACTGGTCAAATGAGAATATCATTCGAATTCATTAGGTTGCAAACGTCATTCATATTCGTAAAAACAAGCAGCAAGAGGCTCGTCAACCATTCAACTTTGACGGTTATTGAAATAGTTATTTGATGTATTAAAAGTTCAAACACATAAATTAGTTAAATATGAACATAAAACCATTCAATAGAGCTTTATAATAAATATTTTATTGGAGCTTCCGGTTTGGACAGGAAGCTAGGTCAAATCAGACCACTAACAAACATGCCGAACTTCATACGTCAAACTTTCATATAAATGCAATAACCTTTGATTAAGCGTTATTCATCATGACGTCATTGCTCACCTTTTTTTCTGGACATGGAGATTTAAGTATGCCCTAAGTTTTAAATTACTTTGAACTTGCAACTGGTTTTAAGTTAATTAATGGTGGATTCTCACAGGTCATCATTGTATATAATAATAATATTACTGCGTGTATTAAACCTTCATGCAAACAGTCAAACACCAAACCGTTGAGCGATTCAAACGTATTTCATGTATGTGGAAGTGCGATCCATGCAATGGAAGTGCTTTTTGGCGTTCCATACCTAATGCAAGTGTGACACGCTGTAATGCCCACAGTATGTACAGTACATGTTTACGTAGTATTAGTATAGTTGGCGTACGCTTTAACGTCCAGTTTTGACCGGAAGTAAAGGTCAAACCGGTATCATCTCAGCGTAAAGGTTTGAGCAGGCTCAAAGAGACTTCAAAGGTGGGACGCGACTTTGGTACGTCATGACTGTCCCATTCTGATCAGAAGCCATTTGATAAGATGTTGAGTGTGTTTGAGGTTTTTGGGTAGATTCATGAAGGGCCTCCTGTTACGGAAAATGCTCTGGAATATTAGAACGGAAGACCAGATTCACGATAATATATACAGGTTACAAACAAAAATATAGATTACAAACAAATTTCGCAAATGTTTGAAACAAACTTCAGATTTCTAAACATTTACACAAATTACACTTATTTTGATCAATGTGTGAATATTAATTAGTTCTGTTTGAAATATTCTAGACTGGTTGCTTAAAAATTCTTAGAATAATGTGATAATATGATAACGAAATGTTTCTGTGTACAATATTGTTTAAATACAAACCACAAACTTAAGTAGAAACTTGCTAGGGAAATTAACGTTTAATAATAGGAATAATAGATTTTTAATACTCTGTTTCTGATCCATATTTTAGCCACCGCACAAAGACAGGGCGCAGCGGAAATGGCGCGAACATATATTTATTATTTTGTGTGTACCATGGCATTGTAATGCGTGATACATTTGGGTGCCTGTGTTTTCATAATGAACGGGGTTTAACAGATCGGTCAGCTGTATACATGAATACACCATTGGTATTAATGGAAACGTAAAGTATTTTCAAAATCGTCAAAAAAATCTTCGAAGGCTGGTATCTATTCACCCAGAAAAAATGCTACGAATTTAAACACTCTCTCATCTCTCAGATTTATGACAACATTTTGCTACAAATATACAGATATTTGCATTCATTGAACAAAAAAGTATACAGCTGGTCTAGGTGGGCATACACATGGAAGACGTTTTGCTAAAGGTGTTCATCAAATTGAGAATTATATAAGCTTGCTTCAATCCTCAGCAAAACATTTGCTTTTCTGACTGGCCAAAGGCACATTTTCAACTACACTTAATAATAATAATAAAAAAAATTAAAAAAATGAAAACAAGAAACAAAAACAAACAAACAAACAAACAAACAAACAAACAAACAAATAACCCAACCAAAACAAACAAACAAACAAACAAAAACAAAGACAAAAAACAAAAAACAAACAAAACAAAACAAACAAACAAACAAACAAACAAACAAACAAACAAACAAACAAACAAACAAACAAACAAACAAACAAACAAACAAACAAACAAACAAACAAACAAACAAACAAACAAACAAACAAACAAACAAACAAACAAACAAACAAACAAACAAACAAACAAACAAACAAACAAACAAACAAACAAACAAACAAACAAACAAACAAACAAACAAACAAACAAACAAACAAACAAACAAACAAACAAACAAACAAACAACCAACCAACCAACCAACCAACCAACCAACCAACCAACCAACCAATCACTCAATTGGCCACCAACAGTTTATCCCATCTGCAGTGTAGCTGTCGCTTACAGGCAAAAAGAAAATGCTATTTGCAGTAATCAAACATTTGTTTTTGCATATTCTTGAAGTTATTTTCGTTTCTGATGGTCTGCAGATAACCAATTTAATGTTATTTTACAGATATTTTTATTATGTTGGTGTGTAGGGTTAAAATGATATTTGAGGAATGTAGAAACTCCTGCAAATCATTTAGTAGAATTGTTTATTGCCAAGAATACGAAAAGTTTCGAATAACCGATTTTTCTCTGTAATATATCAACTTCTCTGAATTGCAGGCAAATGTGTATCAGTTAGTATTTTTTGTAAATCGATCATCTATATAAACAGATACATCATAGCGAGTGGAGGATCTCACGCAAACTAATCAATTTAATATCAATTGTTTCACTTCCCCCTCCTGGTGAGGGTAGTAGTAGTCGGAGCATAAATATTATGGATCTTTGGTAAAAAAGAAAAGAAATAGATGTTAATTGAAAAACTATTTTACTGCAGAACCAACTGCAAAATATGATTGTATAACTGGTTTGAAATAAAGTATAGTATGAAAATGAAAACTTGGTGTGCGTGTGTGTGTGTTGTCGTAGGTTTTTCTTCCTTTGCTAGTGCATCATCGGGTACTTATTTTACCGAGAAGCAGTAGAGCAGGTTTGCAGACACTTCTGACGGTAAACAGGGAAGGAAAAATATATCAGGTTTCCCTCTCGGTAGATTATTACGAACGGAAAGATCAGATCAGAATGAATTACCTCTCACCAACAAACAAATATTGCGCCATTAAAAAAAAAACAACAACAACAAGCATGACAAAAACAAACCTCCAAAAACCACATCCTACTATAATCGGTATTAACATTAATCATTTCTAGAGCTTCAATCTAATAAATAAAAATTAACTAATCATTTATTAAGTACATGGCAACGTTGTGGAGGTCAACTAGCACACCCAAATGCTGAATCACACAAAAGCATTATTTTTAAGTTCTTCATGACATAATCATCGCTTCAGACTGGTTCCCGGCAATTTTTTTGTCCGTTAAAAAACACCCTGATAACACATTTCCTACTTTGTTTACACTCCAACAGATTACAGAAATATAAACTTAAATCTATTCCAATAGATAAAGTGTACAACATTGATTAAAATACCTCAATCATTCATAAATATAAAATTTGTTCATGCAGTATAAAATTAAAATGTTACTTTAGGCACACATATTGATTTTCACTTAAAATAGATCAAATATTTACATTACAAAAAGAAATTGTTAAAAAGTCAAAGGTGGATTTCTCAGGAATATAATACCAATTAAATTATTATACCTTTAGCTAGTCGTGACTGAAATTCACAATTAATTTGGCATTCTTTGGGCAAGTTTTAAGTTAAAAGAGTTTTATTATTGAAGTACAATTTTAAATATCTACTGAGTACTGTAATAGGATACTTGCAAGATGATTTCTTTTTTGGTCAGGAATTAGTAATAAATTTTGTCTTCTAAATCCACACAATGACTTGTGGGTTTCCACTGATGGGTGGATATGTCATCTCAGGCACACCTCAAGTGAACCTTGCATAGTCGCTCAACTCTTCCAGAAGTTGCGTAGATTGTCTCCATCTTCTTACAATTCCAATCCCTATTTACAAAGGAAGATGGTTCCATTATCCCGAGTGGGGACAATTGCCACCCTCATTGGGAGAAGGGTATCCCAATCAAGACAGTTTATATGACAAAGACACTGGAAGCCATTAACCCAAGGGTTTCCTGACAGGGGATCAGATGGTTCCAATCAAGGTAAGAGCATACTCCAATCGGGATAGTTTATAACAAACACACTGTAAGCCATTAACCCAAGGGTTTCCTGACTAGGGATCAGATGGTTCCAATCAAGGTAAGAGTATACTCCAATCGGGATAGTTTATAACACAAACACACCGGAAGCCATTAACCCAAGGGTTTCCTGACTAGGGATCACTGATACCCTCATTGGGAAAACATGGTTCCAATCAAGGGAAGAGCATACTCCAATTGGGATAGTTTATAAGACAAACACTGGAAACCATTAACTCAAGGGTTTCCTGACTGGGGATCACTGATACCCTCATTGGGAAAACATGGTTCCAATCAAGGTAAGAGTGTAAGATTATTCCAATCGGGATAGTTTATAAGACAAAGACACTACAAGCCATTACTCCAAGGGATTCCTGACTGGGGATCCTTCATTGGGATAACAGAGCTCCGATTTGGGTCAAATCATATCTCAATCGGGGGTTAAGCAATACTAGCTAGCACAGTACAGACATACCTTAGGTCGATGGCAAACTTTCTCTACACCATATTTTCTCGGTGGGGTTCACCATTAGTTGGTCCTCCCTGCAGCAGATTCATGATGCAGTCGTGGATGAAGATGTATTGTTGCTGTAAAGATTAGGCAAAACAACAATTTGTGTACAAGTCCTGCAGTCTTCTGTTTTGTTTAGTATGCGTAAGTGTTAGTTGAACCACAAACAAAGGCATCATTAAAGATATATAGTCCATGCCCGAGCTGATTTTACCTTGAAAATTAATCCAAATGTAGAATTTGCTACTATTGTAGGATGACCAAAGTTATGAACTTTCAAATTAGACATCAAACAAAAAAATCCATCCGCGAATAATGACAGAGTAATTGATTTGAAAAAATGAATTACTGTGGGAAAACAACAAACACATCCTTGCGGCTTTTTTAAAACATGGGCGTGTCCTATTCAATGTGCGTCTTCATCATTGTGCTTACACCATGAATAATGCATCTGTGTACTTCGCGCGCTGATCGGCTGACCTATGGCCGGCAGGCGCGCGATATGCGATGTGTCAATCGTGCATACGTTATGCATATATGAATATCAATTAAGCTGCAGTTTGTGAAAACAAGCTGCATTCGGGCTTCATCAGTTTCAGTTGTTGGAATCAATTCGCTGAAATCAATTCATTTTCGAGCACAAATTGGCTTAAGCACAGACCATGTATCTTTAACTAGAACAGTAGGGTCTTATGCATGACCATCAGCATGTAGTGAGTAACCTTGGATTTTAAGTCACCTTCGACCTTTGTGTGACCTTTGGTCCCTTGACACAATGTCTTTCTGTGGTCAGTAACAGAACACCAGAGAAGCACAGAGATCTGCTCTGCTTTGTCTTCAACAAACTAAGCGGATCAGTAAGCTTGCCAATTCACTAGATCAAACCTTGACAGGACCATGGCCCAATTTGGCAGAGCTACTTAAGCAGAAAATATTGCTTAACTTTTTCTGCTAAGCAAAAATGAGCAGGATACCAGTCACAGATGGTGCAAGATGTGACATGGTATTGTAGCTGATAACCTTATTCTGGTAAGCATAATTTGTAAGCGCTTAGCTACTTCTTGCGCTTGAGCAGCTCTATGCAATTGGGCCCAGCTCTAAAGGTCTCCTGTCAACGTAATCAGGAAAGGAGTGTGATCAAATATACAGGAAAAAACGAAAAGAGCTAGAGAACTCTAGTTCTGTCATACCTCGGTCTGCACCATGTAGTTCCTGTGCATGCGCATTTCACTAGCAATACCAAACACGTCCACAAACTCGTTCTCCTTGAGGTGTTGGGTAAGGCGGTCAAGGCTGATGAATGTCCCTGTCCGTCCAACTCCGGCACTAGAGTCATCAAGGAAACAAAGACAAAGCTCAGTCATTTTTAGAAAACAACAGTAAGAAGTTCAACGATGCAGTAAAATAATAATGGACACTTATACAGCTCCGGGTGTCTGCCAATTTTGATGGGCCATTTATTTCATTCCTTAAACCATCTCAGCTCCCTGGGGAGTATACAGCCTGTGCTGCCAAGTATGTAGTGCACCAAGCTAAATCAATCACAAGAACCATCTCTACCTTCACAGGTACCCATTTACCCCTGGGTGAAGAGAAGCAATTATTGTTAAGTGTCTTGCTCAAGGACACAAGGGTCATGACCGGAATTCGAACCCACATCCCGATGACTTAGTCACAAGGGGTCAATTTCATAGAGATGCTTGAGCAGAAAATATTGCTTAACATTATTTCTGC
The DNA here is from genome assembly GCA_911728455.2 of Marthasterias glacialis. Taxonomy (NCBI): domain Eukaryota; kingdom Metazoa; phylum Echinodermata; class Asteroidea; order Forcipulatida; family Asteriidae; genus Marthasterias; species Marthasterias glacialis. The sequence continues at coordinate 15,666,380 of OU452223.1, forward strand.
TAAGCACAAATGAGCAGTACACCAGTCACAGATGGTACAAGTGTCATGGCATTTCAGATGGTAACCTTATTTTGCTGAGCAAAAAGTGGTTTATGCTTAGTAATACTTTTTGTGCTTAAGCAGCTCCAAGAAATTGGGCCCAGAACTTGAGTTCAGTGCACTTGATCGCTCAACCAAGAACAACGAAGTGAAACGATTAGAACCTGGAACTGGTTCCGTGTGAAAGAAAGAATGAAACACCCATGAATATAATGTCAGCTTGTTGTAACAGCAATACAAGGCAGTGGAGACTCTGCTGCTGTTGAGGAGAGGGGGCATGCCAACTCTCTATTACTAACCTGCAGTGGACGATTGTCGGACGTCTGTTTTGTGGAATCTGGTTCCGGACGCTGCGCACAAAACGGAGGATGCCCTCACTGTTCTCTGGCACCCCATGATCCGGCCAGGCTGTGAAGTTAAAGTGACGCAGCTTACGAGTCTTCTCACCCTACAGGAAATCAAAAACTTTTTAACTACCGGGCAAAGATCAAGGCGTTTATTTCCCAAATAATGGCAATTAATAGCAATAACAGTAATTAGATAGATGCTAATATTTGCATCGGGGGAATGAATATAACTTTCAATTTGCCTTACACCGATGTGTGATAAGCACTGTATACTCAGTGCTTTTGAGTCCTTTGGAAAAAATCCACAGGCAACTCGGGTGGGATTCGAACCCACAACTCCCGCATGACTAGAGCAGATGTCTTAACCTGCCGCTAATAATACTGGCCCCTCGTCACCGGGCGTACTTGGTGGTCTAGTGGTTAAGACATCTGCTTTAGTCATGAGGGAGACGTGGGTTGGAATCCCACCCGAGTTGCCTGTGGATTTTTTTCCACAGGACTCGAAAGCACTGAGTATACATGCTTATCACACATCGGTGTAAGGCAAATTAAAATTTATATCAATAGTAATATAAATAATAATTATAAAAATACCATTTTGGTTTTATCCTTTCAATATTAACCTTTACATCCTTTAAATTGTTGCGGTACTCAGCCTGGATTCGAACTGGCCTCTCAGCACCGGACCACTAAGGTGGTCTAGTGATAAGACATAGGCTCTAGAATGGAGGGGTTGTGGGTTCCAATCCCACTTGAGTAGCCTGTGGATTTCTTTCCACAGGACTTAGAAAGCACGGAAGGAGTATACAGTGCTACTGCTTATCACGCAGTGGTGCAAGGTTAAGACTACAACGTAATGTTCTTTATCCCCGATGTAATTCATAAATCTACTAAATAGTAATGATAATATCAATAATAATCATCTGAGCATTTCGGAAGTTTCTTTAACCAGCAGACACCAGATGACATGTATATACGCAAATATTGTCCGACCCAGCAAATGGGCGTAATTAAACACGCTAATGTGTAAAATTGGAGTACTCGAACAAAGATTGCCCGGACGTTTTGTTTCGAAGTGTTCACACAGTATGATTTCACCGTGCAACGCTTCATTTCACCCACACAAAGAGGACAGATACTACTGAATATTTCGCATAAATATTGCCAGCTCACTCTGACTAACCTCCATTGAGCCGAAATACAATGAATGAACAATGGTGGAAGCATCTCAATGCCTCGTAATCCCCTTCTTGGAACAAAAGGATAAAAGTCTATAATCGGGGATTACACAAAAACCGCCTCTCAATGGCCACAAAATACAAATACATTTACGACCTTTTTTTTTGTCCTTGTGTGGGTGAAATGAAGCGTTAGGGGGCGTGTGTGGTCTGTGTACACTCCGCAGTTGAATGACTGGGCGACCTTTGCTCCGGTGGTCCGAAATTATATAATGGCGTCTTTACACGGCTTCCGTTTCCAGGCAGGGGAAACTTTTGTGTGTAAACAGGACATCCGGCACCAACTGGTTAAGGCAATGAGGTTTGAGTGTTACCTTTTGGAGTTTGAATTCTCGGACGGTCCATAGCTTTAGAACTTTCTCAGATAACAGAGTGACTAAGATCTCACCGAAATAAACTGGCTCATCATCAACCGGCCAGTACCTGTGACATTTGACCTTGGAAATAATAGTTAGAATAAACAAATTAGTTCTACTTTTTCTAAAATAGTATTTGGGATAGATTCACTTAGGGAGTATTTCCTTCAGGCTTGAAAATACCCACTGGACCAAAGGCCAGCCAGAGTCCAGTACTTTCTAACACTCGGCCAGTAATCCCACAACCAAACAAGTCCTGCCGTCAAGCGTTTTTATTTTTTTTCCAAATACACCCTTTTGAAGATTTACTCTTTTATGTTCAGCTTTTTAATTGCTCCTAAAAAGCTCAGTAAACATAAAAAAGAAAGAGAGATTTTAGGTTTTGTAAAACATACTTCTGGTCCAGTGGACGTACTCAGCTACAAGACCTCTGGTCTGGCGGACATTTTCTAGAAATTCAAGCCCAGTTCCTGGTAGCCTTCTTTTACTTGTAATCTGAACTCAAGAGACTATCCTGTTTGGTAAGTCTAATCGTCACACGCCTGCGTATCTCCTGCAGACCCAAAGATTTTGCTACTTCAGGCTCCAAAGCTGGCAGACGTTTGTATGTAATTTTACCACAAATCACCCATTTCATCGTTCGAAAGTATTTCTTAAGACAGAGACTTTTAGTTCGGAGAAGACCTATAGTGTATGAAGAAAGTATGCAATTGCTTTTCAGTCGTTTCTACTGTAAGCTGGGATCCATGGGAGATCAGCGATTACTGAATGGATCATCCAGGGGTAAATAAGAAATAAATAAATAAATAAAAGCCACATACGATTATGACACTTTTCTTGTATAAATTGTTGAAGAAAAAATCTCCCTCAATGCAACTCCTATGGGCTTCTGGTAATCAGTGGAGCCAGTTTGTGCGAAGTGGGTGTGGCTTACTGTGGAATGACGCCACACAAACAGGATAGATGACCTGACACTTATAAGGTGAAACGTTATCAGTCCTAGACTGTACATGCTCTATAACTTGCCAAACATGTGAAAGACAACTTACTGACTTATTTTACTTACTCTGCCCTTTTCAACCAGCTGGGTTACCATGACAATAGTTGAAACGCGCTGTTCCCAGGCTAGCCTCCAGATGTCGTCCACTGTCCCTGGCAACGGTCCTTGGCAAGCGATGAATTCCCGGGGAGAATTGTAACCCTTGATTGGTGAAATTAAATCCAAACAGGGTGTATAAGGTCAAGTTCGAATTGAGGACTTCAGCAGTGGCTTATGACCAGATGGCTGCAAAGGCCTACTCTTCAATCAAGTCATGGAGACAGCCTAATTTAACACGACAATGACTTGCTTTGGGAGTATATCGTCACATCAAGGCAAACACATTGTATCTTAATTGCGCAACAACGTTATATCTCGCTCGAAAATGCTCCAGGCAAAAACGCCCTATCTCGGTGCACTATTGGTTTACTGTGTTCTGGTACATCCGGCTTATCTTAAGCGAGACATCACGTTTTGACACTTTTAAACTTAGTGTAACGTAAACAGGACAATATCAATAAGACAGAAAGAACACTACCCTCCCCAAGTGTCTGGAAATGTATCACTCAATAAACTTTTCCCTTTTCTTGATGAAAAAAAAACACACTTGAGAACAAAGAAATTAGAGTCAGGACTCAAAATACGTTTTAGGCTGAAAAGGTTGGGACCATTTTAGGTCGCTAGGGGTTTGTTTAAGATAGAAAGGGAAGACAACTTAATATCAGACGGTGTCAGAATTTCTCTACAATTTCAAATCGGCAGATAAATCTGTTGCTAATTCTTAAATAACCGACTTACGGGAATGAAGTTCGCATTGATATAATCCGACCCTTCTTCATCATCGACTTGGCTTAGCTTGACCCTTGAGTGGTCATCTGAAACAAAGGTCACAAGTCAAGCGTCATGTTTTATTCACAGTTTTGTGGCAACACATGGTACAATCTGTCGTTATTCCTTTTGTCTGTCTCGATTGTTCCATCTCTCGTCTTATTGCTCCTCTCACTTTCTCCCTGTACGTTTGTTTGTGCAATTATTGTCTACTGGCTATCTAAAGGCTGTTCTGTACAAGCCCCAGCTTACTACAAACAGCTCCATACTTTTCACCCTCTATTGCCATTTTGTTTTTGATTATAATTGTAGATTTCTACTAATAGTTTCTACTAATCAGTCTTGTATTCCTTCACCTAAATTGTTGTATACATGGATATGGAAAGTATGGAAATAAATGTTGTATTGAATTGAATTGAATTGAATAGATTGTTCAAACAAACCTTAACAACTGTATCACTAAAGAAGCCTTAGGCCTCGAAAGTTTACTTTTGTACATGTACATCTCTTGATTCTAAGTTCTTGAGGTGTTGATAACTAGCTTCAAAGAAGTCAGAATCAAAAGGAAGAGTCCTAGAAAAGAGTCTACTCACAAGGAAGAATGTTTGTGAATCGATTCTTGCTGCGATTCACGGCTTGAAGTGCCGCTTCGGTGGCCTCGTCCCGGCCGACGGCACGAAGCTCCTGATAAGTGCAATGATAAGTTATACGATAGTAAGTTGAAGTAGGATTTGAAGGTTTATTTATTTATTAATCTGGTTGTGAAGCCAGGGACTCTCAAAAAGCAAACTTAATCACTGTACCAGCTAAGAACCCCCATGGAGAGAGAACAAGGGAAGAAGTTTGGAAGAAAAACCCCAGAGATTTATTCCAGGGAAAACCCATGCAATCAGGTAGGGACTGAAAACCCAATCTACAAAGTGCCCCCGGTGGGATTCGAACCTACCACTTTGGCTAATGCTACGGCTATGGCTACAACTGTTGCTAAGGGTTTAGCTAAGGACATCCTAAACTTCAATGCATGACACGGCAAACCAGCTGTAGCCGCCATTTGGACACTGCCTTACAGAGGTCAAAATTTGGCCATCGTTGCAGGATTCCAAGACTTCTTCAGTCAGAATTATAGTACTGATACATATACATGGGGTTCCGACTAAATTGGCTTTCATTGGTCATGTAGATTTGTTTGGTCAGTACCTCATACTCCTCTGAAAAGAGGTAGTCAGAGTCTGCTTTCATCCTGCGGTAATGCTCCGGGAAATTATCCAGTTGTACGGGTCTTGAGTTTGCCCTCTTACGTAATGGAATATGCACGTCATTTGAAAATGCTTCATTTGCATAGGCGGTGGCTGAACCGCCCTTTCTGTCAAAGGAAAAGACACAATTTTTTAAATTTCAAATCAAAAACATTATTTCAGAAAATGAGAACAAAATAAGCCCCAAAATAAAACCATATTTTCCTTAAATTGTTAACCATGTTTTTAAAAAGGTCTGACATTCAATTGTGAAGAAAACACAATTTACATGTTTGATTTGTTCAAAGTTTAAATAGATCTAGACATTTTATTCAGAGGTTAAAGACTCCTGTGCTGAATAAATTGTTTAGTAAATCAAACAAGTGAAAATGGTGGAGGCAGCGGGGTTTTCTTACTTGAGTTGTCGTCTCCGTCGTATGACAAGCAGAAGTAGCACGATGAAGACGATGAAGAGGATAGACAATGGTATCCCGACGCCCAGACCGACCTCCAAGGTGGTATCATTAACTGTTTAAACAAAAACAAGAAAAAACAATTTTGAGTGAACAAAGAAAAATTGACTAGACTCGTCTTTTCTTATTCTCCCTTTTTTCAGACATGATTATTTGGCCCTCGGAAGAAAGAACGAAAATCCTATTGAATGTAAGGGCTGACCTACATGATGGTAAAGGCTTTGATAACACTGTAAAGGGTTGCTGATTTACATACCTGTTTTGATTGGCTGAGAGAATGGACTGTCTGTATATCCAGCATCATTCCAGACTCGGAAGAGATAGCTACACAGAAAGACAAGAAGGATTTATCATGGGTTTTTTCTTTCAAAATCCGAGTATGGACAGTTCCCACCTGACATCATGTGTAAAGTCGGCAATCTTTACAGGCAAATCAATCATTCTTTGAACGCACAACTAAGAGCAAGTTTGAGTGCACACTATGGTTAACTAAAGGTCGACCATCTTGACCCGAACCCAGTCTGTTGACCTTTGGTCGACTGCTGTGGTCGACCATTTGGAACCAGCCTCAGGACCTTGGTTTCTTCCCTGGTCCCAGTAGCCTTGTTTCATGTCAACCTGTCTGAAGTGCAGAAGGGAACCAGTAACAAAGTGCACGGATCGGTGCTGATCGGTGCCGATTTACTTTTTTTTCAAATTTTCTGGGTGACAAATTGATAAACAAGTTCAACAATCAGACACAGAATTGAAAAGGTATTAATTCTTACACGTAGTTGGTGTTATCTCTTAGATGCCCATTGCAGTACACATCATTGCCAGGATTGCAGTTACTTACACCTATTGGAATAGACTCTAGGGAGAACGTTTGCCGCTTCTTACGAGCAGATGAAGCTAGAGTAATTCAGGTGAGGCAAGAAAAGAAAGTTCATCAAAAGTGACCTTGAAAATAACCTTGAAGTCTGAAATCAAGGGAAGCATCCATCCTAATTCTATTCCACATCCCATGAACTATTGATCTAACACGGTTGCCTGCTATTTCCCAAAAAATGCTGTCATTTCACACAGTTGCAGGCCCACTATTAAGTGTGGGGTGTGGGTGCACTTGTAGTGATATTCAACAGAGGACTGACAACAAAAAGGACAATAGGTCCACGATTGCTATCACAAAGAAAAACAATGGGGTTAACAGTTGTCAAGACAAAGAGTTGAACAAAAGAGAGTCCACGATTGGAGGCCATTACACCCTTGTGTCTGTGTGGGTAGGCACACACACCATTGTGGGGACATTTATACAATGGAACAAAGGTCCCCACAACGTTTTTCTTTGTCAAACCCTGTCCCCACAAGGTAATTCAATAGAAAAGGTAATAATAGAACAATAGGGAGTCCTCACAGCTAGGTGTTAAAAAGAATATGTGTGTAGGGAAGGTTTTATTATTTACTTTATTTTATTTTATTTGTTTATTTTTTTTGGGGGGGGTGGCAAATGGCCCCACTTTGTTGCACCGCCGATGCTGATTTTAAAGAGGAAGTTCCAATGTTGTGCACTTCTTAAGAAGTAATTCTAGACGTACCTGAAGATGGAAAGGGATAAGCCCGAGCTACGAATGCCTGATATGGAGGAATTGGGTTCTTATCTTGGGCAGATGCCCACATCCTTGCTGGGTCTGGCACTGGAGAGATTGTATTAGCTGTAACAAAACACAAAGGCAGGTGAATTATAAATGCATCGAATTTGAATAAAACATGAATATTCATAGTTAGTCTCGACCACCTATAACTCTCCATGCCTTACGGCTTTGCTTGATTCTGATATGGCATCCATTCTTTGCACAGGGCCAGCCATATCCATCTCTTATAAGGGAATAAAAGTGTGGTGAAGAGGTTTTCAACTAGTTGTTTAAACACAGTGAGACCTGGTTCTTGATAATTGTACTGAGACGAAGTCGAGGTAAAATTATGGAGAACCTGGCCATTCAACACACTTTTATTCCCATTCATAAATGCCTTTCGACAGCTCACATCCTCGACTCAAGTCTGCCTCAAAGTTCTAAACTCTATCCATGTTGAGTGCCCTGCAAGTTTCAAACTTGCGCGAGCCAAATTTGGGTGCTACCATCTACCTCAATGGGGCTATCAATTTAAATAGGCCCGTGCACTTTGCACGCTGTGCGTAATCGTCTCATACCGCCCTCTTTTGACTCAATTTACGCAGTCCGTGTTTAAACACTTTGACCATGTCTATATGTCTATCGCACGTTTAGACATGGCCACGTGATCTCCTCTCGTCCAACCAGAATGAATAAACTGTCCTAGGTATTTATGAATAAAAACTCTAACACTTTGGTACGGAATGTGAGAGTCTTGCACGTATTTTGGGGACTATTGGGTCCAACATTCATTGCTTTAAAGTGTGAAGGACACAAGACCACCCACTTGAACACGTCACATCAATCCAGGGCCTTGTTTCATAGAGCTGTTTAAACACACACAAGGTTACCAGCCAAAATACAATGTCACATGTACCATCTCTGACTGGTATCCTGTTTATTTTTGCTTAGCAGAAATATTTTTACGCAGTATTTTCACCTTAAGAAGCTCTATGGACTTGGGCCCTGTGTGTGAGTCTTGCATGGTCTATAGTGGCCCCTTTGAACTCGGATGACTTGGGGGGGGGGCAGCTCTTGCCAGAACACCTTTGGAATGAAGAATCCGTAACTCCCAAGAATTTGAGATACGCAACAATAGACCTTTATCATGGTGCGGCCATCTTGATTTTCTCCCATTCAAACCAATGTAACCAAACCGAGGCTGGAAGGGCAAATAGTCTGGTTCCTTTTGTGCAATGAATATTAGCATCTATTACTGTTATTGGATACAGGGAACATGACCAAGATGGTGGCAGCATGATAAAGGTCTATACGGCAATTTACCGCCCATACCTTGCTGTGCCACGATGACCGTATAGTTCTGTATTTCTCCATTGACTTGGCTGAAGTAGCTGTCCTTTAACTCTACCACAAAGGAAGTTGTTGTTGCTGTGGTTGGGTTTGAAGGTTTAACCGATGGCGGGATTGGTACTGTAACGGAAAAAGAAAGCCATCTCTATTTGTTGGAGAGCAAATTCCATAAAAACAAAAATGTTCATAAAAACAAATTAGAGTGTCACGGCCAGTTACAAAAACTGCTTCAGAAAAAAAAAAAAAAATATCCTGCTTAACAAATTTCTAGGGAGCGCTCACAGGCACGACACATGACGTATTTTGGCTGGTAACCAGTAGCTGTATTTTTGAAAGCAAGAGGGCGCATTACTAATTCCATTTTGAAAGTACACAAATATTTCAAAATGTTAAATCTACACATTTTTCAAGCAAATATCTTACACTGATTATATTCTAAAAATGTCATTAAAAAAAACCTCAGAAGTTGCATATTAACTGCTTTATTAGAAAGTTAACTGCATCTCGTTTACCACACTGTTTCTATGTTTTTTGAAAGTATACAAATGTTTCAAAGCGTTAAAAATACAAATTTTCCAAGCAAATTATCTTACACTGATTATATTCTAAAAATGTCAATAAAAAATACCTCATAAGTTCGTTGTGTGTCCGGCAAAAGGACGTAGGGGAAAGTTCCCGGTAAAAGGACGTAAGCAATTTGTTAAAACTTGTGTTTCAAGAATTATGAGCGGAAAAGTTTGGTAAATTTGTTGCCATGCAAAAGTCATTCTAGAAAGGTTAAATTCTGCATGGGGAATGGGGAAACATGTCTTCAGGGTAATTCTAGCAAAAAAAACTAACAAAAATAACATATTTTTCATGTCAGGAGCCATTTTGTTGCTTACGTCCTTTTGTTACTGGGACGAACTACTTTGTGTAAAAGAAAAAAAAAATGGTAAAGACGCTATTAAATTGGAATACCGGAAAAAAAGGTCGCCCGGACATTCTACTGCTGAGCGTGCACAGATCACGCACACGCCGTCTAACGCTTTGTTTCACCTACACAAAGACAAAACATGGTCTTGAATATTTTGCCATTTTCTGGCTATTGAGAGGTGGTTTTTGTGTAATCCCTGATTCTAGACCTTTGACCTTTTGTTTCAAGAAGTGGATTACAAGACATCGAGAGGCTTCCACCATTGTTTATTCATTGTATACTGGCTCAATGGAGGTAAGTCAGGGTGAACCAGGAATCCAGGCAGGTGTGGTGCCAATCCTATACTGTAGGTAACAGCTGATGTTTTGCAATTCAGGGTGTGTGAATTTGAAATGTTCTCGGTAGAGAAAACAAAAAGCACAATGCAATAAAGAGAATCTTTGTTCTCTTGGCTTTGTCAAGTCAGGGTTTCTTTGTGCCAGCGGTACTCTCAAAGAAAAATGATTCCGGCAATTCTGACAAAATAATCTCACCAAGGGGACGGGGAAAAATAAAAGAATACCGGCGGCAACTGGTTAAAAGAAAACAGATTTAGTTGACACTTACTATCTGGATTTGTTTTAATGGTCTCCGCAAATGGATCACTCTCTTGTTTTCCACTGTGAGTTATCACAGTAATTGTGTATGACGTCACAGGCTTGAGGTCGATGAACACTGCTGTGGTATCGAGGGGATCTGGCTTCACAAGGGTGCCACCTTGTGGTTGAATGGAGAGAGTGTAATCATCCTTGACCCCATCAACGTCTTTCCAAGAGACTTCTATGGACGTGGCGCTGACAATGGGGGCTTCAAATCCAGTAACAGGGGAAGGCTCTGTAGAGATATTCAAATTTACAATCAGTATTTAAAAAACAAAAGCCATCTAACTTAATCCACTAATATTCAAATTGAGGCTGGATGCATAAAATGGTCTGGTCCCCTTACTACTTACGTATCAGTAGTTACAGCATGATCGAGGATAGAAGACCTGTATAAGCATTGCCGTCTCATTTTAAAGGGTTGTAACTGAATTATGGCAAGAATAGGGACAAAAAATAGTCTGGCCTTTTTTGGTTTATGCAAAGCAGTCAGTACAAAGAATACAATGAACCTGACAAAAAAAGTCCTACAGTCTAGTTTGTAAGTTTTACATCACACACTAAACGTTGGCATACCGTAAGTCTCTGTGTAATTTTACCCCCAAAAGATGACTCATTACATCATTAAGGCATATCTTTTGACAAAAACTGATAATTCTGGAAAGACCTCAAGTCTTTGCCAAAACGAAGTCCAAAAATGACTACTTTCTAACGTAAATCCTCAAGAGAAATTAGCTCAATGGAATTTCCAATTAGCTTTTTTGAGGTATGGACACTATAGGAGTGCACTGTTTGGTTTGAGTGTATATTACAGACCCAAACCAAATAGTGTAATAGTACTGGGTCCACCATATCTCAAAATGGCTTATGGGATTCTGGCGTCCGTTGAAGCCGGTTTTTGTGGTAAGCTTTGCCTTACATATTTTATGAACAAGATATACGTGGTTTCCATACTCAATGTCCTAAAAATGATGGGGAAAGGTCAAAGTTGAAAAGTAACTGAAAAACTTTTCATATACTAGACTGTTTCACTCATGACAAATTTGAATCAAACTAATTTCTTGACACAATTCATGTGACGCCATCCACGATAAATCTTGGATGAGCCATGTTAGGAGTTCCTATGTTACTTTGAAATATACATATCTGGCGACGCAAGTGGGCACAGACGCAGACCATATCTTTACGTGCGATTTGACTTCCTGAACGACAGACCATGAAACGGTCTGCCCATGGGAACTGCAGTGTGAGGGGTCTACACCCCCACATATAAACCATAAGGGTCAAAGATCAAAAATAAAATTAAAAACTAGAGTAGGATAATGGGCAACTTTGTGATGCCAGGTGGCTCCAGACAAATTTTCCACTGTTTGCGTAGTTCTGAGGATGGGCACATTGCCAGGAACACTGGACCTTACCTGGTAAATCCTGCTGCAACTTCCGCACAGTCTCCCATTGGAAGTACATACAACCAATGTAACCGGGAACAACAAAAACTTAAAACCAATTTGGCCGAATTAAAGAAAGCTTACTTATTCTTTGTGTTGTATCGCGAGGGATGCTCTCTTTGTCTTCGCTCTGCGAAATCACGGTGAACGTGTACTCAGTTCCAGCAATGAGTCCATCAAACGGGGCCTCATAATCAGTCTGTCCTGTCACAAAAGGGATGATCTTAGGCTGTCCCGTATCGCCCACACGGAATGCCCTGAAGGAGGTGAAGATGCAGGTGGCACAATCTCTGGGGGTTCTCCATGAAATGGTCGCTTGGGAGTTGGTGAAGTCTTTCACGCTCAGTTCTTCCACAGACTCGGGTACTAATTGGGAGAGCAGTGATAAGCAGCTTCTTAACGAGAATATTTGAACAAGAATTTTGACTTGTTCTTGGAAGGGCCGGGTTTCTGGCAGGGCTTGGTTTTATGCTTGTTTAATTTCTCCTCAAACTTTACCAATCACTTTTTACTTCAATGTGTATTATAATTATTAGGGAGTTATTTCAAAGTCGTGTTCAGTCTACTGCTCTTTTGTATTTCAAGTATGCTTTTGTCACCAAGCTTTACATGTTTTTTTTTTATGTATGCCTTTTATAGATGGGTTGCAATAGACGCCATCTTTGATGACAATTTACATTTTGGCCTGTAGCCTTGTCAAGCTCTGTAAGTTTCAATGCAGCCTGAGTTGCATGCCAACCAACCACGGAAGGAGTTTATGAAATGCACACGTGTTGCGTGCAGTCCTTACGTTAACGCACAGTTGTGCGCTCAAAAATGTGCAGTCATGATCATCAACGATGACTGATTATTCTCATTGTTGATGTCATGTGCAACCCATCTATTGGTATTTTCTTGAATTAGTATTTTCTTTCAGTTTCATTTTGTTGTGCTGTTTTCGTTTTTTAATTTATTGTAGAGTGCCTGGGAGCATTTGTATGAATTGATTTGATGGTAACTTAAATGTATTTTTAATTATTGTTAGTATTTATGGGGAGAAAAAAAACATCGTAACCGAAGCATTTTTAAATTGACAAGCATGTTGGTCAAAGTTGAACCCTGTATTTTTTAATTAGAACAGGAAATATCTTCTTTTTCCTTTTTTGAAAAACAAGTCACTTCCCTCGAACTACCGAACCAATCAAGTTTGGGGCTGAATTTCATGGCACTGCTTACTGTGGAATTGTGTGCTTTCAGTCTATAGAATAACATGCATTACACGGTGCCGCAAGCGCAGAACCCTGTGGTTAGCCACACCATGAAACTGTACACGGTTTCCAAAGTTAACTTCCTAAATAATGCCAAGTTCTTCATGTATAAACGCAATTTTCTATCATACGTTAAGTTGGGGTGAAAAACAAAATCATATCCCCGTTAGACGGATCCGTTAAATCCCGCCCACCATAGCAACTGTCTACCAATGGGGTCTGTGCGGGTAGCACGTACGACACATGCGTCTTGCTCTACCCCGTGCCACACACAATAGACATGACACCAGCAATGGGAGACTTTTGAGACGATAGCAGGCGTCCCACAGACTGGTCCTTTTCCATGGCTTTCATCGCTGAGAACAATGGAAAATGGAAAAAGACCGGTCTGTGGGACGTCCGCTATCGTCCCAAAAGTCTCCCATTCAGTTGGTGGAAACTGGTTGACATTTTCGAATGGGATTTAATCATGTCTTTCGGGCATGTTTGCGGTGGTGATTGGTCAATGCATTTAGGGGCGGAGCTTAATGAATCAGTCTATCAGTCTAATAGATTGGTCAAAACACAATGCGTCCTTAAGTTAAAGACTTACATGCCCTCAGTTGGATGTGACTCGAGCTACTCTTCCTCCCCCCACTATTCACAAACACCGTCATGACGTATGCCTTTCCTGGGGAGGGCAGATCCACGCAAGAAGCCGTGTAGTTTAATCCCAAATCGGACTGATCAATTGGTTTACTTGGTGGCTGTGGCTCTCCCGATGAGCACTCGATTCCAAAGCTGTCCGCCTCGCCACCGGGGTTAGACCAAATAGCGCTTACTGTTGTTGTTGTCGTGGGTTGCGTTTCACGAAGTAAAACGCCATTGGGTACTGGATACATTATATACAAAGAAATAAATCAAACCTCTGTTACAAAAGCGTTGGAAAATATCATCTGAAAGATTTTAAAGGAATTCTAGGCAATAAATAATGTTTATTATGTTTAGAAGCTCTATCTCTTTCTTCATTTATCTACCTTGATGAAACTTTAACATTTCACTTTGACATTTCTCATTCCTGTACAAAATAATTTCAAAAATTTGAAAAAGTAACCGGAGGGTCGAAAAGATTAGGGCTATTATGTGATCAAGCAACTCTACAAATTTACACAAGGAAAAAGATAGTAATAAGGAAAACAAAAACAAATAGTCAAGAACAGGGAGGAGTCTGGACCCCCAGGAGATAACCCCTTGATCCCCGTATGCGTCCTGAGTTGGTGAATAAATGAGAGGAATACAAAACTCGCCCAAATAAAAAGAAGTCAAAAGCCTGACATAAGATTCAATGATTTTTCTTTAGGGGAAAACTTGACTGAAGATAAACTCAGCAATATCTTACTTTTATCTTTACTTAACCAGTTAACCAGTTGGCAGGGAAGGCAGGGAAAGAAACCACTAAGCCAACCCGAGGTTGAGGGAGGATGAGTGAAAAGCTCAAGGGAACTTACACGCAATGACCATTATACTAGATGATGCCTCTTTCCCTTGGCTATGAGATGTTACAGTCACTGTGTACACTCCCCCTGGAGTGGGCAAATCGACACACGACGCTGTAATCTCACTCTCAGTGAAGTTCACCCTCGCAGGACTGGCTTGACCCTCTGAACAACTGATGGCGTAGAACTCTATGACTGGGGTGAGATTCGACTCGGGCTCAGTGGGTGGAGACCACTGCACTGTAACTGAGCACACTGTAGAGTCGCTTTCTTCCAAAGTGACATTTCTTGGAACTAAGGAGTAATAAATAAGACTTGAAGCTATGCATGGCGGTAAAGAATACAAGGTTTGGTAAACTCTTTTGAGTAGTGTTGGCTCTGCAAAAAGCTGATTGGTTACTTGTAGATGGTCGAGATGCTATTGGAGCAATGTAACACATTTACGGTTAAATTTACGGATTTAAGGTAAATCTACTTAGGTAGTAGAGATTGAGTTCCTTTGAGTTCTCAAAGAACAGGATTTTTTTTTGTCTGTCAGTATTACAGCTCTGCTATAAAGCGCCAGGTATCCATGGGTCCGGGATGCCAGTCGGGTTTTCGTACAGAGCCTGAAAATCATGCACAGACACCATCATCATACACCGTATCATAAACGCACAAGGAAAAGCCTGAATTCAGGCTATTGCCTGAAAACTGGCATCCCTGATGGGTGTTTCAGTTTAAATACATGCCTCAATCACTGCCTCAACTTGACAGCACACTCTGCTTCAGTCCCAAGCCCTAACAAGTATTTCTTTGTGCTCTACCTGATTTTGAAGGAGCTTTATATAACACCCAAGTATATCCTCGTCATTTGATTTGAGGATTGTTGGTCTGGCGGAATTCATTATTCAAACCATTCCATGGCCTACGCTGGAAATCGTGCAATTTGGTGCTATTCTCCGTGCATTACCATCCCATCCTTTTTGACTATTGCACGCTGGACCACACCACGTTATACACAGCAGTACAAAACACCGTCATAGTGGATGCCGGAACACAATTTTGTCCGTTTCGTTGCTTTTCCTCCAAATGACAAAGATCTCCTTGGATGTTACATAAAACAAATGATGCATGTTTTGCATGTCGTGCAACGGAAAGAATATTTTCATTCAAAAAGATGCCAGGGTTCTGCCCAGGATTTTTTTAGTGGCGAAAAAAAAAATGCGGCCTAATGCACAGTGTGCACGTTGCACGCTGCAGTTGGGCCGCCATTCCACAGCGTGTATGCCCCGTTGAGTCGTGGAAAAACAGTTTACGGCATAGAATGGTCTCGCTCTGTATGTTCATTTTCCGTTGTATTAAACGCTATGAAATAGGGTACGTGATGATGAAACTGGTATCATGTTATGCCAAGCGTAAAGCTATGATCAGCGTAACTGGAAACCATTGCAAAATCATTGCGGTCCGCTGGAAAAGACTCGGAGTTTCAAACTAACGTACGTTAATGTTAAGAAGTACTTATGGCTTTGGATACACCTTTTTAACTGGTAATTACAGAATTTTACATGTTTTTGAAAATATGTGAAAGGAAATGGGCAATTTTAATACAAAAACTTTGAAAATGAGTGGTGGTCGGAAAAAGAGAAAATTTCGCCGGTGGTGGTCTGGGAATCTTAAGTGCTGGGCGGGTTTTCCGGCACCGACCACTGTGGGCAGAACCCTGAGATGCACAAAAATATTCTCACCATTGCACTCAGACATTCACTATTTGTATACAACAACATCCACCCTTATAGCCTCAGGCCAGGCATATCAATCTGTTCAGAGTCCACACATGTGGGTGTCGAGTTCCACCATAGACCTGAGGATTCAGGTAAATCTCCAGCCAACGACACCATGGGTGGGGGTGCGGGGGGGGGGGCAGGGTTGAATGAAAATTCCTGGCAGAAAATAAATGTAAAACACCTGGGATGTTTTATTTTCTTTTTTGACAGGGAATGTTTGTCCCTTCTTGGATTATTCCAGTGGTAAAGTGCTGTCGTCATTTGGTGATATGGCTTTTTCTGTGGCATCCCCTAAGCTGTAGAATGCACTACTGTTGCATGTATGTAATGAACAGAAACCAGCCTCTTTTAAATGTAGACAAAAACCCAACTTTTTAATGCCTCACATTATAAATTAGCATTTTTTTTAATGGGATATTCTTTTTTGTGTCTTTTTGTCTTGTCAATTTTTTCAGTTAGTTCAGATTTGTACATATGTGGGGTTAGAAGTGTGTCTGTCCCCTGAAAAGATCAGAACACTACCGATGCTAGCAGGGTCAGGCTTATGGAATAAGAAAACTGTCAGTTTGATGTTGGCAGGGGACAGATGTATCCCCATACTGTGGTTTGGGCACAGTCTGCTGACCAGTCGTTTGTCTTTTCTTCCATTCTGTGTATTCTAAAACGTTTTATGCATTTTTGATCCTTTTATGTAAAGGGAGCAATACAAACTTTTAAACTGTTTTCATATCAATAATTCTGGATTACAGTCATACCTGTCGTTTCACGTTGTTCGACACTCGTCGCAGACACCTCCATTCCCTCCAAAGGTCCGCTAGAAGCTGTGACAGTCAACCTGTATGTTTCACCTGACAGAAGTCCTTCCAATGTTGTGGACGTTGAAGAGCTGTCTTCCACTTTGGATTTCGTCTGTAGATCTTCGTTCAACCCGGTATAAGTGACGTTGTACCGTCTCACGATATCTTTAGGCGGAGAACTCCACCCGATTCTCAGTGACGTCATCTGCGAGGATGAGGTGCTTGTGATTGTTGGTGCATTGAGCTCTTTAAACAGGAAAACAAAACAAAAACATTTGGAATGATTAAATAAATCAGGAGTAAAAACAAATTATTGTTATTCTTTTCCAGACTTAAAGGGAAAAAATAATTGTCATGTTTTCCAACGAAGGAACACATTCAGATCAACTTCTGCCTAAAGTCACTTAAAAAGCCACCAATACCTGTTGTAGCAATCCTTTGTTCACTTTCTGCAAACGCAAGACCGCTTTCACCGATAACTGTGACAGTGTACGTCTCTCCAGACAGAAGCTCCGTCAGTACGTAACTCCTATTTCCTCCTGATACAGTGACATTTAAGGGGCCCTCGATTCCAGACGCTCCGATGTACGCTATGGTGAATCGTTCCACTTCATGCACTGAGGTCCACGTAACCAGCATCGTCTCATTTGTGACTTCGGTGATGCTGTCAATGGTTGGTGCAATCAGTTCTGAAAAATTCACGAACGGAATTAAATTAATCTCAACCCTGGGACTGTTATTCTAAATCTCTTAAAAATGTGTCTTACAGGTGACTGCAAGTGGAGACTTTTGAACAATTTCCAGTGTTTTTTTTGTGGGTGCATTTCTGGTGTCACAGAGGATCTTGTTGCCCAACCCCGCCCCCCTCCGATGATTCTGTCCTGCCCATAGGGCGAATTGTGTAGAAATGTCGTCTGATAGCACCCTCTTTTGACTCAACTTCCTTCAGCCCATGTTAACTTATCCTATGGGGGGACACACACGCCAGGGGAAAAAATACCCTCAGACACTGGCACGCACACACTTTCCAATACATCAATACTTAAAGCCCCAGCTCAACATTGTAAGAAGACAACTATAAATTTTCACAGATTTACATATACCTTACATGATACAAAGATAATGATGTTAGAAAACTTTCCTTGAAATATTTCTGCCTGAAGTGTTATCCTTTTTAAAAATAATAAATGAAATAAGATCCAAAATTACTTTGCGTCACAGTGAGACAAAAACTCTGCCTATATGAATGCATACAAAAACGCTGAATGCATTTTTACCTGTTTCTCTCTCAAATGAAAACAACAAAATGAGCTGACATTTTCACAGGTTGGTTTTATTACAAACATCTTGATTTTTTGCAAAGAATGGAAGAATTTACAGTCAGTTTACCAGTGTTGAGCTGGGACATTTAAATACTTTTGAAAATCATGATGCAACTATCTTTGTCATATTTCCCGTCTTGCAGTTGCAGTAATGAATAATGCTTCTCATTATATCAAATGGTACCAGACTATTCTGCTCTTCCAGCCGCAGTTTGGTTGCGCTGATTTGAATGGCGGGAAAACAAGACGGCTGTATCATGTTTGTACATGTAAGTCATTGTGCACCACACGTGCATATCTGCTGCACGCCCAAAGTTTCCACTATTTCAGGCTCCAAACCTGCCATACGATTTTTGTGTAAGTTTACCAAAAATCACCCATTTCATCATTTAAAAGCATTTCTCATTTCTCTTTGAATTCTGAGAAGACCTTTAGTCTTTGAAGAACGTATGTAAGAGCCAAGTCTAATTAGTCTTTTCTTGCATAAATCATAAAAAACAACAACAACAACATCTGCTATTGGCTTCTGGTAATCAGTGGAGCCAGTTTGTGTAAAGTGGGTGTGGCTTACAGTGGAATTACTGAACACTTGGACCTGTTCATGCAAGCATCGTGAACCAGTCGCCGCCAGGATTATTTTTTTTTGTCCTGTTCTCCTGGCGGCATTCTTTTGCCCGGATTCCCTGAATTATTTTCTTTTTATTGAAGGTAGCGCTGGCACAAAGAAACCCAGACTTGACAATGCCAAGAGAAGAAAGATTCTCTTGGTTGGATCGTCCGTTTTATTGCTTGACCGAGAAAATGTCAAATTCACGCAGTGTGAATTGCAAAATATCGGCCGTTACCTACAGCATAGGAGTGACACTTAACTTGGAACTATGGCCCAATTGCCAGCTCACTCTGACTTACCTCCATTCAGCCGAAATACAATGAATGAACAATGGTGGAAGCCTTTCGATGCCTCGTAATCCCCTTCTTGGAACAAAAGGATAAAAGTCTATAATCGGGAATTACACAAAACTGCCTCTCAATGGCCACAAAGTACAAGTAAATGCACGACCTTTTTTTGTCCCTGTGTGGGTGAATTGAAGCGTTACACGGCGTGTGGGTGGTCTGTGCCCACTCCGCAGTTGAATGACCGGGCGACCTTTGCTCCAGTGGTCCGAAATTACATAAAGGCATCGCAAGACGACCTCCGTTTCCAGGCAGGGGAAACATATGCATGTATTCACGTCATTCGGTTTCAACTGGTTAAAGGAACAAGTCAGTTGAGATTGACAAAGCTCAATACCTTTAACAGAGATGAGAATGTTACAATCGGAGTCCCCTACATTGCCAGCAGCATCAGATGCAATACAGGATACCAGTGTCTCGCCGGTCTCAAATCTACTTCCTGATTCAGGTGAACAGTTCACTGATGGAAAACCTTCTGCTACCAAGTTGTCTGTTGCTATGGGATTTTCCCAGGTTACAACGGTCGAGTTGGTTCCAGCATCAGCAAAATGGTCACTTTTACTGGGGCAGAAAGTAAAATTTGGCGGGACAGTGTCTGCAAAGAGAGTCCAATAGAGTATTTTTATTTATTTACATTTCTTTACACAGGGTATGCCAAAAACAGTCAGAACTGGTTTCCATTGGATCCTCCAGTCATTACTACGCAATAATTTTATAATAATCATTTGAGAACAGTTAATTAAGTATACGTTTGATAATATACGTTAGATATTATACGAATATTGGATGCATCTCAGTGCGTTGTCACAGAATATAATCACAAGGTGAAGTCTGGACTATTCCATTTCATGAGGCGAAGCCAAGTGAAATGGAAAAGACAGATTTCACCAAGTGATTATATTCTGCGACAATGCACAAACAAAATGCTTTTAATATTAGTTTTATGAAACTCACACATAGATCCTTGTCATTTGAATTTGTTTTACAAAAAACACAAAATAGACACGGTTCCTTGTCCATCCGACTCCCTGAAAATTCTTTTAAAAAAACTTCGAAGCAATGTTGACGACTCCGTATAGACACCAACCTTGTCTGCCATGACACGACCTTGCCTCGTTTGGACGAACCATCGGGAACAAATTGTTGGAAACAACACTACGAATTAAGTGTTGGAAGTCCATATTCACCATCCTATGATTATCCATATACCACGGTGTAACTTGCGGCAGTAAATACATGGCAGAATAAAGGATGACACGTGATAATTGTTCCACCAATCAAATGAAACGGATCTGTATGTAAGGTAAAGAATACTTACCGTGATAACTAACAAAGCCTCAGTGTAATTTATGCATTTATAAACGAAACCAGGAGTAAAGACCCATCTCACTGATACAGCATTGTGGAAAGTCTCCCATGCCGGACTACTAAACACGTGTACGATACCTACGCGGAAGGCCATCCATTAGTGCCTCTGTTGTAGCACAGTTCTAGCTATGTGTGCGTGTGTAACGTGCGCAAAACATGGCGAGCGAAAGAATAGAAGGGTCTATTCATGTACATGTCACTATTTGCAGAGGACAGGTGGGAGAAGAACCCCGCGAAACACCGGGGAAAAAAAGGGGAAATTTCCATCCGGCTTCAATGCATGCGGCAACCACGTTAATCTACTCAGGAAAATAAAAGAACTTATCCTGGATCATTATAGTCTTTTTAGTTCTTTGGTCTTCAGAACTTACCAACAGTTAAGAGTTAAGAGTTCCCCACTTTTAAACGATTTTCTTTCAAGATATTTCCTTACCAACAGTTACAAAAAATGTGCAAAATTCCTCCGCCTCATTTCCTGCAGCATCCGAAGCTATACAAATAACAGTCGTATTTTCATTTTCAGTGAAGTTGGATCCCGATGGAGGGTCACATGACACACTGAGAATATCTCCACCATCTGAAGCAGTTGGTTCCATGTAGTTGACGATACCACTGTTTGTTATGACATCAGCAGGACAGTTGGCAAAAGTAGCACTTGGAGAAATGGTATCTGAAATACATAAATGCAAAGAAATTTTGTAGTCAATTTTCTGGACAGGTTGTAAATTTCTCTCTGATTTTCACAATTATTTACCTGTGAATGTGTTTGATACACGGCAATATTTTCCCTGCCAGGAATTGGATGAAGTGAACTTTATGTTTTTGTGTGACTTTTGAAGACCAGAATGAAGGACACCCTGACATTACATTCCAGAGTGTGCACAGCGCATGCACTCACCATGCAGCACTTTAATTCACCCAAACAAACAGGACAGATGGTACTGAAAATAATGTTGAAATTCTCCCTTCATGTAGGTTTTTTATGTAATTCCCAATTCAAGAATTTTGTCCTTTTGTTATTGAAAGATTACGAGACATTGAGAGGCTTCCACCATTGTATATCAATGTATTTCGGGTCGATGGAGGTTAAGTCCGAGTGAACCAAGATTCCAGCCTTGGTTCCTGTCCGAGGCCAATCCCACAAGAAAGAGGTTTTACGATTTATGGTACATGAATCTGATATTTTCTCGATAGAAAAACAACAAATCTGGGTGCTTCTATGAGAATCTTTGTACTCTTGGCTTTGTTTAGTCATGGTTTCTTTGTGCAGCGGTGCTCTCAAAGAATAAATGTTCCAACAATTCCAAGAAATATTCCCGTCAGGATGGCACAGAAACAATCGAAAATCCCCAGCACAAACTGGTGAAGAGTTCCCCTCTTTTAAACGATTTTTTTTCAAGATGTTTCCTTACCAACAGTTACAAAAAATGTGCAAAATTCCTCCGCCTCATTTCCTGCAGCATCGATAGCTGTACAAATAACAGTCGTATTTTCATTTTCAGTGAAGTTGGATCCCGATGGAGGGTCACATGACACACTGAGAATATCTCCACCATCTGAAGCAGTTGGTTCCGTGTAGTTGACGATACCATTGTTTGTTATGACATCAGCAGGACAGTTGGCAAAAGTAGCATTTGGAGAAATGGTATCTGAAATATATAAATGCAAAGAAATTTCTAGTCAATTTTCTGGACAGGCTGTATATTTCTCTCTGATTTTCACAATTATTTACCAGTGAATGTGTTTGATCCCGTCAGGATGGCATAGAAAAACGGGAAAATCCCCAGCGCAAAATGGTTAAGAGTTCCCCTCTTTTAAACGATTTTCTTTCAAGATGTTTCCTTACCAACAGTCACAAAAAATGTGCAAAATTCCTCCGCCTCATTTCCTGCAGCATCCGAAGCTATACAAATAACAGTCGTATTTTCATTTTCAGTGAAGTTGGATCCCGATGGAGGGTCACATGACACACTGAGAATATCTCCACCATCTGAAGCATTTGGTTCCGTGTAGTTGACGATACCACTGTTTGTTATGACATCAGCAGGACAGTTGGCAAAAGTAGCACTTGGAGAAATGGTATCTGAAATACATAAATGCAAAGAAATTTCTAGTCAATTTTCTGGACAGGCTGTATATTTCTCTCTGATTTTCACAATTATTTACCAGTGAATGTGTTTGATACACGGCAATATTTTCCCTGCCAGAAATTGGATAAAGTGAACTTTATGTTGTTTATGTGAATTCGGAAGACCGGAATGAAAGTTGCCCAGACATTACATTCCGGAGCATGCACAGTGCGTTCTCTTACTGTGCAACACCTTAATTCACCCACACAAAGAGAACAGGTGTTACTGAAGGTATGCTGAAATTCTCCCTTTATATGAGGGTTATTTTGTAATCCCCAATTTGAAACCTTTGTCGTTTTGTTATAAGAAGAGGATTACCAGACATTGACAGGGTTCTACCATTGTATATCATTGTATTTCGGGCCAATGGAGGTTGAACCAAGATTCCAGCCTTGGTTTCCGTCTTAGGACCAAACCACATGACCGAGGTTTTGCGATTCATAATATATGAATCTGATATTTTCCCGATAAAGACAACAAAACCTGGTGCTTCAATGAGAATCTTTGTTCTCTTGGCTTTGTTTAGTCATGGTTTCTTTGTGCAAAGGTGCTCTCAAAGAAAAAGTGTTCCCACAATTCCAAGAAATATTCCAAACAGGATGGCATAGAAAAACGGGAAAATCCCCAGCGCAAACTGGTTAAGAGTTCCCCAATTTTTAAATGATTTTCTTTCAAGATATTTCCTTACCAACAATTACAAAAAATGTGCAAAATTCCTCCGCCTCATTTCCTGCAGCATCCGAAGCTATACAAATAACAGTCGTATTTTCATTTTCAGTGAAGTTGGATCCCGATGGAGGGTCACATGACACACTTAGAGCATCTACACCATCTGAAGCAGTTGGTTCCGTGTAGTTGACGATAACATTGTTTATTATGACATCAGCAGGACAGTTGGCAAAAGTAGCATTTGGAGAAATGGTATCTGAAATACATAAATGCAAAGAAATTTCTAGTCAATTTTCTGGACAGGTTGTAAATTTCTCTCTGATTTTAACAATTATTTACCAGTGAATGTGTTTGATACACGGCAATATTTTCCCTGCCAGGAATTGGACGAAGTGAACTTTATGTTGTTTATATGAATTCGGAAGACCGGAATGAAGGTTGCCCAGACATTCCATTCCGGAGCATGCACAGTGTGTTCTCTTACTGTGCAACACCTTAAATCACCCACACAAAGAAAACAGGTGTTACTGAAGGTTATGCTAAAATTCTCCCTTTATATGAGGGTTATTTTGTAGTCCCCAATTTGAAACCTTTGTCGTTTTGTTATAAGAAGAGGATTACCAGACATTGACAGGGTTCTACCATTGTATATCATTGTATTTCGGGTCAATGGAGGTTGAACCAAGATTCCAGCCTTGGTTTCCGTCTTAGGACCAAACCACATGACCGAGGTTTTGCGATTCATAATATATGAATCTGATATTTTCCCGATAAAAAACAACAAATCCTGGTGCTTCAATGAGAATCTTTGTTCTCTTGGCTTTGTTTAGTCATGGTTTCTTTGTGCAGCGGTGCTCTCAAAGAATAAATGTTCCAACAATTCCAAGAAATATTCCCGTAAGGATGGCACAGAAACAATTTGAAAATCCCCAGCACAAACTGGTTAAGAGTTCCCCACTTTTAAACAATTTTCTTTCAAGATGTTTCCTTACCAACAGTTACAAAAAATGTGCAAAATTCCTCCGCCTCGTTTCCTGCAGCATCCGAAGCTATACAAATAACAGTCGTATTTTCATTTTCAGTGAAGTTGGATCCCGATGGAGGGTCACATGACACACTGAGAATATCTCCACCATCTGAAGCAGTTGGTTCCATGTAGTTGACGATACCATTATTTGTTATGACATCAGCAGGACAGTTGGCAAAAGTAGCGTTTGGAGAAATGGTATCTGAAATACATAAATTGGATGAAGTGAACTTTATGTTGTTTATGTGAATTCGGAAGACCTGAAAGAAGGTTGCCCAGACATTCCATTCCGGAGCATGCACAGTGCGTTCTCTTACTGTGCAACACCTTAATTCACCCACACAAAGAGAACAGGTGTTACTGAAGGTTATGCTGAAATTCTCCCTTTATCATGTTTATATGAGGGTTATTTTGTAGTCCCCAATTTGAAACCTTTGTCGTTTTGTTATAAGAAGAGGATTACC
The DNA here is from genome assembly GCA_911728455.2 of Marthasterias glacialis. NCBI lineage: Eukaryota > Metazoa > Echinodermata > Asteroidea > Forcipulatida > Asteriidae > Marthasterias > Marthasterias glacialis. The sequence goes on from OU452223.1 coordinate 15,691,115, forward strand.
AGACATTGACAGGGTTCTACCATTGTATATCATTGTATTTCGGGCCAATGGAGGTTGAACCAAGATTCCAGCCTTGGTTTTCGTCTTAGGAACAAACCACATGACCGAGGTTTTGCGATTCATAATATATGAATCTGATATTTTCCCGATAAAAAACAACAAATCCTGGTGCTTCAATGAGAATCTTTGTTCTCTTGGCTTTGTTTAGTCATGGTTTCTTTGTGCAGCGAAGCTCTCAGAGAATAAATGTTCCAACAATTCCAAGAAATATTCCCGTCAGGATGGCACAGAAAATATCGAAAATCCCCAGCACAAACTGGTTAAGAGTTCCCCACTTTTAAACAATTTTCTTTCAAGATATTTCCTTACCAACAGTTACAAAAAATGTGCAAAATTCCTCCGCCTCGTTTCCTGCAGCATCCATAGCTGTACAAATAACAGTCGTATTTTCATTGAAGTTGGATCCCGATGGAGGGTCACATGACACACTGAGAATATCTCCACCATCTGAAGCAGTTGGTTCTGTGTAGTTGACGATACCATTGTTTGTTATGACATCAGCAGGACAGTTGGCAAAAGTAGCATTTGGAGAAATGGTATCTGAAATATATAAATGCAAAGAAATTTTTAGTCAATATTCTGGACGGGTTGTAAATTTCTCTCTGGTTTTCACATTTACTAACCAGTGAACATGTGTTATACATGCCAACAATTTACCCTGCCAGAAGTAGGATGACGTGAACTTTGTATTTTTGTGTGAATTCCGAAGACTGGAAGGAAGGTCGCCCAGATCTTCCATTTCAGAGTGCGCTCAGCGCTAGAACTCTCCGTGCAACACTTTAATTCACCCACACAAACAGAACAGATGGTACTGAAGGTATACTGAAATTCTCCCTTTATGTAGGCCGTTTTGTAATCCCCAATTCAAGAATTTTGTCCTATTTTTGTGAAGAGGATTATGAGACATCTAGAGGCTTCCACCATTGTTTATTATTGTATTTCGGGTCAATGGAGGTTAAGTCCAAGTGAACCAAGATTCCAGCCTTGGTTACAGTTTTAGGACCAATCCTTGGTTGTGTCTCAGGGTTGAGGGTTTGCGATTTACGGTACATGAGTCTGATATTTTCTCAACCAAGAAACAACAAATCTGGGTGCTTCAATGAGAATCTTTGTACTTTTGGTTCTGTTAAGTCAGGATTTCTTTGTGCCAGAGTTACTCTCAAAGAAAATTTGTTCCCACAATTCCAAGAAATATTCCCGTCATGATGGCACAGAAAAAATGAAAATTCCCAGCGCAAATTGGTTAAGAGTTCCCCACTTTTAAACGATTTGATTTTCTTTCAAGATGTTTCCCTACCAACAGTTATTTATACCAAGAGATATTTTCTCAACCAAGAAACAACAAATCCTGGTGCTTCAATGATAATCTTTGTAATCTAGGCTCTGTTTAGTCATGATTTCTTTGTGCCAGCGGTACTCTCGATGAAAAATTGTTCCCACAATTCCAAAAACATTTTATAATCAGGATGGCATAGAAAAAATGGAAAATTCCCAGAGCAAATTGGTTAAGACTTCCCTACTTTTCTCGATAGAGAAACAACAAATCCTGGTGCTTTAATGAGAATCTTTGTACTCTTGGCTCTGTTTAGTCATGGTTTCTTTGTGCAGCGGTGCTCTCAAAGAATAAATGTTCCAACAATTCCAAGAAATATTCCCGTCAGGATGGCACAGAAACAATGGAAAAATCCCCAGCACAAACTGGTTAAGAGTTCCCCACTTTTAAACGATTTTCTTTCAAGATATTTCCTTACCAACAGTTACAAAAAATGTGCAAAATTCCTCCGCCTCATTTCCTGCAGCATCCAAAGCTGTACAAATAACAGTCGTATTTTCATTTTCAGTGAAGTTGGATCCCGATGGAGGGTCACATGACACACTGAGAATATCTCCACCATCTGAAGCAGTTGGTTCCATGTAGTTGACGATACCACTGTTTGTTATGACATCAGCAGGACAGTTGGCAAAAGTAGCACTTGGAGAAATGGTATCTGAAATACATAAATGTAAAGAAATTTCTAGTCAATTTTCTGGACAGGCTGTATTTTTCTCTCTGATTTTAACAATTATTTACCAGTGAATGTGTTTGATACACGGCAATATTTTCCCTGCCAGGAATTGGACGAAGTGAACTTTATGTTGTTTATATGAATTCGGAAGACCGGAATGAAGGTTGCCCGGACATTCCATTCCGGAGCATGCACAATGCATTCTCTTACTGTGCAACACCTTAATTCACCCACACAAAGAGAACAGGTGTTACTGAAGGTTATGCTAAAATTCTCCCTTTATATGAGGGTTATTTTGTAGTCCCCAATTTGAAACCTTTGTCGTTTTGTTATAAGAAGAGGATTACCAGACATTGACAGGGTTCTACCATTGTATATCATTGTATTTCGGGTCAATGGAGGTTGAACCAAGATTCCAGCCTTGGTTTCCGTCTTAGGACCAAACCACATGACCGAGGTTTTGCGATTCATAATATATGAATCTGATATTTTCCCGATAAAAAACAACAAATCCGGGTGCTTCAATGAGAATCTTTGTTCTCTTGGCTTTGTTTAGTCATGGTTTCTTTGTGCAACGAAGCTCTCAGAGAATAAATGTTCCAACAATTCCAAGAAATATGCCCGTCAGGATGGCACAGAAACAATCGAAAATCCCCAGCACAAACTGGTTAAGAGTTCCCCACTTTTAAACGATTTTCTTTCAAGATGTTTCCTTACCAACAGTTACAAAAAATGTGCAAAATTCCTCCGCCTCGTTTCCTGCAGCATCCGAAGCTGTACAAATAACAGTCGTATTTTCATTTTCAGTGAAGTTGGATCCCGATGGAGGGTCACATGACACACTGAGAATATCTCCACCATCTGAAGCATTTGGTTCCGTGTAGTTGACGATAGCATTATTTGTTATGACATCAGCAGGACAGTTGGCAAAAGTAGCATTTGGAGAAATGGTATCTGAAATATATAGATGCAAAGAAATTTCTAGTCAATTTTCTGGACAGGTTGTAAATTTCTCTCTGATTTCGACAATTATTTACCTGTGAATGTGTTTGATCCCGTCAGGATGGCATAGAAAAACGGGAAAATCCCCAGCGCAAAATGGTTAAGAGTTCCCCACTTTTAAACGATTTTCTTTCAAGATATTTCCTTACCAACAGTTACAAAAAATGTGCAAAATTCCTCCGCCTCGTTTCCTGCAGCATCGATAGCTGTACAAATAACAGTCGTATTTTCATTTTCAGTGAAGTTGGATCCCGATGGAGGGTCACATGACACACTGAGAATATCTCCACCATCTGAAGCAGTTGATTCCGCGTAGTTGACGATACCATTGTTTGTTATGACATCAGCAGGACAGTTGGCAAAAGAAGCATTTGGAGAAATGGCATCTGAAATATATAAATGCAAAGAAATTTTTAGTCAATATTTTGGACGGGTTGTAAATTTCTCTCTGGTTTTCACATTTACTAACCAGTGAACATGTGTTATACATGCCAACAATTTACCCTGCCAGAAGTAGGATGACGTGAACTTTGTATTTTTGTGTGAATTCCGAAGACTGGAAGGAAGGTCGCCCAGATCTTCCATTTCAGAGTGCGCTCAGCGCTAGAACTCTCCGTGCAACACTTTAATTCACCCACACAAACAGAACAGATGGTACTGAAGGTATACTGAAATTCTCCCTTTATGTAGGCCGTTTTGTAATCCCCAATTCAAGAATTTTGTCCTATTTTTGTGAAGAGGATTATGAGACATCTAGAGGCTTCCACCATTGTTTATTATTGTATTTCGGGTCAATGGAGGTTAAGTCCAAGTGAACCAAGATTCCAGCCTTGGTTACAGTTTTAGGACCAATCCTTGGTTGTGTCTCAGGGTTGAGGGTTTGCGATTTACGGTACATGAGTCTGATATTTTCTCAACCAAGAAACAACAAATCTGGGTGCTTCAATGAGAATCTTTGTACTTTTGGTTCTGTTAAGTCAGGATTTCTTTGTGCCAGAGTTACTCTCAAAGAAAATTTGTTCCCACAATTCCAAGAAATATTCCCGTCATGATGGCACAGAAAAAATGAAAATTCCCAGCGCAAATTGGTTAAGAGTTCCCCACTTTTAAACGATTTGATTTTCTTTCAAGATGTTTCCCTACCAACAGTTATTTATACCAAGAGATATTTTCTCAACCAAGAAACAACAAATCCTGGTGCTTCAATGATAATCTTTGTAATCTAGGCTCTGTTTAGTCATGATTTCTTTGTGCCAGCGGTACTCTCGATGAAAAATTGTTCCCACAATTCCAAAAACATTTTATAATCAGGATGGCATAGAAAAAATGGAAAATTCCCAGAGCAAATTGGTTAAGACTTCCCTACTTTTCTCGATAGAGAAACAACAAATCCTGGTGCTTTAATGAGAATCTTTGTACTCTTGGCTCTGTTTAGTCATGGTTTCTTTGTGCAGCGGTGCTCTCAAAGAATAAATGTTCCAACAATTCCAAGAAATATTCCCGTCAGGATGGCACAGAAACAATGGAAAAATCCCCAGCACAAACTGGTTAAGAGTTCCCCACTTTTAAACGATTTTCTTTCAAGATATTTCCTTACCAACAGTTACAAAAAATGTGCAAAATTCCTCCGCCTCATTTCCTGCAGCATCCGAAGCTATACAAATAACAGTCGTATTTTCATTTTCAGTGAAGTTGGATCCCGATGGAGGGTCACATGACACACTGAGAACATCTCCACCATCTGAAGCAGTTGGTTCCATGTAGTTGACGATACCACTGTTTGTTATGACATCAGCAGGACAGTTGGCAAAAGTAGCACTTGGAGAAATGGTATCTGAAATACATAAATGTAAAGAAATTTCTAGTCAATTTTCTGGACAGGCTGTATTTTTCTCTCTGATTTTAACAATTATTTACCAGTGAATGTGTTTGATACACGGCAATATTTTCCCTGCCAGGAATTGGACGAAGTGAACTTTATGTTGTTTATATGAATTCGGAAGACCGGAATGAAGGTTGCCCGGACATTCCATTCCGGAGCATGCACAATGCGTTCTCTTACTGTGCAACACCTTAATTCACCCACACAAAGAGAACAGGTGTTACTGAAGGTTATGCTGAAATTCTCCCTTTATATGAGGGTTATTTTGTAATCCCAAATTTTAAACCTTTGTCGTTTTGTTATAAGAAGAGGATTACCAGACATTGACAGGGTTCTACCATTGTATATCATTGTATTTCGGGCCAATGGAGGTTGAACCAAGATTCCAGCCTTGGTTTCCGTCTTAGCACAAACTGGTTAAGAGTTCCCCACTTTTAAACGATTTTCTTTCAAGATGTTTCCTTACCAACAGTTACGAAAAATGTGCAAAATTCCTCCGCCTCGTTTCCTGCAGCATCCGAAGCTATACAAATAACAGTCGTATTTTCATTTTCAGTGAAGTTGGATCCCGATGGAGGGTCACATGACACACTGAGAATATCTCCACCATCTGAAGCATTTGGTTCCGTGTAGTTGACGATAGCATTATTTGTTATGACATCAGCAGGACAGTTGGCAAAAGTAGCATTTGGAGAAATGGTATCTGAAATATATAAATACAAAGAAATTTCTAGTCAATTTTCTGGACAGGTTGTAAATTTCTCTCTGGTTTCCACAATTATTTACCTGTGAATGTGTTTGATCCCGTCAGGATGGCGTAGAAAAACATGAAAATCCCCAGCGCAAAATGGTTAAGAGTTCCCCACTTTTAAACGATTTTCTTTCAAGATATTTCCTTACCAACAGTTACGAAAAATGTGCAAAATTCCTCCGCCTCATTTCCTGCAGCATCCGAAGCTATACAAATAACAGTCGTATTTTCATTTTCAGTGAAGTTGGATCCCGATGGAGGGTCACATGACACACTGAGAACATCTCCACCATCTGAAGCAGTTGGTTCCGTGTAGTTGACGATAGCATTGTTTGTTATGACATCAGCAGGACAGTTGGCAAAAGTAGCACTTGGAGAAATGGTATCTGAAATACATCAATGCAAAGAAATTTCTAGTCAATTTTCTGGACAGGTTGTAAATTTCTCTCTGAATTCCACAATTATTTACCAGTGAATGTGTTTGATACACGGCAATATTTTCCCTGCCAGGAATTGGATGAAGTGAACTTTATGTTTTTGTGTGACTTTTGAAGACCAGAATGAAGGACACCCTGACATTACATTCCAGAGTGTGCACAGCGCATGCACTCACCATGCAGCACTTTAATTCACCCAAACAAACAGGACAGATGGTACTGAAAATAATGTTGAAATTCTCCCTTCATGTAGGTTTTCTATGTAATTCCCAATTCAAGAATTTTGTCCTTTTTTTCTTGAAAGATTACGAGACATTGAGAGGCTTCCACCATTGTATATCATTGTATTTCGGGTCAATGGAGGTGAAGTCCGAGTGAACCAAGATTCCAGCCTTGGTTCATGTCTGAGGCTCATCCCACAGGAAAGAGGTTTTATGATTTATGGTACATGAATCTGATATTTTCTTGATAGAGAAACAACAAATCCTGGTGGTTTAATGAGAATCTTTGTACTCTTGGCTCTGTTTAGTCATGGTTTCTTTGTGCAGCGGTGCTCTCAAAGAATAAATGTTCCAACAATTCCAAGAAATATTCCCGTCAGGATGGCACAGAAACAATCGAAAAATCCCCAGCACAAACTGGTTAAGAGTTCCCCACTTTTAAACGATTTTCTTTCAAGATATTTCCTTACCAACAGTTACAAAAAATGTGCAAAATTCCTCCGCCTCGTTTCCTGCAGCATCCGAAGCTATACAAATAACAGTCGTATTTTCATTTTCAGTGAAGTTGGATCCCGATGGAGGGTCACATGACACACTGAGAATATCTCCACCATCTGAAGCAGTTGGTTCCGCGTAGTTGACGATACCATTGTTTGTTATGACATCAGCAGAACAGTTGGCAAAAGTAGCATTTGGAGAAATGGTATCTGAAATATATAAATGCAAAGAAATTTTTAGTCAATATTCTGGACAGGTTGTAAATTTCTCTCTGGTTTTCACATTTACTAACCAATGAACATGTGTTATACATGCCAACAATTTACCCTGCCAGAAGTAGGATGACGTGAACTTTGTATTTTTGTGTGAATTCCGAAGACTGGAAGGAAGGTCGCCCAGATCTTCCATTTCAGAGTGCGCTCAGCGCTAGAACTCTCCGTGCAACACTTTAATTCACCCACACAAACAGGACAGATGGTACTGAAGGTATACTGAAATTCTCCCTTTATGTAGGCTGTTTTTGTAATCCCAATTCAAGAATTTTGCCCTATTTTTGTGAAGAGGATTATGAGACATCTAGAGGCTTCCACCATTGTATATTATTGTATTTCGGGTCAATGGAGGTTAAGTCCAAGTGAACCAAGATTCCAGCCTTGGTTACAGTTTTAGGACCAATCCTTGGTTGTGTCTCAGGGTTGAGGGTTTGCGATTTACGGTACATGAGTCTGATATTTTCTCAACCAAGAAACAACAAATCTGGGTGCTTCAATGAGAATCTTTGTACTTTTGGTTCTGTTAAGTCAGGATTTCTTTGTGCCAGAGGTACTCTCAAAGAAAATTTGTTCCCACAATTCCAAGAAATATTCCCGTCATGATGGCACAGAAAAAATGAAAATTCCCAGCGCAAATTGGTTAAGAGTTCCCCACTTTTAAACGATTTGATTTTCTTTCAAGATGTTTCCCTACCAACAGTTATTTATACCAAGAGATATTTTCTCAACCAAGAAACAACAAATCCTGGTGCTTCAATGATAATCTTTGTACTCTAGGCTCTGTTTAGTCATGATTTCTTTGTGCAAGCGGTACTCTCGATGAAAAATTGTTCCCACAATTCCAAGAACATTTTATAATCAGGATGGCATAGAAAAAATGGAAAATTCCCAGAGCAAATTGGTTAAGACTTCCCTACTTTTCTCGATAGAGAAACAACAAATCCTGGTGCTTTAATGAGAATCTTTGTACTCTTGGCTCTGTTTAGTCATGGTTTCTTTGTGCAGCGGTGCTCTCAAAGAATAAATGTTCCAACAATTCCAAGAAATATTCCCGTCAGGATGGCACAGAAACAATGGAAAAATCCCCAGCACAAACTGGTTAAGAGTTCCCCACTTTTAAACGATTTTCTTTCAAGATATTTCCTTACCAACAGTCACAAAAAATGTGCAAAATTCCTCCGCCTCATTTCCTGCAGCATCCGAAGCTATACAAATAACAGTCGTATTTTCATTTTCAGTGAAGTTGGATCCCGATGGAGGGTCACATGACACACTGAGAACATCTCCACCATCTGAAGCAGTTGGTTCCATGTAGTTGACGATACCACTGTTTGTTATGACATCAGCAGGACAGTTGGCAAAAGTAGCACTTGGAGAAATGGTATCTGAAATACATAAATGTAAAGAAATTTCTAGTCAATTTTCTGGACAGGCTGTATTTTTCTCTCTGATTTTAACAATTATTTACCAGTGAATGTGTTTGATACACGGCAATATTTTCCCTGCCAGGAATTGGACGAAGTGAACTTTATGTTGTTTATATGAATTCGGAAGACCGGAATGAAGGTTGCCCGGACATTCCATTCCGGAGCATGCACAATGCGTTCTCTTACTGTGCAACACCTTAATTCACCCACACAAAGAGAACAGGTGTTACTGAAGGTTATGCTGAAATTCTCCCTTTATATGAGGGTTATTTTGTAATCCCCAATTTGAAACCTTTGTCGTTTTGTTATAAGAAGAGGATTACCAGACATTGAGAGGGTTCTACCATTGTATATCATTGTATTTCGGGTCAATGGAGGTTGAACCAAGATTCCAGCCTTGGTTTCCGTCTTAGGACCAAACCACATGACCGAGGTTTTGCGATTCATAATATATGAATCTGATATTTTCCCGATAAAAAACAACAAAGCCTGGTGCTTCAATGAGAATCTTTGTTCTCTTGGCTTTGTTTAGTCATGGTTTCTTTGTGCAACGAAGCTCTCAGAGAATAAATGTTCCAACAATTCCAAGAAATATTCCCGTCAGGATGGCACAGAAACAATCGAAAATCCCCAGCACAAACTGGTTAAGAGTTCCCCACTTTTAAACGATTTTCTTTCAAGATGTTTCCTTACCAACAGTTACGAAAAATGTGCAAAATTCCTCCGCCTCGTTTCCTGCAGCATCCGAAGCTATACAAATAACAGTCGTATTTTCATTTTCAGTGAAGTTGGATCCCGATGGAGGGTCACATGACACACTGAGAATATCTCCACCATCTGAAGCAGTTGGTTCCGTGTAGTTGACGATAGCATTGTTTGTTATGACATCAGCAGGACAGTTGGCAAAAGTAGCACTTGGAGAAATGGTATCTGAAATACATCAATGCAAAGAAATTTCTAGTCAATTTTCTGGACAGGTTGTAAATTTCTCTCTGAATTCCACAATTATTTACCAGTGAATGTGTTTGATACACGGCAATATTTTCCCTGCCAGGAATTGGATGAAGTGAACTTTATGTTTTTGTGTGACTTTTGAAGACCAGAATGAAGGACACCCTGACATTACATTCCAGAGTGTGCACAGCGCATGCACTCACCATGCAGCACTTTAATTCACCCAAACAAACAGGACAGATGGTACTGAAAATAATGTTGAAATTCTCCCTTCATGTAGGTTTTCTATGTAATTCCCAATTCAAGAATTTTGTCCTTTTTTTCTTGAAAGATTACGAGACATTGAGAGGCTTCCACCATTGTATATCATTGTATTTCGGGTCAATGGAGGTGAAGTCCAAGTGAACCAAGATTCCAGCCTTGGTTCATGTCTGAGGCTCATCCCACAGGAAAGAGGTTTTATGATTTATGGTACATGAATCTGATATTTTCTTGATAGAGAAACAACAAATCCTGGTGGTTTAATGAGAATCTTTGTACTCTTGGCTCTGTTTAGTCATGGTTTCTTTGTGCAGCGGTGCTCTCAAAGAATAAATGTTCCAACAATTCCAAGAAATATTCCCGTCAGGATGGCACAGAAACAATCGAAAAATCCCCAGCACAAACTGGTTAAGAGTTCCCCACTTTTAAACGATTTTCTTTCAAGATATTTCCTTACCAACAGTTACAAAAAATGTGCAAAATTCCTCCGCCTCGTTTCCTGCAGCATCCGAAGCTATACAAATAACAGTCGTATTTTCATTTTCAGTGAAGTTGGATCCCGATGGAGGGTCACATGACACACTGAGAATATCTCCACCATCTGAAGCAGTTGGTTCCGCGTAGTTGACGATACCATTGTTTGTTATGACATCAGCAGAACAGTTGGCAAAAGTAGCATTTGGAGAAATGGTATCTGAAATATATAAATGCAAAGAAATTTTTAGTCAATATTCTGGACAGGTTGTAAATTTCTCTCTGGTTTTCACATTTACTAACCAATGAACATGTGTTATACATGCCAACAATTTACCCTGCCAGAAGTAGGATGACGTGAACTTTGTATTTTTGTGTGAATTCCGAAGACTGGAAGGAAGGTCGCCCAGATCTTCTATTTCAGAGTGCGCTCAGCGCTAGAACTCTCCGTGCAACACTTTAATTCACCCACACAAACAGGACAGATGGTACTGAAGGTATACTGAAATTCTCCCTTTATGTAGGCTGTTTTTGTAATCCCAATTCAAGAATTTTGCCCTATTTTTGTGAAGAGGATTATGAGACATCTAGAGGCTTCCACCATTGTATATTATTGTATTTCGGGTCAATGGAGGTTAAGTCCAAGTGAACCAAGATTCCAGCCTTGGTTACAGTTTTAGGACCAATCCTTGGTTGTGTCTCAGGGTTGAGGGTTTGCGATTTACGGTACATGAGTCTGATATTTTCTCAACCAAGAAACAACAAATCTGGGTGCTTCAATGAGAATCTTTGTACTTTTGGTTCTGTTAAGTCAGGATTTCTTTGTGCCAGAGGTACTCTCAAAGAAAATTTGTTCCCACAATTCCAAGAAATATTCCCGTCATGATGGCACAGAAAAAATGAAAATTCCCAGCGCAAATTGGTTAAGAGTTCCCCACTTTTAAACGATTTGATTTTCTTTCAAGATGTTTCCCTACCAACAGTTATTTATACCAAGAGATATTTTCTCAACCAAGAAACAACAAATCCTGGTGCTTCAATGATAATCTTTGTACTCTAGGCTCTGTTTAGTCATGATTTCTTTGTGCAAGCGGTACTCTCGATGAAAAATTGTTCCCACAATTCCAAGAACATTTTATAATCAGGATGGCATAGAAAAAATGGAAAATTCCCAGAGCAAATTGGTTAAGACTTCCCTACTTTTCTCGATAGAGAAACAACAAATCCTGGTGCTTTAATGAGAATCTTTGTACTCTTGGCTCTGTTTAGTCATGGTTTCTTTGTGCAGCGGTGCTCTCAAAGAATAAATGTTCCAACAATTCCAAGAAATATTCCCGTCAGGATGGCACAGAAACAATGGAAAAATCCCCAGCACAAACTGGTTAAGAGTTCCCCACTTTTAAACGATTTTCTTTCAAGATATTTCCTTACCAACAGTTACAAAAAATGTGCAAAATTCCTCCGCCTCATTTCCTGCAGCATCCGAAGCTATACAAATAACAGTCGTATTTTCATTTTCAGTGAAGTTGGATCCCGATGGAGGGTCACATGACACACTGAGAACATCTCCACCATCTGAAGCAGTTGGTTCCATGTAGTTGACGATACCACTGTTTGTTATGACATCAGCAGGACAGTTGGCAAAAGTAGCACTTGGAGAAATGGTATCTGAAATACATAAATGTAAAGAAATTTCTAGTCAATTTTCTGGACAGGCTGTATTTTTCTCTCTGATTTTAACAATTATTTACCAGTGAATGTGTTTGATACACGGCAATATTTTCCCTGCCAGGAATTGGACGAAGTGAACTTTATGTTGTTTATATGAATTCGGAAGACCGGAATGAAGGTTGCCCGGACATTCCATTCCGGAGCATGCACAATGCGTTCTCTTACTGTGCAACACCTTAATTCACCCACACAAAGAGAACAGGTGTTACTGAAGGTTATGCTGAAATTCTCCCTTTATATGAGGGTTATTTTGTAATCCCAAATTTTAAACCTTTGTCGTTTTGTTATAAGAAGAGGATTACCAGACATTGACAGGGTTCTACCATTGTATATCATTGTATTTCGGGCCAATGGAGGTTGAACCAAGATTCCAGCCTTGGTTTCCGTCTTAGGACCAAACCACATGACCGAGGTTTTGCGATTCATCATATATGAATCTGATATTTTCCCGATAAAGACAACAAAACCTGGTGCTTCAATGAGAATCTTTGTTCTCTTGGCTTTGTTTAGTCATGGTTTCTTTGTGCAAAGGTGCTCTCAAAGAAAAAGTGTTCCCACAATTCCAAGAAATATTCCAAACAGAATGGCACAGAAAAACGGGAAAATCCCCAGCGCAAACTGGTTAAGAGTTCCCCAATTTTTAAATGATTTTCTTTCAAGATATTTCCTTACCAACAATTACGAAAAATGTGCAAAATTCCTCCGCCTCGTTTCCTGCAGCATCAATCGCTGTACAAATAACAGTCGTATTTTCATTTTCAGTGAAGTTGGATCCCGATGGAGGGTCACATGACACACTGAGAGCATCTACACCATCTGAAGCATTTGGTTCCGTGTAGTTGACGATAGCATTATTTGTTATGACATCAGCAGGACAGTTGGCAAAAGTAGCATTTGGAGAAATGGTATCTGAAATATATAAATGCAAAGAAATTTCTAGTCAATTTTCTGGACAGGTTGTAAATTTCTCTCTGGTTTCCACAATTATTTACCTGTGAATGTGTTTGATCCCGTCAGGATGGCATAGAAAAACGGGAAAATCCCCAGCGCAAAATGGTTAAGAGTTCCCCACTTTTAAACGATTTTCTTTCAAGATATTTCCTTACCAACAGTTACAAAAAATGTGCAAAATTCCTCCGCCTCATTTCCTGCAGCATCCGAAGCTATACAAATAACAGTCGTATTTTCATTTTCAGTGAAGTTGGATCCCGATGGAGGGTCACATGACACACTGAGAATATCTCCACCATCTGAAGCAGTTGGTTCCGTGTAGTTGACGATAGCATTGTTTGTTATGACATCAGCAGGACAGTTGGCAAAAGTAGCACTTGGAGAAATGGTATCTGAAATACATCAATGCAAAGAAATTTCTAGTCAATTTTCTGGACAGGTTGTAAATTTCTCTCTGAATTCCACAATTATTTACCAGTGAATGTGTTTGATACACGGCAATATTTTCCCTGCCAGGAATTGGATGAAGTGAACTTTATGTTTTTGTGTGACTTTTGAAGACCAGAATGAAGGACACCCTGACATTACATTCCAGAGTGTGCACAGCGCATGCACTCACCATGCAGCACTTTAATTCACCCAAACAAACAGGACAGATGGTACTGAAAATAATGTTGAAATTCTCCCTTTATGTAGGGTTATTTTGTAATCCCCAATTCAAGAATTTTGTCCTTTTTTTGTTGAAAGATTACAAGACATTGAGAGGCTTCCACCATTGTATATCATTGTATTTCGGGTCAATGGAGGTTAAGTCTGAGTGAACCAAGATTCCAGCCTTGGTTCCTGTCTGAGGCTCATCCCACAGGAAAGAGGTTTTACGATTTATGGTCCATGAATCTGATATTTTCTTGATAGAGAAACAACAAATCCTGGTGCTTTAATGAGAATCTTTGTACTCTTGGCTCTGTTTAGTCATGGTTTCTTTGTGCAGCGGTGCTCTCAAAGAATAAATGTTCCAACAATTCCAAGAAATATTCCCGTCAGGATGGCACAGAAACAATGGAAAAATCCCCAGCACAAACTGGTTAAGAGTTCCCCACTTCTTAACGATTTTCTTTCAAGATATTTCCTTACCAACAGTTACAAAAAATGTGCAAAATTCCTCCGCCTCATTTCCTGCAGCATCCGAAGCTATACAAATAACAGTCGTATTTTCATTTTCAGTGAAGTTGGATCCCGATGGAGGGTCACATGACACACTGAGAACATCTCCACCATCTGAAGCAGTTGGTTCCGTGTAGTTGACGATAGCATTGTTTGTTATGACATCAGCAGGACAGTTGGCAAAAGTAGCACTTGGAGAAATGGTATCTGAAATACATTTGACAATAACAAAAAATTTGTCAAGCAAATGTCGCGTATTAGAAAAAAAAAGGAATAGTTTTCTTTTCTTCTTATACGTCTTTACTCACCAACAGTCACACTAAATTCACACCATTCCATTGTAAGATTTTCCCCATGATCAGTCAAACTACAAATTACAGTTGTGACATTGTTTTCAGCAAAAGGAGTATTCGGTGGAGGTTTGCATGACACAGACTGGTTGACTCCGACTTCTGGCACTGTATAGTTGACGACTATAACATTTGTCACTATGCCATCTGGGCAGTAGATGTTATCACTTGGAAGAGTCACATCTGCAATCAACATGCATTATAATGGTTTAATTCTGTATAAGGAAGCACATGGTATTGAATATTGCATTCATAGTTATAGGTATGACATGTTGGCTTTGTAGTTATTAGGTGACTTTTTCTTGAAGATGCCAGGTCTAATCTTTTGCCGAATTGACCTGAAAATTTAGACTTAAATTTCAAAGAGCTATTTTTGGTTTATAGATTCAAGAAAATTATAGGCTTTCAATTAAGGTACTGCATAAAAAAGCAGTAGTTGATTAAAAACATTAAACCATGTCCATCATGTACATGTACAAATAATTATGCAAGTTACATGTATGTTGCCAGTGGCATCCAAAAGTTTTTTTGTATGATTTTCGTTTTTAAACAGCATAACAGCATCATCTGTCAAAAATTTGATCAACTGAAACAAAAAATAATAATAATAACAAAAAAAAAACATTTTGGCGAAAAAACTTGCCATGCAACTTTAACCTACCAGTAGTTGGAATAGGGGTTGACGTAACACAATCCACAGATATAGAACTGATCTGTTTAAAGAAAATGGAGGAAAAAATAATCAAAATGGTTCGCTGATGCCACACAATTTATCCAACTGGGCCCTTTATTTGTTTACACTAGGGATCTTGTTGAAAAAGACTGTTTTTAGTCAAATGGTAGTTTTTTTTGTCTAATGTCTGTATGTTTTAGTCAAACACACTGCATACACAGTGAAATTCGGATTGCGACATACTTTGGTTTGTTTTTTATTTTATCAAGGTGTACTTTGGAATGTTGCTTGTATGAAGCCCAAGAGATGTCACATGTTTATTTGTCGATACTCTTTGTTTTTGTCTGCCCTCCGTCACCTCTGGTTTATAAATGCAAATAGTGAAAAACAGGTTCTCGGAATGTGGGTCCAGAATACAATTGTCTTCAAGGATTAACATCAACAAAATAAACAATTGCTAGATATCAGATGCGATGAAATAACAACTTAATTTCACGTCAGTTTTGCTTGGGGATCATCATAGATCATGTTCTTAATCTGCAATACCAATGAATGCCAATTCTCATAAACAGGCATAAATCTGACCATTGAAAAAAACAGCAGGAAAACTTAATTCAATTTTGGGGTGAACAAAGAAAAATTGACTGCAACCAGGATTCTAACCCAAGCACTATGGATTAACTTACCAGTGCTCTACCGACTGAGCTAACCAAACCTATGTTGGCGTTCTCCCTACTTCGTCAATATCTTTGTTCGAGGGTGCCAGTCAGAAGCCATTCAAGCCCGAACAAAGATATTGACAAAATAGGGAGCACTGGGTTCTTTTACGTGCATTACACAACACATGGGACCTACGGCTCTACGTCCCATCCGAAGGACGCGGCAATAATGGTTAAGTGTCTTGCTTAAGGACACAAGTGTCACGACCGGGATTCGAACCCACACTCTGCTAATCAGAAACACCAGAGCTTGAATCCGGTGTTCTTATCCGCTCGGCCACGACATGCCATATTATGCAGTGATGACGTCAGCTGCATTGGGACAATCAGACAATATAAGATTCGTTCAGATTTTTTCAGGCTGTTTAATAAAAAAAAAATTGCTGATTTTTCTGAGGGCATAATAATCGGGGGGAATAAAATTCAAAATAGGAAAACATTTCTCGCATTGCGTACTGTAGGAACAGGACTTTTCACCAAACAGAGGTCTCATTACATCGATTTGAATGTAAAAAGGAAGATAAACAAGATGGCTGCCCCCATGATTAGGCTCTATTAGGTTAAGTTACAGTTCATACACAGAATTGTTTGTTGAAAGCCTCTAGCCCTGCGTGTGTGGAGCACTGTCACCCCTTACATTCTGAACAGAACTCACTGTATGGATACGATTGCATGCACTGTACAATACGCATGCAGATGTCATCAGATGATTAACGTTGAGCGTTCCTCATAATGCTAGTCTGTTCGTGAATGTAAAGAGTTTTTTCTTCTTATTCGAATATGCCTGTGGATTTCTTTTTCTTCACAGGACTCGGGAAAGTACTGAGTAGGCCTATACAGAGCTTAGCACACATCGATGGATGGGTGAAAAAGAAAACCAATAATATTCTCCATCCCCTGATGCAAAAATTAACATTTATTACATGTATAATGGTTGCGGTACCCGCTTATAATAGGATTCGAACTGCCTCTAGCTACCGGGCAGTCTTGGTAGTCTAGTTGGCAAGACATCTGCTCTAGAATGGCTGGGGTCATTGGTTCGAATCCCACCCGTGGAATATGCCTGTGGATTTTTTTTCATATGGCTCAGTAAAGTACTGAGTATACAGTGCTTAAAACACATCAGTGTATGTGTAAAAAACAACACAATATTCTTTATCCCTGATGCAAAAATTAACATAATTATTATCATTTTTATGTATGTATTAATTTAGTTTATAATTATTTTTTGGAGTGTGTGTGTGCATTACATAATAATAAAACACAACTAATCCAAATGTTCAAGATTGCATATCAGTGATCACAATTTCAGAGTTGCCTCAAGTTCATGAGAATAGCATTAAGGATTATGTCACCAAACACCAACAAGTTTTTTACAACACTGATGCGAAACTAAAAGATAAGAAAGAGCCCGTTGTAAGTTTATCCCCCTGAATCTGACACCACCCAGCTCAAGTTTTATCTCCTGATCCAACAACCGAGCCAATAAAAGTAACAGATAAGACACCAAATAGGAATACCAATATGAACGTCTTTCAATGAGGAAGTACTGGGTTACAGGAACTCATGAAACATTGTCAGGTGTACTATCTCCCCATTAGTGTTAACTATTAACATTGTGTTGACACTGCAGTTTGCTCATTAGGGTACAAAGTGCACCTTCATGGGAGGGGCAGAAGTGGACTGGTTTAGATTTTCAGTTCATCCGACACCATTGGAAAAGAAAAATTAAAACTGTATAAACCCGGATGCTCCAGATCATATTTTATCTAGATATTTTTATTTGGTTTTAGTTCCTTTTTAACATGATGGAGTGCCTGAGCATGGAGGAAGGAAAATGTCGTTATGGACACTCTTCCTCTTCATTTTATTTCCATCTTTCTACGTTTCTTGTAATGAAACATTCTTCCTCCATGAATGAAACCAAGGAATGCTCAAAAGTGCCTGGGCATGGAGGAAGGAAAATGTCATTTGGACACTCTTCCTCTTCATTTTATTTCCATCTTTCTACGTTTCTTGTAATGAAACATTCTTCCTCCATGAATGAAACCAAGGAATGCTCAAAAGTGCCTGGGCATGGAGGAAGGAAAATGTCATTTGGACACTCTTCCTCTTCACTTTATTTCAATCTTTCTAAGTTTCTTGTAATGAAACGAGGAATCCTCAAAAGTGGCTAGTCGGGGTCGCACTGTAACCCTGAAAATACCTGTGTAGAGAAGACGCTGAAGAAATCCTCAGCTTCAGATGTGGGAGGAAAACCCTTATTTATCCCGCTTCAAACCGTGGAGCCTTGCATGTGGATTGGGTCTTCAAGGCCTACCTGATAAATGTGGGTTTACCCACATGATCAAGTTGGCACAAGCAATCCGGAGTGGGATTGAAACTGGGTTCCATAGAAGTGAAAGGCTGGGAAAGAAAGGCCGCTAAGCCAACCTGATCCTCCAGCCCTGCCCTGCAGCGGTGTCGCAGAGGGGTGGGGGGACCTGGTGGGGTACAAGCCCCCCCCCCAATTTGTTTCCAGTACCGGTACTCATTTCACATAGACATTAGGCCTAAATTGTTTTTTCACCTCTTTTTTCTTCAAGTTAATCTAAATACAAAATACAATAGAGGGTATGCACAGCCGTTGGCCTACTGTAAATTTACGGCCATTTTGACCTCAGTGAGGGCGCTGCTTGTACATACCTCTATGGGACTCATGACGTCAGACGCAGCCATAAGGTCTATGTGTATTTTGAATATAACCTACTCCTGCATCTCATTTACTCATTTAATAAAATAGGTCACATACTGCATAAAAGGGTCATTCATAAGGCCATGAATGATGGACGTTTGCTAAATTAAACAAATTATTAAGGATTTAAAACTAATGGTAGTTCTCAACTCACCTGTATCAACAACACAACTACAATCACCATCACCATGTGGCTCGATAGAACAATAGGGTTGCGCCATTTTACCTCCATCTCTATCCGAAGGTAAGGGGGAGGGGTTGCTTGAGACAAAGTACTGCTGGCGTGCTGCCTGACTGACGATTTACTAATACTAGCTCTTCCCAAACAAAATAGTTGCAGTCTGAAAACTATATGAATAAAGACTCTGTTCTTTGTAGACACAATGAGAAACACTGGAAACAAGCGGAAGGTTTGCAACAAGATGTCATCATTGTTCTGTGCTGCTAATGCTACACTTGTTAGAAAAGTAACTTGCGTACAACTTCAAGAAGAATAGCAATAAACTGTCAACAAACGACGTACCGTACACCACATGTTCTTGGTCCTTCCTCCGTTTACGTCTGATGATTACGACTGTCACTATGTCGGTACTACCACACCGTTGACTGTCGCACACGGTGCACGAACTAAAAAAAACTAAAAACAACGTTTGTGACGGAATTCGCGAATTTTGGCAATCGAAACTGATATTGAAAATTGTTTTAGTCCATCGCGGATAAAAAGGTTAATGGAATTGTCAGAGCCCTATTAATTTCTCACTAACTAGAGAACAACATGATCTAACGGTGACTTTGTTTAATCTGAGGTTTTACTGACAAACTGTTGTGTGTTGATTATAATATTGCTTGCCACTCGGAAATAATCAGTTACATGTGCAACCGGCGTAGTTTCCTGGTTCATCAAACATTTACAATCAGAATGTTCAACAAAAATAGTAGGGGTGTTTTCCCATCAACAGGATTTCCGACAATTTTAACACCTAATACAAAAGTCGATAACGGACTTTCACTCATAGTAATTAAGTATCAATAATCTCTTATAATGTATACAATACTAACATTGAAACTTGTTGATAAACAAAGTCCAGAGAAACAACTTTTATTTTTTTCGGGCCAATTATGGAGGGGGAATTTCTGGTCCTCCCAAAAATCGGCTGGCACCCTGCCGCTAATTGCACACTGTGTTGGTATTATTAACAGGAGTATGAGGTACCAATCAGGTGTGGGGGGCGTGACGGGTTTCTTGGATGACCTCATCATCTTAATGGGCGGGGTCGTGTATATTCTGATGATAGGCTAATAGTAATAGGATGATGACGACCTCTTTGTTTTTTTTTAATCTGGTTACCATGGTGTCTTTCTTTTAAAGCTAATTTTGATGTTTGTATTGATTTTATTAATACAGTATTTGTATCGAGTGTCTCCATGGAAAGCAGTGCTGGGCACTGATCCGGGAGTTTACCCTCGAGCATTAAAGATGACGTAAATAATTTAAAAACATTTTTTAATAATAATTAAAACAGTCTCTTGAGGTAAGTTGCAATCATCGTTGCCGTACAGGGAGAATGGTTCCTCCAACACGGCTTTATTCAGTAATGGTGTGCTAAAAACAACATCATTGTTATGAAAAACTGAATATAGGACACTTCGGCACCCAGCAAACTCGGCACCTGCATGCTAACTCAGCACCTTGAACACACAATAGGCACCCACTCGGCACCAAGAAAGTTATCGGCACCTAATGATTATTCTGTGTTGGACAATGTTCTGTTGTCTGCTCTTTTAGAATAAAATAAACTTTTTAAATTACTATTATTTTTATTTTGGGAGGAATTAAGGATCTTTGCGAAACGCAGGTTTTCAGGTACAGAAAACAACTGAATGCTTCGTAATTTTGGCGCGCCGTTTCGAAAAATATACTGGTTTTTAAATTGGGGGGGGGGGGACAAACACAAAAAACAAGGATCCAGTGCAGGCTCGGACGATTTTTTGTGTGGGAAGCTTTGGTAATTCCGGTGCGACCAGTGTTTATAATCTAAATTTTCCACACTAATATGTTCGTTGTAATGTTGCATTATAACACAAGATTATGTATATCATTCGTTCGTTCGTTCGTTTGTTCGTCCGTCCGTCCGTCCAAAAGCAGTTTAAGATCGCCTGTCTTTATACGGTCCGTTTATTATATGAGAAAACTGTTCTGAAAAATGCTACAAGTTTTAAAACAACGTTCATGGTCGCAATGAAGTTTTAGTGTCCCAAAGGAGAAGGAATTACCGTGGTTCGCACAACCATGGGGTGAGAAACTGTTCACATCACACTGAAACACCGCAGTAGTGTTACTCAACCACTCCACCGTGCCGTCGGGTTTGCCAGAAGTCTAACACTTTCAACCGGAAAAACAAATAGTTATGCGAAGTTTGATTTTTTACTTCTTTGTAAATTGTGGGCTATTTAAAAACTAGGTTTCTTTGTACCTCCAGTTCAGGGCCGTTTTGATATTAAAATAATAATAATAATAATAATAATAATAATAATAATAAAAAACACGTTTGGATTTCCATGGTCCTACAACTTTTTTTTTTAATTGGTGTTTCTCTGTCAAATTAACCCTTTTTGTAACTTCTCAACTGCAGAAGAGTTTCCCTGATGTGGCACAGTAGACTACTTCCGTAAAACTATTAACAAATTAACGACAAAACACAGTTTTACTTCAAAATAAACATTTATTTGCTCGAAGTACTTTTTGGAAGAAGTCAATTAATGGAAAAGGTTAGTACATAAATTAGTACGACCGACATACACTGACGATGACGATTGACGCTGCATGGGTTGAGAAAGTCAAACACTAAAAAAGACAATGGAATCAGGAAGCCAACTATGATAAACACGATGACGATGTTGATAAAACAACCCCAAGCCAAAACATACCTCGAAATACCTACTAAAATTTCCCAAAGCCTAGCTTTTTTAAAGCCATTTGACAGCTATATGCAAAAGACACTAAACTACCATTTCATCGAGCACAGCTCTAAGTGTTCAAAACACAAGCTTCTAAATCTAACCAAGACACGACCAAAGTACACATAAATTTAACTCTTAGTTTTAATATAAAACGGCAAGTTAATCCCTTTCAATTTATCTTCAACAAGGGATCCCTTTTCTCTACTATAGTGCTCAATTATTTCATTTTGGTGCCGATATGTGGCAGGGTGTACCCCCTCCTATTGCGTCTTCATTGTGTTCTGGGAATCTCAGGAACTCTTTTGAGGATTTTATTTTTTTTTTTTTGGGGGGGGGGGGGGTATGCCCACTTCTGTACAAGAGGGGAAGAGTGTAGGAACATTGGGGGATCCCTCTGCCACATATCGAGCATGGTATAAATGATTTAAACCAAAATGTTTACATTTCAACAAATATGCCTTCTGAAAATGTTTCGTTTATCCTCGTATTTTTAAACTTTATATATATTGCCGAAAGAGGAAAACCCTGTTTCTTGAAACAAAAAATGAGCATTCTCAGCTTACAATTCCCCCTGGTAACCTTAAGCAGTGAGTGAGACAGTGGTGATTGTGAAAACAACTTCACAGAAGGTATAGTTGTGACCTTAGTTCCACAGAATAAGAAGAATACACATGTATAGTTGTCAATTCAATATGGAGACTTTCGAGATGTTAGCGGGCGCCCCAGTCAGCGGTCCATCTCGTTCTATATAGACCCTTTCTGTTGCAACGTCCAGCCGCGAGTTTTGCCAAACCATGTTTGTTGGCAAACGTACGGGCGGCCTTCACTGCCCAAAAAAATACAACAGTTTAATATTTGACAAATAGTTCTATCAAATTAATACCCATAATAACGATGATTAAACTTTACCATCCAAAACAAAAAGTAAACTAATACTTCATAAAAGCAACTTTTCACTTTTCCAATTTTAGCCAAGACAGTTTATACATCTTGTGCAACAAAACGGTGGTCAATGTTTGTAAACAAAAGTAAGAACTATCGTTCTCAGCGACGAGAACAAAAGAAAAAGTCCGCTCGCTGGGGCGCCCGCTAACGTCTCAAAAGTCTTCTTGTTCAAGCATTGCAATGCTTGAACAAGTCTACTAATGTACTATTAACCAATCACTACTTAATCAGTGCTTTGTAATAAATCAATTTATCGCCTCTGCGCAAGAAGATAGTTTAATGTGAATTGACCTGAGAGGTCATGCATAATGACACATGACCTTTTTGGGTAAACTATAATGAGTTTAGATTTTTTTTGTTAAAAAAGATACAACCTTTATGACTAGAGACCTAATATACAGGTCATGCCTACTGAGAAACATTTTTTAGGTCATGGTTATAGTTACGACCTCTTGTAATTATCATGTATAACAAGAGATGACCATTGAGGTCATATAAGATAAAAGCTTCATGTAATACCAGCCTTTCATGATTGAATTAATAAAAGTTATCTGAATAATTTTTTTTTAACGTCCTTTTCAGACGGATGAAGAAATTGTTTTCAAGAAAATGTTGAAGATTTAGAAAGTCCAAACTGGAACTACTTTCTGTACTTTTTTAACGACCAGCTTGAAAAAAAAATGCAGCAAGTGATCTTTGGTGAAATCCTTTAACAAGTGTTTACATAAGATTAAATATTTTTTAAATTGTGAAAAAAAACCTAAAAACAAAATAAAACCCCAAAACAACCATATTGAGCACACCTAGATTCATGAAAAAAGTGTAGATAATTTTTCACAACCATCAAGTACGAGCAAAATAGTTGATCAAATTTTTTGATCGACACTTATGAAAGATTCAGAAGTGTTAAAGTATCCGAAATGCAAAGGAATGTTAAAACAACACATCATAAACAAATTCTGCATATCATTTTGTGCTGACATCTTAACAGTCAAGCACGTCTGTAACTGCAGCATTTTTCAAGGTAGGCTCGATTTTGATCATTTTGTACTCTGCAAATTTCAAATTGCATTTTAATTATGAAGAGAAATGTTTACTTTTAACCACAATTATTTCAAATTGTATAATGAAAAGTTAACTAAAGTTAACAGACAGGGGATGGGGGTGTCAAGTTTTAAAGAAACAAAAAACCCTTAAAAACCTTAAAACACACAAAAATGAACTTTTTTAAAGTTTCCGAAATTGTTTTTGCACAAAACCCTTAACCTTTTTAACCCTGGTCCACTCTCACCACAGTTTAGTTAATACAAAAATAATTCTCTGAAAATAAAGGACCAGGGGCCAATTTCACAAAGCACCAAGATTCATCTTAAGATGAGATGTCAGTATTACCATAGTAATTTGCATTGTGACATCACACTTTTCTTAGCAATTGCGATTGATTTGCACTGAAGATCAATCTTTACTCTTTGTGAAATCGACCACTGGTCTCCAAACTCAGATTTTCCTGTTGTTTTGGCTTGCAGCCCACCATCTTTGTCATATTCCCTTTGTGTGATAGCGATAAAAAACACTGGTTATCATTTTATATGATGGTGTCAGACTTTTTAAAGTTATTTGAAAAAAATGAGGGTTTCAGACTATTTGAGGGAAAAACGTTTGACAACGGCTTGATAATGGTCTTCTTCATTGCTCTGAAGGGGTAAAACTAAAAAGATATACATGCATATATATTTTGAAACCACTGAAGAATTTATAAAATTTCTTCTTCATCTTCTCCTTCAGCCACGTCTAATAGTCAT
Organism: Marthasterias glacialis; assembly: GCA_911728455.2. Taxonomy (NCBI): domain Eukaryota; kingdom Metazoa; phylum Echinodermata; class Asteroidea; order Forcipulatida; family Asteriidae; genus Marthasterias; species Marthasterias glacialis. The sequence continues at coordinate 15,715,390 of OU452223.1, forward strand.
GCATTGGTGTCATCAGACTGCATTCGAACATGGCGGATTTTGGACTGACGGCAGCGACAAATAAGAATCCCGATGAGTGCCAGGATGGTGACCACCAGCAGACCGATGACAATGCTTATCAGGATAACTAGGTGCAGAAGTGGGATGACAGAAAAGAATACGATTAAAACGGGGTAAAGCTGTGGAAAATGGTGAGACCGAGTGAAGAACTGGGTTCAACATGTTGCTGAGGTTGATGACAGAAAAACAGAAACTCAGAAGATCAAAAAACATAGTATGTATTCTGGTTTTTAAAAATAGCACTCTTTAGTTGGATTTTCTCTTGCAATGAATAGGCACAAATGAGGGTTGGACACAGTAAAGGCCTAAGTGTTATCAATGAAGACAACCCTGCTAGACTCTGGCACTTAGAGATGGTGTGCATTTTTGGCTGGGTATCTGATCTGAATGCATGATCGAGATGGGATAGGCATCTCAAGGAAGACCGTTTCGGCTCTGGTTGTAAAGCAATAGATCTTTATCATGCCTGGACCATCTCTGTCTTGTTTCATCGTGTGCAATAGCAATAATGATGACTGACTCTCATTGCACCAGACTATTTTTGTCCTTCCAGCCTCAATTTGGTCACATTGATTTGAATATGAGATGGGTCCACCATGCTAATGGTCAATACACAATATCAGCAGAACACTGAATTGCGAAAAAAGTAGTCTTGATTGGTGATGCTAGTTTTTGTATTAGTCACCAATAGAGGGCGCAACATCGACTAGCTCGGAGGGACTGGGCAAGTCTACGAATCTGGATCAAACCTAGTTTTGATCTAGATGTTTGTTTGATGCAGATATGTCTTCTCCAGTAGTTCGTGTTGCAAAATCGACGAGTACGTTAACAAAACGAATGGTGCAAATCAAGACAAGGAAAAAGGGGGAATATTTCTTACTGATGCTGGTGCTATTACTAAACAGTGGCAGGGTGATTCCACAGGCTGCTTCGATGTCCTCGGGAACCACGTCCTTGGTGAGCTTTGTGAAGTTTTCCAGGGGACACGACACTTCACAGTCCTTGATCACCAAGGGGTAGGGATCTTTAGTGGTATCATTGCGGAATGAAATGTTGACAGTGTTTTGCCTGATGAGATGAAGAAAGAAATGGGGAAGGCATTTGTGGGTTAAGATGGCTGACTGGTCTTAGCATGTTGGACTTGTTTACATGTAAATGATCAAGTTGTTAGAATGACAAAATCCTTAGATTATGGGTTTGAATCATGGCTTCAACTATGGCACTTGCGTCCTTCAGATGGCAGACTTCTAGCCACAAGACAGGGGTCCAACTTCATAAAACTGTTTACCAGTAAGCAATTTTTGTACTTACTACAGCAAAAATATGTGCTTAAGCAAAACTATGTTCCACAATCGATTACAGCGATTTCGCAGTGTGCATGTTCACAAAGAATTTGCACTGTTGAGTCTCTGGTCTACTTACAAGAAGTGACTTTCCTTAGGAATATTCCTGCGGATTTTTTGACAGGACTCAGGTAAGTACTGAGTATACAGTGCTTAACACAAATCGGTGTATGGGTAAAAAACACAAATAATATTCTTTATCCCTGTGAAAAATCTGCTCTAGAATGGCTGGGGTCATTGGTTCGAATCCCACCCGAGGAATATGCCTGTGGATTTTTTTCATATAGCTCAGTAAAGTACTGAGTATACAGTGCTTAACACACATCGGTGTATGTGTAAAAAAACACACAATATTCTTTATCCCTGATGCAAAAATGAACATAACTTTTATTATCATTTTTATGTATGTATTAATTTAGTTTATAATTATTTTTTGGGGTGTTTGTGCATTACATAAAAATAAAATACAACTCATCCAAATGTTCAAGATTGCATATCAAAATTATCAGTGATCACAATTTCAGAGTTGGCTCAAGTTCATGAGAATAGCATTAAGGATTATGTTACAATCATTTTTTTACAACACTGATGGTATGTATTAAAAGATAAGAAAGAGCCGGTTGCAAGTTTATCCCCCTGAATCTGACACCACCCAGCTCAAGTTTTATCTCCTGGATTTTTTCACAGGACTCGGGGAAGTACCGAGTATACAGTGCTGGGTACAAGACACAAATAATATTCCTTATCACCAATGCAAAAATTGACATTGTATATCTTTGATGTATACAATTAACACTCCTAACTTTTAGTAACATTTTCCAGTTTGAAACCGTTTATTTGCACGGGTTGTGCATGGGGGCACAACTGCGCATGGAGGCACAACCGTGCAATTTATGTACCAGTATATGTGTGTATTGTGTTGATGTATTTAGCACAGGCTGGCATAGTCACAGTAGTCTATCTATAACTCAAAACCACAGTACATGATGTTGAATGGTCAGACAGTAGGCGGGCTGTTGATTTTATTTACCCCTTATCCTCCTTCCAAAGCTCTATGATGACACAAGACGCTAGAGGCGGCTGTAGGCCGTTAAAGATTCCCAACGCCGACATGAAGGCAGCCAAAGTTGTATCGTGCTGTTTACATTGACAATAAGAGAAAAAAGGTTGTTCTAATGACATAAGAATTTGACACTTTGCACCGTGGAGATACAACACTTCTCCTTGAAGAGATTTACATCACACGGTTGTTTCCTGTAAACCTACTCAGTTCTTCCTTCCTACACCATGCAAAGCTTCAAATCTTACACAATTATTGATTTTTATTTTTTAGATTATTACTTCTCTCTACCTTTATATCAAACAAATTGGAAGTAATAAAAAATTAGGACTACGAGTATGACCACGACGATAACGAAGGTGATGAAGATGACAAAGAAGACGACGACAACGGCAACAGCTGCAACAACAACAACAACAAAACAACAAAACAACAATAACAACAACAACAAAACAACAACAACAACAACAACAACAACAACAACAACAACAACAACAACAACAACAACAACAGCAACAGCAACAGCAACAGCAACAGCAACAGCAACAGCAGCAGCAGCAGCAGCAACAGCAACAGCAACAGCAACAGCAACAGCAGCAACAACAACAACAACAACAACAACAACAACAACAACAACAACAACAACAACAACAACAACAACAACAACAACAACAACAACAACAACAACAACAACAACAACAACAACAACAACAACAACAACAACAACAACAACAACAGCAGCAGCAGCAGCAGCAGCAACAGCAGCAACAACAGCAACATCAACAACATCAACAACAACAGCAACAATAATAATACCCAAGTATCCATAGAACGCCTCGAATGCGAGGGCCTCAATGGGATTCACGATCAGAAATCAATAAAAAGCAAGAGGTAAAAAACTAATCCAAGATAAGGTACAGATACAAAAGTTAAAAATGAAAACAGAATATGTGAGCGGAGCGGATACCAGCACATACACCCTTGGCCAAAGATCCTCAGCATCTGGCCAATAAAGTAAGCAATATTAGATTAGAAGCTTACCGCTGAATACATGTAGAATTTTCTCTTGAGATCTGTTGGGTCCTTTGTCATTGATTTGTTGCGCATATTTTCAATGATTTCCCCGAGCAGTACTCCTGAAAGCAAGCAATGCAATTTTGCATGAGCAAAAAAAGGAAAAAGAAAAAAACAGAAAGAAAAGGAAACTGCCCAGCACCGAAAGAGGAAATAGTGGTCCGTACACAGTGCCAAATCCTCCAGGCAAATCTTATCAGAGTCAAAACATCGACTGATAGTTGGTTGACCACAGAGTCAATCGATTCGCCTTGCCACCGTAGGTAATAAGTGAGCTGCCAAGCATGACCACCTCGCTTACAAACCTCCCATGATACTATCATGGTATCATGATAGAGCATCCAATCTTTAAAGTGGGGCTCTAACGTTTTTTAAGAATAGACTTCCACCACATATCTTATAGCTGAAGTCCTAAGGATTTAAAAAATGTATAATACGAGTCCCTAGCCTCATCATGAAAAGCAAAAAAAAAACATTTTCTCCCAAACACTCGCAGCAGAAAATCAGAAAAATGCAACGTCACGCAAACCACGTGACAAACGACTCATGACGTCACTGTATCCCCAGTTGTTTTTGTGTTCATTGCTTGTGTATGGAAGTTAGCCCAGTATGCCAAAGAAACTCAAAATTTAAAAACAAAACTGCAGTGAATTTGACTTTTTAACTTACAAGTCAACACACACATAACCAGGGAGCGATTTAAAATTGTTTATTTCAAGGAATTTGGGGGTTTTGTTAAGCCTAATGTTGTGGGTAAGTTGGCTTGTATTTGGTTTAGTGCACGATCGATTGGACGAGTACTGTATTCAACACGTCTGTGTATTGAACATTCTGCTTGACAATACATGTACATGTGTACAACTTTAATACCAAATAACCAGTAACATGGGCGACTCTTCGGGGTCGGTCGTCCAGCGATTTGGGAGAAGTTGGTGGGACTGAACAACACGATGTGAGTGAACTTGAAGTGCCCCGCGGTGCGGCTGGTCCAGCGGTGGTTGTTTGTGGTGTTGAACCTTATCGCTTCAAGCCGACGACCGCCGGCTGGCGGAGCGGAGCCCGGGGACGCCCAGGAAACCGCAGACGCTCCTCCTCACTGTGAAGATACAGATCGTCTCATGAACACCGACTGGTAAGCGCCGTGATAGTGATCGTACATTATTTATAAACAAAACTTAGTCAAGTCGTCTATCTCATCTGTAACCACACGTTTTACCCAGTGTTGGTGTAGATGAAAAAACCGCGAAAACCAGAAGGAAATTTTTTTCGATATGTGTGTGTAAACATACACGGACGTACAGTGCATGCAGTCCAGAAAGTGTGTGCGAGGATACAGTGACGTCAAGGGGTCATATGCATATCATTAGCATACAATTAGCGCTGCGAGCCGTTTTGACTTTCGTTTGCAAAGGCCGCTCGAAAGAGTGCATTTTTGGACGGTATTTTCCAGTGCTAAATAATTTGTTTAAATATAAAAAAATTATTAATCACTATCTATGATGTCTACTTAGTCACAATAATGTAATAACTTGCTTTGTAAAAGCTCGTTAGAGCCCCACTTTAAGCGAGGCGGATTGCAGTATCACGATACGTGACCGCCTGGTGGCTATCATGACTGCCCGCTTATAAAATACAGTGGCTAGTCGAATCGGGTGCTGGAGTGGAGTATTTTGTGGGATTCAAGAGGGTCTCTCCCGAAATACTCTAGGGTGTTACAGGGCATGAATTTCAAAAAATTCTCCATTGGACCACAGGTCTTGTCACTCTGGAATTTTTACTGGAACAGAAATATCTTTTTTGCAAGACCAACTACATTTCTTTCATTTCTAAATAGTTGCTGAACTTTCAGGAGGATGGTTTGAACTTTGAAAAATCTAAAATATGCATAATGCATAGTAAATCTTAGAGAGTATGTGTTTGGAAAAACACAAGGCTACAGGACTTGTTCGATTGTAGGGTCACTGGCCAAGTGCTTAAATTACTGGACTCTGGCCAGTGGTGAAGTGGGTATTTCTAGCCCTGGGTTTGTGACGTGTACAGCAAGAGTAGCAGAATGCTACTTTCAGGGAACATTTTCTGTTCAAATGTGAATGACAGATCAATGTTCCTGATGTATGGTTCCCTGTGCAGCATTGTTTTGCATCTATTTCTTAAAACCTATGAAGTAAAATTGCATTCTTGTATTGGATCTTCTCTGATTGATAATGTTATTAGTGTTTATATTGTGGAAAATAAATGAACCTTGAACTTGTTTCTAACATACAGCTAAATGGCGTGTCGTGGCCGAGCGGTCAAGTGCACTGGACTCAAGCTCTGGTGTTTCTGATCAGCAGAGTGTGGGTTCGAGTCCCAGTCCTGACACTTGTGTCCTCAAGCAAGACACCTAACCATTATTGCTTCATCCTTCAGATGGGATGCAAAGCTGTTGGTCCAGTGTGTTTTGTAATGCATGTAAAAGAACCCTGTTACACTTATCGATAAGAGAAGGGGTTTGCCCCGGTGTGTCTGGCAGTGGCTGCTGAATGTGCTGCAGCACCTTGTAAACCATTACAATACAAGGTGCTACATAAATGGCTCTCGCAATTTAAAAAAAACAAAACCTTAAAAACCTTCCTTAAAAATAATATAGCAAGCGCCTTGAGTACCTATGTTCGTGGATACCAGCACTATATTAGACTCCAGTATGATGTAATGTTACACACAGCTTTCCCTAGCTTTGAAATTCTCTCTGAGTTTTAGCCATGACAAACTTACCTCCCTTGAGTCGACTCTTCTCTTTCGAGTTGAAAAGGAAATACATCCCGTAATCTGACAAGGTTTTCAAGTCTGTGTAAAAACCGCTCACGTTGGCCCATTCTGGCCACTGCAAACCATGAATCCGCTTTACAGACAATGAAAAATTAAAGATAAATCCCAAAAGAACAGTTAGATTTCTTTTTATATACATCTCTGTGGTGGTAAAACCAATGAATTTCAAATAAATCTAAATCGAACATGGACTTCGTTGGTGAGGTGGCAAGTTTTTCCTTTTGTGGCTTGTCATGGACAAGCGGATAACAACAGAGTGTGGGTTCGAGTTCCAGTCATGACACTTGTGTCCTTAAGCAAGACACTTGACCATTAGTGCTGCGTTCTTCGGATGGGACGTAAAGCCGTAGGTCTCGTGTGTTGTGTAATGCACGTAAAAGAACCCAGTGCACTTATCGCAAAGAGAAGGGGTTTACCCCGGTGTTCCTGGTTTGGTCGGCCGCAGATTGCGCCACAGCATCTTGTAAACCGTTACATGGTGCTTTGTAAAGGAACAGGTCTCATACTTCAAAAGTAACTCTGAATACCTTGCAGGAATAAAAACAAATATTGAGCGCTTTGAGACGCTCATCGGGTGTGATACAGCGCTATATAAGAACTGCATGTTATTATTATTATTATTAGTAGTAGTAATGGGCACTTTCATGAGGGAAATTTGAACTTCCACTCACCAGGGCAATGACCTCGAGCATGTAGACAGATCAGGCCTGAGTCTACAGACATGAAGATCCGTGGGACATCAATGCCGCCCAATGATATTTTAAGTTTAAACTGAATCAGTTTAAGGGTTTGAAAACTAAAAAATAATGATTTTGAAGGATGATCAAATGAAAGCTTACCTCAACAAAAAGGGGATCCTCCACCTCATAGACATCAAAAACACGCAATGGTTCTTTGTATCCTGCATCTGCAGTCAGATTCTTCAAAAAATCCTGTATGCAAAAAAAAACAAAAAACAAAAAACAAACAAACAAATAAACAAACAAAAAGGGAAACAGAACATAAAAATATTTTTTAAAGAAAATTCAGATACTTCAAAATCCTGTTTCTACTGCAAAAACTTAAAAGCAATCAGGGGTAAAGTGGTTGACTCATCGACGGTTGAATTAACTTCCGATGGCTGAATCATTGGAGTGTGGGTTCGAATCCTGGTCATGACACATGTGTCCCTGAGTGAGACACTTAACTGATGATGGCATCTCATCACCTGGGAGTAAATGGGTACCTTCATGTACCGGTAGATATTTTTTGAAGTGAATAATGAGCAACATGTTTTGCACCCAAATCGGGCTACCAGTGATGCATACTCCAAAGGAGTTGAGTGTGTCTAATGAATTCTTAAGACTAATGAACAGGGGTAGTTATAGTGTAAGGCGCTTTCGTTCAGTTAGAAAAACAAAACAAAAAAATTAATAAATACCCAATATTATCATTTTTATTACCTCTACAAGCCCGATTGCTTCGTTCTTGAAAGGGCAAGGGCACCAAGGCATTTTCTCCTTGGTAAAGGCACTTCTATGAGGAAATTGTAAATTTCTATTGGATCATTCCAAGGGCACCAAGTAACCAGGGGCACTGGAGGCAATTGCCTCCGTGAAGCATCAGGCCAAGAACAAGAAGAAAAACTACGATGACTTGGACAGAAATGTATTGAGGAGAATCTTGAAACAAGATACCTTGTATTTATTTTGAACATCCAAGTATTCCTTGGTGGATGTTGTTTCTTCTTTGAGCTTTTCGTAATTTGGACACGGAGGACCATTGGTTTTCAGCAGCTGTCAAATAAAAACAAAATCATATGTACAGTATGTGTTGCAAAAATTTAGTAAAAATAAATTTTGTAGGTGAGGGGGCTAAAATTGCCGTGTTCATTCCAACTACCAACGTGACCTAGGTTACTCACCCCTCTCCCCTCTTCATTTCCACCGAATGAAAAAAAAAAAAAATTAATTGAATGTCAAATAAATTAAATTTCTAATTTTAAAAATGTAAAACACTTCTGAAATTTCCTAAATTGCATCAGAGAGTATCTAAGGTTTCATAATTTTCACGGTGCCCTAAAGCAGGCCACGGACCCCACACCGTGATCAACTCATCTTGGAACAACAGCATGATAACTGAAAATGTTCAACTTGGAAATTAGCCCTCAAAGTTTGAGCCCCCCCCCTTTCTGAATATCTTGGATCCGCCCCTGCATTTAGCTGCCAACTACTGTACATGTACATTATACATTGATAATGTTTGGTAACTGGTCTCTAATAGACTTTCATTATGGTGCAGCCATCTTGTTTTTCTCCCATTCAAATCAATGTAACCAAACCGAGGCTGGACGGGCAAATAGTCAGGTTCCTTTTTGAACAACGAACAGATCAGCATACATTACTGTTATTGGATGCAGAGCACATGACCAAGATGGTAGTAGCATGATAAAGGTCTATAGGGTAAACAAGGAACAGACCCTGTGGAAAGTAAGACTTGTTGGACTAAAGGGGTCAACCAAAGTTTTCAACATTTTATAGGGTGCAGAAAGAGCACTATTTTCACCCTCCCCCACACCAAGTAGTACCTACTTTCTTTTAGTGTGTCAGTATCAATGTGCGTTAGCATAATGTTCATAGTAACATCCCCTGCCCCACCTACATGGCCGCTGCATAATAAATGTGATTGCTTGCTAGATTTATAAAATTAACATTTCTAAATTGTTGTTGATTGTACTGTTATCAATATTTGTAAACAGCTTTATAAAAAGTTCACAGCCCCTGACCCCACTCTCCCTCGTCGTACTTTTTGTATAGGCTAGAGGTGAAATGTTTCAACCTTTGGACGGTCCCCAAAATGGAAAACTTGATAAAATAGCGGCAAGGAAGGAAATGAAATTACATAGTCTTGATCCAATGGAATGGTGTGTACTGGAATGGGCATCCAATCAAATCCGGCCTTCCATATTTGGTTTCCAGTCGGTGGGTACAGTCCTGACAAGTCCGACTCGGCCGACATTAGCGTACGGTCTTTGTCAGTGCTGCGGACACGGAATTCATCCCTGCTATAGGTTGCGTTGAGAAATCCTGGCGTGGTGTAGCGTTGACGAAGCCACTGACCAAGATCGTAGTGCATTTTCATGCCAAGCTGAAATTAAAGAAAACATGTAGTTTGATCATTTTGATAAAGGAGGAAATACACTGCAGGCGAGTCAAAAATCACATTTAAAAAAAATCATATTCTTTTTCTTCTATTATACAGCTTTATCATACAGACCATGGAAACTGTGACATCACATGTTTACAAAATTAATAGTCTGATTTCATAGACCTGATATGAATACAGCCCAATGGAAGGAAACATACAATCTTACATTTAATGGAGATCGTACCATACAATTTTATTGATACAAAGAAAGGGTGTATAAAATCCTCAACAAACAATTGTTATTTTTATATTTCTAGATTTTATGTGGCAATTACAAAACCAAAATAAAAGTAACATTTTTCTCATGACGAGTACATTTTTTTGCCGTTTTCATGGCTGGGCGGTCTAGTGCACCGGACTCAAGTTCTGGTGGTCAAGTCATCGGGGTGTGGGTTCGAATCCCGGTCATGACACTTGTGTCCTTGAGCAAGATACTTCAATATAATTGCTTCTCTTCACTCAGGGGTATATAAATGGGAACCTGCGAGGGTAGAGGTTGATATTGTGTTTGGAAAAACCTTGGAGAGCCACGGCAGCTCGGGACTGTATACCCCCCCCCCCAGGGAGCTGAGAAAGATTACAGACATTTTATTGGACCCATGACTGCGGCACTAATGTATAGCGCATTGATACATTTATGTATGCGCCATATAAGAACTAGCTATTATTATTATCATCATCATTTTGCCTGCCAGGAATTGCTGGGGAAAGTATCTTTGTGTAAACAAGGTGACATGGCCTATTTTTGAAACCTTACAGGCATTCAAAAAGAGAAACACACATGTATCCTACTTTATAGGCCTACTGCAAACAACAAGGTCCTGCTACATTTATAAACAAAGGTTTCTTTTGTGTTGTTTACTGATGAGAATTCAGCTCTATGTCATTCATCCCCAACTCCTTCCCATTGCAGTTTTATCATTGTCTTTAGGTGAGAGAAAACTTGCTAAACATTTTTTGACTTAAAGCCCCAGCTCAACATTGGTAAACTGACTGTAAATGCTTCCATTTCTTTGCACAAATCAAGATACTTGCAATATAAAACCAACCTGTGAAAATGTCAGCTCATTTCTTTGTTTCATCTGAGAGAAAATTAATTCAGCATTTTTGTACGCATACCTATAGGCAGAGTAATTTTGGATCTTATTTCATTTATTATTTACAAACGGTATCATTTTAAGTGGCATGCTAACCAGTTTTCTTTTAAAGCAGCTGTATAAACTATTCTTACTGTGGTCAGTTGTCCGAGACCCTGAGGCCATGTGTCTGCCTTGTGTGGGTCACTCGGGTAGATATTGATAGGTGTCCGATCACCATGGCGATATAGCTGTCCAGGGAAGAAAAACAGAAATTATAGATTTTGTTGTAAATGACTGCTTAACAACAATGGTGATGCAATCTTATTGTTTTCTTGTTCCAACTTTGGTGAAGTCAAAAGCAAGACGTCCAATTTTGCAAAATGTATTGAAGAGAAACGTTTTAATAAATGGGGTTCTTATATTAGTTAAGAGTCATTTTTGAAATGTTGTAAAAACAGTAAGAATTTAGTTAGATCCAAAGCAAAGTTTGAACTTAAAAGTTAATTCAACTAAAACTAGAGAAACCACTCCATCTCGCATACGAGGAAGTGTGGTAGACCCAGTACACGGGCAGGAGATCTGATCCACGTGAGTGCTCCGGCAAAACTCCTCATGGTAAAGTGCACTGACCTATGAACCTCAGACTTGTGGAAAATGAATAAAAAATCTGAAATTCGTTTACAATTTTGCAGGTTGGAAGAACTAATAGTGTAACAACAAAAAGCCACGATTGATTAATTCAGAGGTTAATCCAAGTACAAAATAAGGAAACCTTAAGTGAATTAAATGACACTTCATTGCGCGAGCCACGTCTTGTGACCTGTAGTGGGTATTAATTGAATGTAAACAAACACGACGTCCTCCATAGGAAAGTGTGTTCTGGTCACAGCATGTATTTGCGCGTAGTTTGACATCAGCTGCGATGATGTAGCAGTCCGTAGTTAATTCCCCACTACAGGTCACGTGATGACATGCAAACATTTGTTGCGCAATCTGTCTTCTCATGACATAATAATTATCATTTTAATAATCAGACTTCTAATAGCAAACCATCAAGTCAGGTATTACTGTATTAAACAGTAATACATAGCCAGGGGCGACATTGTCGGGGGCGACTGTGTCAAGGGGCAACATTGCGAGGGGGCGACATGACTACTACTAGTAGTAGTAGTCATGTCGCCCCCTCGCAAAATGTCTATGATGGACTAGTACTAGTAGTAGTACTACTAGTACTAGTCCATCATATAGTGAGAAATGGATTTATATAAATCATGGAGGAAGGAAATACTGTATTTCTTCCTCCATGGTTCGAACTCCATGTATTTCCCTGTATTTCCTGTGACTGTTGAGTGTTGATCAATTCTAACATTCAATAACATAACACTGTCTGTTTGAGTGTTGACGTTTGATTTTGAACCGTTTGAACAAACGTTGTATTATCTAAAATCTCCACTTACCACATTAACAAGTTGGAGAGACCTTTCCCCATTTACAGAAAAAGTCGTGGAAACGATCACCAAGGCTAGTTGCACCAGCATGACATTGAAAAGGTGGTCCATGTCACGTTCTGGGCCTACTCACGTACATGTACACTAGCGTTAGCGTGACCCTCCTAGTACTAGTAGTAGTACTACACTGCCACTACCTTCCTGCTCTTGCTGCTGCTGATGAACTAGTCTTGGTGACAAGACGTTCTAAATGTTTGTAAGAGCAATGCGTAGAGAAATAGAACCCGGAGAACGCCGAGCTCGACCGCCCTCTGTGGACCATAGATATAGAACATAATAACTAGATCGGACGCGCGTTCAGTACGCGGGTTATTATATTCTATATCTATGGTGCTGACATTGGTCACGTGCCGGCACTTCAAAATTCAAGGGCACGCGCTGTGACGGTACGAACGGTGCTTTAGTTTTCTCATGTCAAATTGAGCAGAGGATAGACGTTTAGGAGTCAATGAATATTTTTTTCTCTTTACTGTAAAAGCTGCTCTAAGTTCCTAAGTATTATAATAACTGTTTGAATATTTAGCATTTTGCACATGGTGTTATATGGGAATTTATTAAGAGGGGTGCATCGCTAGTCTGGTGTAAACCGCTGCGGGCTATAGCAGTGAAGCCACTTCTCAACTTGCCCGGTGGCCTACTTTAAAAAAATAATGTGCATACTGTATGCATCCCTATGGTTCCTTCCTTTGGCCTTGTACTTAATATTTTCTCATAGACTTTGAACAAATTTCCTTGTGGAGCATCCCTCTCTTTAGAATGGTCTGCGGGGACCAGTTGTTCTTGCGCTTATCCTTTGTTATAGGACCCCACTGAAGGGAGTGAATTCCGAGCCCCCAACGCTCTAGGCGAGTGACCTTGTGACCTGTCTATTATGTCACGTGGCATCAAATTTAATTTTGAAACCAAGCCCAGACCAAACCCCTTTTCCTGTGTTTGTAGACTAGAAGTATACATGTATAACTCACGAATGTGTATGAAAATCTAAGCGTAAAAACCCAAAGTTACTCCGAGTGCATCTTTTTAAATCAAATTTGTCTCTATAAATAGATGTAGGCCTATATGAATGATTGTCAGTGACCATAAATTTTTTAAAATTCACAAAAAGATGGTTATACCACAAACTTATTGCTGTATCGGGCACGTAGGAACCGGGGGCGGGGGGGGGGGGGGCATTGCCCCCTGAAAATATGGTGGAGGGGGGGGGGGCGGCCACCCCTAAAAAAAAGTTTTGTAATTTGCATTCTCGGAGTGGATAGAATTTGTAGAAGTGTGTAGTAGTGTAAGGTTTGTCATTTTTGAAAATTTAAATAGTATATATAAATCTTAATTTTAGTTCAAAAAATTACTTTTCATTTTCTTTAAACTGTCCTCAAACATGGATATTTGATTAAAAAAAATGTATTTAAAAAAATGCACTTCATGGGACCTTTAACCTTGAAAGGTGCTGAAATTTTAAAAACATGTGTTGCTCAAAAGGTGTTCCAGTCAGTCTTATAATGCACTACAGAGCATCAAGCCTTGCAAAATTTACCCGGGCCCTTAAGCGGGCCCGGACCCCACGCCGTACAGGCTTCGCGCTTCGCCCACGCACGCTTCGCGCTCGCACGCCCATAGACTGCCCACAGAGATATTTCTTTTTCTGGCCCCTCCTACGTGACTGCTATATGGTTTACATAACTGTCCCAAGATTAGGGTCAACCCTAGTACACCATAACCCTGGACGTTGAACATAATTATTCTTGATGGCTATATAAGGGACCCGTCAAGATATTATAGTAATCAGACTTTGTAATCGGTCATAAATCGGTTAAGCCATTAAAGACTGATCGGTGGATGTGTAAGAGGGAGAGATATCAAGTTGCTGGTGTAAGGACAGTTCATAAAAAGGGGATTCTGAAGAAATGGCGAGCGTAAGACTTGGTCTTTTGATGTTACTTGCAGTTGTAGGTGCTACTGGTGGGAGCAATGATTTCTCTTGGAATAACTGCCGTACAGGTAGGTGAAACAATCTGCAAAGGTTATTTGCAAATCCCCCTGAATAAAGATCCGCATTTAAACCATTTTCTTCGCAAACAGATTGTTTCATTGTTCACTCAACTTCAAATTTAATTCTAAACAATATGTACACACAAAATTATTAATTATAAATTAAAGGGAAAGTATACACTTGGTTGTTTTTTGTGTTTTGACTCTGGCAAAATGACTCCCATTCTATAGTTTTCATACCTAAATACACTATGCCTGTGAAAATTCCTAAATTGTATTCATTTTATTTATTTTTTTCATTCAAGTGAAACTATACGTAGAAACACTATATTTAACATCAGAAACGTTTTGTGCACGGTTATTGAACCCCATTCATCAATTGCAACAATCGAAATAATTATCAACGATGATTTCGGACGGAACTATTTCTCTGGAGGTGGTATCCTATTGGTTAGTATGGTAGGAACTTTATTAGCCGATCTCCAGATTGATATTTTACTCATCATTTCAACAAGAGTATTTACCAAACCTGGACCTTCAAGTAACTAAACACCGGACAAAATATGTTTTCTGTCAGAAGCTTTTTGACTTTGAAATAAGCGATGGTGATTTCAGCGTCTGTAATAATCACATCTCGCGTTACACATCTCGAGTTATGTTTCGAACCTCGCATCTCGCGTTACGAATCTCGCGTTACGTTTCGCACCTCGCATCTCTCGCACCTCACGTTACGAAAGTCGCGTTACGTTTCGAATCTCACATCTCGCGTTACGTTTCGAACCTGACATCTCGCGTTACGAATCTCGCCTTAGGTTTCGAATCTAGCATCCCTCGCCAAAAGTAAACTCGTAATTTCATACATCTCAAAATTCGTTTACAGTAATATGCTATTTCCTCGACTTAACGGACGATATGTCAAGAGAATTTCTTTTTATATTTACTTTTTTTTATGCAATTTACCCACCACAAGGCCCAAAGGCCACTCGAGGTGTGGGCTACTTTTTTGAAGGGATAGAAACCTGTCCATAATGTGCAGAAACAGGCGAGATGGCGATATATAAAGGCAAGTCTCTTCACAACACAGCTAAAGAACTGGCCGAGGGGTAAGTGAATCCGTTGCGAGACAAACATGCGCTACCTCTTCCCCTATTAAAAATACGTCCCTTGAGGCGTAGCCTTGGGCCTCCTCGAGTTGTTTTGAACTTAGTCACCGACCTTCCAGTTTAAAAATGATATACCCCCTACTGTATTTACTAGACCCGAACTTTATCTTTATAATCAAAGGGGACAGCAGCTCAAGGTCCCTGCGTATCAGTGAGTTTAGCTTCTCGCCAGACCCTATTCGTGCAGACGAGTACGTTTACATGTCTATTAAATCAGAGGTCACCAGAAATGTCACGCTACCTTTGACCCTGACGTTGACTGTGAAGAAGATAACGTTTTTCGGCTGGGAAATGTCCATACCGTGTCTGTCAACGAGTGGACTTCCGTTTGGAAGCTGGTAAGAAAAACCTAACCATCATTATCACCGTTATTGGCCCGAAGTTTTCCCGAGACAATTTCATTGTTAAACCAGTTCTTTCCTGGTATATAGGAATTTTTAAAGGTGTGGTGTGATGCAGGTATAATGTTTCGGGAAACACAAACAATTTTGAGCTTATTCTGAACTTAAAACACTGCTTATGATCTTGATATCAGTACATTTTACAATTTCGCAAAAAGATTGTTGAACCATCAGGTTAGAGTTAATATCCTTGATCGCATTACCATCCTTGACCGCATTAGTATTGTATGGTATCTTATCTTTAGATTAACCACGACAAAGATGAACGCCATGATCCATATGACCATATAATCTTACTCATGAGACATGTATATTAATTTACCAAATCGAAATGGCACGTGACGACAAGTTTTGTTTGCGTTCCACAGGCTGGCCGCAATTACAATCTTGGGCCAGCCAAGTTCCGCAAGTTCTTGACAAAGTTAAATACAGTAAAAGCAGAAAACAAGCTGTGGCTAAAATAGAGGTTTGCCCTTTTTTCTCTTTCAGTGGCGTAGCTAAAGTTCGTGGCGCCCGGGAGTATTTCACAATGCTTCAAACACACTCCCCCTTAATATTGCATGTAAATCAGTTTTCAATGTGCTCGTGTCTTGAAGAGACTAGCCTTGTCTCAAGCATTACAATGTCCCTAAATGGCGCCACCTATTGGCAGTTGGTTTTATACATTAGATAGTGATGGTTGTGTTACACCTTGGTTTTTATAAAGCTATAATACAAACCGGTTCCTTATTCCTAAACTGACCGATTTAACTTACTTTTCCGTTTTAGCACGTACGATGTATGCTCGGCAATGGATCACCTGGAATCTTCGTACGGTTGCCCGAGTGATTTTACCGCAGCGGGGCTGCCGTGCCACTGTCCTTTCACCCCCGGGTCCTACAATACCACCAACGCCGGGCCCGTGCGCTTCTATCTCGATACGGAGGGCTTGCCCATGGGAACCATCGTATCGTCTTTCCTTGGTGTGAGTAATAAATCAAGTCACTGTGCATTCTTGACTTTCGTTACTTTGGTCATAAAAAACCCTTACAACAAAACAAACCGATGTATTTTTGAAGCGGGCAGTGGAATTCAACTATACAATATAATACTGTATTTTCAGGCACTCGTTCAAAAGAAGAAAGAACATAATTTGTTTCTGCTAATTATGGCAGGTTTTAAAGGCGAAGAGATTATAATGTTGCTACCATGATTTTTTTTAATCATTTTCTTCGATCTTTGTCAAGTAGTCCTATCGTCTTTGAGTGCAAGCTCTTTTCGTCAGATAGTGACTCCACTATAGGCCTATATGTGGATATTTACGAGAGTACAATATTTCGATACTCTACATAAAGGTCAAAAAGTAAAAACTGCGAATGATTTGTTCAAAGCAAATGAATTCCTCATAATACCCCGCCCTTTTTTGTTAATCAATAGGACAGGGATGTCAAAATCATGCGCTGTACATTACGTGCGCTTTTCATTGAATGTTGTTAAAACTGAGAAATGTTGTGTACACACTTCGTTACGAGTAGGACCAGGTACGTCGTGAGCTTTCATGAATGAAAAGAAAAGTGGCGCAAATTAAACCACCACTTCTAAATGTCGCGATCCGTTCACCACCCGGTGTTTGTGATAATATCTAGCAAGGAGTACGTCTATTCTTATCAGCCGTACAAACACGGCAGTTTGGTGGCCCTGAAGGGACATCGCATATCGCAAACGTGTAAGCATACGGATGCGATATCGTGACATTTACGACGATGGGTAATAGACCGATCCATTAAGCCCCGCCCCCTCACGCGTTGACCAATCACAGCCTTGGCTGCGCCACCGAAGGTCCGATAAAAGTCCGACACGAAAAAATCCTATTGGAAAATGTAAAACATTTGTGCTGCCCACGTGTACAGTCATGATGCAGCTAATGTTGTAATTGTTCAATGTTTAGGAGGCAGGGTTTAATGGATCGGCTAATGGCGACGGTGTTTTTTTTTTCTCTTTTTTTTCAATACTGTCTGATTGAAGTTTTACTAACTTTGGCCGGTTCGTTTTTGTACGCAGGGGAAGTACAGGACTGTAGTCAGGGTGGTCGATGGTGACAACAATGAGGTTATGTGTACTGAAATGCACTATCGGCTGGTTAACTAGAGCATACCAAATTATGACATCACTACAGCATTGAAATGTACGATAAAATAAACAAAACAAGGACCAAAGATTTTCATTAAAATGTTGATTTTCAAAACTGTTATCAATATTTGTATTTAAATTTGCAATATCTTTAAGCCAGAATAAAAAGTTAAACGTTAAAAATACAACTTTCTCTTCGTGATTCATAAATCATTTATTATGAAAGATATACTGATATACCAAAGAAGATATCATTATTACTGGTGGTAATTTGGAGTTATATAGTTTGTTTTATATAACTATCCACTTGAAAGAAATTATTTTCTTGAATTCAACTACTGGAAGTGTGACCTTGTGACCTCAACACCAAGCCCAAAGCCCCAAACCATAATAGAAAGGAGAATATAACTCCAGATTTGAGGTTCCAATACAATCGAGTAAGCTTTGAAGAGACAATTTTCCCCCAACATGTTTCACATAACTATCAACAGTGTACAGTTTGTTATAAGAATTAAACGAGAGAAAGTATACATCACTCCCTCTTTAAGTGCAGGGGCATTGACAAAACATAAATACTGGAGGTTACAACTCTGGAGGTTTAAAGACTGTGCATCATCATCAGAAATACAAAACTACTGGTTTGGACAGAAATGTGGACTATTTCTCTCTCCCTTTTGGTGACTGCTTTACTTTCTGTCCAGAAAATTTGAAGACTCAAGGAGAAATCTGAAATCTGGAAAAAAATCTTGAGAAATCACATACCTGCTAGTTTCCAGTGGAATCACATTATGTCTTCCTGTATTCAATATTTCCCATGGAAATGGCCCAAGAACTTATTGCTATCACAAGCGGCCCACTTTCAATCGCAGTCTTTTTAGGCCCATTCACACGGGGGCAATTTTAACAGGCAACTTGGAGGCCACCAGCTGTTAAAGCATGCAAAAGGAACTCTTCAGTGGCACTAGGGACATTTTTCATGTAGAGAAATTTATGGATATATCATGTAAATTAAAATGTGAATATTTTGCCTTCTTTGAGATTGCCTGGACCTGGTTGCCTGTAAATTGCCCGGTGTGACATGGCTCCTTGGGTCAATAGGATCGTACTTGATGGTAGAACCTCAAACAAGAACAATTTGCTAGGGAGACTGTGCTTTTGCCAAAGCTGCTCCTGTCATCTGGAACAAGCTCCCTGCCCCGACATAGACAAAACAACTTCCATCGCCATACGCATGTATGTTTGTGTTTTGGGTGGTTTATTTTAACTAAGTGCTATGTCTTTGTTTTAAAAGCACAATTTTTAGTGACTTTTACAGTGACTTTGCTTGTACATCTCGGAATGACGGCACCCTGAAAGTAGGATGTTGTCGTCTCAAGATAATTTATGTTGAGTTCTCAACATTCTTCAGGATGTTATCATCCCATGATGAACTATCTCGGAAAGTCGACATCCTACGTTCAGGATGTCGTCTTCCGAGATAATGCATCTCTTAATTTAATGATGTCGACATCCTAAGATAAAATATTTGGGAAGACAACATCTTACTTTCGGACGTCGTCAGAGCTCCGTATTTTTTCCTTTGTAAAACGGAAACCTTTTAGATTTAAGGGGATTGTCTGGATTTGTACCATGCCTATGCATAAACAAAAAAAGTAACATGAGAAAAGTCAATTTGAAAATCATAATAAAAATGAATGAAACGTCTGTCACTTTGAATGCCCATCACTGCACAACAAAGTAACTAAATTAGAAGACAATAAACATCCACAAGTGGCACTGTTGCACCTTCTCTTGAATCATGGAGAGTAATCTTTAAGTAGTGTGAGTTTGATCAATTCTGTAGCGTCTCTTTCAGAAATAAAAGCACCATTTCAGATAGTCAAGTTTCTCAGATGCCTACTCTTAGGTACAGAAGCAGAGAGACGATTTGGAATGGAGTCAGGGTGATCTCAAGGAATCCATCCTTCCATTGGATGACGACTCCGTCAAGAGAGTTGTCTGACGTTGGCTCTTCAAGGATATTGCATCTTGTTGGAGACAAAGACATATCATGAGGAAATATAGTTATCCTCAATTAATTTATTTGGTATCAATAGACCGATTGCGCTCTCCAAGTCACATGACCTGTAATGGGTATTAAACGTTAACAAACACGTCGTCCCCCATAGGAAAGTGCGGTATGATACCTGATGGTTGTTGCATTTGTTCATTCGATCAAGACTTTTCTTTCTCGTGAAAAATATTCCAGAGTTTGTACCAGAGACCTTCGAGTGGCTGACTAACGCCAGTAAGCCTAGTTCCAGCAACTCTTAAAAATTCTACAAGGAAAGTTGTGTTCACGATGTGGTAGTACTACCTGTTGCACGACAGAGCTTTCGGCCAGACGACCGCGATCACACACTTTTCAACACAAGAATTTCACAATTTTGAAGCTGAAATCATAAAAAAAGGCTTTCCAAAACTATGTGATTCATATGTCTATTTAAAATTCCCCAAGGCTAGGTATAAATGCTCACTTTTCCAACGTTCTTTACTTCTTTTTTTCAGGTCATTTACATTACAAAAAAATCACAGGCGGGTGGCTACATCGTCGTCCGACGTCGGTAATGCCTAGCTCAAAATAAACCTCTTTTGAAGTAGAACACTGGTAGTTAATGAAACAGTAATCTGATTAAAGTCAATGTCACAACATACAGGTTTAATAAAAGGGATTAGTAACTGTGTTATCACCAAAAGCGGACTGTTTGTGAGACTCGGTCGGTCACAGCATGTATTTGCACGTCAGCTGAGATGACATAGTACCCACTACAGGTCACGTGATGAAATGTAAACATTGTTCATGCAATCGGTCTGTAATAACAATGTATTTCCATATTCCCATGCAACTTGGGAATTGTCCAAAGTTTGCAACATTATTTGGTTAGACGGACAATTCTACTTTTTACCGCCCCCCCACTCCACCCCACAAACTAGTAACCTTCAACATGAATGTATTAATGCAACATTAATTTATACAATGGACATAGTCCCATACCCCCTCCAAAAAAGAGGGGACAGGGTGGGCCTGCACTTAACGATGCTTGGTAAAAATTTTAGACGATTTGACTCGAAAAGTTAGATTTAAATTTTAAATAGCTATTTTTATAGAAAGTTTTAAGCTTTCATTTAATAAGGTATTGCCCGAAAAAATCCACCAATGATAAGTGGTAGTCATTTAAAAATAAAATGAATTATTGTTGGGATCCCGACATTATCTCATGTCCATCAGCCAAGTACAATCAATTTTGCATGTTACATGTATTTTGTGCATTGTGGCGTGTCGTGGCCAAGCGGATAAGAACACCGGACTCAAGCTCTGGTGTCTCTGATCAGCAGAGTGTGGGTTCGAGTCCCGGTCGTGACACTTGTGTCCTTAAGCAAGACACTTAACCATTATTGCTGCGTCCTTCGGATGGGACATAAAGCTGTAGGTCCCGTGTGTTGTGTAATGCACGTAAAAGAACCCAGTGCACTTATCGAAAAGAGAAGGGGTTCGCCCCGGTGTTCCTGGTTTGATCGGCAGCAGATTGCGCCACAGCACCTTGTAAACCGTTACATGGTGCTAAAGGAACAGGTCTCATACTTCATAACTCCGAATACCTTGCAGGATAAATACTGTGTATGCGCCAGGAGTGTCAATTCTGACAGACATGGCGCGGTATAAATGTTCAATATTATTATTAGTGTCTGTGGCATATGCAAAAGTTTGTGTTGTTTTTCATTTTGAACTTTTGGCGAAAATCAGGCCATGCAACTTTAATGACTCCTTTACCTCAACTTGAGATGGGTGCATTGGGGGGGGGGAGGAGGGGTGGGGGTGGAGTTAAGACACTCCATTCTTACCTGACGGCTCTTTGTACTGGCAGACTGCTACAGATCCTTGTTGTAGCCTGGCCACCATACGCTTCAAACAATCTCATCACAAGTACATCCTCGTGATCCTCTGCCTGTGGATTTATGCAAATCAATGTGTCATTGGCAAAAGACCTTGTACCTTGTCTTTGTAACAATGCCATTATCTTGAACTGGGAGAGAGTTCAGTGCCAGACCATTGTATATTTAAGCAGATGAATATGTGGTGTACATCCAGGATACTTGTTGATAATTCTGTTTTTGCACAAACCCGCAAGTGGCTACATGCTATTTGTTGAGATTTATGCACTGTGTCATCGCACATTATTAGTACTAGTGGTATTGCTTCTTTTTTTTTTACAAAAACTGCACATAACCTATACCCTGGGGAGGAGGTTACAACAATACAATCAGCAACTTAAGGTTTACATCATGGCAAAGAAAGAGAGGTTAGTTAGGACACAAACATCAGATTATAATTGATTTTCCTTTAACTTAAAAGCAAAAAAACATGTACTTGGCAATAAAGTTCATGATAACTTTACACAAAAACTTATACGAAAAAAAAAAATGTCTTTTTGACCACCGTTTTTATACATATTTTATCTTAATACTTTGGACTATAGCATACAAAATGTGATTATAATTAATATAGCTTTCTGCTAATGAAACCAAGCAGTCCTCAACAAAAACTGCAACCCATAGGCCTGATGATAAAAAAAAGATGACAAAAAAATAGACAGAGAAAATCCACGCAATCAGGTAGAAACCGGAAACCCAATCCGAATGCAAGGCTATGGTCTGAAGTGGGATTCAAACCGGGGTCCACAGAAAGGCAGAGAAAGAAAACACTAGGCTAAGCTGATCCCCCATATTCTGAAAACTGAAAAGTTAAAGCGATGGTGCTACACCAATCACATAAATATTCATAAATCTTTCCCCATCTCCCCCCCCCCCACCCCAGTTGAAGACTGGATACGTTTTCGTCTATAGAGGAATGCATACATAGATTATCCTATAAGTGAAATACAAAGTGAACTTTACCAGTTTGACTGTGTCAATAACCACAGCTGGATTGTCAATGGTGAAAAACGAGTCTGCCTGCGACATCAGGTTACCAGGGAAAACAACCAGGCTGTTGTTCAGGTTGTAGGCATGCTGGATCACATGACTCTCCTGAAAATTCCCTGCAACGAGACAAGAAAAATCTCCGTATGAATCATCAAAAAGATTAAAGATAAAACTCTGCGAGCCGCAATTTTTTTTCTTCTTCAGAAATTGGAATTTTGTTTTCATTATAATTTAAAAATGACTCCTCTGATTAAACATTTTTCAAGTGCCTGCTTAGGCTCTGTCACCCTGTTTGAAGTCTCTTACCGAAAGCGCACGGAGCCCCAGCTCAACATTGGTAAGAAGAAAAACATAAATGTTTACAGATTTACATCTACCTTACATGGTATAAAGATAATGATGGGTAGAAAACTTTCCTTGAAATATTTCTGCCTGAAGTGTTATCGTTTTTAACTAATAAATGAAATAAGATCCAAAATTAGTTTTCGTCTCAGAGAGACGAAAATTCTGCCTATAGGATTACGTACAAAAATGCCGAATGTATTTTTACCGTTTTCTCGCAAATGTAACAACGAAATGAGCTGACATTTTCACAGGTTGGTTTTATTACAAATATCTTGATTTGTGCAAAGAATGAAAGAATTTACAGTCAGTCCACCAATGTTGAGCTGGGGCTTTAAAATAACCATGGAGGTAGAAATTTCTAACTGATGAAATAACTGACTGAGCCTAAGCCAAAGCCTCGATCTTGGAAAAGGGCCTTGGTACGGCTGATACACCTGTCATCATTACAATGTAAATCTTTTCCAAGGTTTTATAATCCAGTGGTACGATTAGCCGGGAAAAATAAACAAGGCGTTGTTTACCTCTGTGTGGCATAATTGCATAAGTGAACTGATGCTCTCCCATATCGGCTGTTGGATCGGGGCTCTTAGGAGACCTCAATCTGGAACAAGGAATTAGGTAATGATTATCAAAGTCAGGTACTTTGACCAGATTAATGTATCAGTGTTTACATGGGAATGACTGGGATAAGGGGTGTGTGTGTGTGTGTGGGGGGGGGGGGTTGAGTTGGGATTATGGTTACACTCTGGTGGAATCAGTTCGACCATCTTCATTTTCGTTAATTATCATTATCATAAAACCTTTTAAAATAATCCTCACAGTTGTTTTTAGGTACAAAGTCCTCTGCTGGTTAAGTTAGCAGAGGGGGAGGGGGCTTGAGCCCCCCACTCAGAACCACTTCCCCCTCTTGTCCCCCTAAAAAAACAAATGTAAAAAAATGATTCATTAAATTGCCCCCCAAATTATGTCTTTGCCCCCGCTACGCCACTGTCCCCTGCAGTTAATAAACAAAAATCTTCTGTTTGACTTATTTTGGTCAGATCAGGGTTAAATGGTTTTAGGTGGTTTTTTTTATGAGTCGATACTTACAGAGATAAACGCATGATGTTGCCATGGCAACTGTGGCCGTATTTACAATCGTTGAGAAGAGCGACACCAAAGCCGTGCTCTGAGAGATCAGCCCATTTGTGGCCCACAACCTGTCAAAGGAAGGAGAAGGGGGGGTAGTTGAAAAACAAAACGTGTCTTTCATTTAAGCTGGTCATCAATTCATCACCGTTTTCAGGAAGAGCCACATATGTTAAATTGAAAAAATGATTGATTAATAAAGGAAGTGGCATATATCTCAATAATTACATTTTGCATTTCTGCGAAGAGCCACACATCCCCAAAGATGCATGTAATACACTGCAAAAATTGAGCGTAGACGTATTCAATGTTGTTACAGTTCCAGAAAACATCTACGTATGCCATTGTGATCATGTGACATGTGTGCCCCTTTCCTATGTAAAATCATGTTATTCAGGTGGGTCATGTCACTTTTGTGGTTTCACGAAGAGACCCATCGTTGACTAATTACTATAGCAATCAGCCAATATTTTAAAAGAAATCTGTCAGTCAATGGAGAGGTTAAACTTTTACAGAATCATAAGAGGTGTCTTAAACTGCAAACCGTGGCTTTAGTATTGCCGATTTTTCAGTTTTAAGCTGAGCACAGTGTAAAACGTTACCATTTTCTTCGTGAAAATGGTAACAAATAAAGTCTCTGTTACGTGATGATTTTACTCACAATGCACCCCTTCTACACACTTGAGCAAGTTCGGACAAGGACAGTCGTCGACTATTGTTCAAGTAACTTGACTCGAACGCTGTCTTAGCCAGCTGTGCACATGTGCGATTAATCTTTATTAGTCAACTATTTGAAACCTGCCTACCAACTGAGGTTGCTTCGTTGGTTAGCATACTGTAGTTTTTTTTTCATTCTTTACTGTGACAAAGTGCATGGGAACCCCTGCGCATGGGCAAATGGTCAAATCTTCTGACTATGCCGACGGGGTGGTCCCAAATGAAATTTCAGTTGGAAAAAAAACCCCTGACAAAAGTCTAGTCAGTACAATTGAACCAGCCGCGTTAGTGTTTGTTAGTGGGCATGTGCAGCCATCGACCAACGGTCGCAACTTCATTCCTTCGCCGTGCTTGCTCCTAGCGTATTTCATTACCATGCATGCGCATATAGTATTTTATCCACACAATGCATCGTTTCCACAAAACTTGAATCTAGTTGATTCCCAGATGTGTCTTCATTTGTTAAGTATGCGCACATGAATGTTTGACCCATAATGCATCCTGTCTACTTACTTCATATCTCGCCGAGTCCCATGAGGTGTTGAAGTGTGTCGGTCGTTGAAGATGACCAAACTGAATGTCATATGTAGCCTTGGTTGAGCGCACTGTCAGCGGGAACTCTACTTTCAAGAATTTGTGGTTTTCATGCCAGTGAACCTAACAAGAACACAACCAAAACTTTTTCAATAGATGGACAGATCTAAAAGCTTTACAACAAATGGTCTTTGTGTCCATGCTTGAGTGCTTTTTTGTGTGTCAGCTTGGGCAACAAAAGTCACCAATGGTATAGTAGAGGGGGTATGAGTACAGTGGACAAAAGTCAACAATGGTAAAGTAGAGGGGGTATGAGTCCAGTCGACAAAAGTCATCAATGGGGTATGAGTGCAGTCGACAGAAGTCACCAATGGTAAAGTAGAGGGGGTATGAGTCCAGTCGACAAAAATCACCAATGGTAAAGTAGAGGGGGTATGAGTGTAGTCGACTAAAGTCAACAATGGTAAAGTAGTGAGGGTACGAATGCATTCGACAAAAGTCACCAATGGTAAAGTAGAGAGGGTACGAATGCAGTTGACAAAAGTCACAAATGGTAAAGTAGAGAGGGTATGAGCACAGTCGACAGAAGTCACCAATGGTAAAGTAGTGGGGGTATGAGTGCAGTCGACAGAAGTAGCCTATGGTAAAGAAATTGTTAATTACCATCTAGCATACAGAAACTATTTGTTTGTTGCAGATGGTTGTTTTTTTTATTTATAAAGGGTACCATTCTAAAACCTAATTAATTTACCTCTGTTGTGAATCTAAGGTATGGACTTCCACTGTCCAATGAGATCACTTGATCTATCCAGCTTCTGTCACTTATGCTAAGCTTCGTCTTTATCGAGCATCGCAACTGGCTGCTGTCAAGAATCCTCGTTTCCGACATCATCTTTGTAATTGGCTTTCTGAAAGTTTGAAAATAGAAATAGCCCTTCCCATGAAATATGCTAACTACACTCATGCATGCGTACAGACACTAATGATTGGCAAACGCCATAGAGTTGCGCACTAGGGAGACGCACAAACCGTATGCGTCATGCCACCATCAGCCCAATACAAAAAGGCGCGATGTTCCCTCATTTATGCCGACCAGTAGTGTTGATGCGCATGCATTTTGTGCAGTTGACATATCTCATTGGAAGGGTCTTTTTAAAAAATATGTTTATATTTATTGTTTTTATTGTAACAAAGCATGTAACATAGCTTTCTTTCCAGTAACTGCTTTGCCAGGAACACCGTCATTTGTTCTTTTTTCATAATTATCTTCATTTCATTTTAGTGAATTAAGCGTATTCGTTGTTTGTTTGTAACTTGTTTTGTTCATACCTGTATGTCCCCTGTCCGTTTGTCTTGTCTCTGTCTGTCTGCAGGCTGATTTCTACAAGCCTCGGCTTCTCTAATCGGCCTCCATACTGTTCCTTTGTGTTAACTGTTACAGCCTTTTTGTTAATTTTATGCTACCCGTTATCACATTGTACGAATTTTTGTAATGCTTTGTTTTGACAGTATGGAAATAAATGTGAGTTGAATTGAAAATTGAATTGAATTTGATTTAATTATTTATTTATTTATTTAAATATTATTATTTTTATTATTATTATTATTATTGTTTTTTTTTTTTGGGGGGTGGGGGGCTGGGGTAGGAAGAAATGTTGAGTGGTAAAACACAGTGGCTTGATAGAGGCACTATGCTAGCCTGCAATATGATAACCTGTGATGAATGCATCTATACAGTACACGGTTAGAACTGAACACAGTTGTGCCACCCTACACGACCCGTGCAGTTGAATGGTTTCATGTGGTTGATCAACTCATGGGAAATTGTTACCAAGAGTAGGAGGGTTAATGTGTGGTCAATATGAACGATAACGAAACAATCTTCTTTTTCGTTCTCGGTACCTTGTCTCTAAATGGTAGTCCATTACATCCCATGCGTCCCAGAACAGCGGAATGTCATCAAAGATTACAAACTGGTTCCCATAGAAACTGCCTTGTGTATCAGTCTTGAAAACCTCTCTGTTGGATACCGGAGAAAAAAGGCGTTTAGAAAAAAATGTGATAAGGAATCGAAAAGAGGAAAACGAAAAAAATGCTTAATAATTAAAACTTTTCTCTCAATACACTGTATACTGTTCTTGAACAAATCAGAAATTATTTGTGTTTTTTTACCCATAAACTGATATGTGTTGAGTACTGTATACTCAGTACTTTCCCAGGGTCCTGTGAAAAAAATCCCACAGGAATATTTCTCGGGTGGGATTCGAACCCACAGCCCCCGCCATTCTAGAGCAGATGTCTTACCAACAACCGAGATTGCCCAACAGCTAGAGGCAGTTCAAAACCCTATTAGCAGCAGGTACCGCAAGCATTCAGAAATTGAAAGTCTCAATGAAATTTTCATGAAAAGTTTAGTACATTAGCAAATGTTGATGTTTACTTTTATGCGTTGATGGACAGAAAAAATGGTGTATGACCCTACCAGTAAAATGCTTTTTTTAAATTTTTCTTCATGTACCTGTCAGTTTCTTTGTGCTTTAGACTTACAACCCGTCCAAGGTTGTCGATCAACGCAACTAGATGTTCATTCTCGAGCTTGAAAGCACCCTCACAGGTTTCAACATGAACAGGTCTAACGTCTGACACCATTTCCTCTACAGATGATGAAAGGCTCATGGGCGGTGCTGCCACAAGAACTGAAAACAAAACGAGACGAAGTTGCTTCAAAAGAACAACTGGCATTCATACAAAAATGTGGGTTATATACGTACACATGCAAACAGGTAGGGTTATGCTCCTGTACACGGTTTGCTTTGAAAATTCATTCTCTGCCGCATCGCCTTGTAACTATTTATTTACAAAATGACAACGAATCACAGAAGTTCTCTTAGGGTGCCAAGGTATTGAAAAGGAACAGACCCAGAGTTCTGCCGGAGTGGTCCTTGGTGACTGCTTCATGTTTCTGGATCTTGGGTTGCTTGGGTGACATGTCGTCTTCTTGGACTTCAGGGAGAGTTATCACCTGCTGCTGCCACCATGAGTGCGGATTGAAGATGCAATACTGCCCTCTCTGTCAACAACGACAGTTTTAACAATCTCAGTAAAAAAAAAACAACAGCAGACAACAGAAATGCCACTCCCTATCCTAACAAATTTGGGTGATTCACCATAAGGAGTAGCCCCTACAGCTTACCCAGAGCTCCATTTCACAAAGAGCTAAGATTGATCTTTAAGTGTGAATTCATCTTAACTTGTTTTTTTTTTCATTCATGTAACTGCAAAGTGTGATGTCACAATGCAAATCACTATGGTGATATTGACAACTCAAATCAAGATGAATCTTAGTGCTTTGTGAAATCAGGCCAAGGAGAGGCCATTTTTCAAGTGTACCATGGCAAAAAGGTTCATAATTGCTGTTGGCCAAGTCATCGGGAGGTAACTAGGGTAAAATTTAGGGGGGCACAAAGCTGGTGGGGGCGGGGGGGCACCATTTTTCCTAGGGGGCACTTTTGGCCAATTAAAACTGTAGTTTCTGTTTGAACTTTATCCTAAAGAAGCTCCTTTTCAGTGCTCTTCTGATGTGTTGGGGTAAAACAAAATACACTTGTGTCCTTGAGCAAGACACATTTACCCCTGGGCAAAGAGAAACAATTATAACTAAATGGGTACCTGTGAGGGCAGAGAAGGGTCTTGTGATTGATTTGGCTTGGTGCGCTACATACTTGCCAGCACAGGCTCCATACTCTTCAGGGAGCCGAGATGGTTTAAGGAATGAATGAAATAAATGGTCCGGTGATCAGTGGTAATAATGTTGATGCACCATGGGCGTCAAAACTGGCGGATACCGGCGCTATATAACTGTCCATTTATTGTTGTTATCATTAATCCATCCAGTATTTATGAGCTCACCTGTTCTGCCGGTTGGACCAGTGCTTTCAACCCTTGATCAAGAAGCTCTGAAGCTGTTTTGTCAATGTCCTCATAGATACTTATCGCATCATCAACAACCTACAAAAGGACAGAGTGTGTGAACTGTCTGGATATATGAACTCAAAACAAATACAGTTCGGAGAAACTACAAACTCTCAACATCGCCTCAAACCGGAGAAAGAAATACAGACTTGAATCAAATATGAACTACTTTCAATTATCAATAATGTCGGCTTCTTCTATTCCTCCTCAAGAAGTTAGAGCTAGATTTGAAAGTTTACACAAAACAAACATAAACAAATAAAAAAGAAAATGAAGAATATTGAAAATTCAAAAGTTGGTTGTTCCTTTTAATATACACTAATGACCAATACACTGAAAAAAATATAATGAAACAATACTTTACCTAGTCCATGTACAAATAAGAAAAAGTGATTTCTATTTATCACATCACCTGTTATTAAAAAAACGAAAAGATAAAAGTTTCAATTCATAAAGAACATACCTGTTTAATACATGATCCCGGTAAGACGTCATGGAACTGGTTCAACAGCAGACCTTGCCAAAGTCGGTGCAGCTGGCTGCTCGGGTAGCGCCCTCTCTTGCCAGATCTGGCCAGCAGGATGGACTGAGCCAACTCTACATTCCGGAGAAGAAACTCCATCCTGCGGTTGCATTTCTTGATCTGTGCAACGACAAAATATTATATTTATCCCTCTCATCCTTGCTCTAGACTCTCACTGAGGCTGTGATGTCCAAATTAGCGGCTGCGGCTTGGTC
Organism: Marthasterias glacialis; assembly: GCA_911728455.2. Lineage (NCBI taxonomy): Eukaryota > Metazoa > Echinodermata > Asteroidea > Forcipulatida > Asteriidae > Marthasterias > Marthasterias glacialis. The sequence goes on from OU452223.1 coordinate 15,745,563, forward strand.
ACCACATGAACAAATGTTGAAGCATGTGAGGCCCATAGCAACATCCTTAGCAACAAGCGCAGCTGTAGCCGCAGCCGCCAATTTTGGTGTGGCTTCACTTTCAATTAGTATCATTTATAATTAAAGACCATAGAAGTCTGCATCTCGCCAAGATCCCCAGCGTGTAAAAACCACCGTGTAAACTGCAAAAATTGTTAATGGCCCGACGTCTCAACCCTAACAGAGTCGTTGTCAAAGGCTAAAATTTTATCGAGTCTAAGCATTAGGCAAATAACCACTGCATCACTGTGAAAGTTTATTTGGTTGGTAAAGCAGTTTGCACCAGCTAATTTTTTTTCTTCATTTCAACTCCATCGAGTCACACTCACATTCCATGCTGCACTGCTATCAGTGACTATACAAATTGGGGGTGGGGGCACTGTTTCTCACCTTTGCTTGGGTTGTAAATGTCCCTTGATGGAGCTCTAGGTACAACTCTCCTATCCACGTGCACAGGTTGGTTGTTCCCTCACTCTCTACTGACTCAAAGAAAGCTTGTGGTGTGGATTGCTTGACCCTTGAAAACAGATTCAAGAAAAGTGTTTATGAAAAAAATTGGCAACTTGGAAGATAGTCAACATTTGATAGATAGAAAACAATTCTAGATGGTGCAAATTTTGCGCAAATTCAAACATTTTGGGGAACCTTGGGTTCCCATGTACATTACTTTAAAGTGTGAAGGAAACAAAAGTCTTTAGCAAAACAGATTGTATTCCCACCATGCAAAGTTTTAAACCCTACTTATTTGTACATAGCTAGAACTAGAGGGATTCCTGATTAACCCAGCAAAGGGTCAAAGTTGAAAGTAACCTAAAACTGAGAGGCCAGCATTTTGTATCCCCCCAGCCCCCCATCTCTAGGTAAAACGTAGCGGCAGTGCAAAAACATTGTATCTCGATTGTGCAACACCCTTGTATCTCGCACGAAAATGTTCCGTGCAAAAATGTTGTATCTTGGCACCCTATTGGTTTTGTGTGTACATCTGGGTTATTTTAAGCGAGGTACAACGTTTTGACACTTTTAAACATTGAACTAATCCGATCTTGACAACAATAAAGGGTAAACATCTTTAACCACAACTTGGAGGACCTCAAGAGCTTTCTTTACCTTGGAAGTCCATCAACGTTCTTGATTCTTTCCAGTCTTGTCAGCATTTCTTCACTGTGAGAAAACAGATCACATTATAATGTAGTTCATAATCGCTGCAGTTCTAGCAACTAGAATATGATTAATCACACCACTGACCTGCAGACCCTGCTGCTGTGAATCAAGCTGGACCTTGGCAATGAGCAAGATCAAGGGTAAAAGGGTCATGACATCTGCCTTACAAAGTGTAATGTCTCAGGTTAGCTTCCCAATAGACCGATCCATTAAGCCCCGCACCTTTGCGTGTTGACCAATCACAGCCTTGGCTATGCCACCGAAAGTCCAACTAAAGTCTGCCACGATAAAAACCTATTGGAAAATGTAAATATGCGTGCGCGTACTTATAGCGCACGCGTTCATGTCGTGCAGTGTGGCATCGAAGAGACGCGCATGGTGCTGTCCACATGTACAGTAGTGATGTAGCCAATGCTGTGATTGGTCACTATGTTTAGGGGGTGGGGCTTAATGGATCCGTCTATTGTCGCTTGAAGATTTTTCCTACACAAAAACTCAGGGACCACCACTGTCCACAGGGAAACAACGTTTTATTAGAAAGATGATTTGCAGAACTGACAATTAGTTGTTCATTTAGTGTTAAGTACCTATATATGCATCGGTCTGATGATAGCACTTTTTACTATTCCATTTACAAGGAGGTAAACGATGGAATTAGGGCTGAGGTTTGGCTTACCTTGGCCCCCCTCCACCGTCTCCATGTCCAAAGAGCAGCATGGAATGATTGACACGACCCTTATCTTTGTTCTCAGTTACTGTCTTAAGAACCTAGAGGAAGATGATAATAAAAAAGTAAAACACTTAAGTACGAAAACCGAAACCACTATGATGTCATACTGTCAGGCCCTTCTGTTCAAACATGACGGGGGCAGGGCCAAAGGGGTAGGGCCGAGTGGGTCAAGGCCGAGGGGGGCAGCGCCGAGGGAGGGTGAGGAATTGAACTCAATGAGGAATTGAATTCAATGAGGAATTGAACATTTATATTGGGACTCTACCAAGGTCATCCATGGCAAGCCTCATCAGCGCCAAGGGATAATTTGAGGCATTTTAACTTACTTTTTATGGTTTATGCTTTTGGTTTTATTGTTCCTACATGATGTTTTTTTCTGCTTTCCTCTGTTCAGCTCTCTGAGGTCAGTTTTCCGCAATACAAAAATCTTTAATTATTTTTATTATTATTATTATTATTATTATTATTATTATTATTATTATTATTATTATTATTATTATTATTATTATTATTATTATTATTATTATTTCACGATATCACAGCATGCCAAAAATTTTTTTCCTTTATGCCATTAACTCCTTGAGTTGGGCTACTTCCCGTTGTCTTAGATCTTGAGGGTCTTTCACAGGATCCTAGCTGTTCCCAAAAGTGCCGCCTTCTGCAGCAAATCAACCCTTACAATTAGTCTTTTATTTAATAACGCAGACATTTTCCCCTGTAATCTATAACACGACATAGAAATAAAACCTCCAAAAACGTACCCTGACCCTTTCTATTTTATCAAACAAAGCAATCCTAAGACTTACATCTTTGACTTTTGCTGAAGTCCCATAATCATCCGCGGGGGGAAAGTGTGTCAGGCAACGAGAACCATCTATCCCCTCCCACCAAAATGTAGAATGCTGTGGAAGTCAAAATACAGTTACAGACAGGGTTCAGAGGTCGACAAGTAGAATCATCTGTTTACATACACATTCTCTGTCAGTGAGTTTTGTAACCTTGTGTTTCGCATGGTGTAACAAATAGTTATCGTTGTTTGCATTTCGTTGCCGTGAAGAATCTCCACCACAAACACAAAATTTAGCATTTAGAGAAAAGTCGCGTTTGAAGTTGAACTGTTTTTTTAAACTGCTGTTTCGGAGAATGCTTACTATTTTTTATAAACCAAAGCTGACTTCTTCATTCATACAGAACTGTCAATATGATTTCAATCTTGCAACTGTTTTGACGGGTTATTAACTCCGAAACACATTCGTGAAAAGGATAAAAGGAGACTTGCATGGAGAGCGCTGTGTACAAACCAATGCATACAGAGATTTGTCACTTTGTGAAAATGCAAAAGTCAGACCACGTGTGTTTGGCACTGTGCCAGCACATGTGTTTCAATGGGTAAAGTGGCGAATCTTGATTCTTCATTTCGTAAAACACAAATTGACAAATATACTGATTCGTCAGTCATGCTATTTAATGAAATCACAGAAGTATTACGTCTTAGGTCCTGAAATTTGCTGAAAATGTTAAACAGCATTGAGTATGTCAAGAATTTGTTAAAAAAAAACCGATTTACCAAATTTTGTAATTTTTGACATATTTGTCACTTTGTGAAAACGGTGACAATTTGTCCTCCTGAACCACTTTTATCCACCACTGCTTGGATGGATTGCATAATGCTCAAGTTTTTATCTAGCAATTTGTGAAGTTGTGTAACATCACTGCTCATTGATTGAAGAGGCCTGCGATGTGTCGAAAAAATGAATACTGGGTGTGCATGGTATCCTGTTGGTAAGTGATGAGGTTTTGGAGCCAAAAGTGCAGTGAAAAGAATGTTCATGTGAAATGTATGTATGCCTTTGGTTTAAATTGCACTTCCGGCTCCAAAGCATCATCACTTTACCAACAGGGGAGGTGGCACATGATTGTCGCGTAGATTTGTCTTAATAGTGAAAAAGGAAACAGTTTAAGGGTGACCACTATATGTAGAAAAATCTCCATGAAGAAGTGTTGGTTCTAAAAAAGAAAAATTTTGTGAATTCTTACCGGGAATTTATTGACGAGACTCCAGCTGAGCTTCTGCGTCACAAAATACTTGATGCCGGCCTCTCGTATGATCTGAGGAAGCTGGGCGGAGTATCCAAAGGTGTCTGGCAACCAAAACTTTAAAGAAAAAAAAAAGAAGTACTATACTTTGAAAAACCTATTTTTTTTTATTTTAACAATCAAGAACTATTTATTTAGTGATCTCAAGCCTTATGAGGGAATACCCAATTTCAATTTGGGTTGAACCATTAGTAAAGGTGTTCTTACACAGCCCCCCCCATCCTTATTTGCAATCAAGTAGTCAGTCTACCAAGTACTATGTCAGTCACAACAGTTTGACCAATCAATGAACTGTACCAAACTCATTAATATGCACGAGGTATGCTATTGGTTGATACTTACCACATTGCACTTAGACTGAAACTCCCTCAAGAAGAATCGCTGGCCGTACAGGAACTGCCTGACAAACGATTCACCACTTGGGAGGTTCCCATCCATCTCTACCCACACCCCTCCAACTGGAATGAACTGTTCCTTCTTCGCGGAGTACCTCTGAATCTTCTCAAACAGATGAGGGTAATGTAGTTTTACCCAATCGTACTGCTGCGCCTATTTGAGGAAAATCATTTACACTATTATCAAACGGTCACCACTCAATTTCTTTTACCAAACTTTAGAAATCAAAATTACTCTTTCTTCTTCTTTTTCAGCCATTGTCGATCCACTGCAGGATGAAGGCCTCAGCCTGATGTCTACAAATGTCTCTATTTTGTGCTTGTTGGGTAACAATTGACTTTTCCCCAGTATTGTTGCAGGTCGTCTCTCCATCTTTTCTTCATTCGTCCTCTATTCCGTTTGTTCCCATGATATGGTGTCCAGTATCCATCTGTTCTGCGGCTAATGTGTCCTGCCCAGCCCCATTTTCTGTTTTTACTGTTTCTAAGATGTCCGTAACTTTGGTTTGTTCCCTTATCCATTTGTTTGTTTTGCTGTCCCTGTGCGTGATCTTTAGTATACTTCTTTCCATGTTGTTGAGCAGCTGCTAATTTTCTTTCCATTTTTGATGTTAATGTCCAGGTTTCAGCCTTATGTGAAATATCTGGGAGGATGCACTGGTCATACACTTCTTCAAATCTTCAAATTTAATTTGTAAATACTTATAAGAAACAATTTTTTTTAACGAAAAATAAGGTGTATTTACACTTCAAAAGTACATTTCTTAATTTGTAATGAATGAAAACTCCATTTCACATGTCCCTTAAAGCAACAGCATCCCTGTACAATGCTGGGTGAATAATTTGGTTTTCAATCAAACATTTCGTACAGCACAGGGACTCAACATTGGTGTCCAATTTCCAGGACCTAACATCTTTAATGTTGGAATATGCGCAAGACTTGCACAGTCTATAGACCTTGTGCACGTGACGTCACCGACTGCTTGCAATCATTTTGGTGATCACCAGCGCGTATTTCAGTAGTGTTTAACTGTTACAATTATGCGGTGCGCGACGCAAGGTGCGGTATTGAGCCAATCACTACAAAAAAATATCTTCTGCGTTACACTAAATTATGGATGTATCGTTGCTGCGAGTCAGGCTGACACACGTGTTCATAAGTTTTGTGTAATTTTACCACATAAAATCTTCTTTTTAAACTAAAAATTCAAAAACTTTCATTATGAAAGTAAGCTTGGTAAGTAAATTCATTAAGTGACGTAATTGCTTTCAGTTTTCGGAAACGATTACAATATTCCTACTCGAATCTCTTACAATGAATGAATCTTGTGTACTTTTCTTATGGAGAGGTGAGGTGATCACCAAAATGGTTATGTTGAAAGCACATGTGTGATCTGTGACGAAGTTGCACAATGTCTATACAGACTTATTTGTGGACACAGAAGACATCACGTACCTGAGAGCAAACAAACTTGAAATCAGGAAATCTGTCCATCAGCTGCAGAGTGGTTGACCAGGATCTTGCACACTTGCGTATCGTCTCAGCATACGGCCACAGCCATGCTAAAATGTATCCAGTCATAAAAAAAGAAATTGCAGTAAGGTGTCTAAAGATACAATTAAATTTATCCAATTGATATTTCATACATGAGTTTCACTCTGTAAATCACCATAGTAAAATCCTTGGTGGCATGTCGTAGCCGAGTGGTTAGTGCGTCGGACTCAAGCTCTGGTGGCTGAGTCATTGGAGTGTGGGTTCGAGTCCCGGTCATGACACTTGTGTCCTTGAGCAAGGCACCTAACCATAATTGCTCCGTAAAAGTTGGGGAGGTAGAGCCTTCTGCTCTACCAGCCAGGCTTCTGATGGATGATACCCAAGCCTACATCCTTACGGACTGTAAAGGGGTTTACCCTGTTTCAGCCCCAGGAGTAGGTGGCAACGGCTCCTGTTTCAGCCCCAGGAGTAGGTGGCAACGGCCCCTGGAAAAGACAGTTGATGTGTAGCCCACACCTCGAGTGGCTTAAAATATTTTTTTAAAAGCCGAGCGGATAAGAACACCGGACTCAAGCTGTGGTGTTTCTGATCAGCAGAGTGTGGGTTCGAGTCCCAGTCGTGACACTTATGTCCTTAAGCAAGACACTTAACCATTATTGCTGCGTCCTTCGGATGGGATGTAAAGCCAAAGGTTCTGTATGTTGTGTAATGCACGTAAAAGAACCCAGTGTACTTATCGCAAACAGGAGGGGTTTGCCCCAGTGTTCCTGGTTTAATCGGCTGAAGATTGCGCCACAGCACCTTGTAAACCGTTACATGGTGCTTTGTAAAGGAACAGGTCTCATACTTCAAACACTTAACTCCACATTCCTTGCAGGAAAAAAACAACATACTGAGCACTTTGAGACGCCCATCAAGTGTGATAAAGCGCTATATAAGAACTGCATATTATTATTATCATCATCGATCACCTACAACTTGTGCTTGCGTCTGGCACAATGACGGATGTGCCACATGTCCTGTTCCATTATCAGTGTTTTGAGTTTATCAGCAGTCTTGGCACCACTGTTCTCCATCAGGGTCTTGACCATGGTTTTGAAAGGACGCCCCTGGTTCATCTTCCCGTAGATAGGTTCACAGATGATGACTTGGCCGACTGGCAACTCTGGGTGTCGACAAAGAGAGCCCGAGAGTTTGAATAAAATAATCTCAAGCTGCGACACTAAGACTCCTAACATAGTGAGGGGATGCGGACTGTTCTGCTGTTCCTACTTTGTTAACATGCCTGTACATTGAGACCTATTTTCATAATTTGTTCGTAAGTGGCTTGACCACAGACCTCCAGGGGTCACTTGATATTCTTTTATCCCAGTCTCATTGCACACGCGTGTCAAATGGGATCATTGCCTTCAAGCTCTGCTTCACAAATGGATCCCTCTGCAAAACTTTGTTTTGCGTCTAGTTCTTCAATTCAATATTGTAATTTGCAATATTTGTATTGATCTCTTTCGACAGGCGTCTGACGTCATGAGTCCCATAGAGGATTCCTGGTCATGTCGCCCCCTCGCATTGTCGCCCCTCGCATTGTCGCCCCCTAACACAGTTGCCCCCAACAAAGTCGCCCCCTCAATTTCAAAGTCGCCCCCCGACACAGCCGCCCCCTGGCAATGTCGCCCCCTTACAATGTCGCCCCCTTACAATGTCGCCCCCCGACAATGTCGCCCCCGACAATGTTAAACTGTATGCACAATATTGTTTACAGCGAACGTAAAGATAACTTATGTGATTAATATTTGGACAATATACCAAGATGCCGTCGCAATGCGAAGTGGCTATCTTGTTAAAAAAAATCTTTTTATATCACACCACTTGAATGCTTCGCAAGAAAGAGAAGTTGAATTCCTTGTCAATCAGTTCCTTCTCTTGTTCGTCAGTCCCCATTGAACTTGTCCATTTTATCGACTTCCATGACCAGTGATAAGATCAAAGCGGTCTTCCCAATTAATCAGCGCCCATTGAATTGAATGCAAAGGGAATATGTACATTTTTAAATGGAATAAGTTCTGGTGGAAATTTGACATTTGATATTTTGGCCACACTTTTTTTTTTCTCCAAAAGAATCCGAGGTTCATAGGCCTTCCATGAGGAATTTCGCCGGAGCGCGTGTCTATCTTCCACACCAGTTGAGACTTTGCGAGGGGGCGACATGACTGGCATGGCCATAGAGATATGTACAACAGTGCCCTCAATGAGGTCAAAACGGCCGTAAATTTATTGTGGGAAAACGGCTGTGCAACCCATCTATTGATAGCGTCACTATTGTTCTGATGCTGTGGAAGTATGAACCTTGATGTAGGAGAAGTTATTCGGGGCTTACCAGAGTCAATATGAGCGTGTCCCATAGCATGTACAGTATGACTAGATGACCCAGGGGTGTCACTGAAGAACTTTCTGGCAATTTGACGGGCAAGACTGTACGACTCGCGGTCACCCACTGTACAAGCGTTGACGATTGAATTCACTGTGTACAAGGACTGGAAACTACGCTGGTCCGTTTCTGAGATATGCTGCAGGTTCAAGAAACGGTACAGCTTCAGTAACACAGGCGATTTCAATGACAACCATTTAATGGCGACCATTTTGAGACATCAGCCGATGCAATATACACAAAGGGCAAAGGGGTCTTCCAAAGTTTTCAAGTCGTACAAAGAGAACTGTTTTTGAGACCCTGTTCCTTCCACCAAAAAGTATCAATTATCAGCAGTTTTTGTTGCTTTTCTATCATGCTCATGGTTCCCCCTAACCCCCCCCCCCCTCGCCACACTAAACAGCATCATCAACTTGCTAGATTTTTCATAGGGGTTCCCCTAGCCCTGGAGGCCTTCACTTTCGATAAAATACTACATTGATGTCCTGGACATGAGGGCCCATTTCTGGGGTGGAAAATTTGCAGAGCTCCATTAATTCAAATCTTACCTGTAAGAAGCTACTAATCTCACCGGATTAACATTCCATGGCCGCATACAATTTTTTGTGATGGGTTTTGGACATCAGATATTCCTCATAAATCTGTCATTTTCGTGAAATAATTCGCTTCTTACAGGTAAGATTTGAATTATGGAGCTCTGAAATTTTTCTACCCCAGAAAACAGGCCCTCACATCTAGGACTCTGTATCTGTATACAGCACAGAAGAAGAGTCCTACATAGGGCAAGGGGTTCCCCCAATTGTTTTCGTGTTCCCACTGTTGATTTCAAAACACCTTTTCAAGTCCTACACATTCTCTGACTGGCCCCTGTGATGTCATACTCTTTGTATGACTGTGAAGATGTTGAAAACTTCTGTTTTACATTAAGGCCATGTTCCAATTGGCAGCTAGGGCTCTGGCTAGATCACTGCATCATCATGCATTGAAGTATAGGACATCCATCGCAAAACCCTTAGCAACAGTCGTAGCCGTAGCCGCAGCTGCCAATTCGGATATGGCTTCAAATCAATGTCACCATACAGAGGCTAGAACTTAGAAGGGCAAGTAGTCAGACCCCCCTTTTGTAATGAGAAATCATTGTTCACAATTGCTATGGAATATGGGGAACATGACACTAGTGGAGGCAGCTTAATAAGAATTGATACCCCTTCCACTCCATCCCTCCCCCCAAAAAACCCTTTCAATTTCTTACCGTTGCCATATCCACAAGTGTTTCTATGTCATGGATCAGTTCAAACACGACCTGGTCAAAGGTCACCAGCTCCACCTGACTGAGGGCAAAGGTCATACTGGGGTTTGGTGGCCCTATCAGTCCCGAGCCTGCCCCAAACATACTATTACAAGCCATCTCAATAAAGACAGTCTGCTTGATCCTGTGTGGGGAAAAAATTTAAATTTGCTTAGAATTTTAGTTAAAAAACAATCAAACAAATTATCACCCAAAAATTGCAGGGCTTGTATGTTGTCTAAAAATTTAACAAGAACTACAAAAGTTCAGACTGTAATTATTGCAGCAAGGTTAAAAAAAGAGATCAACAATAACATTGGTACAACTTTATAAAGAATTCAAACAAACGATTGTCCTCAACACCCCAAATTTTTGACTTGGATAAGATTGGTGTGTCTATTTCAATGATAAGCAATTCTTTTTGGAGCCTGCAGTACCATATCCCATAAAGTGATGTTCGAAACTTTGCATGGTGTGGATAATCAGAAGTACCTATAACTAGTAAACATGCAGGTACAACCTTGCATAAACCTCTTGGGAGGAGTGGTGGCTCTGAAAGAACCATTGTGGTCTCGAACAAGTGAAACACTCCAATGCACACCCAGCCAGCCAGCTGTCAACTCCCACACATCACCTGTCAAGAACAGCTTGGCTCTTTCCTGCCCAATTGTGCATCCCTCCAGCCCTACTTATGCCTCAGCATCATGATCAGTCCAGCATTCTCCTGAAGACGAGCAGAGTAATGTACACTGTTCGAAACGTATCGACCTCAACAGCTCTTTTCAGAGCCAACACTCCTCCCAAAAGAGATTTATACATGGTTTTACCTGCAAGTTTACTAGCAATAGTTTATTCTTAGTTATAGTTACATCTTAATATCCCACAAAGTCAGACAACTTCCTGAATACATGTAAGATTTTTAAGGATCTGGGACTTGACCGAACTACCTCTAATTCCTTTCTCTTGTCAGATGGAATCAGTAAGTCTACAATCTGCACAGCCGAGCCCATCATTGGCCAGCAGGCATAACCCCATAATCACCAGAGCAGGCCTTAAACTTCGCTCTTGAAGGGGCATGGCGATTTTTCCTCTGGTAAGGGGCACTTGTATGAGGAAAATGTAAATTTGTATTGGGACTTTGCAAAGGGGCACAACATGAACAACACAGGGCACCAGGGCAATTGCTGTGGGTGCCATGGGTTAATTCGAGGCCTGCCAGAGGTCATAAACACGGGACAGTTGGTTGCCAAAGTACAGTGGAGTGGATGAGTGAGTAGGTGAGGGGGTGGTGGTGGTGGGGGGGGGGGGGAGGATGGAGAGGTTCAAGAAAACTTACCCATCTCGCAGTGCTGATACACTGACATACTTGTGGTTGTCTTTATTTAGTCCGTGGATAGGCCGTCCATCCAGCCATACCTTCAAGAAACAGATTGGCTTGGAATAAAACAAAGTCCCTCTCCTCAAAAGAAGACACAAACGATTTCCAATGGCAAATCTGTGCTTAACAAGATGTCACATTCATGTCAGATGAACGTAATGTTATATATTTAATAATGAATGCCAATTTTGCCATCTCACAAATGCTTCCAACGCCTTTGAGTGGTAGTCATTTACCGCGAGTATTTGACTCTCTAAACTACTCACATCAACATCTGCGCCATTCTGATTGTTCAACAGTTAATGAAATCTCACCAATGCCCCTCATAATGCCTTTGAGTAGCAGTTATTTCTCATGAGCAATGTGTTTCTCAAACTACTCGACTCATTGATTGGAATCTTACCAATGCCCCAATACCTTCGAGTAGTCACTAGTCATGAGTAATTTACTTCTCAAACTACTCATCTCAGTATTTGAACCAGTTTCTACAACAATTGCAATCTTACCAATGCCCCAATACCTTTGAGTAGTCAATACTCATGAGTAATTTACTTCTCAAACTACTCATCTCAGTATTTGAACCATTATTTCTACAATTGCAATCTTACCAATGCCCCAATACCTTTGAGTAGTCAATACTCATGAGTAATTTACTTCTCAAACTTCTCGTCTCAGTATTTGAACCATTGTTTCTACAACGATTGCAATCTTACCAATGCCTCTGAGTTTGAGTTCCAAGCTAACCTCACTTCTTTGTCAGCCCAGTCTTTAGGAATACTAAACTCGATCCTGAACCAATGAGTTGACCACCTGAATAAAAACGCACCAAAAATAAAATATAGTAATAATGGACATGACATTGGTTGTCTTATCTTTCCGATATTTGAATCTGTTGGCTGGTGGATGGGGGTAGGGACTGTAAAATTGATGTTCAATTTAGGAGGTTGTATTGTGTGTGTTAAAGCATAAAGCAATCTCTGGTTCTGGGCCCTAATTTCATAGAGCTGCTTAACGGCCAATTTTATGCTTACTGTGCGACTTCAATTTCATAGCCTTACTAACCGTAAGCACAGAAAAGGCATACTAACCTTACGGTGCTTACTGTAAGCAAATGAATGACGTAACAATGCAAATACTACGCGAATGTGAAAGTTGGCTGCCTAATTTTTTTTGTTAACCTGTGAAATACACACACGCTTGAGCAAATTTTCTGCTATAGTTAGCAAGAAAAATGTGCTTTATTGTTAAAGGGGCTGTGTCGTCATGATTATAGCAGGCCTGTGGCTGTGCATGGAAAGATGGAACTCTCACCCAGATACTGCACACAAATGCTAGTGTTCCAATCACAAAGGGTACCGTCTTTGTCAAACTGTGATGTGACCGCCGGCACGCACGCGCATGTAGTAGCTGGGTTATTCCATTTACTGCTATAATCATGATGACACAGCCACTTTACGAAGCGCTACGAAATTGGCCCATGTCCGCAGGGTTATGGTCATGATCATCGCAAGTTTTATTATTAGCTCTCTGGTAAGGAAACCAAAGAACCCTCAAAAGTTCCTTGCTCTGTAACCTGTAAGCTGTGAAGAGAAGATGATAGAGGAATGTCAATTTTAGATGTGGGAGGAAAACCCCAACTCGGTGGAAACCCACACAATCAAGCAGGGACTGAAAACCCGTTCCAGATGCAAGACTTCAGTCCGAGGTGGGATTGGAACCAGGGTCCACGAAGGTCAAAAGTAAGGAAGTCAGCCTGAATGCCTCAGTGATTTACTCCCAACATATCAAAAACTTCACCTGTATGATGCAAATTACAAAAATTAAACAGAAAAGTAAACAAATAAATAAATTCTTACGTTGGTCCAAATGTTTTTCCAATTTCTGTTTTGGTGAACTCTTTCGTGATTGCTTCATGGTATGGGATCCTGTCTTCAACTGCACAGTGGTAAATAGCTGTGACTGGGTGTTTATCAGGATACAGCCTGTAAATGTTGAATTCATAAAAAGAAGTTAGGCAGTATAGACCTTATGCATATGACGCCACTATATGAGCATTTAGTACAGGAACGGGCCGAGGTCAAAAAAGCTACAACGCACGTTTGATGCTGCATTTGTTGACCTCAAACATTTGTCAAAGATGGCGGCGGATGATGCATAAGGTCTATTGGAATCAAGTGACTTTGGTTACCGCTATGGCCGTGACAACATTGAAGAATACGTTTTTTGACTGATCTAGCAACAGCAGACCATAGGCCGTTTCCCAATCAGCGGCATGGCTGCGGCTTGATCATCAAGTCAACATGCGCTGACGAATAGGAAGCCCATAGCAACACCCTTGGAAACAGCAGCAGTCAAAGCCGCAGCCATCAGTTTGAATTATTTACATCTTTGTTTTTCAAAATTTCATCCTGCTCTTTTATTGGTCTGTTTGTAAAGTGCCTTGAGGGCAGAGGCTCTTATTTCAATACTTTATTATAGTATTCAAGTGCTGTTTTGAAGGTACTTATACTCAGATAGAAAAGTAATCAGTGCCCCCCCCCCATAAATTCTCAGTGCCCCCCCCCCCCCCACTAGTAAAAAAGCAATCACCCCTCTGAGTGCCCCCCTTGAAAAAATCCTGGCTACGCCGCTGTCTCTGTTTAAAGCCGAGCGTACCAGCTTGAAAAAAAGGTTCTACTAACATTTTCCAATTATTCATGTTAATATCAATACAATACAATACAATACAAGAAAACAGTGTTTATAAACTGCCGTGAACCCCCCCCCCCTACTCCTAGAACTATGAGGTTCGTTCCGCTATCGTCTCCACGAGCGATAGCGGAACGAACCTCATAGTTCTAGGAGTACCCCCCCCCCACATCCAAAAACCAAGTGATCACGCCCAAACAACATGCTCAATGAGTATTGCCCCGAAGTTAAAATAAAACTCGACTAACCTTCCCCGCAGATTAACATCTGTAAAGTAAGCATCTGATATGAATTTTTCTGCCCTCTCCAAAGTACATCTTTTACTTTTCAACACGAACGTCCCACTCATTTTTGCAACACATAAAGATCGAGGTGCTGGCCATCTGTTATTGTATAATCTTTGCGGAACACGGATTTACAGGCTCGGAAAACAGCCGAAACTTGATTATTCCGGTGCGGCCGTTCCGAAAATATCCAGGCACTCAGCAGGAGGCGATTTTTTTTCCCGTACCACACGCTGAATAGGGAGCCACAGCGAGGCGTCCCGATTGGTCGGTTGCTAATGTATTATGCATGTTAGGTCACAAGAGTTCGTTTTATGTGCTACTACGCGTACATTAGCACAACGTACATGTACATGTACATGTAAGTGTTTGTACGTGCCATGTTAATAAAGATCGAACAGGGTCAAGAGGTAAGGAAATGCATGAAGTGGGACAGTGACTCGCGATTGTAGGTTTCTTTAACAGCAAAACAAATAAAAAAAACACAGACATAAAAACACTCTATTAATCAAAAGTGACCGAAAGAAAAGAAAGTCAATGAAACACAGCTTAAAAGAAAGTAAATAAAACACAAACAAATCACAGTAAAAGCTAACCCAATACCAAAACACAGTACCCAAGAAAGTTGCAGATTGAGATCAAAATTGCTTTAAAGACCGAGTCCATAATTATAGCAGTAATAACTCGCTCAAACCAGGCAATTAAACTACCAAAACAATGGGAGAGCACAACCAAAAGCTGATGATGCCTCTTTGCACTGCTATAGGCTGCTGTCTGAAGCCAATTACTACAAGGGGTGACTAAAACAGCACACTCAACGATTACACAGGCCCTGGGCTAAATTAACCAAGTGTGTGAACAGTTTTAGGAGAAACATAAACAGTGGAAAGGTAATCAACTCTAACGTTTATACAAGCTTTGTTCTACACCCATGAAATACCGAAAAAACAGGTGGCCCATAATACCCTGTCATTTAAGGCTCTCCACAATCCCATTTCTTAGTACACACACATTCTCAGGCTACCACATCAAGGTCCCCACATTACAGACCAGAAACCCTGTTATGTTGGCCACTAGTGCACATCAGCAGGTATAATTTAAAATACCGTAGAAAAAGGACCCCACAAACACTTAACACGCATCTCAGATAGAAGTGACCTTGGTTATTCTTGAGGTGTCTGGAACACAAACACCATGCTGAACTTGCTGCTGAGTATTCCCTACATAGTACATGTACATTACAGAGGACGAGGAGGGTCTGTACTTTACGCCGATCACACACAACTTTCGTGTGAAACAGCCTGCGACCTAACATGCATAATGCATTTTGTAACTGACCAATCGGGACGCTTCGCTGTAGCTCCTTATTGAGCGTGTGGTACGGAAAAAAAATCGCCAGCAGGAGCAGGTGCCGAAAAGTTTGCCGGGTGCTGGTGTGCCGAATTTGCAAGGTGCCGAGTTTAAAATAGTCTGTTTCAATATAAACGATATGTCTGAAAGACGATTTGCGGTAGGGAGCCAGACAATGTCTAAATTCCAGACGTTTTTAATTCTGTACAATCTGTGTTCATTACGTGACCAGACTAATATAAAAACGTAGCATTCTTCTCTTGAGTTGACGCTACGACCCAGCTGCGGTAGTACTAGTAGTGTCGGAGAAAATTTGGAAATTGTTGAGATGTTATTGTTACTGTTAGTTAATGAATACTGCACTGGTGTAAAACTGTAAGTGTTATTTCAAAAAATAAGGTTTCCTTTCTCTCGATTTCTATGTTAGCGAATATTTTTTTTTTTTAACTTCACTTCATTCATTCAAATTCAATTTGACAATGATGAATGATTCATCACTCTGCAGCCCTCTATTCTCTGACTCTTGAGTCTGACCATGGAGGTAGAAATTAACCTCCATGGTCTGACCCAGCCCAGGTAGGACGTTAGTTTCCGTTGTACTACACTAATGTCCTGGGTATAAAGGTCTCGCTACATAGCGAAAACATTTATAACTAACTTATTTCATTGTTTTACCTGATTAAATGAGCTGAAAGTGAAACTTCGTCCTAGTGTTCTATGGGTCCTATACTTCATTATTTGCAGACTGGCGGGTTCAAAAGTCTTTAAGATGCACTGAGCACACATTATTGACAAAAATAAACTGAAAATCAGAGCAAAATCAGAAAGCGGTCTACAGTGTGACGATTCGGTCGATCTGCGCGATTGACCGATCGCACTGCGCTATTGGTTGATCGCGCAAACATATTCATTGCGCGATTGATCGATAAGTGCGCGATAGATCGATATGTGCGCGAACAGTAGATCGACCAATAGCGCAGCGCGGTCGGTCGATCGCGCACAACATATACATTATACATGTACAATCAATGTAAAGCCGCGCCCACATACCGTAATGCGCCTGCGTGTAAATCTACTTTTTGCTACTTTCTTGTTTTTGCACTCTCGCGCCATCCGTGACTTCGTGATGGCATTGCATTCTGGGTAATCAAAATGGCCCCGATCGCTAGCCGATATCTATTTGTGTGGAGTAATTTTGAGTAAAATTCAAATGATTATTTGCCCTTAATAAGGTTAGTAACTTCAACAGCCAAAGTACCGGAGGGAAGCTAAGAGGTACGTGGACACATTTAGTTGGTTAAAATCCAGCGCCGCACCCGTTAGGTTTCGGTGCGGCGAGTTGTGGGACGAGCTACACAAAAGATAGGCATGGACGTGTGGCAAAGGATTCAACCGATGTCAAAAATCCTGGGTATAAAGCTTCTATCCAATGCGACTAAAATTACATGAGTTGATTTCCCCTATATTCACCTGATTTTGGAAACTGAAAATTCATCCATGTATTCCTGATGTTCTAAGCTACTCCTTGAATATCTTTGAAGTGCATGGTTTCACAAATGGTGAAAATCATACGTAAAATAAAACGCCAACGTGTACAAATCGTCCGCGACATGTTATACTCGCCGAATGAGGTATATTCAATGCGTTTGCTCAAACTGCATAGTATTAGCAACAAGTAGATTTACACGCAGGCGCATTACGGTATGTGGGCGCGGCTTTACATTGTACATGCATATAATGTATGCATTGTGTACAGCATGCATCAAACATCAGTCACACGTATGGATGAAATAGCTTTGGGAGTTCACACAATGACCATGTTGTTGATTGACATTATGTAAAACAATGTGAGAATCGTCACACTGTTAGACCGTGCCCTCTCCCGGCGTTGCTATGTACTTCCGCACATGCGCATTGCGCGTATCACTCGGAGACTACCTAAACGGGCCTCGTTGATTTCTGATTTTGCTCTAATTTTCAGTATATTTTTGTAAATAATGTGTGCCCAATGCATCTTAAAGACTTTTGAACCCGCCAGTCTGCAAATATAGGACACATAGAACACTAGGACGAAGTTTTAGCTCATTAAATCAGGTAAAACAATAAAATAAGTTAGTTATAAATTGTTTCGCTATGTAGCGAGACATTTATACCCAGGACGTTAGTGGTAGTACAACGGAGACTCACGTCCTACCTGGGTAAGTCTGACCATGACTGACTTAGCAACTATTTCTACCTCCATGGTATTGCCCCATACATTGTGCCAATTTTTTAGTACGCTGGACTACCTCCGCTTCTTGGCCCAACGAACCCTGTCCTCTAAGACCAGACATCAAATTTCAAATCGAAACTTTTCCATCGATGATCTCCAAATTATGGCGCTAGAATCTCAAGTACACTAGATCCGAGGTATAATGACTTATTTTGGTGGAATTTTATGACAAATCTCCGTACTGGTAATGTAGTCCATGTGAACGACGTTGGATGAGCCATGATGGTTGCTGTTGCACTGTTCAGCGGGAGGGCGCTATGACTCGTCGTAATCTTGCGCTAGTCTTTATTCCAGCAGTCTTCTTGCGACGTTTACCTGAAAGTGGTGACGACAAGGTTTCGAGCAGCGGTAAACGTTCTTGGATGTGCTGACTGATTGCACGCATTACACTTGGGACAGCCACTGTAAAACTATCTACATCGTTTGCAGCCGGGCAACATTCAGTCGCCTTGGACGAGGCCAGCCTGCAATTTTAGTGACGAATATGACCCTTTTTAGAGGGAGGTGGGGGACGGGGGTAAGGGGCGTTCAGCAACGGACGACAGCACGACGAATGAATACACACACATAGCGACACGAAAAAGACTAGTGCAAGGTTATGACGAGTCATAGCGCCCTCTCGCTGTACAGCGAAACAGCAACCATCATGGCTCCTTCGACGTCGCTGACATGGACTTATACCACACGGAGATTTGTCCTAAAATTCCACCAAAAGCCTAGGAGTTATCGCACGAGGAGGGCGGCGAAAAAATCTTCTCCAGACTCTGACAGCAATGACCGACCGATCATTGAGGGTTAAATTTGCCCAAAAAAGTAAGTCTCGATTTGAAAGTTGATGTCTGGTCTTAGAGGACAGGGTTCGTTGGGCCAAGAAGTGGAGGTACATGTAGTCCAGCATATTGGCACAATGTATGGGGCTAAGTCTGACTCTGACTCAAGATCAAGAAGTCAAGTGAAGTACACTCTGTAGGCTCTAGGACTCCTCAACAATTATACAATGTGAACAAAATTACAACAGTTGTTTTCTCTATTTAAAACAAATTTTCCCTTGTGATGGAAGCTGAAACTTAAAGCCCAATCATATATTCCTGGTACATTAAACTAATCTTTGAATAGCCTTTAAATATCTGCCTTCACTTTCAGTGAAAATTATACTTAATTTTAAAATAAAACGCTAGGCCCTAACTTGTACTTGTAGATTACCGAAGCCTACAAGTACAAGTTTTTTTCGAAATTTGTAAGTCACAAAAAAACAGTAAATGCTTATGTTCAGTGCCATCGCGGCTTTATAACATTTACTTTAAAGAGAGCTGGATCGGGAAAATATCCACCGCGCCTACTGTAGTACTACTACCCCAATTCATATTGCCAATACCCTGGACTCCCTCTGCTTCTTGGCCCTATGCCCACGCATCAGGGGCTGACATGACCTTTCGAAAGAGAGCTTGCAATCTTTTTTCAAAACTTTCCCCTAGTGTTCGCTTACCCATTTACACAGATGTGGGGAGGACATTATTAAACAGTTTAGTGTAGTTTTATGCAGAATCTCCAAGTGGATACTGAGACATTCAAAACTCGTCAGCAATCATGATATTTACTGAAGCACTTATGCACGTTTTTTTTTATTTATTGTTTTCAGGTGAGTTGACAAGTTCGGCAATTGCTTTTTTTCATAAGCAATGGTTCTACGACAGCTAAAGATGACCCTCAAAGCGTTATTAGTCAGCATAAGGCCAAGCCAGCAGCTATTGTTTATATCTCTGTGTGTTTGTGCAGTGATCTGGCTCCTCATCAAACTACAGAAACCCCTAGAGGCCAAGTTCAATATTGTAGATAATGACGATTTGATTAAGAAGCCCAGAATGCCGGTCTATACTATTAGTCAACCCTTTGAGACAGATATAGAAAGTAAGTGAAGCTGGAAGTCTACAGGGTATTGCTTTTTTTCCTGGCACTTGACCAGTAAGCTTGCCATTTCACAAAGTCTGCCATTTCTTCTGCATTCCATGTCTTTAGCTACAATAATGGGAACCCTCGATCTTCCAAATGGTCGTAGACTGGAGGGTTATGACGAACCGTAGGTTAAAATTTTGTAATTTTTTTGACTTTATTAAAAACTTAATAAATGTACCCAACTGTGTACATCTTGCTCTTATTCTTAGGTCTAAGGGACATGACCAAGAGCTACGATTATCGCAGCTAACGTATCTTATGCCATAAAGTGTTCTTTATGCAATTTGTATCTGGGACTTAAATTTGAAGCCATGTAAGCGATCTGGATTTAGTGGAGTACACGGGAAAGCAATTCATTACACATTTGGCCAGTGGACCACTGAACGGTGTTAAGGGTAAACACTGCCTAGTGTCTACTAGTCAATAATAATAATGATAATTAATAAAAATGTACATTTATGATTGCGCCATGTCTGTAATTAATGACACTCTTGGTGCTGAATCATCAACTTTGGTGGAGCTTTTATGATTTTATGAGACAAAGCAGCTATATGACCATGCCAGAAACACTGGGGCAAACCGCTCCTCTGTACAATAAGTGTACTGGGTTCTTTTACAGGCGTGATTGCTTCGTCCTTGAATGGGCAAGGGCATCAATTGAGGTGTTTTCTTCTTGGTAAAGGTCACATCTGTGATTTTTATTGGAACATTTTAAGGGCACCAAGGCAATGACCAGGGGCAACGGCGGCAATTCTATCCCTTCTGTAGCCCACATCTCGAGTGGCATTTAGGCCTTGTGATGGGCAACTTGCATTAAAAAAAAGGGGAAAAAAAAGAAGAAAATCAAGCCTTTGAGAAAGACTCTGCTAGCATCGAAAGGTGCGGCCATTTAAAAAATTTGCAATTTGAAAATCTGACTTTTAAATATCCTGACAACTGGAAGCGTAAATTAATGTGCTAAAATTTGTTCTCATTACTTACAGCAATTTATAAACGAGGATTCTCAGGTTATAACACATTCAGGTGAGTTGGAAACCTTAGCTAATTCAAACTTTTAAGAGAGACCTTATGCACAAGATGGACTAGGGTGCCTTCTTGTTACATTAAAAAAAAAGTGGCTGATTGGCTTATCCTTTGCATGTACATCGCTGTGCGTTTCCATTGTTTTATCAATGTTTTACATCTAAGATTGCAGCAGGATGACGTTAGTACATAAAGACTTTATTAATTTAGATAATCCTAACACCCAAGTTCTTTGCCAGAGACCCTCCCATATCCTTCAAAATACTCCACTTGTGGTTACTCAACACCCAAGTTTATAGGCTTGGATGAGGCTGTTATGTTAGTTCTAGTGATGCAATTGTTGTTTGGGGCAGCAGTACCGTGTATCATAAACCAAGGCAGACAACTTCGTAGGATTTTGGAGGATTTCAAGTGTTAGGTTCAGCGATAATATTGTTAGTGATTTGTGTGCTGGACACTTTTTCTTTTCAAGTCTTTTCTCTATTTTGTTTCCCCCGGCAGAATACCTGGCCTGGTGCATAACCAGGACACGTTTCTAGCATTTTGTGAAGCGCGGAAGGAGACACACTGGGATATTGGGGCGATGGATCTCATTTTAAGACGAGGCAAGATGAAAGGTCGGGAGGTGGAGTGGGGTGATATTATCGTCATCGCTACCAAGCCTGGCTACAGGTATACTTTCAAAACATGTCATTGTATTGTATCAGGATGAAGAATATTATTTAGGTTGTTTCCCTTCAACTGTTTTTTGGCGGTACCCGCTGCTAATTCCAGGATCTGGAACTGGCCTGTCTTCATTGCGCACGTTCGTTGGTCTGGCGCTTAAGGCATCTACTCCAGAATGCGGGGGTCAATTCACACCCAGCTCAGAGCACATGCATGCATCAGGGGCCCATGCCTACAAGCTATGCTTCTTGTTGTTCCCTCTACTGTTTTCATTCCTTCGTTGAACATATGCATTTTCAGGCCCAGAATTACGCGGAGCCCACGGAGGCCATGACCCTTTTCAAACTTTAAATGGCCTTGCCCTCTCAAAGATGAAATTCCAGGGGTGGATTTCACAAAACTAGTCCTAACTTAGGACTCGTCCTAACCTATGACTAGTCCTATAAGTTAGGACTAGTTACTTGTCCTAACTTAAGATAAGAATAGTCCTAGCGCTTTGTGAAATCCACCCCAGGCCTGCATTTTGCAATGTGTCTGATTTATTTGTGAACACTGTGGAAATAAAGGAACAGAGCAGGGCCCGATTTCATGGCTCTGCTTACCGCGAAATTCTGCACTTACAGCTAATAGATTCATGTGCTTCACAGGGCGCCGTAAGCACAGAATTCCGCGGTAAGCAGAGCCATGAAATTGGAGCCAGAGCAGAACAAAGTGGGCCATGTTTTATAAATTAATTTTTTTTGTTAGCAGTTTGTTAAACACCAGGTTTGACATTGACCTTTCGTTAAAAAGATTGTTATCTTTGCATTCTGATTCCAGGCTTATGAATCCAACTCCTATCGTTGACAGAGAGATAGAGGCTATTATTTTAGTCTTCATAGCAATTCCAGCCAACCTTGACCAATGGACGATGGTCAGAGAAGGCCGTATCCAACAACAGGTCATGGTGACTAGGGTAAGTA
This sequence comes from Marthasterias glacialis, assembly GCA_911728455.2. NCBI lineage: Eukaryota > Metazoa > Echinodermata > Asteroidea > Forcipulatida > Asteriidae > Marthasterias > Marthasterias glacialis. Next base: position 15,767,772 of record OU452223.1, read on the forward strand.
CCCCCTGAAATGAAATCAAACCGTTAAGGTTCAAAGACCAGGGCCCAATTTCATAGAGATGCTTAAAAAGAAAATATTGCTTAAAAAATTGCTGCTAAGCAGAAATGAGCAGGATACTAGTCATAAATTGTACATGTGACATGGTAGTTTGGATGGTAACCTTATTTTCTGGTAAGCATAATTTTGTTGTGCTTAGCTGCTTTTTGTGCGTAAGCAGATCTATGAAATTGGCCCTAGTTCAACAGTTTTTGCATAAGACACTAAATTTGAGACATTAAACTGCTTCATTGGTTCTCTGTTTCTGCTAAGCAAGGTGTTGGATCTCAACTTTTTGAGGTGGTCTCAATTTGATTTCAGAGTTTTGATAACGGTTTGACGTGGACTCCGCCCAATGATATCACAGGGGGTACCCTGATGAAAATGGCTGTGCCGCCGGGAATTTATGCTTCAGGTATTTGAACATTTTTTTCTTAATTAATAACTCCTATTCTTGGCACCATTTTCTCACCATCTGAAACCCTTCAACTGCTCAGGTTGTATGAGGTGCCACAGCTGTGCCCAGAACTAACTCTGTGTTTGTGTACTGTGTAGGTGCATTCACACCGCATGATATCGTATTGCAGGCTGGTTTTAGTTAATCGCAGTGAATGATATTGAATGTTCAAAAGCACTACAAGGGTTCAAATGATTCGTACAAGATAAGGTACTGCACTGTAAACATTAGAAGAGCGGCTTGCCACATTTTTAATCAGAGAAAGTAAAGCATTCAGTACTGGCGTGTTGTGGCCGAGCACACTAGACTCAAGCTCTGGTGTTTCTCATCAGCGGAGTGTGGGTTCGAGTCCTGGTCTTGACACTTGTGTCCTTAAACAAGACACTTAACCATTATTGCTTCGGCCTTTGGATGGGACATAAAGCCGTAGGTCCAGTGTGTTGTGTAATGCACGTAAAAGAACCCAGTTACACATATCACTAAGAGAAGGGGTTTGCCCCAGTGTTTCTGGCAGTGGCTTATGCCGCAGCAACTTGTAAACCTTTATAAGGTGCTACATAAATGGGTCTCGTAATTCAAAAACTTCAAAAACCTGTCTTATAAATAATAATAAGGGCCTTGTATATCTACTTGTTGGTAGATACGTGCACAATAAAGACTCCAGTGATATAGTAGTACAGTCGACTCTCGTTAATATGAGGTCCGCCGGACTGGCCCGTTTTTCTCGTATTAACCGAACCTTGTATTATCCGAGCGTGGTATTAACAATGCACATTGCATGACATAATGGACGCACGTGTATAAATGCACCCGTACTGCAATGGACACTGCATGACTGTGATCATATACATGTACATGTACCATGCAAACATACAACATTTTGGGCAAATAAAACTGTTTTGATTTAATTAATTTATTTCGAAAGTCAATTTATGAAAACAATTTACATTTTTTATGACTGAAAAAAGAGCGCTTATGACTTTAACTTGCCGTTCTTGGCAGCCAAGTTTCGGTCGCAACGGCCAACATGACAAGTTGAATGTTGATTTTCATTGGTTTTCACACCTTAGTAAGGTCACAGTAATGCTCATTGCTAAGGCGGGATACCAGCGAACAATAAACGGTCTGGTGTCCACCTCTCATCTGCATTGTACTACCATTCAATAGACTGGTACCATTGCCAGCGCTCAAATAGCACATCTATTGATCATGATCAACGGAGTGGTAGCACATGTTTTGAAAGGCTGGGACGTCAATTTTTCACCTCAATGAAGGTAAACTATCGATGCCCAACAATTTATTCCCCAAACTCGCTATAAAAGTAAGACAAACAATACATTTGCTCGTTAAGGGGCCGCAAGAATACCTCGTATTAACCGTGTTCTCGTTATGACCGTGCTCGTATCATCCGTATTTAAATGCATTAAAACACGCACGGGGCAGTTCGGGACCGGTAAAATACCTCGTATAAACCGGAACCTCGTAACATCAAAGCTTGTATTAACGAGAGTCGACTGTATTGATATATTGCAGGCTGGTTTTAGTTAATCGCAGTGGATGATATTGAACGGTCAAACACTCGGAGGGTTTAATTGATTAAGGTACTGCATCGTTAACATTATAAGAGCTGCTTGCCGTATAATGAATAAGAGAGAGTGAAGCATTTAGTGACAGTAGTTTTGCCAGCGATAACTAGACTACGCCATATCTTGATTGAAGAGAGTGAGTAAACAAATGGCAGCTGTTTTGTCAACATAAACAAAGCTGTACCAGTTTGTTATTTTTATGGTAACAAAAAATCAGGTATTTTTCTTTTCTTATTTATGTGTAGTATTTGAGACTTTTTGGGATATTTTCCTCCATTTTTCTGGGCAGGTCCTGGCCATGGGATACAAACTTCCTCCGGACGGCTCATAGTTCCTGGAAATTACTTTATAAAAGATGAATATGGTGCACTACTGAGTGAGTAAAGTTGTATTTATTTAGGAACAGTTATGCTGATTTGGTTTTTGTGTGGCTGATCAGACAGCCAAAATTCTGAAAGGTCATGTATCATGCCAACTGAATGATGATGTGACTGAAATATAAAAACGAGAAAACCTCTTGAAAAGAATATTTTCTGCATGACAAGTTATTTCCAAGATACTTTATCATACTTATAATTTGATATCGTTTCACCAAGTCTGAGACACAGTTGAGTGCTTCAGGCCTGATTGCTTCATTGTTGAAAGGGCAAGGGCCACCAAGGCATTTCCTTCTTGATAAAGGGCACCTCTATGAGAAAACTGTAAATTTGTAATTGGAACATTTCAAGGGCACCAAGGCAATGACCAGGGGCAACGGTGGTAATCGCCTTCGTGAGGTATTAGGCCTGGTGATCTGTTCCCAGGTTAGATTAAGTACAAAGAAATTGGATTAATTTTGATACAAATTGCCTCAAAAATATTTAAATGAAATTGGGTGGAAATATTGCAGGCTCAGCTCTTATAGTATGGATTGGCTAACATATATTGTATGTATCCTTTAGCAGGACTGATGCGGTGTGTCGTGGCCGAGCGGATAAGAACACCGAACTCAAGCTCTGGTGTTTCAGACCAGCAGAGTCTGGGTTTGAGACCCGGTCGTGACACTTGTGTTCTTAAGCAAGACACTTAACCATTATTGCTGCGTCCTTCGGATGGGACGTAAAGCCGTAGGTCCTGTGTGTTGTGTAGTGCACATAAAAGAACCCAGTGCACTTATCGCAAAGAGAAGGGGTTCGCCCTGGTGTTCCTTGTTTGGTCGGCTGCAGATTGCGCCACAGCACCTTGTAAACCATTACATAGTGCTATGTAAAGAGTACGTCTCACACTTTCAAAAAGTAACTCCGAATACCTTGCTGGAAATGTTTTTTTTAATGCGCTGTGGTGTAAATGAAATGGCGGTATATAAAAGCCTGGTGTATGTATGTATATGTGTGACTGTTAATTCATAGAGACAATGAAGGCAAATGCCTCCGTGCCCGTGGTCATTGCCTCGGTGCCCCTTTTGAAATATTCCAGTAGAAATTAAAATTTTCCTCATTGAGGTGCCCTTTACGAAGGAAAAACTGCCTTGCCCGTACAGTGACAAAGGTTCAGGCCTGTTTTAGGTGACCTTTATAAGGTAAACGGTGAATGCAACTACACAATGTTCATGTTGCTGGCTGTGGCTGCTCTTTTCACAGCCAAAAAGGTCACAAGTTCAGCCATCTTGGTTCATTCATCACTTTTGTTTTTAACCATTGAGCAATGTATCATCACTGTTAATTTAAAGACCCCTTGAAAACTGTTACTGGAAGAAAAAAACCTATGCATAATAGACCGATCCATTAAGCCCCTCCTACTCAAATTGACCAATCACAGCCTTGACAACGCCAATGCAGGTCCGACAAGAGTCTGACACGTTAAAATCCCATTAGAAAAGTAAACAAACCGCCGCCATTGTTCTGACGTACAATTGCACACACAACTGTACTAACTTTTTTGCAGTGGTCTCTGTACAGTTGTGAAAAATTGGTTTAACAGTGTTCCTGTCGGCGTTGTTCTTTGGACCCAAGGCACTGCTCAAAAGGCCACTAAATCCAAAAACCCAAGTCCATACCGCTCATGAAATCCATGTACGTGTGTGTGGCTGTGGCTGGCCACAGCCGAACTACTGCTGCGATCCTGGCAAGAAAGTCACACCATGTGCTGTAGCTGGGCAGTTGCTAAGGTAGGCGGAGCTTAATGGATCGGTCCATTGTTGGCGTCAAAATATACAATGTAGAAGCCAAGTAGCTGAGATGTGGTTAGAAGATGCGGTTGGCCACTGGCCAGGATTCAACAGGGAAGCGATGTTATCCTTTGCAGTGTCCTGTATTGGATACATGTAAATTACTAGTTGTTTTTGTTTTAGAAACAAAGACTGCAGTCAAGGCAATCACAAATTCAAAGCCAACTTCCCAAACTTGATTTCATGTTCACAACTTGAACTTTCACCAAGGTCATTTTAAAGTCATGTGGTCATGGTGGTGTATTGTAACCAATACAAATGTGTTGGGCCAAATTAATCGACCCTGCCAATACACAGTCTGAAAACTGCAGTCCTCGAAATGAAGGCCAGTGATTTTAGCCTCGGGCCGGTAAACTTATGACCGTTCTTGCATTTTTCAAATGCATAATAATACCTCACTTTGTAATATCTTTACTTAAATTAACTTTGTTCAAATGTTGACATTTTAGTCTGACCAATACTGTATTTTTCAATTCTATTGAGTATCAAAGTTTACTTACCCATAGTACAAATGCGATCAATCTTCTCTTAATGTTTGTTCAAATTAAAACAGTTCATATTTTTAAAACTGTGTAGATATATTTTTTTCTCATTTGATTCAGGTCTTGTAAAAAAAAATCTGGTCCAGTGACAATTTTGAGCTACATGTACAAGCCCTGTGAATTTCCCCTCCCCCCATCAATTCGAGGCCTGAAATGGGCCAATTTAATCAGCCCAGGACACTGCTGGGGTTAAGGCCAGAGGCCAAAAAAAAAACAGGCTCACTAAACAATGATTGTTTCCTTTCCCTCCTTCGCTACCCACAGATGATCTTGATAATTTTTACAACACCACCAACCATGCTAATGTGATGATAAGCGAAGACCATGGCCTAACGTGGCAAATGGGCGGAAGCATGCAATTTGATTTTGACCGAACATGGCGTCCCATCCATACAGCTGAGGCGATGGTATGGGTCTATATTTTTGTGTACATTTGTAGTGTTGTTTTTTCAAACCACCATTGCTTACTAACCAACCTTGTTTTTTTACCCTTTTCTCCCCCCCCCCCCCCCGCCTCATCCTCTTCTTGTACTTTATTTATCCTCTATGTTTCTTCCGTTCTCCAAAATAATTCCCTGTTTTTCTGCCTTTTGGTTGCATCATTGCTATCCTGTGTTGTTGATTTTTGTTTGAAATGCTCTCATTCGCCCTCATTCTATTGTTGCCTCCCACCGTACATTGTCTGTCGTTGACCCTACCCCGTACCTCTAACCCCAAATTACGCATCCACCCATTTTAACCACTCTCCTTGTTCTATTCATCTACTGTAATGTTTCCTGTGCAAACTTGTGCGCATTGCTTCCTGTTTTTATCTACCTCTTTCAATTTGTTTTTTGATGCCGTCATCACCTAAAATTCGTGGTTGCTCTTTCTAAATATTCATCTACCCATTTACTCTTGTTACCTTTCCTTCTATATTAACTACCACTCACGTTCCATTTTTTTCCGTTCTTCTTATTTTGCATCCATTGTATATTCATTTTGATTCTGAATGAACCGGTCTTCACCGCTTTCCTTTCTCCATGTTGCCATACTTTTTATTTGTGTGTGTGTAAACAACCTGTTTCTTTTCATTGGCTTTCTTTGTCTTTACTTATCTCATTCTTTTATTCCTTATTTACGTCTTGACCTCAAACCATCATTCATTTCTTCATATCATTTCCGACGCCATGTTCTTGCCCTCGTATTCATCCTCCCTTATTCCTCTTTCTTCTTCTGATTGTTTTTTCTGTTTCTCTCTGCCAATCTTCTTTGTCTCTTCTGGTACTCCTTATTCCACCATCGCTTTTACGTTCCTTCTTCCACCTTCCCTGTCTATCAACCCTTTTGTGCATCAAACAGAGGGCAGTGAAAATTTCTATAACAACACAAATTACGCCAATGTGTTGTACAGTGACGATGATGGCATTTCCTGGAAGGTCGGGGGTCACATACCCCATGGAACGGACCCCTCTGGATGGGCCATTCATAGCAATGAAGCTATGGTATGTTTGATTTCTTAAGGGTTTCATCACACCTTTTTCATTTTTTGCTTTTAACTGTCTGACCATTCGATGTCATCCACTGTGGTTTTGAATGATACAAACTATGCCTGCCTGCAATCTGATATCATGTGGTGAATGCATCTACACGGTCAACCCTCCTACAGTCTGACCATTCAATATCATCCACTGTTACATATCTGAGAAGGGTTAAATTGACTTTTTTTTGTGGTAAAAATTGATTAAAAAAAAAATTAAAAAAATGAATTACTCGGTATTTCTCTCAGTTACAGATTTGAGGGTAAAACGCTTGACATTTACATTTGTCCTCTGGCTGGTTGTCTTTGTATTTCATAGCCGACAGCTTAAAGTTGTTGAAATTCTGAGGTATAAAAAAAAATCTTTCAACTTAAGTAAGCAGAGTAGTTAGTGACTACTGTTGTGTAGTTTTGTTTCCACTTTTTCTGCGCAATATTATTGTTAGCGTATTTGCTACATGGTACAAGTTTGTGGCAGATACAATGTTCATGGCTTTACAAGACAAAAGAGTGCTAAACATGAGTAGTTTATTGTTTGTTCAGCATCACGACATCCCATCTACAGAATGGTTGGATAAACAATATTCATTCAAATTGTTTGTCAGAGTTCCAAGGCAGGCTGCTTGGTATTTCGTTGTCATTTCTTTGCTGTAAAGCATCATTAATGGGTCGCTTTGTTTTTTTTCATCTGCCCCGTCTTCTCCCTGAAAGCTTTGCTTATTCCCCTCCCATTCATTACAGTCATTTGTCCAGTTGGCTTGTGTAAATTCCAGTTTGTACTTTTACTTTTTGATCTGTCTCTGCTCCCTTGTTGGTCTCCTCCACCGATTAACACCCTCCTGCCAAGTCCAATCCTAAAAGCTGCTCCCTAAAGATCCATCCCGTTCTGTCACCTTGCTGATTAATGCAGTAGACTATTATCACTCTCCTGTAGCTAGTAAAAATGAGTACTGATTCTAAGGCCTTGACCGAATTAGCGGCTGCGGCTATGGCTCAGCCGGATAGCCGCATCACCGTGTGTTGAAGTATATGACTTAGTCCTTAGCACCCTCAGCAACACTCATAGCCCTAGCCAGTTTGGGCAGGGTCTAAGTACACATAGATTGGGCCAGACTCAGTTTGGTCAGGCCGCGGCTGTCGCTAAGGGTGTTGCTATGGGCGCCATATGCTTCAACACTTGGTCACATGATGATCAATCACAGCCCCAGCAGCTGATTCGGACACTGCCTCACTATGTTTTGAATGAAAGAATAATACAAAAACAACATGGCTGTTCGAGGTCCTTCTACCCAACCAGGGATTGAAATTTGCTCAGTTCTTGACCAAGTGTAGGGGAAGAGGCAGTTACGTTTGTCTTGCAACGTATTCATGTACTCCTCCCTGTGCTTAGCTGTGCTGTGAAGAGACTTGCGTTTACATCTCGCCAAGTCTTGTTTCTGTGGTTGGGGCAGGTTTCTATCCCTTCAGAAAGTAGCCCACACCTCGAGTGGCCTGTGGGCCTTGTGATGGGCAAATTGCACAAAAAAGAAAAGAAGAAAAAAAAAACATATTGCGTGAGCTAAATAAATGAAAATGCATCTCACATTGCGTGAATTTTGGATGATTTTTGGTCAAGTCATAATAACTGGCACTTATTCATGCAGACACAAAACAACATGTTGCCTTACACTATAGCAACTGCGCAAAATGTAACGAAACCCACGTTCAAACTTATACCTACTACCACTACTAAGATCTTGTCCAAACTAGTGATTAAAGATGTTTTCCTGATTTCTCCGTTGTACTTTTTTCTCTTGATCCAGATAGTAGAGCTCCAAGACGGCATGCTGGTTCTCAATGCAAGAACCCTACACCAGGATCTGCCAAGAGTTCAAGCTGTCAGCAAGGATGATGGTTACTCTTTCGCTAAGGGCAAACTAGCATCTGAACTCATTGAGCCTGGTTATAAAATGATTGACAATGAGACGGTACCATCAAAAGCGGCAGGGTGCCAGGTGAGGAAAAGGATTGTTTTAAATTCATATATATATATATATATATGTATATTTTGTGGGGGGGTGGAATTGTTAGGTCTATTTTTACAGAAAATGATCGTCAAAGTTTTGTTTAAATTTTTATTTACCTGGAAAACACCTCTTGATTTCATTGCAAAAGGGGATCAAATAATTTGTTAAGAGTTGTATCTTGGACGATTATTTGTGTTGTATTGATTATTTGTATCTATGTGAGACCTAATGTAGTTCAATTTTGGAGTGAACAAAGAGAAACTGGCTAAGCGGGATTTGAACCTGCGACCCTGGGCCCTTTGATTGCAGTCTCCCTATTTTGTTGATATCTTTGTTCGAGGGCACTAGTCAGAAGTCATACAACCGTATACTTGGCGAGATTCCTGACCATTCGGCAGTACACAAATTGTATGACTGCCGACGGGTGCCCCCAAACAATATTGCCAGTGATCACGCCCAGTTATCTATACAGCCCAGTTTGTATCATAAACTGTATCAGTTATTTAGCTGTAGCACGATGTCACACTCTGCAATTTTTTAAGTCAACTTGGAGGCAATCTAGTGTGCTGCATGCAAAAGGAACACTTTGGTAGTAGTACTAGATTCATTTTTCTAACAGTGTCTTAGTGTCTTACTATCCCCAAGACGTTTATACGAGAATTGAAATGTTCATGTTTTTCCCTTCTTGGAAATTGCCAGGAACTGGTTGCCCGTAAATTGCAGTTGATTGCCTTATCATCTCTTTATTCGCAGGCAAGCTTAATCGGCTTCCCAGCTCCCCACCATACGGAGACTCAAAACACCTGGGTAGCTTTCTCAAATCCAGCGTCGTTGGCATTCCGGGAGAATATGTCCATCCGAATCAGCCGCGATGGATGTAAAACGTGGAGCAAACCCTGGACGATATACCCACACCCTTCAGCTTACTCTGACCTAACCTACTTTGAAACAACGGATCCTGTCAGCGGACTGAAGCAACAGAACCTTGCAGTTTTATTCGAAGGAGGGAAACGCTTCGCTTATAAAAAAATCATGTTTAAAATGTTCAACCTCAGAGCGTTATTGACGGGCGTACAAAGAACTAATAGACGAGTACCTGAAACAAATGAGCCATCGGAGGCAGACTATTTTTTAAAAGATCAAATTTATTAGCAAATTTGTTCCTTTTTTTTTTTGCACAAAGGAAACTTTGTGTATGAGATTGTAGAAAATTTATCATTCTTTTGATCTTTTTGTACTCATTGCATTGAGTGTCAGCAAGAGAAGTTGGTAATGGGAGACTTTGGAACTCTTGGTGGCAGCAGACTTACCAGGTAAATTTCAATTGTTTATGTAGTTCTGAGCATGCGCACACTTTTAAGAGTAATAGAGTTACCTGGTAAGTCTGCTGCCACCTAGGGTCAGCGAAAGTCTCCCATTGTGGTGTTAATCATAACCTGTTTTAAGGTCACTGTTGATTGATGCAAAACAAGAGTGAATGCCATTTTTTTTATTAGAGGGATAAGGCTGCTGCTACTGCTGGAAAAAGTTCTCTGTACGGGGCATTCAGGTTGGCTCAGTGGTTTCTTTCCCTGCCTCTCACCTCTGTGGACCCCGGTTCGAATCCCGGACCAGAGCCTTGCATGTGGATTGGGTTTTCAGTCCCTATCTGATGGCGTGGGTTTTCCCTATAGAGAGGTTTCCTGTGACAACACCCGAGACCTTTTTCTAATGCTGTGTGCACAAACAGGCGCTGGAAATCATTCAGCAGATGACATGTCAGCCATTGAAATTGTACATGGCTGTATCCAACATGGCTGCGAAACGAACTTTTCCCCGGGGTCATGCAACCTCTCTATTTGAGGTTTTCCCTCCCACATCTTAAACTGAACATTTCTTCATCATCTTCTGTACACAGGTACCTTCAGGGCTAAAAGGTCACAGTGCAAGTCACTTTTGAGGGTCTCTTGGTTTCATTACCAGAAAGATATAATTATAATAAAACTGTTCCTGGAGTGTCGTGGCCGAGCGGTTAAGATCACTGGACTCAAGTTTTGGTGTTGTTGGCAGCAGAGTGTGGGTTCGAATCCCGGTCGCGGCACTTGTGTCCTTGAGCAAGATACTTAACCATAATTGTCAATTGCTTTGTTCTTCGGATGGGACATCAAGCTGTAGGTCCCGTATACTAGGATAGGTAGTGTATGTAAACGAACCCAGAACACTTATCGTGGAAGAGTAGGGGCTTACCCCGGTGTTTCTGGTTCACATGGCAAGCACCCTTACCTACAGGTTTCCTCAGGCTTGAGAGCTACAGTGATTAAGTTCACTTATGAGGCATCCTCGGTTTCATTACCAGAAATATATAACAATAATGATAATAATAATAACAATAAAAAAAATTTAAAAATCAGTCTGAAGTATGCAATATGTGCAGAGTGGGAGAGGGTGAGGCTCGTCCCCTCCTCCTCTCATCCCAACAGCCAAGTGTTTCGTGGAGGAAAGACAGGTTTTTTTTCTAATCTCTCATTAAGGACAAATGTCTGGCTATATCTCTGTCAACCAATGCTACATTAATTTCATGTGATAGTGAGAAAAAACAAATGATAAAAATAGTAGGAATGTTTTTATTTATTTATTATTTGTTTGTGTGTTTTTGTAAAAGTGCTTGTTATTGCAGCAATATTTAAGTGCCACATGAATGTAAATGATGGTTTATTTATGCATTTTTGATTGTATATAATTGAGTACCTGTTCTTGAGGTATTTGTATTATCAAAAATAGGGCTGTCTTTATTGAACAATAAACAAAAAAATAGGAATTTCTACTGGATTTTGAATGAATATTTAGTCATCATTGCCTGGACTTTGAGAAATGCGCCGAGATATGAATGCAAAAGGCTATTTTATCAAATTAACTTTATAGGGGGACAAATTGTGTGTTTTAAAGTTTCTACAAGTTGCCCCCCCAAAAAAAAAACACAAAAAAAAAAAAACACACACACACAAAAACCACAAAAAAAAAAAAAAAAACACACACATTTCCCCTGCTGGATGCGCAGCTAAGTTTGTCCGAATTTTTCTTGTGTCAATCATAGATAGAGCCTTGCCACTTGTCAAGGGTCATTTTAGTTTCATTTTAGAGAACTTGATTTATCTTGGGGTGAACGAAGACAAATTGACTGGTAAGAAAAAACTCTTTAAAAATACCCCCATGATGCCGCTTCCCAGAAATTGGTTGTGATCCCTGGCTACACGGCAGTATCCGGTTTTTGTCTTCAGACTGACACCCCCGAACAAAGATATTGCCAGGATAGGGAGACCTCTAACATTAGGGCTGGGTAGAGCGTTGGTATGTTTAGCCGGCAGGTTTAAACATCCCACTCCAGTCAATTTTTCTTTGGTCACCCCAAAATTGATTGAAAAATGTACCCAGCCATTTTCTCTCGCGGTTTAGTGCATGATATTTAACTTGATTTATCAGCACTGAAGTATAACCTCCGACTGTTTTCTGACGTGCGCGCTCGCGATACTCCCAGGAAGTTTCTGATTGATGAAGCTAAATTTCCTTCACTCCGCGTGGTGTATGAGGATTTATTTGCTATTTTAACCGGCAGAATGTTTTTTCCTTCTTCAAGTATAAACAGTTGGTTCTGAATTTCCCCTTCTTCTTTTCAAATGGATTTGTGTTACGCACACGTTTTTTTGTTCTTATTTCAATTTTATCTCGAACTTTTTATTGTGCGGAAGTCTGCAATTTAGTCCATCTGTTCTAGCATTTAAATTGACCGTTTAGACTGTTTTTGTTGTATCTGTATCCCTTTCTGCCGAAGTCGTTTTTTGCTTTAGGTCGTTAGTATTTTATCTTTGATGTACATGTATTTATTTTATTATGTGAGGGCCCCAAGGATCAGCCGCGCTGGACAAGCCACCCTCCTTGAAGATGGTCTAAATTCAGCGGTTAAGATCACCGGACTCAAGTTCTGGTTGTTGGCAGCAGAGTGTGGGTTCGAATCCCGGTCGCGGCACTTGTGTCCTTGAGCAAGATACTTTACCATAATTGCTTTGTCCTTCGGATGGGACGTCAAGCCGTAGGTCCCATGTACTAGGAAAGGTAGTGCGCGTAAAAGAAACCTGAACACTTATCGTGGAAGAGTAGGGGTTTACCCCGGTGTTTCTGGTTCACATGGCAAGCACCCTTACCTACAGGTTTCCTCAGGCTTGAGAGCTACAGTGATTAAGTTCACTTATGAGGCATCCTTGTTTTCATTACCAGAAATATATAATAATAATAATAATAATAATAAAAAAAACAGATAATAAACCAAACGTGTTGTTTGCGATGACAAATCAAACAGTCGCCCCTCACAGAAAAGAGCATCAAGTCAGATCTGCGAATTAGGCCTATACGGCACAAGCGAAAAATAAAATATAGTCAAAAACCTTTTACTTGTATTTATTTAAATATATATTATTTGGAAAAGTCTTATAGCCCAAAATATGTAATACATTCAAACGGTTGTAGAAAATCACTACATTATGTGAAGCCCCCGTTTTATTTATGTTTTAACTGGTAAATATTTTATGTATTTCAGTGTTAATTATGTTTTATTTAAGGGAACATTGATTGACCGTTTTCAACGACCCCGGAGCTGTGTGAGCTTTTGGATTTATCGCATTTGATTTCAAACGTCATTTGTAACTACTGAGCAAGGACTCTAAACTTATTTGAATGACAAAAGCTCGTGCAATGCCTCAACAAACATCACCGAAGAGTCACAAGAGGCATACCAAAATCCTTTTTGGTAGAACGCAATCCAATATAGCTTTTGGTAACCTCTTTCACCTACAGCCTGGGCTGATTTTGGAGATACAAAGCTACGGTTTGGTAACGCTTCAGAAGTTCCGTGCCAGAGGCACGCCTTGTGAAGGATGACACACTTTTGTTATGCCAAACAGGTATGCCCGTTGCTTTAATCGCTGAAAGGGATCAATTGAATGCCCTTTTCATCATCATTCCACACCCCGACAAAGTCACAGTTTTCGAACGTCGCAATCGTCCACCTTGAATCATCCACTGCTACATTGGTTTGGACACGAGTTGGGAACACTTCGCTGAATCCGAAGGTACGAAAATATCGAATTTCAAATGACTTTTTTTACCCTATTAAATACAAACATGGTGATAGTTATACATAGGCCTACATGTACATTATAACCATTTTAAAGACCCAGTACATGTACTCCGAAGTTATTCAGATGTTATTTGATAATGCTTTTTCTGTTTTTTCCCCAGATAAAATATGGCTAGCCGAACCTACCTCCTCGCCCTTCTGGGCTTTGTTGCGGGTTTAGGTAAGTTTTACTGCCACCTTGTTCTAATCCATAAAAACGCATCTCTTATACCATTATTTTTTTCTACATCCATGCTAACACAAAATATCATGCAGTTGTTATTGGGAAAAAGGAAACAAGGCGATGATCATTTGCATGTAATTTTCGGTAGCTGTTTGTTAAGCACAACTCAGTAATATCCCAAGTCCTGTGAAAAAAATCCACAGGCATATTCCTCGGGTGAGATTCGAACCCACGACCCCGCCATTCCAGAGCAGATGTCTTACTATTAGTACTTAGATCATACAGTGCTTAACATACATCGGTGCGTACTTGCTCTATGGTAAAACACACATAGTATTCTTTATCCCCGATGCAAAAAATATCACCTGTTATAGTTTGTCATATTATGTTGTGTATTCTTGCCACAGTTGAAGTATCTGCCGAGGAGACAACCTACATATGGGCGGAGGTGTCGGCAGCGGTGGGTGGCTCCGTTGGGGGCATGGTACTTATCATAGGAGCGATATTCTTTTTTTATGAGTTCGCCTTCCGTGACTATCTCTCTGGAAAGGCTGGAGAGTACTGCAGGTAACGTCTTCTTTACACCCGTTTTTAAATCAACAAATCCTAAAGATTGTACAAAAACTGACTTTCAAAATTGATTGGGAGCATTCTCAAATTATACAGTTTTCAGGAAACTTGAGACGATTTTTATTGCAACTATAGTGATTACTATGAAAACAGCATTTCATAATAATATTAAGGACTAGTTATGTTTGATGTAATTCGATTCAGTTTAATTCAATAACACGTTTATTTCCAAACTCACAATACAATAAAAATATAATCAATCGGGGGAAAATAATTAACATAAATAATAATGCAAAAGATAGGCTAAACAAGGCCAATGAATAAAATAATGAAATAAACACAGGAAAAGGAGTGAGTAAGTCGGGCTTAATGTATGCTACTTTTTGTGATACATTTGGCTTTCCATATAGTTCAAAGTCCACTTCTCTATCGAAAGTCGTTCAGTTATGTCCGATAACTGTTCCATGCCCCCCCCTTCTTTTTTTTTTTTAGATGTGTTGATTAAATATTCACGAGTCAGCTCTGTGAAAATTCAGCTGACAGTTTGTTGTTTTATTCCAGAAATAGAGAAATAATTTAAACTCCTTTGGTATGGAAAATCCACCAGAGGGTGGACATCCCGTTTAGTCCAAACTGGACACATATCTACATGTATAAGTTTAAAGTGATGGCAGAATATGTAGCCTACTTTAGACAAAAAGCATTTTATTGAACATTTTTGAGAAAGAAATAATCTAAAATCACATCTTGTATTTCTCGATGAGTGCTCCCCGTAAAATGCTTTCGCCGACAAACACTAAATTGGTACATAATTTCCTTTTACCCATAGACTTGACGAAGAGGTAGCTGCAGGGAGCTCGACCAAACTGTAAGCCACAACCCATCGGGGTTGTCTTGGCTGTCTCCCGGTCTGACTGGGCTCCAGAACCCCTCTAAACGTTCAACAAGTCACATTGTAATTATCATCTAATAGAACAAGTATTCTATCAATTAAACTCAATGCTTGGGAATCAGAATTGACAAGTTAACAATCAAAGCGTTGTGAAAGGACTAAAGAAAGGAATATATTTATAAGTGTTCACAGTCGCTGAGTAATGTGCATTGTGTTGCACTTGACTCGTATTTTTAATGACTTAAAAAGTGGTACACTAAGTTTTCTCGAACTGGAACTTTTTACATGCACGATCGCTTAAAAATGCATTTAGTTCCCAATAACGTTTCCTATCAATCAACAATAACAATTGGGCTATAATATCACACCTATGTTGTTGTTATCAATAACTAGACCTATTGTTTAACAAGCATTTACTAAAACTTGTCATAGTGCATCAAATCACTTTTCCCGGCAGTAGGAACAAAAGTGACAGGGTCACCTCTTTTTGGAACATGTACAACAGTATTTTTCTTCCAACTAATGAAATACCAATACCCAAACGATTGTAAATGTACGTTTATATAAGAAGTGTTCAGAAAATTATACGGGAATTTTAAAACTGATGGAGTGAATAAGATATATTTTTATGATATTCATGTCGGTTTTTTTTTTATGATGTCCTTGTGTCTGTGTGTGTAGTGCTGATAGCTGACCAAGTTTCAAAGTGTTTTCAGTGACTGTTGTTTTAGTTAACATACGATAATTATCGGGTGGTATTATATTTATCTGTTTTACTGTTAATGAATTAGTATGGTGGTTAACTGTAAATTCTTTTTATGTGTAAAATAAATTTGGCAAATGTTAAAAACAAAAATGATATCGTGTATTTGAAATGCGTTTCATTTTGTTGTACATGTACAAGTGTTCTATAGACTCCACATTTGTAATCTCTATTGCATCAATGGTCTGGGATAAAGTACATATACAAATGTACATTACTGCATTGTTTTCAAGCCATGCATGTTTAAATAAATTTGAGTTTAACAGACTATTACAACGATTGACTAAAGATATGTGTACATAAACTATACTACAGTACATACATGTACACCTTTTAACACAAAACTGTATAAAGATCCCTATGTGGCAATATCTAATCCTTATAAACTTTCAGAATATTTCTGCCAAGCAGTATTGGTAGCGGAGATGTTGCTAATTTTCTACGATGCACATGGATACTCTTTCTCTTTCAACTGCAACTTTTTTCTCAAGTATCACGATCGTATTAATCCAATGACAATAGAAGTATCCAAAATGAAACTTGACATAGACTTTGGTTGTATTCAGCCCTTGATGAACCCACTTTGATCATTTCGGCTCACTATTTCTTTGTCTTGGGGTTGGAGGATGTATTGGCCAGCACCATCTCATCCTCCCAGGCCCAGCCAGGTACACACATCCCTCCAAGGAAGGTGTGAGCGGCTTCTCTCAAGTCGAACACATGGTCGAAACTAAGGGGAAAAGTTACAATAGATACATCATTGGTGCTTGTTGACAACTCTTAAGCAGCAAGATGTAACTTTGCTGCTGACAAATTTTACTGTTTGAAAATACTTAATTTTTTTTAGGACAATATTATATGGAAGCCTTTACGTTAATAATTATCGACAACTTTTTTCTTACTCTTGCATGTAATTTGCACACTTCAGTCCTGCAGTACATGGACATTCGTGAGGGAACTCGGCGTGGAGACTTTTTGTTCTTTGACCCAGCAGTTTTTCGAGTACAGAGAGTGAATGGGATACTGCCTTTTTGTCCGCGGCTTTCGACACCGTGCTGCAACGTTGACCTTCGTTTGCAAGAGGGCGACAAACGGGTTTCTCAAAACCTACGTTGAAAAAAGCTTTGCATTTTAGTAATAAGCTGGACTAAAAATTTATAGTCAATTATTTGCCCTGTCTGTATGAAGTGAAAGCCTCAAAATCTGTCCCAACCCTTAACCCTACTCCCATGTGAAAATGGTCAAGGCGTTTTGGAAGGCACATCTTCTCTGGCTTTTTTTTTGTTTTACTAAAGCCATTGTAGCCCTATCAATGTTTCAAGAAATAAGTATAGCAGAAATAAGCTTGACTTTTGAGTATTTGGTTTGATCTCAGGACTAACATAACCATACCTTCAACTAAGGCACAACAACCTCGATCTCCACAGTCACCGGCTTTGCTGCATATCGTGCCGAACTGGCCCCTGGTATCAGCCTGCCGACAGCGCCCCCACCTACACAGTGTTTGTCCGCAGCATTGTTTGTCTGCTTGGCATTTACCGCCGTCCTTCGAGCAGGCCTGGCAGTAGCTCAGATCGAACCCAAGAACGACATCATGACGACAGAATTTGTGCTCCGTGCAATTACTGTCTGTCTCACAGACCTATACATCGGTACACATAAATCCCCAAAACAAACCAGAAAATTGTTTCACAAGGACGTCATAAAGTCATAAAGAGCGTTAATTGTTCAATGTATTGGGGGTTTGAGGCATTTTTCTCTCTCTAAAACAATCGTCATTAGTGTCTTCTTTTCATAAAACGCCACTCAGTTTTTCAACCCACAGAGTCAGAGGTCCAAGTGAAAACTTTTCTTGTTTGACTGCCTATTATAGCACTACACTCTAAAAAGCCCGCATCGGAATCGACCCGGAGAAGGTTCCATGTGCCATGGGTGGACCATACCCATTTCCGTTTCAGTGTGACCCGTCTTTCGGGTCAAAATGACCCAGGTGTGGATTTCACAAAGCGCTAGGACTAGTCTTATCTCAAGATAGGAGGAGTAACTAGTCCTAACTTATAGGACTAATGATAAGTTAGGACTGGTCCTAAGTTAGGACTAGTTTTGTGAAATCCACCCAGAACTATCAAGTCAAAAACACAAACTGAATAGGGTATCCTGATGGTCGCAATTGTATTTTTACTTTTTTTCATTTATTTAGTTTTTAATACCAACAATTTATTTGAAAATTAATTATTTTAATTTAAAAAAAAAGGGCATCTGTGTATAAAATAAATGTTGTTTTTAAAATGTGAATGGCAATTTTTGCTTGAAAATAAAATAAAAATAAATAAATAAATAAATAAATAAATAAATAAATTGCCTCCTGATTATGTTTGCCCCGATGGAAACGGGTCACGCTGTCCCGGGAACGGGCGATGCTGACCCGGAATTTGTTTCATGCGGACCCCTTTATTGGTCAAGTCTGACCCAGGTCTTTTAGTGTACATGTATATGTCATCAGGTTTGTGGCAAACAAATCAACAGTTGGTTGTTTGCCACAAACCTGTTGGTGATGATGGAAGCGGCTTGTGAAATACCTCTTGCCTATTGATACACAGTTAACCATGTTAGCTTAATGTCTTGGTTGGTTTGCTGTTGACTTACTTTCTCGTTGGACAGTGGTTTCACCTCCGACTTGAAATCAACCATTATCTCACCCCCATCCACTTTGCTGATGGTGGTTGTAACAACGACTGTTACATCTCCTATTTTTCTTGAAATAGTTGTTGTATTATACAAATCTCCATCTGGAATATCATCGGCGATTTCGGATTTATTCAAAATAACGATCTCTTCTCTCTTGTTACGTCCTCCCGATGTAGTCAGCTCAGCAAGCTTATCTACGAAGGGGATAACAGAATTGAAAAAAACTAGAAGTCTTATAAAGTTTTGCTTAACTTTTACAGTGTTTGCTTTCTATGTTCCGCATAATTATCTAAACCAATTCAAATATGCCCTATAGGAGACAGCTCACAGACATAAAACAAGTCAACTTCACTTAATTTCAGTAAAGACTTCAGGACCAAGTCAGTGCGGACTGCTGATGAAGAGAGGGACAAGAATGGATGGAGATGACACGGCACCGCAGCCCCAAAGGACAAGAAATATCTAGTAAGTTTTGAGGTGAAATACATGTTATTATCTGAGTTGGGGTGGTGAAAAGAACCGATGGTTTAACAAATCGACGTTTCGACCGGTATACTCTGATCGTCTTCAGAAAAATACCGGACTCTGATGCTGCGTGCCGCTTTTACTGTGGATGCGGATAGCTTAATGATGCACGAAGGCGGGAACTGGAGCCGGTGATGCACGGCGAAACTGGATCTTGCCCAGGAAAAGAAACATGATACAGCAGAAGATATTATTATAGGTTACCTACAGAAAAAAAACATTAAAAGCCCCAGAAAAAAGTAAGAATGATTTCATCTACGACGCGTCGCTTACCTCTGACTGTCTTGCTTCCCAGTACCTTATCGACAAGTTGTGTGAGGTGATGAATCTTCTGTTCCACATCGTTGTTTGCAGACCCACCAAGAGCCGCCGACAGCATCACCAGCAGCAACCATAAGGTGGCGACGATCTTCATTTCAAGTTCATAAAATTCCCTTCCAGTTTATTAAAATATAGTCAAATCAAAATACCCAAATTGTTTTCGTGACGAGATAAAATTAACAGCAGAAAGTAATCAAAACGTTACACTCAATTAGTGAGTTATTTCCAGTAGTACACCTATATGATAGAAGGATATTGATTTTAAACGTAAATCGTCAGCCTGTGGTGCATTTACATTTGTAAATACAAATAATAACTTGCAACAGATGGCGCAAGATTTAAGGCAGCACCGAGGTTATAATGTTCCGCGTTTTTGTGAAATACACTTATTTGCATATTTAACACATGTTAAATGACAATTGATCTGGCAGCTGTTCAACAGGTGTGCATATTTCAGTTTTTATGTAATCTTACCAAGAAATATAAAACACATACTGAACAAAATGTGAGAAAATTTACCTTGCAAATCTGAATAAAGCGATGATGAAACTGTGTGAAACTCAGATAATAAGTATAAATAATGCATCTCTCAAAATGATGGTACATATTCCGATTTAAACAAGCCTTCTTGTTATGGAAATGCAAGATAGGAAGTATACCATTTTTTAACTTTCATAGCCACTTGTTTAAATCTGCGATATGACGATGGCACTTTCGAGGATCCGTATGTTAGTGCTCATTGTCAACTTCGTCCCCAGAAAGACCGATAACAATGACTTGGTCGTTCCCACTATTCTTTCCGTACAGTAAGCTGATCGAGTACCTGAGGGCGGTATTTCTATTAATGTAACACATTCTAGTCAACACAACAATTACAAGTGAAGTTGTACATGTAACTAACATCCTGAGGAAGTGTGATTAGACGAAATCGTAAGTAAAAATTGACATGATCTAACGAAATTAGTTGTGTATTTTCACATAAACTGCATATTTATTGTAAAAAAGTAGGCCCGGAAACTTGTCGGTTAACAATTGTAGCAGATGATAATTTTTGATTGGGAAATTCTCAACGCTATAAAATAGAGTAGACACTCTCACTACTACTACCTACTACTACTAGTACTACAGTCTGCAGGGTGGAAACGATAGGGCAGGGCGGTCAGATTGATGTCTCTCACTCTGGCTAGCAGCACTTTAGCAGCAATAGCAAGCTAGCTGCTGTGATAATCTTACTTCAAACTACCTCCATGCACTGAGTTACACTGTGCCACTTTTGCACTTGTAAGTTGCAGTAGTTAGGTAAAGCCTAGACCCAGTAACCTGGTAACTGGGGCGCTGTACTCATTTTTAAGATTTTCTTTGACATTGTTGGTCGTACTACTACTACTACTACAGCACCACAGTCCATGATATATTTAGGGGCTAAAATGCCGTATCCGGCTGTCACTTTACATCCATGGAATTTAAGTAAACTTTGATCCTTACCAATCTAGAAGGGTTGAAGAATATATCCAGCTAGGAACAGGAAGTTTGAACAATTCTAAAGGGTTGAAAACGTGAAAAAGATGAAAATAAACGCCATTTTGTGTTTATTTGCCTGTGTGCGCGCAAATAACTCCAATAATTTCAATAAAATTGTCAAAATTACTACAAAGACTCAACAGAATTGCTTGAAAATCGCCTACTGGCTTCTCCAAAAGATGAAATAAAATGCATTTAATTGTACTCACGATCATTTCCGGTCCTCCAAATCGATGATTTTTAGCCCTCTATCAAATTTGCCGTTAGAATCGCCATTTTGAACGTGGTACTCAACGACTGTTTCCTTATGTGTATAAACGCTCTGAGGATTGCGTGTTCGCTGAGGCGCTGACTTTCGTATTGTTTTCCGCGCAGTCATTGCAGGATACCAGCTGTGTAGTGCATGACCCCCGTACACAATGGCTTGGCTATTGGAAAATCTAAAGAAAACAACTTGGTACTTTATGTTTTCATCAATGTATATAATTTCGGGCAAATACAGACACCGCCACCCCCCCCCCCCCATTCAAAGAGTCCCCAAGCAACCCACAATGTATAGAAGTTTCATTTACCGAGTGCGCACGCTCTCTGCTACTATAGCCAAGCTATTGTGTATGGGCGTCGTGATAATAATGTTGGAAAGCAATTTTGTGAGCCACAAAACGTGTGGACGACTTCTCAAAGAGCAAGATAAATTACGCTGACAGGTGTTCAAAAGTTTGCTCTCAAAAAGCATTTGATTTTCCCCACAAAATTTGCGACTCGTTTTCTGACAAATTCCAGCAGTCTGTTGATCTATAAGTATAGTCAGCATTCCATCGGTAAGTTTTATGATCAGGATCAAAACAGATTTAAAGTCACAGCGGGCACAAAGTTTGGACTGCTTGAGGGCTAGGGTCAAGGATATGAAGTGGATTGGCCCTATTTATGGGGCTAGATCCCCCTGTCTTCAATTCACTAAGCACTAGTTTAGTAATGCATGCAGTCGCAACGTGAATGCGTCCTACCAGGATTATGTAGATCTGATGAGTAGTGAGTTTTGCTGGATAAGTTAAAATAATTCGTTGAAAATGAACACAACGACTATCCAATAAATACATGTAATTAAAAGGAACAGGTTTTGTTTTTGTAAATTTTTTGTAAAGCCGAGCACGCCCGGTGACGAGGGGCCAGTTCGAATCCAGTATTATTGGCGGCAGGTACCGCAACCAAAAAAAAGGCAAATTGAAATTTATATTCATTCCCCCGATGCAAATATTGACATCTATCAAATTGTTTGCGGTACCTGCCGCCAATAATACTGGATTCGAACTGGCCCCTCGTCACCGGGCGTGCTCGGTGGTCTAGTGGTTAAGACATCTGCTCTAGTCATGCGGGAGTCGTGGGTTCGAATCCCACCCGAGTTGCCTGTGGAATTTTTTCCACAGGACTCGAAAGCACTGAGTATACAGTGCTTAACACACATCGGTGAAAGGCAAATTGAAATTTATAGATCTGGTAGCTGTCATTTATATTTTAAATACTCCAAAAGCCACGGTTTTAGTATACTGCACTTGGATGCCAGTTACAATGAATTTGGTTGTATGCAGGACTGCAGGTTAAATTGCGATAATTATGCATGTTCATGAGCAGATCATCCAGTAAATCCGCAGCTGGGTGACATGACTTCACACGTTGTGGTTGTACGATAAAAATAATGCAAATCAGTGTTGATAATCATTGTTGATTTATTTGCTATCTTTTCAGATTTGGGGAAAAACAGAGTGAAGCCCAAAGGTTTTTGTACAAGTGCAACATACACTTACCATACATCAAATGAAGATTTTCAGCATCAATATCAAATTCAAGGCTTAAAAGAAACAAGTTGAACACCGTCAAAGTATAACTGAAACTGCCAGGCAGGGACACAAACAAACTCAAAATGTCAGCCCCTCCCAAAAAAATGGAGCATCGCTTGTCACTTAAGGACAACGTTCTACAAGGAGACTCCATGGGCTCAGAATGTGGCACACCTCAAGACTTCCTGTATGAGACCAAATTTGTTGTCCTGAACTATTTGGGACTGGTCCCACCTGATTTGGACCCTGGCTACTCCGACTATGACATGTACTACCAGAGCTCAGCCAGCGCCACACCGTTCAGTGTGTCGGATGATGATAGGTCCAGTACATCAGGTGGATCTCGCCGATCCAGTGATTACCTGTCTGTAAACACTAAAGTCAGAGCTCGCGTCTCTCCAAAGGTAAGTCCGAGATCTGCGACATCATCCAGCCATACTTCCCCGGCGGTCTTCACCTCCTCGGCCAATGTCTTTTCAAGGGAACTGTCAACGTCCACGTCAACATCCTATACGGCAACTAGTCATCAAACAATTCTCTCGACTGCCTCTTTCTCGTCTGAATCGACTCAAGCTCGGGCACGCGTGCATAGTCATGAAATGCGAAATTGTCTTGAGGTCTCCAGAGACAGCTGGAGGTCAGTTGATAGTGACCTTTGTGTTGATTCGGTAATGGAAGCTGATGATGAATCCAGTCAGAGTCAGCCAGGAAGTGAAGGTTCAGAGGAGATTGGTGAGAATCCAGAGATCAGAATTGGTGAGGGCGTTGTGTTTTTCTTCCATGGGGCTGATGGGGATGGGGGCAGTTGGTGGTTGAACCCGTGGAGGGAACAGTTCAGAGGGCTGGAGGGAATGTAGTCTTTTTTAGGGGTATTATAACTTCTGAAACAGAAAATGTGTGAAGTACCAGCACCAGTACTTTAACCAATCTCTTACTTAAAACTTGCTTGGCATCAAATAATTTGGGTGTTTATTACGTCTACAGAATTTTGGTGGTTTCTTCAGGTTCAAAGTAAAATTCCATGGGAGTTCAGGTTGAGAAATCAAGGTGATTGGGAGAAAAAAAAAACATGGGTCTGGTCGTGGTGTAGTCTTAGTCTGGTGTGATGAGGGTCGATGACGGGTAAATAAAACTTTCCAATATTTGCCCCTGTAGATGATGACAGTACAGGAGATTCGTGGGAGTTACGTCAGAGACAGCGGCAGGAGCTAGTTGAGCCATTGAGGGAGGAAGTAAGGCAAGCCATGGCAAAACTTCATGAGGAATTCAAACAAGGTAAGAGAGAAAGCTAGAGCTTGTTGCATATGCAGAACAGGAAATACAGAAAGACCTCTGTTGCCCTCTGCCCTGGTCTTCGCCTTGGTACCCCATTCAAAAGTGGACGTGCCCTTTGCACAAATAAAATGGCCTTGCCTTTTCAAAGATGAAACTCCAGGCCTGCATATGGCCAAGGAAGAGTGGCAAATTAAAATATATAAAATTCTGACCACCAGTATACGATTCTTTTCCAAGATGACATTGTTTTTCAAGTTCTTAAAAAAAACAACCAATTGTTTGAAGTTACACTTCAGGATACATGTTAGTTTTGATAACTTAACCCTAACTGTGGTTTACTAGGATCCTTCCCCACTTTAACAAATTCCAACACCATGTGGGTAAACTCAACACCCCAAACTGTGGTACTCTGATTATGGTGGTATGCCTGAACCCATGTAAAGCATGATCGGTTTACTCATGCAGTACCCAGTCCAACGCAACCCAACAAAACCTGCCGTTAGAGTTTGATGGAATAGGGACTGTTAGGGTCAATAAGGGTCCTGTAATCAGAACACATATATTTGAAGGCTTTATAATTTGGGGGCAAGTCTCCTTTTTAAAAGTTATCTTATTTTCTCTGCTCTTGCTTTACAGCTGTGGCGTCGAGTGATGAAAGCGTTCCCTTCCGTCCCTCAACACTCTGTCCGCTCTCCCATGAGGCCCTCGTAGCGGAGCGCATCTCACAGATCGGTGACAAGATCATGCAGCAGCACGGCGCCGAACTGGAGAGGACAATGAGAGAGTTCTTTGGGAGCAAAGCAGACAGTAACATGACCTACGCAATCTTCAAGTCACTGGTGAAGCAAATGATGAAAAGCACCGTCCCGGGCTGGTATCATGTAAGTTTGAATTCTCTTGACTTTCAAAGCACTCGACAAACATTTGGTGATTGTAGTCCAACATTACATGAAATAACAAACCTGTGAAAGTTTAAGTTCAATCGTCATAGTAGTACTGGCAGGTAGGTGATGGGGCTGTGCCTTTGATGATACAAGCATGGAATTTGGAACACAGTCAGAGTATGACATCAAAAAGATATTTGGCATATCTGAGATTTGCCTATTGGAAAAGTATAGGTAGAGTAGCAAGCAATGACAACCATTTTGAAAAGTGCTCGCTATTCTACAGATATTTTTTCAAAATTCAAATCTGCAATTGGCCCTATAGCCAAATACCTTTCTCATGACATACTGTTACTGTGTGCCAAATTCCATGTTTGATTCTTCAAAGGCACAATTTCCACAAATGTTTCCCCTATCTGCCGCACTGTCTGACTATAGGAGTCAAAAGAAAATAGTGAAAAACACCATCGATTTTTTCACTCTCTTCAAACATCGGATTTTTAACTCAGTAGATCAAAACTAACTGTTTTACCCGTAAATGAATAGCATTTCAGGCAAAAAGATATCAAGGAAATTTGTTCCACCTTGACCATCTCTATTCCATGTAACCTATGTGTAAATCTTTGAACATACTTATTAATTCCCCCCACTCTTAGTCAGGTGGCTTAGTGTTAAATTTCAAGATTACCTGGACACGGCAGACAAAAGCACAATTTTTCGCATAAAGCTTCCTTAGGGCCTACTAATTAATGTTAGGATAGGAGCCATCCGGATTTTCAAAATTAAAAACTTTCCCCCTTTGTTTTGTACACATGGAGGGGGGGGGGGGGGGGGGAAAGACATAACTCCAGTTAGGAAGAGAGTTTTTAATGTTGTAGCCCTACCCTAGTGGAGACTAGGCAGGAAGAATCGCTATAAGGGGGTTTGCACTCGATAACCACCACTTTTTGCTAAACCCCTCCACATCAGTGCCTCTCTGTTTTAATTTTGTTTGCTTTTTTCTTATGTTCGCCATTGATTGTATTGTACTACTCTGCATGAAACGATATTGATAGTGTGCTTTGATGTGGAAATAACGTGAATTGAATTGAATCGAACTGAACATCTTACCAATGTTAAATGCACACTCGTTTATTTCAGGGTTGTCGCAGGGTGGTCCATGCACGATACTCAAGTTCTTATGATGTGGTTTGACAGGGGGTCGTTTTGGTCAAGGATTGAAGTAACCTATTAGGAAGGAGTTAAAGTTATACCCTTGCAGATGTAAACATGATCTTTCTTCCCTTATTTAGTATAATTCTAACTTCTTTTCCAGCTTGCGTTGATGCTCAAGTTTACCCAGCGCATGGCGCTAGGACTCGTCAACAAGAGTGGACAAGGCTTGAATTCGGTCACTGACTTCGCCGTTCAGTATATCGAGGAGAACCTAGCGCAGACCATCATTGACCAAGGAGGATGGGTGAGTGTAAACCCTCCTATTAGTGTTCAGGCTGAGTAGAAACAGGTCACCAGTCAAAACATGTTATGTATGTATTTATAGATAGTGTTTTTGGCTGGTTCTCTGATCATTGTTGCATATAAGACAAATTCGCTTATTTTCTTGGTAGGCAGGTTAATGAAATTGACGCAGAGTTTATCATTCAAATGATTATGCATAACAGTCACCTTCACGGAGCTGGTATCAAATTCTGACTCATAGTTTATGTTGTCACTTGCCTTTCACATTGAACAGCATGAAGATACAGCCCTGAGCTATGAGGAACTTGGGGTGACCCTGTGCTTTAAGGGACTAAGGAGCAGATTTCACCTTGGTCATATAAATCATGGCCTCATTTCCTCCATTCCCCATCCCCTTTCCTGTCCTTGCTAGCTGTAATAACATACTGATGTGACTGTACTTTGATCCTGTTTGTCTTCCCCAGGATGCTATGACTAATATCAACCTGGATGAAATCAATGCTGAAGTCCTGTCTGAGCTGTCTTCTCGGAATGTCTCCCCGATGCCTCTCTCTTCCCAAGACAGCCATGCCTCTCAGTCCATGGACCCCATCTCCCCTGATGCTGGCACTCCGGTGGACTCTCCCAACTGGAAACAACAACAGCAGACCACCTTCCCTGAGACCACAGAGGATGAAGGCCTAAACCAGCTTTCTAGGTCACCAGGATCGGCCATGATTGTGGAGTCGGGACAGCTTACACACCGAAGCCGATCGGAATCACGCCCAGAAGACCTTGCTAGTCTCTTCTCGGATTTGCCCCCTGGGGAGACATCATTGAGCCATTCTACTTCCAGTCCAAGCAATCTTGGAGGTGCCACGGCGAGCCAATCTGGAGGAATGGAAGTGTCACACTCTGCACCTGTGTTTACTGTGCAGCAGGATGATGACAGCACTGACTGGGGTCAAGGATCGACCATGGATGCCGACAGTGAGTATCTGATGAGCTCTGGAGAGGGAAGCACCATCGGTGGAGATGAAGGTGATGCACGTGGGTTTGAGAGTAGTGGCGAACGGAAAGTCGGCATAAAGACAGTGGCAGCTGCAGTTGGCACAGCAACTGCTGCAGCTGCTGCTGCGGCTGGTGCTATCTTTGCCATAATGAAAAATTGATGTTTTGCTTGGGCAGACATTGTTAATATTAAGTACACATACAACCACTGAAATTACTTTCACATAGAACATGAACAAAAATTACCACATTCCACTTCCACAGAAGCATTGTACTTTTATGAAGTGGCTGTCTGATAAACTGTAGAACAGACCCGTCACATAAGCCGCCACAGCTGAAGTTAAACAATGGAAACATGCACGCCTGTGCGCACCACGCTCAACTCTCAGCCAATGATAGGTCTTCCTCTGACCTTTGTGAGGGAATTGTTTGAGGTTGTGGCGTCATATGCAAGAGGTCTGTTGAAAGTTATAAGTGTGTTGGCATTGATGGTTTGGTGTGAGTATCTAACGCCTATCTGTAAAGACCTTGGATGAGGAGTCAGGTTCAGTGTATTAGATTAACCCATAAATACATGTACATATAGCGAAACATGTGGCCAGTGTTTTAGTCATAAATATTACCATGTGACACATCCATGTATATACAATGCCCAAGGATGTCAGTGTATGTATACAATATGAAAACAATGATTATATAAATTAAGGGTGAACAAAGAATGATTGATACATTATATCCGCTATGCGAGTCAAATCCAATTTGCTAAATACTATTTAGCACGAGTAAGACCACTTCTGTAGACCAGGGCCCAATTTCATGGCTCTGCTTACCGTAAGCGAAAAAATCAGCGCTTACGTAAGCAGAAAATTTCGCGCTTACTTAAGCGTATTTCATGGGTTAGCAAGGAATTTGTGCTTGTGAGCATGTGTAGTTCACGTAACTAAGAATTCCTCGCTTACACAGCTAGCGCAGAAATTCGGCGCTAACCTTATAAGTGGCGAATGGTCTTCGTAAGCACAGAATGACGCAGTAAGCAGAGCCATGAAATTGGGCCCAGGAAACTACATAAGTTTCAATGCTAGGTTCACTTGCCAGCAAAAAATAGTATAAATCACCAATGGGAACACAAAAGCTCCTAATCGCCATGAAGTGATTTTAAGACCTAAATTTCAAGGGCACAAAGGCAGAGACAAGGGGCATGGAGAAAGTTGCCCTTGCTGCTTCAAAACAGGTAAATGGCTTGATGTGCTTTAAATATCTGTATAAAGTAAGCCGTAAAATGTTAAATAATCGTAATCTTACTTTAACATGAGATTACTACGGAGCTTCACGAGCGTCATTACCACTTAATCTACAGATAACAAGAATAATCGTTGCTTTGTCAAATTACTATGTGGAATAAGTTGACTTGTCGTGAGAATCTACATCACCAAGATTGCTCACTGAAATTAAGAAGCTGCCTTACTATTTTAAGTTTCAGTAAGTCATCTTGATGAGATGTGGTAAGTCAAACTCTTTAGGCATATTAAGTCATCTTGGTGAGATGAATTACCAAGACAAGCGGACATCGTAGGCCCACTTCAAATGTCGCACTCTTGCCATGTCGTATTCAAATATTCAGATTTTATTGATTCCAAACGGCAGGAGCATTGGTGCAGCAGAGGCTTAGCTGGACCATGGCTCGACAGGCCCTGCCGTGCTATTGGCAAAGTTCGGCAGAAGCAAAATGTTTGAAACCACATCCACGCCAAATTCCACGCTCTTACTGAACTAAAATGGTTTGAATTTGACAAGCAAGAGCCCGACGTTTGAAACAGGCCTTAGTTTCAGTCTTTTTAGCCCGTGGTAAGTCAACGTATTAGGTCCAGGAGGTCATCTTGACGAGATGAAGTATCTCATCTGGATAGTGGTATGTCACTCAAGGATCACCGTAGATTACCGCGTATTGAGTTACATTTAGTATTACTTGTAAATATATGTATATTATAAGCATTATAAAAGTGACGCAAACTTCGAAGAAGTTACGGTTAATATTTGATATTTTTTCTAAGTATATTTTGTATTTTGTAAAATTTGTGTTTTCTGAGTATACAGTGTTTTTTTTAAAGCATTTCTTTCATGTAATATTGTTGTGCACAGCAGCTTATAAAGCCCCAGCTCAACATTGGTAAACTGACTGTAAATGCTTCTATTCTTTGCACATATCAAGATATTTGTAATAAAACCAAACTGTGGAACTGTTTTTTTTTATCTTCACTGACATTTGTAAACTAATACAACATTTCAAGGAGCACCAAGGCAATGACAGGGGGCAAGGAGACAATTGACTCTGTTTTCCCCCGTGAAGTATCAGACTTGTGTTTGGATTATTTCATTGAAAAACTATGTTATTCCTTTATTAACAGAATTGTATTAAGTCAGCAAATTAACTCCTGTGTTGAGTTGACGTCTCTTCCTCAGAGGAAGCAAGTCTGAGACTCAACGTCATGCTCTGTTGACTCCAATCATCACAAGTTGTACTGTGGTAAATAATGTAAACCACTCCTTGTAGAGTTACTAAAATGGTATGGTACCTACTACTACAAAGATAAAGATACAATATACATTGTAAATGTATTTCATGTCACATCACTAAATATAAATTAAACTGTATGCTCATCTTAACTTGAAACTTACTCAATAGAAAGTGTCTATAGAAATATAAGAAGTACAATAGGCGAGCGAATAAATTAATGTTATGTCAACATATGTGAAAATGAAGAAGTTAATGTCCTTTTGCCCCCTTCCCTATTGTACAGCGACAAAAAGACTTAAGGAAAAGTATAGAGTAGGACAGGCTGTGCGCGAGTGAGACTGAACAGATAAATCAAATAAATTTGTAAATATTATGAAATAGAAAGATATACCAAAAAATTAACATTAACTAACATAATTGAAGAAACAAGGCTATGTAACTTGTTGAAGACTTGAACTATCTTTGCAGGGTACAGCTTTACCATAGTGGAGCCAACTTGTTTGTTGACCATTATTTAATATAGTTATCTTATTCAAACCGGGGTTAGAAGACCAAAATAATAATATGGCCCCTTTTATTGTCATAAAAATCAAATGTCAAGATTGGTATGGTGTACAGGATACCTGGCATTGCTGTCGGATCAATAGAGGCGAAAATGAGGCAAGCTCTAGAAACAACATTGTGAAAGTTCACTTTGTTGATGATCTCTCTTAGCAAAATTAAAAAGGTTTGAAAACACCTTTTTCCCATCTGTAAAGCTTTATAAACAACTTTTTTTTCATCTGTAAAACTGCATAAACAACATGTGAAACGTTGTACCTCGTCTTGTACCGCGCCACATGATACGTGAAATGGTCGGTTCCCTCATGATCAGCCGACCGAACAGTACACAGGCGCCACGCTCAAATCCGCTGAGATGACCACCACAGCATGCTCGGAAATCTGGGTACGTGCTTTTTAGTTTGTTTTACACTTTATTCAACATTATGTGGATAATAAAATTAGGACCGTTGGTATTTCCAATTAAGTGTGAAATACCAGGTGTGTGATAACGGCGGTGCATTATCATTCACAACGTTGAAAACCGTCCAAAAATGAACGATCCCGAAGTGGGGACGTGACATGAGATACGACGTTATTAACGCTGTGCTCAGTTATGCTTACCAACCTAAAGGACCTGTGGTTTAAATGAACATTTTGTTATTGGCCTCACGTTTCGACCCTAGCAGAGTCTTTCTCAAAGGCTAAATGAAGAAGGAAGACACTGTTAAGGTCGAAACGTGAGGCCATATGAAAATGGTAGGTCAATTTGCTGCAATGTCACCAAGAGATAGAGGGTAAACTTGATTGATAACATAACAACTATGAGTTATTGTTGGCTTTTGATCTGAATCTTACGGTGTTAAGTTGGTACATGCCAGTAGCAAGCTGTGAAGTATTATTTTCATCTGAAATGCTGTAATTTACAAGAGAATTGGGTTAGAATATTGTCATATGAATACGCAATGACAACACCGATAGAAACATGATTGAAATCGAACTAGACATTTCAATTTTCCTCTAGATACTGTCAATATAGTTCTTGAAAATTGTGTAAATGTTGTCTTAAAAAAACCTAAATCCCAAACACTTTAACATTCTTTCGTCAAAGGCATTGTGCATCTGTTTGTTTGTTTGTTTGTTTGTTTTTTTTTTTTGGGGGGGGAAATTCGTTTTCAAATGGGCGATAAATGACAATTTACTCAATTACCCGGTACGGCATTAAATATACCTACAAACACAATTTAAGAAAATCAAAACTTATGCAACTTGCATTTGATTCTTAAAACAATTCAACAAATCCATCCAGTCTTGCTTGCTTTGTCACGGACAGTTCTGTCAAACTTTATGTTCAGCATCTAAATAATAAGACATTCTACCATTTGCCGCTACTTGTATACCGCCCCCAGTTGACGTGTTGCGGAAGTTGAAGCCATTTCCGGCCGTGTGACCATTGATGTGTGACCACTCTAAACTGATCTCTATCAGTATCATCATGATTTTTCTGACGTATTTTCCGCTCTCTTATCGTACAACTCACTATTGTCATGGATGCTTTCTTTTCTACCTCCATGCTTTTATTTAGTATCAGTTTGATCACGCCACACCCCTAACAACAACTCTTAGTGTATCGGACCATTCATTTGTGCAGTTTTTCGATCTCAATTTGGGAAAGGGGCAAGGGGAGCCAATGGTTGAGGGGGGGGGGGGGGGGCCACAGCCCCCACCTCTGGTTACGCCACTGACTATAATGTGTTCGAGTGCAAACCACGTATACGTGCCATGTTGCGGTTTAGTTTTCTCAAATTGTGGTATTGTAAAATGGAGACAGTCTCATGTGTGAAAAGTTAAATACCGTCACATTCATTGGAAACTAACACAAGGTCGCGGTTTTTCTTTCATGTTATGTTACTAATAAAAACAACATCTGCCCAAGCGGAGAGCTTTTGTAGCTCAAGTGGATCCCAGTTTGACATTTTGAAAAAACCCACACACAGTCGTGAGAAAGGAATGAGTACATGTCCTCCCTGCCTGATTCATGAACGCCAAGGGTATTGCAGTCGGCTCTCGGTGGGCACGAATGTAGATGTACTCTACTGGACTTGCCGCGAAGTGCCATTAACTGGGAAATGAGATGCGTGTGGGAGAATATTGCCTGTGTTTAGATGACACATGCATTGGTGCCGTTCAGAGCGTGGGGAGGAATCGTCCCTCATAACGACTCACGTCCCCCCCAAAAAAAATAAATAAATAAATAAATAAATAAATAAATAAAAAAAAAAATATAAAAAACAAATAAATAAATACAAATAAAATGACAAATAGCTTAAAATATATGGGGGTGTCATTAAAAGATTCCAACTGCAATCCAGAAAGTTGTGTTTGGATTTTATAAGAAATACAACCCATAAAAATGGGTATAAAATTGTGTAACAACAATACAATTTGACATGTGTATTAAAATAAGGTCGGTTTAAAACAGAAATAACCCCTCCCCGTACAACAGATTGTTCAAGATTGGATTCGTAGACATTGCATGTACGTCTTTAATAGAATGTGTTTCCCCCACTTAAATCCATTGGACCAAATCGAGGCTGGAAGGAAAAGCAAAATGGTCCTTTTTTATGAATTGAACAAAATAGTTAGCGTTGTCCCTGTTAACACCGGGAACGTATGTTGGCCTGCATACCATAGCAGACATTTTGTGGGACTCGATATAGTGTCTTTTAACGGTAGGGTTTTTCCTCCACGCCGGTATTTCGACGTCATGGTCATGCGTTGAGACCACAAGCACACAAGTAGTGTTTATTTTTTTGTTTTCACCACACGGATAGATAACAAAAGAAGAAAAAAATGTTCATGTTTATTTTTTATATCCCTGACATTTAGTCAAAGTTCATTCGGTTCGTTGTTAACAATACAATGAGTCAGTCATTACTCGTGACCGATTTGATATTTCTTTTGTTGGCTTTTTGGTAAGCAGTTTTGTGCAAAGCAAAATAAAATGCAAACTACTCGGCATTGAAAAACAGAAACTCTGTGGTTATCCGCACCCTTGCCTTTGACTGTGTTAAATAACACTTTGTTACAGTCCATGACGCGTATTATCAATTACCGGGAACAGGCCGGACTGAGAGTCTTTCTTATGAAATTGATTTGCATAAGAGAAAATAAGATAAGATGGCCGCTGAGAGAGAAGCCACACCCATGCGTATGGAGGCAGTCAAAGCACGACGAAACCTTTTTGAGTATATTAGTGTGCCACAATGGCTCTTTTCAGAACCTCCACGCATTTTAGAAGGTATATGTGATCGGATTATAGTGACCCGTGGAAAAAATAATAATAATAGGCTCCACTAATCTGAAAGCCGCGCCTTAAAAAAAATAAGCAAAATAAATAATTATCTTGAAAACATGTTGCATCTCGAATAATTTAATATCATTGGAAAGTTCGTTCCAACTTAAAATGTTTAAATCTCAGCTTTTGCTGCGTGGGAGAAGAATCAAGATTTATGAAATGGGAGACTTTTGAGAACGCTGGATGGCATGCGGACTTACCAGGTACATTGTTCTCGGAAATGTGCACACGCTCAGAGCTACGCAAACAATGAAAATTTATCTGGTAAGTCTGCTAAGGCCACCTTTAGCGTTCCAAAGTCTCCCATTAAGTGAACACCAGAATTAGCTTAGCAGATACATTTTGCTAACCAGAAATGTTTAACCATCTACTACAAATGCACATAACGTTTGTGACTGGGGATCCACGCCTCTATCTTTTTCGTCCAAGCAGAAACTTGTGAGGTCGTATAGCCTATGAGTCCGCATAAGATCAATCTTAACTTGTCAAATATTGTCACTTTATATTTCTGACAGGCATTATGACGCTACTCTTTGCTTTCAGCGATTAATATTATTAATCAATCTTAGCCCTATGTGAAATCGAGCCCAGGTCACTTGTAAAAATGTTTTAATGATAATAGAAAATGTTAAAACTCAAAACAAGGATTCGTAAAGTGTGTGTAGATTTCAGACAGAATGCGACTATAAAGACCGAACTTATTTGGTATCCAGATTTTACACTAAACTCATACACGCATGCCCCTGAATGGCATTGTCAAGTAGTAAAATGGCGTCATGCACCCACACCCATGATTGGTCGCTTTTATTGCCATGAAGCGCGAGAAAAAACAACAACATGGCGTTGCTTAGGCTGTATTGTTATAATTGTTTGCAGTTCTTTTGAAGGGCACAAAAGTTTAGGTGAAGCTTTTTTGATATTCGTCTGTCACAGGGGAAAAACCATTCGTCATGCCCAAATGTCGAAATAAATATCAATTATGCACACTTTTAAAATCCGAATCAATCCAATCTTTGTTAGTTTGGACATTATTTTTATTTTATTTTTTTCAAACAGAGAGGTAGATACCTTCACCATCGAATACAATCTATAGCTATTAGCCTACAATACATGGTCACATATTAATAAGGAATACAGCAAAGTACACGACTTGAACTTGTAAATAAACAAACAACCATGTCTGGTTTAACTTTTGCATTTGTCAACACAAAATAAAAGCAGTGGTTCATCATGTGCTCAAAATGTGAATCTATCGCCCACCCAATCTAATTTGTTCTCGTGAAGAGCACACCGGAACCAGAAACTGTTTACTTTTTTTATGTAGAAATCAACACGAAAATGAACAAGGACCTAAGTTTGCTGTCATCCTTACGTAGACTAAGACAACCGCTGCGCCTTTAGCTGTCCACATCGCTAAACAATGGCAACACCAGCCTACTTTATGACCCCGGCAGTCTGTACCCAACACCATAACTCTTGCTAAAGCAGTACAGTATCTAGGTTGCCAACAATGACACGCATTTTGTACTAATACCCTCATCATTGACTTTTACACTTGACTGGTTCTCCTCAAATTTTTGGGCTTGGGTGGTAAATTTGGATTAAATTAAAGCGTTTTTTTTTGGTTGGTTATATCGGACAAATAAAACTATGTCTTGAAACTTGCCTCGGGAAAAGACTATCATAGAATCTGAATTACGAAGGGGCCATAATTGATGGATTTCGTCAACTGGTTATCATTCGACCACCGACCATTGTTTACATTGAATTACAATATGCCTATTATTGTAATACCGCAAAGGCATATGCATATACAATAAACAGTACATAAACTACGCTGGAAATAGTTCCATTTTTACATGTACAATGTAGGCCCTATATCAACGTATTATTTAAAACATATCATCTTCGAACACTTTACGATCTTTGACATGTTAGTAAATTGCGTAAGTATTTTGCACGTGGAGAACTTTAACAAACTCCGAGCGAATTAACAAACAAAAAGTCTCACTAAAAACCACTAAGGATTTCATCTGGGTCGGGTGGGAGCGGCCCAATTTTGTTTACGTGAGTGCATCTGTACTTTTTTAGTTACAAAGGATTCGAGACCTCCATACGTCCGGTTATAACTTGGTATAATATGTAAATAGCTATAAACCAGGCAACAATTAGGCTATACGGGGGAAAGTACATGTACATGTATACACCTAATTGTGCACTAAACAGAATGGTAGTTCTGTAAATGAAACATGAAAACATGGCGTGACAATATAGTATTTCAAAATCATTGTAATTTTACAATCTGATCGACCTAACTTATGCTCAAAATGTACATATATGGTAAACAATGACGGGGAAACTTTGCATTTTAGCTGCGTTATTTGAATAATTGTTCACAGTGCTTCCGGTGTGATAAAAATCTACTTCTATACAACAGTTGAGTTAGCTCATGGGTTGGTCGAGTGGTGTATTCATTTGCCTGTATACAAATAGAGTAAGCGTTGATGTACATTATTAAGAAGAGTAATCCTTAACTCAACAACAGTAATGCATCATTAATTCTCAATATACATGTAGCAGCAAATCAAACATTACATTGTGTACCTTTTCTTGATTCAAAAAGCGTATGAGCAAAGTAGCATACAGCAATTTTACCAATGTTTACCAATGTTTCATCTTAACTTAATTCTAATACTGCAGTATACGGTATTCGGTTTAGACATATAGACCAAAGATTATTAGAGCGCCGAAGGCGCAAGATGGGGAACTCGAGCTTTCTCTATAATTGTACGAACGTGAAATACGCATGGGCGCCATTTCAGCAAGTGAATGCTTTGTTTCCCATTGATAGCAATGGTCACTGTCTGCAATGATCTGCACTGATCTGTTGTTGTGCCAAAAGAGTTACTCGCTGAAATGACAACCCGCGGGATTTCACAACTCAGCCAGAGTTCCACATCTTGAACCTTCGGTGCTCTATAATCTTTGCTATAGACTGACCTAACACATGATTATTTGAAGCAGTTTTCCATCTTGCATTCCGGCCAGAATTCCTTATACACTGTAGTAGGCCTAGGATAAGCGGGGGGGGGGGGGGGGGGGGGGGGCAAGTTCACAAAACTGGTAAGCAGAAAATGTTTGCTAAACAATCTTTACAATTGAGACTGTGCTTCAATAATTGATATTTTTCCTCAATTTTTCTTTGCTAAGGGAATT
Organism: Marthasterias glacialis; assembly: GCA_911728455.2. Taxonomy (NCBI): domain Eukaryota; kingdom Metazoa; phylum Echinodermata; class Asteroidea; order Forcipulatida; family Asteriidae; genus Marthasterias; species Marthasterias glacialis. The sequence goes on from OU452223.1 coordinate 15,804,811, forward strand.
TGTGTGCTCTTCGCCCTAATGAAAATAATCCCCGGTCCGTCCGATATTTAGTCACGAAGGCATAATTATATAGATAAATAGTCAGCATCTCATCCAAAATTTACAAACGCCATGAGTCTTTTTTTTTAAGTATAGAGTTGTAAATCAATATATAAAACTTGCAAATATTATTACGTACAAATCACAGAGTATGTACATTTAAATCGAAAAAATGGCAATCGGAGAAAAAAAAATTGTCTCCTTAAAAACACACCGACTTAAAAGTAGAATACAGGATTGGTATTCATCCAAATTAGTATCAGTCTGAAAGCTTACTGGTAATGAAGTTCATATACCAGTACCAATCTTCCATGGAAATATTTTTGTCTGAAATACTATCAAAGTTGATCAAAGTTGAGATGGAAAAAGGAATTAGAGGACCCCAATTTTAATTTCGGTTTTAACAATCGAAACTAGGTACAGTGTGTTTACATGCTGAAAAAAGTGCATGGTTTTTCAGTATTTTCTCCTGACTCGGACGACGGATTGGGCCCAAATTTTCACACGTTTTGTTCTTATGTATACAAACTGAACCACACAAGACAAGAACACTGCACTATCAGCTTTACCAATCCTATACTTTACCTTTAAAAAACAAAACATGCGAGCAATGCCAACAAAATCATTATGCGATACGCTCACATTTATACAAGAAATGATAAAATAACACTTCAGGGTAAACTAAACTCAAAAGAAGTTAAACCCAGGTTGACACTCTAAAAATACTCATTGTTGGTTAAAACCGATGGATATCAAGGAATAAGATTGCTGCAAAAATGTATAAATAGATTTATGATATATATATATGTATAAAAGACTGTACAGTTTGCAAGTTTTCGCTTTAAATATTATTAAAAAACGACACACTTATAAACGTGATTGTGTTTTTAACATTTGCGTGGAAAACAAGTTTGTCATAATATCAAACACACCAACGACACCACCAGTGCACTAAAACGTATACAAAATGTTTTAAAGATTTCGAAATTTCATTGTAACTTACTGAATCAGAACAGTAAAGAGATGGAATGGTATTTGTGGACGGGATTTTTTCATCAAAACATTTTGCTTTCCAAATTCCAATTATTTCATTTGACGATAAGAAGGAGATATTTGTGATGTAACATAATTGATTTTTTTCAGACGAGCTGATTTGAACCCATGTTGTAAATAACGTCGTGAGCCCGGAAGAAGGAGGTAATGAGAGTGTGACCGGCAAAAGGTCGTAAGCAATTACTGTCCAAAATTGTGTATCAAGAAAACTGAGTGTAAACGTTTGGTCGTTTTTCTGCCATTTTGTAAGTCATTCAGAAAAATCAAATATCGCTCCGCATAGGAATGGAAAAACATGTCTTGCGTGTAATTCTAGCAGCAAATATGGCCGAATTTGTTTATAAAAGAGCCATGTTTTTGCTTGTGACCTTCTGCTGGGGCAAACAGTTGTAGTTTGTATGCCCGGAAAAAAGGTCGTACAACATCTACGATCTTCTTCCGGACACACCACGATAATATTCGACGTTTCGTTGAAAAAGCTTTCACCATCAGATTAACTGGAAGAAGCCAACATGTTGTCTCGTTTTAGTACAACAACACTTATTAAAGATTTTTTTGAAAATTAAAAATATCAAAAGTGTATCTCCCTTTTTTGTTGTTGTTGAACGTTTTTAATGTAAAAGATAGAAATAATAAAACTGCGTATCAAAACATGAGGGAAGAGAATTGTATTTAGGAATTTATTTTCTAAATATACCCCAGCCACCCTTTTTCTTTTTTGAAGGCTCTTCTGATGGTCTTGAAAATTTGACCGACTCGTCCGGCTTCCCCGACCCGCCCTGCTGAGGAAGAGTCTTGTCGTTATCGGCCCCCTCATCAACGGGTGCCAACTGGTTCGACGGTGGAATCGCGTATTCGTAGCTTCGTTTCCCTTCCTCCATCTGCTCGTAATACTCACCGCCCGATGAGTCTGACTCTGGAATCTTTCGCGTTTTCTTGAGGAACTTTGACGGCGTCTTGAGTTGGGTGGGGCCTGCCTTCTTCATAACCATGTAGCCTTTAACTTCCCCCTCGACATCCTCGAGCTCCAGGTAGGACGCTTGGGTTGCGGTTGACGACTGACGTTCAACTTTACTTCCTGTAGCCGCTGTTTCGTCCCAGTCAAATGCCTCTCCTCCCTGGTATGAGTCGCACTCGGAACTAATATCAGCACCGTAGTTGGTGTACTGGTTATCGGGCTCAAGAGTGAAATACTCCTGGTTTGACTGCTGCTTCTGAGAGTAAGGATCCTTGTAGGATTCGTCAGTGGATGTACTGTCTTCTCTCTTGGCGGGCCTCGGAGTGCGTGGGTCCGGTATGGGTGCGGGTGCTCTGGAAGACACCGTTCCCCGCGACGACCCCTGTTTGATGTTTCTTCCTCCTGCCACCGTGCCGGGAGATTTCAGGTAGATCGCATCGCCCATATCATCGTCTGTTGTGCCCGTTGAATACACGGGCGATCCGGGTGGGGTGCTTTCGTAGGGCATGTCGTAGGCCTCGGTGCTGCTCTTGCTTGACGTCGTTCCCGGTCGGTGCTTGCTTTTCTGTGCCCGGCTGTCTTTGCTTTGGACGGCGCCAGCTTGCATGTAGGACGAAGTGTCATCCATCACGGATCCTTGTTTCTTGAGAGATTTGACGCCCTCGTTGAGACCCATGTATGAGCTACTCCCATCATAAATACCACTTTCACCAGCCATTTCATCCTTGCTTGTATTGGTGGATTTCTTTCCCGTGGCCGATTTAGACGCAAAGTGCGAAGAGTTACCGGTAGTCTTTTTCTGAAGGGGTTGGTAAGTCATAACCTTTTCAGTGTTGGGTTTTGTTACTTTGGTGTTGAGGTCCATGTACGTTGTTGGCCCAACCTGGGATAAAGGTTGTTTGTGGACTGCTGCACTAACCGTTTTGATTGCGCCCTTCTTTGAACCTTCACTTGGTTTGGACGATGGGTTTTTTCCTCCAGATGACTTCTTGACAGGGGTTTTCTTGGAGGACTTGATGGGTGACTGGACACCCGTCTGCTTTGCTACCTTTGGGCTCCTCTCGTGCTGTGTACAACTCCTGGGTGTGACGTAAGATTTATCAACTTTATCCAGCCTGGGCAGTGATACGGCATGTTTAGGCTGTGTCTGCAACGATGCATCTGGCGTAAGTGCCATATAAGTTGTGGCTTCGCCTTTCAAGGAGTCATCGGACCGTTGATGGAAGGATTTCCACGACTCGCGCCGCTGGTCTTGAAGCCGTTTCTCCGTGGTCATGGTCCAGTTGGTTGAGGTGGCCGGCCAAGTCAGGACAATGCCTTCTTTTTTCTTTCGCTCACCCGTGCCATTCCAGTTTGAGTCGGTGTTAGGATTTGACTCCGTGTGTTTCTGCTTGGAGGAAAACCTTCTAAGTTTGAGGAGAAGACAAGTGATAATGATGCACAGGATGACATTGACGACAGCAGTGAAGATGAAGGCCCCAAACCATGGCAAGCAGAGTTGAGAGGTGGCATGGGTTGGTATAGTGGGACCATTCCAAGGCTGAATGATTGTTGAGTGACTAAGCAAAATAACACTACCTGCCTCCTCAAATGTGTCCTTGTGTGGTACTTGGCAGACCACGTAGGTCGCGTTGTCTTGTGCTTGGACGTTTTTCACAGTCAGAACGGAACCATTTTCTGTCAGTACCAGTCTGTCCGGATCGATACGTGGATAGGTCACCCACTTCAAATTCGGAATATTTGGCTCCGTTGTGCACGAAAAATGGATGTCTGCTCCTTTGGCAACTCTCGGGACACTTCGGGTGACGGAAACGATTGGCCACTCTATCACCCGAAGAGGACCGAGCGTGCAGTTTTGGTTCATATTGGGGTACGCAGGGCTACTCACTCGGCATACGTACACGGCACCGTCGAGGTCTGATGTTGTGTGCAAATCCAGCCGAGCTACGACCATGCTCGGTAGTTCGTCCATGCTGTACTCCGGATGCGGCACTGATGAAAACTCCGTCATCCACACGGAACTGATTTGTGGGTTGCCAATCTCCGACATGCAAGATACTGAAAGATCTGTATCCGTGAGAAGAGTCATGGAACCAGACATAGAGCACTCTGGGTAATTACTGGCCGGGAAGTACAGGACTGAGAGAATAAGAGACTCTGATGCCACTGCCGAGTAACCGTCTTCGTTTCCCTGGAGCACCTGACATTGGTAACGACCATCGTCATCTCGAGTGACGTCATTGATGTTGAGGGTGTAAGTGGTGATATTGTTCCCTCTATCGTTCATGACTAGTTCGAATCGCGACGACATCATGTTTCCCATGGAACCGCCCCACGTGATGAACTTCTGGTCCTTATTCCAGATGATGATTTGCGAGTCACTCATGTCTTGGACATCGCAAGTCAGTGCCGTGGAGTACCCTTCCATGGGGTGGCTTTGCGTTGTGCTCGCCGTCAACACCAGTCCATCCACCCGCTTTAAAATGACCAGCAGCACTACCCAAATAACGCTTGAAACAATGGTCTCCATCTTATTCTGCCTAATGTCTGCTTTACTTTAATTACGTTGTTTCACTTGCGGTTGTTTCCTTGACACTAAAAGATTTTTGAAATTGTCCTTCTTACAAGATTGTACCCGATCAGAATGTCAACAGTAAAACAGGATGACGTAAGAAAGAGGCCTCTCTCTCTCAAGGTTCAGTTGTATCCTTCGTTGCTTTTGGTAACAACAGGCCAAATATAGATCCCGAAGATTGCCTTTCGTTACCCGATCATGGAGAAGACAAAGCTTCACTGTTCAATTTGAGGTCTTGTGTTTTGAGGTCACCGACCAATGGTGTTCGAAGACAAAGCAAATCCCTTCAGGTAAGTCAGGTATGGGATAGTGACGTCCTCAAGAGAATGATTGTTCATTAACTGACGTTGAGTCTTCAGAGACAGCCCACAGCGGGTCAGATACAGGTCACCAATGTTGTCTTGAAGACATCTGCTCTCAAAGACATCGGGTCCTCACTGAAATGACACTTTGGGTTGTTGTCCGGCATACTCGTTTGGACGAGTGACAGGGCTCACGATTCAGTTCTCGTTAAGTTGGAAGGTTTCGCTTCTTAAACACCCTGTAAAGAAAGAAGTGAACAAAATCCTTTAATAAAACTGTTTTATTTATGTAAGTGATAAATCATTCTATTCTTGTGTATGATGTACTTGATGAAAACAGGATTTCATTAGGAAAGTGTAAAAGTATCATATTCATTTCACATTAAATTACGTCACCTAATTTAAGAAAAACATCCCCTATAACTTTTGTAGTTGACTAATAAAGTTCCAGTTGGTAAACGTTCGTTTACCGTATGAACGTTCGTTTACAGTATGGCACCCGACAATATTATTGTCTTGACTCACACATTTTGTTGTTTACGAAGGCGGGATTCTGAGACATGACCTGAAAATGTTAGCCCTTGTGAATGCACAACACACACCGACAGTGCTTGGGCAGCAGTGCTGCACACGTACGATGCACTAAATCGATTTAAACTGTAAAGCAAACTCGAATATTGTCTGCAGCTTGATCAGTCAGAACGAAGTCATAGAATTGAAAAGACACGAGCAAGTATATTCAGTAGATAGTAGTGACAGCGTATGGGCGTGGCTACCCTGATTGGAGCTTACCTATAATAAAAGGATTTTGCTAACGGTATACCTAGAATAAACGCCCAAAACAGCGCATCCTGAACCATCTGAAATAAAGTGTACTTTTTTTCAGGCAATCGTCATCTCCAATTTTTACTAGACCATTATAAGATCACAGAATATTAATAACCGATAAAGAGTTAGTGGCATAAATTTCTAAAAAAAAAAAAAAATCGTAGGCAACCATTATTTGAACGTCTAATTTTTCACTTATCCTCTCTCACAAAATCTACAAAGTTTCGACAAATTCTATCTTTTTTTTAGTGTTAGTTCGAGACTCAAACTATGATGATGCCAGAGCCCTTCAAAGTTAAACTTAAACCCATGAATAACAGCTTTCATTAATACAGACATATTTTATGACCCAAAAATGTGAATTCAACTGAACTGTTGTTTTTATATCGTTGTGCTGATGTTCAATATTTTTCTGGCCATCAAGCGATTGTTTTTTTTAAACCCACACTATAGATTGGACTTTCGCCGGTTCAATGAATGAGGCAAAACAAATTGTATATACTTGCGAACTGACTTTTCATGATGTTTCTGTGTTTGTTTGTTTTGCAAATGTCTTTGAATTAATCAAGTGACCACTTGTAGTGACGGTTTTGTCTGGTTGATTAAAACAGCATTTGAACTTTAGTATAGGCCTATCCTAAGCTTGGTCCTAAACGAATTCCATTTAGGCCAAACCCCATATACCCATATCCGCTCCCTTTGCAGCAATCCTTTTTTTTCACGGTGGTCGATGATCTCATTTTCAACACATTATAATAAAGCCCTGAATGTGTTTAAAATCTACGTAATCCTTGCTTGTTCTGGCTACCTTTTGCTTTACAACACTCTAAAAAATAATTGCTCAACATTGGGTAAGATCTTTACCCTTTCGGTATTAAAAAGGGAACATGATCGTCAACATGAGTAAAAATATTGCACAACATTCAAAGTGTAAAAAAGTACCCAATATTGGGTAATTTTTAATACAAACATGTGCATGATTTTTAGCACAGCACAGTTGGGTAAGAAGTTACCCATGTGCCGACCATGTTCCCTTTTTACTCCAAAATTGGGTAAACCTTACCCAACCTTCATTTTACCCAGGTGTTGTGTTATATTCTTACCCAATGATTGGGTTATATTATTTTACCCAGCACTGTTGTGTAGTTAAATTACCCCCCACTTGTGTTGCTTTTAAACCAGTTTTGTGCACAAATTAATTTGCAGTTTTATGCCTGAATTGTCATTTTGTGAGAAATGAGTAAAGACGAAAACTAACAATTAAGTGAAAATACTTTTATTCAACTATAACATGAAACGTGATAAGTAGAAAAGTATAGTATATAAAACTCTTGTTTAACAGTAACAACATGAAAAGTGTATAATTGTACAACTTTTATTCTACAAAACTGTGGATTTATCTTTGTTTTTTCATTATTAATAACAAATAATCTGGCAAGTATAAAGTGACCTTAAATACAATAGGAGGCTTTTGAGTGGTTGTCCAATCCGCACGCAATGCTGCATGCTTGTACATGTACATGCATGCTCATAACCATCGAACAGGGCCATTACTGATACCTTGATCCTAAGATGAACGAATATGGTGTCGAATTGAACAAAATGACTAATAACAAAACTCTTGCGAACAGACAATGTAAGAATCTCTTCTTGTGAGAAGTGCTGGCTCTGAAAAGAGCCGGTTGGTTTTGCCAGACCTTTCAGTGACGAAACCTTCATGTTGAAAAGTCAATGCAGCTTTCCTTGATGAGATATTTCCCTCTTCACCAGACAGTTGTTCCTCAAGCAGAATGCTAACATGAAGCCAAATTCTCTTGCAACTATGTTCATACGAACACACAGCATCAGACTTACGTCCAGCCCCGTCCATATTGTACTATGATTTGCCTGCGAATTGCTAATAAATGTACGAGTGTTTGCCACACATTGCATTATGGGAAAAATGTTTCCACGTGGGCCAATTTACCTCATCGTTTGTTACTTCTTACCACTTGTTGTGCAAATGTTACACCGCTTCATGGTAAAACAACTGTTGTTTTACCCATTTCTTGGGTAAACAGTCTTGATTCGAACCTCTTTGTTGTGCTAACTGATTTCTTACCCACTTTTGAGTACCGTATGACCTTTTTCATTGTGTAATAGTTTTACACAAGTGAGGGGTAATACAAAAATTATGGTTTTGCCCAATATTGAGCAAATGTTACACAATATTTTTACCCAGCTGTTTTACACAGCAAATATTTACACTTCTTTTTTAGAGTGAAGGTCTAATATGTAGGCCTGTTATATAAAAAAACCCACAAATGGCCGCGCCATAACAAAGGCGTGTTGCAGCAGAGAGCAGACGAACGTGTCTGTCTGAACGTGCCACGACACGTGCTTTTTCAAAATGGTTTTCCCCGTTTTTCTTCCCTTCTTAAGATATTTGAAGTAGTTTACGAAAGTGAAACGACGTGTACATAAATTACACGTCACAATTTAAACTTTAGCGAACTGATCCTGCGAAGGAACCGGGTGTCCCTAAAGTTCTCACAAAAAGACCTTAAATCGCCTTGCCGACACAGTGACATTTGTAAAGTATAAGTGGAATATAAAAAAAAGTCTGAATGATCTGACCTTCGAGCCTCGTTATGATTGCACTGATTTTATTGGAAGAAAAAACAAGATTGCTGCACCAAGGTGTAGAACATTAAGACAGCCTTAGATTTTTTTAATGCAACATTCAACATCACTGACACCTTTAACGGAGAATATAGTATATTTTTAAAAATAATTTTATCATTTGTTAGTAGTTTCAGTGAGAAGGGCTGGCCTCGCGAATTTTGAAAAAAAATTAACAAAACAAAATTGTGAAGACCCCAAATTATAGTCCCAGTGAACAAGTAACACGTTGTTTAAGGTGATTGAACCATAGGTTTTTTTGGTTTTAAAATGCTTTAAAATTACAAAATTGTAGTCGATGTTAATAGTGTGCTGTCATCTCGACTCAAAACCGACTCGACTCAAGTCAGGTCGACTCAAATCCATCTCGACTCAAAACCGACTCGACTCATCACCAATACCAACACACTTTATGATGATTAATATAATGATGGCGCTGTCCAATTCAGTTGACTTGAAAATCATTTAACTGTAAAATGTTTTGTGGTATTAAAATATTTAAAAAAAATTTAACATTGGTAATCATTATTAACATCTCCTGGTCTTGGCAGGCGTGTGTGTATTGGGCCTAACCACGCAAGATAAAATACCTCTAAATGATAAGTGCAATACTCATGGGCGTAGTTAACCAGGGGGTGTGGGATATATCCCCCATTTTTTGTCCAAAGGGGGATGGTCCACAGAATCACCCCCCCCCCTTTTTTGGCCCTTAAAAGAAAAAAGATATGGTTTTCACTGAAAAAGCACCCGATGAATGATGAATAAAACATGTCTAAAAATCCCTATCTGTAATTATTTGAGCTAACTCCATAGAACATTAACAACACAGAGGGCATCCATAATGCAATTGAACCAATATTTTTTTACAAAGTTGGCATTTAGAGCCACAGTCGGCAAATTGAGCACCATTTTTACCCGAGTAAGGGCTCGGGCTGAACACTGCTCGGCAGGCCTAGAGATTTGGCGACTGAAAATTTCAGGATCCTTGTATAAGCCAAACTTTGAATTATTAAATTTAATAATCTCTGAAAACACAAAACGCCGTAGAGCGTCCAGGGGCTTGGCCCCAGGACCGCCCTTGTAGAATTTCCACCCCTTATACTTAATTAGGGCCATTAGCATACATGTCCAAAATAAAAACAAAATTTGTTTTCGGCAACTTGACGGTCTTTTTTTTTTTAAAGTTCTGAAACCTATACTGAAATGAGGCTTATAATTTCAAGTAGGCATAGGCATATAATGATAACAAGAATTTTTTTAAACGAACTATTGAGCAATTTAATTTGAACGTTACATTTAACTTTATTTATTATGCTGCATATTTTCTCTTCAAATTTGAACTATTTATCACCCTCAAATCCACAAATCTGCGTTAGAGTATACAGTTATTCGTTATTTTAATTTGCATTTGCAAATATGCGTGGGCAGTTTCTTTTTCGGGTCCTGTTTTCCTTAAATGTATCCCAAGCCAACACATCGTCCTAAAACAACAACAACAACAAACAAACAAACAAACAAACAAACAAACAAACAAAAAGTACCGAGCTGAAAATGACCGGTTGTTGTTTTCTTTTCGGACTTGTCTTGTCTTTAATTCTCAGGTCAAATTTATCTTCTTCTTTTTTAAAGAATGCATGCAGATTTGAGTCAAGATGGTTTTTGCGTGGAGATGGTTTTGAGTCGAGTTGGCGACGGTTTTGAGTCGAAATGGTTTTGAGTTGAGATGGCGCGCGTCGAGTCGGTTTTGAGTCGAGATGGCCCTACACCGATGAAATTTGAATACAGATAAAACCACACAGTTTAAGTCCGGTAGTACGAATTGTTTAATTTTAGAAACACTTATCTGAGAAAAAAATCCCCACCCGACCACCAATGTTTATTGTCCTTTTATGACTAGTACGCTATTTATACCCAGATATGATTTTTGGTCATGATGATTGTATGCATGGCGGTCAGGTTCCGCGTCTTCCCTAATCATTGAAAATACTAGACCCATGAAATTGTAAGTTAAGTTAGTTTACTGTCGATTGATCCAACCCTTTGCACCCAAAAGTCTAAAAGCAGTCTAAACTGCTTCCGATACCGCCTTCTACGGCTCTTTTCAGAGCTGCCTTGTCCAAAATGGTGTCCCCGTACCATATTAGCAATACATTGCACATTGTAAATATGTATCTCAAACATGCAAAGCTTGAAATCGTGTATAACTTTAGATAATTTTATTGCTCTGTATTTTTTCCACTTGTATTATTTTGTCGTTGTTCTTTGTAAGATATCCTTGGTGATTGTCTAATAAACACAAACAAACAAACAAACAATCATGGAGTTCAAAACCCTTGTCATTATGTAACACTCCAACGTCACAACTTCAAAAACTTTAAAAAAGTTATACTTCTACCTCTACTGAGTGATATACTCGTGAAGTTGTACTTACTTTTCCAAGTGCTCTAGACAAACACTTTCCTTCACAACCGTTGAGTTATCAATCTTCATGTTTTAGACACCAACACGTCGTCAAAATTGAGATATCAACATGTCGCCAAATTTGTTTTTCCACTCCGATCCTCAGTGCAATTATATGGCTGCCCACGACAAACGGTCGTTTTGAATCATCGGAGCAGAGTTTGAACTAACGGATTCGTGGGCCAGAACTCCTGGGAATATACAGATGACTTCTTCATCTATCTAACCACAGAGCATGATTTAACCGTGTAATTAAGACTTAACTTGACTTTCACTAAATGTTCTTAAAAACTTTCAATCACACTTGCAAGTGATGGGTGCAGCTGACGAATTGCCAGCTGACACATCTACACTACTGGTTAATGAGACATGGGGCTATAGGTTTCTCTACTTTTTTGTGCGGTCACTGAATGACAAAGACAACCCCAATATGTACAATAGAGCCCAGACGTGGTGGGGTGCATGACAAAGGGGAACCTGAATTCTTTAGCTTTTGTCATCCCAATAAAGAAAAGGGATAAGTGCACTGAGTCGTGACCAGGTGGATTGGAGTTGGGGCCTGCCTGTGACCCTGAAACGGTTAAAAAATTTAGACTTGCTCAAGGTATGTTTAGAGAGTGACTGCTGCAAAAGCTTTATGCTGAAAGGGAGAGGGGAGGCTTTGGGTGGAATTGGGGTAAAGATGTTAAACGAGGTAGCCCCAAGATCACTATCCCAATTTTATAAAGCTGTCAAACAGAAATGGAGCTATAACGCAAAATATGGTAAATACGTGGATTTCTAATTGGCAGTCTGTTTCTATTCTGTTAAGTAACATTATTTACAAAATAAATGTTTTCATCGTGCTCACCAGCTTTGCTAAATTATACAGGAATGACCTTTTTTTTTTTTTTTTTTTTTTTTTTTTTAAATCTGTGGAAACATAATCAGGGAAACAAACAAATATTATACTTTAAGTAAGCACTGATGAGTCAATGGTAAACAAATTATTTTTGTATAACCAAACACCATTGAAGCATAAAAGCACCAGACTGACTGTTGTTTGTTCGTTTCTTTTTTCCCTCTTCAATACCTGTAAATTCATAATCGTGTACTTTTCATATTCGGTCATGCCAAACCTATAATTATTGACTAAAGGGCATAATGCACTTCCACTACTTTCACAATGGAAGCAGTGTGGGCAGGCCAGAAACCCCTGTCATATAGTCATTGGTGAATAAATCTCATAAAAAACTTGCATTTGTTCAAGGACACTCTTTGATTTGTTGATTCATGCAATACATAATTATTATGCCTAATAGAGAGGTTGCGTGACCTCGGGCAAAGTTCATTTCGCAGCCATGTTGGGTCCAGCCATACAAACTCAATGGCTGCCGCGTCGTCTGCTGAATGATTTCCAGCGTCTGTCTGTGCACGCAGCGTCAGAAAAAGGGTCTCGTGTGACGTCACGTGAAACCTCTCTTTACAGATTTCAATAACGGCTCTTTAGAGCAAAAGTTTTTTCTCGATCGACGAAATTCACCATCCTACAATTTCGACATGCCAATTTACTGGAAGAAATTAGTACGTGTACACTGTAAAGAAGTGTTCCGCATCGTGCAGATCACCCGCAAACCCTGTCAATATAATTGTGTGCAGACTCGTGTCGTTCTAGAGAGAAAAAAGTTGAATTACCTATTACATCCCGATAATATTATTCTGGTCAGTGAGCTAATCTCCGACACAAATCTATATCGCAGCTTTCAGGTCAATAGACTCTTACAACAAGATCAACAAAAATAACTTGAGTCATCCATAGAGACTTTACACGATCCTGTCAGCTGTGGATAATCTCAAGAGAAAGGGAACCCGAAATTGGAAAACACTTTATAGACGTTCCTTTTTGACAGATCCTATGATGGGACAAAGAGGGAGGATTTGGTAGCTGTTCCTATGACCCTGTGCGCCTCGAAACCTGCCTGTAACTTCTTGGTATATGAGCAAATCCGATTAAATAGACGGGATATTGAAACTCAGGTATTTGGGGCACGGGAGGAATGAAAAATCAGATAAAGAAAACTGTACATTTATTTATTTTTATATCTTCACCGGAGAAGTGGAGCTGTTTTTTTATATTCATGGATGACAAGGTCAAGGTAATAAAAGTACATGAGTATGGCTTCCTTTCTTCGTCTTGAACAAAGAATCGGAACTGTATTACAGCTAAAACAAAATAAAGTCTAGTAACTCTTTTCTAGACGTGTCATTCGCACGGGAAACATAATATCTATTACCTCTGACCAATTTCTTTTTTTTTTTATAAATGTCCAAACACAAACCTGTTTACATTGGGGTTCAGAAACTTTGAGATTTAATACGGTACTATAATGTCAGTAATGATCACGCGAGCAAACCAGGTAGGTCGTGGTATGACATGCTATAATTGAGCTTGAGAAGCTCGGATGAATAAGCATTTTGTGTCTCATGTGAAAAATAGAGAAATGTGGGGGAAAACTACAGAATACTTGACAAGTGACGACTGGCGACAATAGAATGAAAACAGCAACACATTTGATACATTGATAAAAAAATATTCAGTTACTATATGAGTTCCAAGGTATGAACGTATTAATGAAAATGTGTATAATTTATCACAAAATATCCCCTATTTTATGCATGGTTGGTATTTCCTTTCTCTATGGTATTTCAGAGTCAACCTGAAAAGAGTTACCTTGACTTGTCAAAAGAGGGAGCACTTCACTTTGTACAAGTACATCGCCAGCAGAGGGCGCATGATACCGATTGGTAAATGTAACAACTTTTCTGTCATTAGTTTATAACTTATGAAATTTAACTTGTAAAATTCAAAATAATAATAAAATAATAAAATAAATTATATTTATTTTTTAATGTCTATGTAATGTTCTTATTCTCTAAAATTCACAAAGTTAGGCCGTGTCCGAATGAATGGCTTCGGCAGTGGCTACGGCCGGAACGCTGAGGATTCCTATTCTTCAACGCTGGCGTTGCAGCCAACGGCCATAGCCGTAGCCGAAGTCGCTTGATTCGGACACGGCCTTGGCCAAGTTCGCACAAGGACCATTTGTCGACTACGGTCGATATTGCCTGGTACCCAACACATTATTTCGAGGATGAGTACCTGTTAATATCGGCGCTAGTCGACAAATTGTCCTGGTGCGAACTTGGCCCTTAGTTGCGGTGGTGGCGACTGGTTTCATAGGTGAAGAGCGCCATTCAGAGTTTTTATCGAGACATGGTGGTCATTCTAATTGTTAACACATGCGGTTTTTTTTAATACAACTTCTTACAATTTTCCACGTGGTTGAGAACATCGGCGACTCGCTTTTTCAAAATGTCTACATTCTTTCTGGATAGTTTTGGTAGTTTTTTATTTTCTCTCTGTGAGTGATTAGCAAAAGTCATCATACTGTCCCAAATATTACCGTCTCTGTGTAGTCTTTGCAGCAGTTCTATTGTCTGCGATCGGAATATGCATAGAGACGCCAACACGGCCGCGTGGTAATGTCCATATCTATCAAGCAGACGATAACTGTGAATGAAACTTAACTCGTTGTCAATAAAAAGGAGTTGGCCCGTCAACGTGGATTTCTCAAGATTATGCACCGGGGACTCCATAATCTGACTATTCCACTGCTGGTTCACTAGCATGCTCACCATTCTGTCCATGTTGCCTGTGAGGTAATCAAAAACGATCAAATCTGACCATTGGACGAGCTCTGCCACATCCGTAGCGTCTTTACCAAGGACCCTTCGGGGGTGGAGGTGTTTTGAGTTTTTCAGAAACACTTGCGGCAAGAGAGCTGGTGTTAATTCAGAAATCCATTGGCTAAAAACAACATGATGATGTCTATCAGCTGACCAATCAGCGATAGTCATATTAGTCCTTACGGCATCCCATTTGCTGTCCGTGGCGTTTACTACGCCGAGTGTTGTTGGGGGAAGGTTGTGAATGTGCAGAACCTTAGATAGGTAGTAGGCATACATCTCACCAAGTATGAGATCGAGGCTGTTGCGGTAGCGGCAGCATACGCGGCAGCCATTTTGTAAGGTCAAGAGTCGGTTCTGTGAGTGACCGCAGCCTGGTACCATGCTAACTATAGAGTTGTCTCTGACCATCTCAGCCAAATCTATACTGTTTTTTCCCTCGATTATGTTTGACACTGACGCCTCAGCTTTTTCACTCCAGAAAATCCCTCTTGTCCAAAAAGCGCCCTCTGTTGGTTTATCAATGTCCTCGCGCATGTTCTTGTTGGGTAATTTATCCTTCACAAATGCTCCCGATGACTGATTTATCTCCAGTTGATTTTGGTTCAATGGATTTGATCCTCGCAACCTCTTCCTTTGGTTATCCAAATTGGCGTCTTCGTTGGGAATTTGCTGACTATGCTCAGGTGAGTTCCGACTCGAATGATTTGCCCGATATGTCGTCAAATAACCAGAAGATGTTTGAGAGAAGTTTGTCGCCAAAAAGTGCATAACCAGCAGCCCAAAGAAAATTGTCACACAGCGTGTGGAGTACGACGCCATCACCGTACGTATGATGCGTCGTCGCAGGAGTAAATGAAGCTTAATATTCATCAAATCTTCCGGTAAACTAACACGCAAGCTATGATACAGCAGGCACTCAGTTGATGCATGCTGGACTTGAAGTTTCAATCTGAACAATTTATAAGCTATGCCGATAAAACCTCCAGAGCGGTCGCTGTATTAAGAGGTCCTTGGTCGTTCAAGTCACAGAAAATGATGGAAGAAGCAAAACGAGTTTTTGAAAACGTTATCTGTGTTTGCAGCTGGTATACCTGCGGTGCTTTCGAGCGAAATGAGGAACAGCCATTCCCTTTATCCACTCCGTTGATGCAGCGCAGTAAACAGTTTATGGAGATATATACGTAGCTTACCTCCCGGTTTCTTATTGATATAAGATTGATCCTCAAACTTTTCCTCAGACCCAGAGTTTAAAATGTTCCAATGAAGAAGTTGTCCATATTTTTTTAGCGGGGCTGATGTTAATAATGTCGATTTCATACACAAAAACATCATCAATCAGCTATGACTTTATAAAACATCCAAACGAGAACAGCGAATGGTCAAAGGCCGTAAAAGTTACATTTTCAGAAATCTTAGTCCACTGATGAGACACTTCCTCGTTCTGTTTATTACAGCCAAGTCACGATGGCAGAAATAAACTAATCTGTGGATGAACGTTTATCGGCAGTAGGACGAGTTACACAGATGACAGAAGTTGCTTTATAGTGATTGAGATTAAAACCTGCTGATCTGCTTATCATTTTGATCCAGATTTAGTCCACGGTGGATCCCGATTTGAAACCTCCACTGTGGAAAATTGCGTTGAAACTGATTGCCTGGTTTTCACAAGACACGGATTAAAATCTCACACCGATAATTGTTATTTTACTGGACTATACCATGGACTTTACACGGTCTTCTGTAGTGTCTGTGAGCCACTTTCTGGCGTTCGGTGAAATGTCGATTTCTCAGTTCATAATGATTGACGTTGATCAACCCTACTTCCTCAAGTTGTATCCAAAGAGGTCTTTCTCACGTAAAAGTGAGATGGCGCCCTTGATGTGGAGCTTGTCTATTAGATCCTTAGCTGATTAAAACCACCCCGAAGGCTGCCTCCATGATTATACAATTTCCCGACGTAAATACATTACCAATCTGCTTAATAATCCCTAGCTTGATGAGCAGGATAGAGTGAGGAAGGTCGAGATGTCATACTCACACAACATGGGGCATCAATGAACCCCCGTCTTGTAATCTCAGGCTTATACGGTGGTCCAATCCGCTTTGGCATGTCTGTCATCGATTTTTTCTTTCTTTTTTCAACACGGTGTCATCCCCTGGAACCCAACTCCGTGAAATCAAGAACACAAGGGTAAAGCTTGGCATTATTATTTCCGTCAAACCATAGTGGTGCTCTCGTCTTCACAATTATAGCGAGCATCAACCTCCATGCATGGAACAGTCGTCTGGTGAGCAATAAACTGCGTGGGAAGAAGAAAAAAAAAATGCAACGATAGTATACAGTTCTTAGGTATTATCTTCATCTGCAGACTGTACCGTACCCCCTCCCCCCCCAAAAAAAAAAAAAAAAAAAAAAAAAAAACACACACACAACACAAAACAAAACACAACAACAACAATAACACGTGAAATAAAAACATGTTCAGTTTTTTTTGTCGTAATTTAAGATGTTGTAACAATACGGGTTCATGTGGTACATGTGAAGTGTTTGTACCTGGGGGAAGATTTTTCTTTCCCCGTCCTCCAATGCATGCCCCCGGTTCTTAATACGCGCGCGCTCTTGTCAAAGCGCTCTCAGACAAAAGCAATTATCATCGCAATCGGTATTTGAAATTTATAATGTTCCCTTTATTCTCATTCTAAGCTACAGCACCGAACGTTTCATAATAAAGAATGGGATCATCAGGGTGATTATAGGAAGCGTTCATTCAAACCATACCGGGTTAACTGCATATCTTCAAAGGAAGTCAGCGAAAAATGAAAAAACAATCAACTTGAACTCAACACGATGGTGTTATGATGCATGCATTGACTGCCAGCCACGTAGAAAACCAACAATATATCAAGGTTTTTTTATAGAAAGTAAAACGTCAGTTTATTTACCCTATTCTCACCAATAAAATACCAGTTTACTTATACTTTTTATGTGTGTCACAGAAGTTCGAACGTTTTGTTTCGTTGATAGCCAACATCGCATTGACGTCACTGAAATAATTATTGCTAGGTTACGTTGGATATCCAGAGGCGCAACAGACTACACAGATAAAAAATTAAAAGGACACCATTCACAACTTGCGTTTTAATGCCTGGCCTCTATGCGGGTATACTCTACAGTGACCGGAAAGTAACCTTTCACATGGCTTGTACATTTTCAATTTATAAAAGTCTGTCAAAGCATGGAGGTACTTCCATAACAGTAAACCAGAATTTTGACATTTTGGGGCTACGTATAATACATTTTAACAAACGACGAAAAGTTTACAGTAAAAGAATGTCCTAATAATGAACCCATAACGTAATATTGCTTTCAAGAAAAAAAAGGGGGGGGGGAAAGAGAGGAGGAAATAAACTTGCACAAATGATGGTGTTTGGTCTCAGCGCTGAGAAATTCCTTACGTCTCGTTTAATTCACCAGGCCAGGATCAATTAAGCAGAATCATTGAGCAATCTACCGGATATGCTTGTCATCTAATTAGTTATCATCCTTTGCTAATTGACAAAAACATAAACATCTTCTTTCGGGTAATTAGTACCGCTTCGTTTATTTACAAAAGTAAACACGCGGTTGGTTTATGGTTGGACAAGTTAATCGGTGGAATGAGCCTGATCGAACACCGAAGACGTTGTTTTGTCATGTTTTCTTTGCACGATTCGCATAAATGCATACAATGTCCTCATTGTGTGTGAAAGCTCGTTGATCGATGAGCTAAAATTATACTTAATCATGTGAGCCTGAAAAGGGGAAGAATTACTTACAATTAAACACTGACCAAGGGCTGTTGTTTTATTTCAACCAAATTCATGTCCATCGTGGGAATTTTTTACAACAAAAAACAATTTCTCGCGTTATACAACATAGACACTCATTACTCACCAGAAGGCAAATCTCGAAATGTCCCAAATAGAAGTCACATCTCTATGTATCATTTTATGCAGTATATCAGCAAAAAGTAGGTATTTTGGGTTACACAATGGTGGGTAATACCTAGGAGGAAGACAACAGATGGTGACATTAACTTCATTAACTTGAGTGTGTGCGCATGGAGAAAGACCAAGTCCAGTTCACAAGGTATCTCCTTCAATACATTGTAGGTTCTAGAGCATGCACCAACTGTACGTTAACAAGTAAATAAATCACGTATAGGGAAAGTTAGAGGTTCACCACCTGCATATAGTTGTGACTACTCTATGATACATAGAGTTGTGACTTCAGGACATTTCGAGATTTGCTTGCTGGTGAGTAATGAGTGTCTATGCACGTTTAAGAAAAAAAAACCAATAACTGTGTACGGTGAGAACAACACTGTAAAGATACAGTGTACGTGTCAATGATAGTTTACGATATCACAACATCAGAGTGCACACACCACCGAAAAACCACATCTACCCTTTACTTTGGATGAACGGAAGTCCCTTCATTCATCCAAAGTAAAGGGTAGATGGGTTTTTAGAAAACATCTGCCATGGTCATTCTAGAAGAGTTTGATTCAGCCAACTGCAACAACCTCGTTGTTCATGATTTTACAAGCAACGAGGTTGTTGCAGTTGGCTAAATCAAACTCTTCTAGAATGACCATGGCAGATGTTTTCCATTGTTTTTCCTGTTTGCAGTATGCCTATTAGCTAATAAGTGAAAATGAATACTCACTATTATTCAGTTACTCCATCCTCCCGTGCTATAGTGATTAATCCAAACCAATATGGCCACCGAAAAGCAGGCTGCATTTTCCGGGGATAATGTGTGTGTTTTCATCCAAACTACGACGAAGAAATACAAACTTTAGTCCAGCACACATCTTAACCCGTTCTTGTTGTGTTTCTTCGAAGATCTGGCCCGAACTCAATGGCTCACGGCGTGAAATTGTTTCGCCTGCTCCCTTCGCGATATGTACCGATTTGTCGAGCAGAACACGCAAATTGTGGAAGCCTTTTTAAATAAAAGGATCCCTTTTGACAAGAAATAGATAAATCATCGATGCATGGAATATAGAGATTTAAAAAAAAAATCTAAATTTTCCAGCCTTCGTGAAGAGCGAGTATCAGACAATGATATTGAAGCTAGTCATGTTTGCTCTTATCCGTTGTAATGTAAATTAGTACAGTGACGATCATTAGCTTTATGAGCACATTGATTAGTGTTGTTATTGTCTAGCGCCATCTAGGGGTCGTCTTCAAAAGCAACGGCCAGGCATATAGAAAGTTGTGTTACGTGAGAGGAAACAATAGAAAATATCTGGTAACCTTAAAACGCTCTACCATGACGGCTCCACGAACTCATCGAGAAAGTAATAGGCCATTAATATTTTGAAGAGAAACCTGTAAACAGTCATTCTAAAGCCTTACCAAACACGGGCTCTCTTTGAATGTACTCTTGGTATAACCCATCCACTCAAGAGATGTTTTGAGGTCTTTTCTAAGAATTATTGTTGTTGAAAATTCTACACTTTGTAATTGAAGAACTTCCAATTAGTATAAATCAATTGAGTGGGACCTTTTCGCCTAAGTTCACCCATTCAACCATCTGCATTTTTGCAAGAAGGTTAACTGTGTACCTGGATAATCCCGGGGGAAGCATGAACAAAAACACTCTTGTTCTTAAAAGGGAAACCCCGCTGCCTGGTGCTGCCTCGCGGATCTTTAATCTGACTTCAGATACAATGGAGAGATCCCCGCCAAACATTTTCACCTATTGTGCGTCAAACAAACAACTACAAGGCTCAGCCGTGTCGTCCATTCTACTCGGAGTGCGTTCAATAATGCTGGGATAGCATCTGCCCACGGGCGTGATTGGCTGATCACCAAAAAAACAGACGTCTGTTTGAAGTACAATTATAATTATTATTATTTTATTATTATTAGTTACTTCGTAAAAGGCGTTGTTTAGCGTAAGTTTGGACTATTCGATTTAAACAACATTCAACACTGAATTTTTAAATTCTTAATATTATTTATTAATCGGAACCCGTCTACTTGCAACAAACTTGGCATTGGAAATACATTGTTTGTTTTTAATGTTCAAAAATGCTGAGGCAGTGGTATTGATAATGCCATAGGAAGGAACTTCCATGATAATGCTTAGTAGTGAGCGTAGAGGAAACCTCGCCGAAGACTATAAACGCTGTCATTGAGTTTTCTACATGTCAAGATCTTCAACAACAGAGGGCGCAACAGTGGGCGCACAGTTTTCTGTGCGAGAGTGATGCATCACTTTTTACTGGTAATAATTTCGTGACTAACTCTAGGGGCCGCACCACACCCATTTAATAAGATCCCCATTACCTCATACCAACCAAAACTTAATCCTAAATAAAATAATAAAAAAATACTCGAAAATATAAATCATCCTTTTGAAATGACAAACCTAAATATCTTTTTCATTTATGGGGGAGAATGGGATACGTTCTTTCAGCTATGATCCATTCAAAATGATCATACCCTTGATGAGAAAACAGGCAAGATTCCATTCTGGAATACTGTCTTTATAATTGTGAGAAAATTGGAGTGCGGTGCCACAAACTAGAAGTCATGTTAATTAATTAAACCCCTTGGTACAATTGGAACAATTACAATATTATGTATTGTAACAATCTCTTGAAAAACAATGGCTTTCAAAACTTTTGATTTGTAGCATAGCTGAAGGAGCCTCTAAAATATTAGAGGCTTGGCTCGAGAATTAGTCACGTTAGTGTGGTATATTCTTTGATTTTTGGATCGGTGGGATGGGCACTGGTCCGCAAAAAGAAGATGAACAACCTAAAAAAAGTGACTGGAGTGCGCCCTCTGTCGAGAGTACCTGATGATCAGGTAAAGAACTTCGCTCGGACCCCAATCATATCGGTAAAGGCGATGATGGGGACGAGCGATATACCATGACCGATATGTGGCAGAGGGAGCCTCCCCCCAAATGTTCCCATTCTCTAACACACTCTTCCCCTCTTGTACAGAAGCACCCCCCTAAACTCCTCAAAAGAATTCCAGAGATTTCCAGAACACAACGAAGACACAATTCCTAGGAGGGGGTACACCCTCTCACATATCGAGCATATGACGAGCGAAGTTAAGATCACGGACAAGGACCAGAAAATAACTTTACCAAATCAATCATTGTATCCCATGCATAGAACCACTCATCAAAAGTTATAATTTTAATACTATCCACTAGCATGCCCACACATGTCATTGATTCCAATTATCTTCTCTTTATCAATGGTTTTCAACGAGTATGTTTATTCAGACATTAAAATGTCCAAGTCTAGCCAGTGTACAAATATTACTGAATTGAGTTACATACTCTCATACCCCCACCCCACCCCACCCCCAAAAAAGGGAATACACCCAGACACTAAAATCAGTCAACACAGGCTTTGGTGTGTTATGCCCTTCCAGTATGGTTAAACCAATACCATATAGGGGCGGGGATTGATGAAAATATTGGGGAGAGTCATTGTGTTTATTTGCAATATTTGTTTCCGTTTGGTTGGTGATGGCTGATGGAGGGAAATATTTGGGTAGGAGTGAGGATAAGAAGTTGATCCCACTTCGTTTCTGTTCCCACGTCTTGATCGAACGATAGGAAAGAGCCGCTCGCCGCCCCTTTTTTATACCTACTGGGATTTAAATCAATCAGTCATTGGACGTTTTCAAGGAGTATTTTATATGGGGTGGAAACATTCGTTGTCAAAAATAAACTAATCGAATGTAGTTATAAAATCTTTTTATGATACCGAGCTGATGAAATCTTATTACATTTTATATCAGTATATTAAATTACTATGATTGTTTTGAAGGCTGACTTTCTTAAAAATATAGATACTAAACAATATATTTGTAGACCACCCTAAAATTATAATAGACGATCCCAGTGCGAAACCACCGAATACGCTGAACATTAAAGCATGGCGTTTTATATGGTGTAATGTACGACTTACGTGTGTGCATTGAATAGCACGGGCCCTTCGCCCGCAATCTTCAAGTGTCATCCACCCAAATCTAGGCATGATGTAAGTGAAATAGAAACCCGGAACTACCATTTTTTTGCAGCAGATTTTACCGGAATGATCTGAAAGAATACATTGACTAACACCCAGCTGATTTATAAAGGAGCTTTTGGAGGGGGAAACCATGCCTCTACCGTTTGATTTGGACAGGCGATGGGGCTCCGATAGAAGGTTGGTGGGTTTGTTTTGTTTGGCGTTCACTGCACACACGTTGCTGCGATTGTGTTTGCACAAACTGTGGAGCAATCTGTTTTTACTTGTGCCAGCGCCGTGCTCAATGTAGGTCGATTATTGCCATAATTCCCACCACAGTCGATAGTGTGTGTGTTTTCTTGCTCAAACCCGTGTCCTAGATCCCCATAGAATTTTAGATTTGGGACAAGTGGTCTTTTAATTAAATCTTTCTGAACTAAATTCGGAGTTGGGAGGGGTTTCTCATGTGGGGGAGGGGCAAGGTCAGGGGAAGTAATTTGATCAATTCATGACATTCCCATTATTAGGAATGTGATTCAGATTTGGCAGAATCTAATTTTAGAACTGGTAACAATGCCGCATTTGCCTGCAACGTTTCACTAGTTATTATCAAAACTATATTCAAATCTTGGTGAGTGACTGTTTTTGGTAATGTGGTGAGTGAACATTATTTCTGTAGAATTGTTTACATGGGCCCATACAGTGATAGTGTATTGTATTTGTTGTGTCTATTTTAAAGCTGGATGGTTTACCAAGGAGGAACGTTGTTGGAGTTCACGCATAATATTTAGTTAATACCCCAGTTCATTTTTGAGTTTAAATATCAAGTATGGTACATATCAGGCTTGATTTCTTCATTTTTGAAAGGGCTAGGGCACCAAGACATTTTCTTCTTGGGCACCTCTATGAGGAAATTATGAGTTTCTATTGTAATATTTCAAGGGCACCAAGGCAATGACCAGGGGCAATGGAGGCAATTGTCTCCCTTGCCTCCGTAATATAACAGGCCTGTTTAATTTAACCGTTTGTGTTTGTGCATTTTTTCTTGCATTGTATTTGTAAATAGCAACAACATGTTAAGTAGGCCTATGGCTCAACATTTTTACGGCAACACCTTTATTTTTACTTTGACCTCGCCCATTTGAATCAGGTATTTCAACAAAAGCTTGACATAATAAAGATGATGATAATAAGTCATGATTTATAAATTGCCCAAGTGCCCAAATTCAATGAGAAAAATATTTCAAAATTGGTCACGACCACAATCTCCGATTCCAGCTGCGTATAGTCGGGTAAGACTCAAAGTTGTTCCTAGTGCAAACTAAGCAAAAATAATTCAATTCTGTCTTTAAAAATGTTCCGGATTTAAATACATCAGTTATTTCTGAACGTTGCCGTAAAAAACATCCCTTGCAACCTTGCCCCCCAAAAAAAAATAAATGGTCTGAGTGAAGAGGTGAGTCAATCAATAGGCCCTATCCGACGTTTTAAAATTTGACCAAATTTTATAACATTGTTATTTAGTATTTGGAGGATTTCTCTGTAGATTCCACCGTGTTGGGCGTTGGTCTGTACAGAGGATTTATCCGATATTCTGGAATGGATGTCAGCGTAATGTGAATGCAAGGAAATGAATGTCAAAGGTCGACATTGATCCGTTTGAGCTGTGTGGACTATGAGTCGCCAGAGCAAGCGATCAAAAAAAAGGGAAAAAATAAATGAAAGATAAAAGACCCTTGCAGTTGAAAGGACCTTGTCATGATTAGGTGAATTTTTGTCTCTGAGGTCTATCATGCTTCGGTTGATTATTAAACAGCTCCCTTTTGCCAATGGAGTAAATTTATCAACCACTGGTGCTTCATTTTGGAGGTCACAGTTGTCACTTGAATTTGTTCATCTGCTTGCATTTCAAGCAGCGCTGTGTTTTGAATTATCTTTGACGTTTTATGTTGATGTAGCACATGTCTTTTGTTAGATTTTATCCCCCACCACCATGGAAAAATTGTAATGAAGAATCCCAAGTGATGAATATTATACAAGGTGTTGAAAAAAAAACTGGGGCTGGGAGTTGGAAGTAGGGATCGATTTGGAATCTATCTAAAATTTATTTGTATTTAAAGGGAAAGTAGTCATGTTTTTTTTTCTTCTTCTTTTTTTCTTCTTTTTTTTTTTTTGGGGGGGGGGCAGATAAATCTCCACCTTCTAGTTCTCAATAACTACACCGCATTATAAACAACCTGCAAACATTTTGTCCAATTTGATAATCATATTTGAGAGAAAACAATTAACAACAGTTTGTGTATCTTTGGGGATTTTGCGCATATTTAGCAACCGTTTCAATTGCAGCAATAATCAACAGTGATTGATGGGTTTTTAGATGCTATAATTTCCTTGACTCAAATGACAGTATTTTGGATGGAAAGATTTCTCCAAAGGATTGGTACTGTTATAAACTTGATATAATTGCCGATAACGCTGTATTTTGTTGAGTCCGAATGGCGTGTACACACACAAACAATTTCCGAGCCAGCGTGACGCGGGTTTTGTAATTTCATGTAAAATTCCAAGCCTGGAACAAAGGTCTCCCGGACAATCCACTGCTGAGTGTGCACAGAGCTTGCACATGCTGTGCAACGCTTTGTTTCACCCACACAAACAGGACAGATGGTACTGATTATTTTGCTGATTTTTGGCTACTGTGCAGGGGTTGTGTAATCACTGATTCAAGACCTTTGTCCTTTTGTTCCAAGAAGACATCGAGAGGCTTCTACTATTGTTCAATGTTGAAGTGAACCAGGTTTCCAGCCTTGATTACGGATTTGCAAACAATCCTCGGCCGAAGCTCACTGCCGAGGTTTTGCCTTTCACTCAGGGTGCATGAATTTGACATTTCCTCGTTAGAGAAAACACAAAACAAGGTGCTTCAAAAAATAATCTCTGTTCTCTTGGCTTTGTCAAGTCAAGGTGTCTTTGTGCCAGCGGTACTCTCAAAGAAAAATGATTTCATCAATTCCAAGAAAACAATCTTGTAAGACTGGACAGGAGAAAATGGAAGATTCCAGGCAGCAACCAGTTCAGTTTTTCTGTTAATATTTTAATGTGTGCCATGTTTGGTCAATTTCTTTTGCAGAGATTGCACATTTCAATAACAAGGATGTTTTTTTCTGAACACCAAAGGTCATGGGTCTGAGTCCACTCTGAGGCACTCTGATTTCTAGGGGCTCAGTAGAGCTCTGAGTAGATAGTGCTTTACATCACTCATCAGTCTAGGGCAATATTTAGTTACAAGACTGAACTGCACTGAGTGAAAGCTCACCTTCATCTTCATCTTCATTGATTTATTCAGCAAAATATCTTTTGTACATCACAACATGGAGGATTGGTTCCTTCTTCCATGATCACACTAACTAATTTCATTGCAGGAACGGCGTTCATTTGAACGCTTATCTTTTTAAGTGTGAGTCGTGAAAAATAATAGTTGTTGTCAGTCATATAAATCATCCCTTTAAATTTAACTTTGTCAAAATACCGAAGACTATTTTGATGAATGGCCCGAAGAAGCAGTTTCTTCGGCTTGTTTCAAACGTGGCGCTCTTGCAGTGTCAAATTCAAATCATTTGAGTCTTGCAATAGTGCGGCATTGGCGCGGCAGTGGTTTCAAACGTAGTGCTTCTGCTGATTTTTGCCATTATAGGAATGCAGGGCCTGTCCAGCCAAGGTCGAGCTAAGCCTCCGCTGCGCCGAATTACAAAAGCGGATTCAAACGTCGCGCTCCTGCCGTGTCGAATCGAGAAATAAATTAAATAGTTGAATTCGACACGGCAAAGGCGTGACATTTAAAAAGGGCCTTTTTCTCCTAGTTCTCTCTTCTGAGAAGGGGGTGCACCTGTATCTCCAGCCCACCACACTGGCTCCCTGGGCAGACATAACAGGCAAATTACTTGCCCTGTCACCCTGTTGATTACCCACCATTTAGAGGACAGTGCACCCAATGATTTAGGTATCCATGCAGCTAATAATCCTCTTCTCTTGCATTGTGCGCCCAAGGTTTGCCTATTCAGACTGGGGTGGCTTTTGTCTGGGCATGAATAATAACCCATTGTACTCCCCCTGGGAACCTTGTTTGGGTTCCTTTTCTCTGTGATTGAGGTCACACAAGCCCAGGAAGTTTGGGACATGTGTCTTTCCTATAATTTTAGAGTAGAATGGTCTATGGCTGGTTTGTAGGAAAACAGAAACATTGTTTATTTTTGTTTTAAATTGTATTGTGCTGATGCCCTTGCAGTTATTTTTGAATATAAAGGAGTGACACTTTGCTGTTCTTTTTCCTGAAGTGCGTTATGTTTTGGAACTTTCCCACAGTAGACATTCTATGATGAATATTTTATGAATGTCAGTGGGACTCATTAATGTGATAAATAATGAGATGACACACGCAAATCATTATTTAAAGGTGCACACCGGCTTCGTTGGGCTATTTGGGCTACAACATAGGCTAATATATGAATTCAAAGGTCTTTCAGGAATGGAGAAGAACGGTTCCTAAAAGAAACCATCAAATTTTCCCGTTTTCGAGCATTTTTCAAAAAACGATTTATCCGAACCAAAAAAGTGGTTCGGATAAATCACGTGATCTTCGGAGTTAGTTTTACTTCCAGCCGTATAAAAGTAAATTCTGAACCAAATTTAAATCCTTTTTTTTTACAATTATTCATGAGTATTTGACAAAAAAGACTTATGTATCCAGATTATCGATACAATTTGTAAATAATGATGAAAAATCGAACGTAATATTCACATTCAGAGGTGTTCGTGCAACCGAAGCGTGTCTTACAGCGCACCAGCGTGGGAGCTAGCGGAACGTAAACCTTGGGGCATATCCCGTACAGCCAGTGCCGTGTCTCGTGGGGTCAGACGGACAAACTCCGGGGCATGAAATCCCCAGCTTGCCGGTCGGTCTAGCCGTAAGCGTGGGAGCGTATCGGAGGGGTAGGGAGCCAGACCAACAATTACGTTTTTTTTACGAGGGTTTTAGTCTGTACCCCTAGCTATTATCCCCTAACTATTGTAACGTGTTGCCTGCGCTACGCACACGCGGGACGATGACGGGGAATGTCTGATCTATCTACTTCTATGATAGCTGCGTAATGTCCACTCCCCCCCCCCAATCGCCACAACAAAAAACCAGTGGCGGTGGCCGCGGCCGGCCAGTGAAGTCATCGCCCGAAAAACGGGAGAATGCCTTCGTTAAAGCTGCCAGGATTGGCAATCTGTTTGCAGCGAAATTTGGCGGGAGGCTCGCTTGGCACATGACTGTTATTGGCCAAGCCAATGTGAAAAGATGGTCCAAGATTAGGGACACTTCCATTAGTTTTTAGACTGCAGCAGGCTGGTCACGATGAGAATATGAAGGATGTGGTCTTTGCCATAATTTTGATGGACAGGTTTGTGTCATAGAACTGTATTGTGAATATGCCTGCGTATAATCTTAATTCATGAAGACTCACATTTTGACAATATTTATGGTATCATGTCTGTGATGTCCACATTATGCCAAGCTTATTCTCTCCCTTTCTACATTTGAACACGACCTGACAACACAGATTAGTCCTGGACCTAACTGGCATTCGTCCAAGTAATTTTTTACAACATAGGGCCTACTTGCGATATAATGAAGAAATGTTCTCCATTGCAAGTAAGTTCGTCCAGTTCGCCGTACACAGAATACACTGTCTGTTTATGTCTTTTTTTTATTTACACGTTTGTGCTGGATGGATATGAAGTCTGGATCCTCATGCCTCGTCATTGTAATAATTCATACATAAACAGAGCACCAGTCTACTTACAACATTGCGCAACATTGTCACATAAACTTGACAGTAACGGCTGGAAAAGCGTATAAGCTGACCTTTGACCGTGTTTTGTTTTTTGCACATTTTTTCGTTAATTACGTGATATTTTGATGATTTTTTTTTAAGAACAACCATTTAAAAATTATTGTCTGTCATTCCACATCACTAAATTAGGTAAACAGTAAGCCGGTGTGTACCTTTAAGGATGGGTTGATATCATTGGGCTTACATACGCTTCAAGTTCTTAAAGGGAAGTGTAAGGAGCAAAACTTTAAAGGATCTAGGTAATTTTATAAAAGTTAATATTTAACATAAAACAAAATTATAGACTAATCCGAGCAGCTCGTTACACCACCACAGCTACAGTCGCCGCATGCGCGCGTCGACGCACACACACTGTGAATCCTCCTTGCTGATTGGTACCTATGCGTGGCTGACGCGCTATTGTCGTGTCGGGCGCGTGTGGTGGCCATAGTTGCGGTGGTGTCAAATCACCATGAGGGAGCTGCTCGGATGTATTTACAAGCTCACTGATTTGATAGTTTAATACCAGTGCCAATCCAGAGAAATCGGTATGTTTAAAAAATACTGTCAAAGTAGAGAGAATAGCATTTGAAGACTCGTATTAACCAAATAATGCCACATGACACACGCCAGTATTTTCCGTGCGAGAAATCGGATGGCGTGAAATTTTTTAAGTGAATTTGGAAGACCGGAACAAAGGTTGCCCAGACATTCTATCTCGGAGTGTGAACAAGGCTTTGTTTCACCAACATATAGAGGACAGATAGTACTGGAAATAATGCTGAAATTCTCCCTTTATGCGGGGGTTGTTGTGTAAAATCCTGGATTCCAGACCTAAGAGGATTACGAGACATCAAGAGGCTTCCACCATTGTTTGCCATTGTATTTCAGCTGAATTCAGCTATCGGCCGTGACTCACAGTGGAGGTTTTGCAATTCATGCTGAATGAATCTGATATTTTTTCGAAAGAGAAACAACAAAGCTTGATGCTTCAATGCGAACCTTTGTTCGTTTGGCCTTGTTAAGTCAGGGTTTCTTTGTGCCAGCAGTATTCTCAAAGAATTGTGATGCCGGCCGTTCCGAGAAATGAATCCCGTCAGGTGGCGTGGAAAATTTTTGAGAAACCAGCTAAGTGGTTAAACATCACCAATTGCTTTGTTCCGATTGTCGCAAATGAAATAAGCTCAATATGGAACAGCACAAAATCCCTGACAAAACTTTTGGAAATTTTCATGGTTTTTGCTAAATGTGAGGAACCAGATTGGATGAAATGTTTACAGGTTAATTAAATACTAAGTGCGTTTGTTGAAAAACTAATAGATAGGAATGAATTTAGTGAGTGATTTTATACCTTGATTACCTTGGGAGCAACTCTTTAGTTTCTTTCTCATACATATGATTTTTCTTTAATTTAAAATTGA
This sequence comes from Marthasterias glacialis, assembly GCA_911728455.2. Lineage (NCBI taxonomy): Eukaryota > Metazoa > Echinodermata > Asteroidea > Forcipulatida > Asteriidae > Marthasterias > Marthasterias glacialis. Next base: position 15,834,743 of record OU452223.1, read on the forward strand.
AAACTGAAAATGTAATCAAATTCTTTTCTGTTAAATCCATTGTGGACCGTGGATTAATCAAAGGCTGGCTTTAATATATTTGTTTTTAATTACAAGTATTTATATTTTTTGTAAGGCGATATTCCTGGTGTATTTCTTTCCTTTTCTCAAGATAGCTTTTGTAGATTTTACAGCTGCCTTTCATAGCTTTTAGGAAAATTAAATTAAACAACATTTCTGGAAAAAACCTAAACATTTTTTTCCCTGATAGTTACCAATGGCACATGTATAAATAGGTTGGCATTTGCAGGTGGGCATGATTTTTGAAGGAACGTGTGATTTAAGATTTTGTTTCCAAGTGAATACATCATCCATATAAGTACTTAAGAATGTTTGTCGGGGTGAAGAAAGGGGGACTCAGTGTGACTATGTATCACTTCCTCTATGGTAACTCAAGGGTTTACAAACGTGTACCCATGTACAATTTGGGATGTGAAAATCTACGCCCAACACTAATTACTCATGTTGACAACTTGCAGATTTCTTCAATTCATGCAGCGTTTTCAATTGATGACGATATTCGGCATATTGATATTTGATGATAATACTTGGCAATTTTCCTCTGGTATTGGGCACTTCAATGAGGAGAATGTAAAATTGTATGGGAACTTTGCAAAGATCACCACAGCAAACTAGCATCCATTAAGCCCCGCCCCCTAAACATTGACCAATCACATGTTTGGCTACGCCACCACTGTGAACATGGGCAGCACAAGGTGCTTCTCTTCAGTGCCACACTGCACGACATGAATGTGCGCGCTGTAAGTGTGCGCACGCATGTTTACATTCACCAATAGGATTTTTTCATGTCGGACTTTTGTCGGATTTTTCGGTTTCCATTTGGCTGGAAAGATAGAGTACAAATCTTGGCAATTTATTTGGAAAAAAAGTATATTTCCTGCAAGTTAATTTGCTGCAGATGAGAAAAAAAGTGGATTCATTAAATGACATCATTATATTAAGGAGAGTTTAGCCTTTCCGTCAAGAGTCTCATCCGAAGCAATTAAAATACAGTGGTTGTAATGTAAACAGAAATACACGGTTTATTTTGACGATGGAACGACACAATGATGTAAAAATAAAAAAGAAATCTCCCTTTCTTTGGACTATAGATTGACTATTCCTCCGAGTAGCTTTCCTGCCTTCAATAATGCATTTGCCACCTTAAATCAAGTCCTAATTGCACCCTCAGAAATACCTGATCTGCAAATGCCCCTAAAGTTCAGATCGTGACCAACCTAAAAAGGTGCTAATAGCCACAAGTCTTGCTCTGGGGAGAAAAGAAGAAGCCAGATCCGTAAATTTCATCAAACTTAATACAGAAAGTGTTTTTTTCCCCCTTTCTTTGGGCATGGGGATAGTTATTGGTTATTGTTGCACTTTTTCCTATGTCCTTCCCTGTGTGTGTGATAAACAGGCTGTGTTTTGGCCTCCCCCCCCCCCTCGTTTATCTTAAAAGACAGGCCTCTATTTTTGACCTCGGCCCTTGGCAAAATTGCATCCTTTTTTGTCGTGGGGCGAAGAGGCCCTACAAGTGGCTAACAATGCCTTGCATGGCCACATAAAATATGCATGCACTGTGCCTACAGTGAGTGGGTGTACAGATCACCTGTGAGTACAGGCTGCTGAAAGCTGCATGCTCATGAATGATTTTTTGGTGCAATGTTCACGCGACATCGTTTGCTGCCTTAGTTTTGACTTGCATGTATGTCACAGGACTGCAGGCATAGTGTGCATGTAGACCTTCTCTTTTGAATCATCTGTAAAAAAAAAATCAATAAATTAACGAATCAAACATTTTTCTGTACGTGTTCCTCACTGGAAAATACTGGAAAGAGCGAATAAAGAACACAGAATAGCAGAATCAGCAAATGAACTCATTATATTGTAATTGATGGTTGTCGTTTTTCCTTTTTGCCAGTGGAAATTGAATTTCTATGTTTTAAAAATGTGGACAATAACTGAATATCTATCTATAAAAAGATGAGCTTGAGTTCAAGGGAAATAACACCCCTTTTATTAAAATTAGGATCCAATTTTAAATAGGTAATTACAATGGAATCCAAACAAAATGCATAGGCCCTACTTTACTCCAAAAATGTGTCTGTTTCTTGTATATGATGTAAAAAAAAATCATTTTATGAATCACAATACATTTATCAAGTTAGAACTGTTTAGTGTTTATCACAATTTTGTTTTTTGCTCATTGATTTTAAAAGTTAAACCATTACAAGTACGGCGTAGATGACACGGCAGATAGCCTACATGTACGTCCTTTATTTGAGATGCCTAGATTCCGATAGAGCTTTTAATTTATTTGGTCCAATTTGAATGCAAATGACTGATGACTCAATTTGCCCTTGCTGAGGGGGGCCCTGTAGCATTCTTACAAGACAATCACTGGCAGTGTGTGTTGTATGTTCGTGGGTTACGGGTCCGTCACAAGTACAAAAAACGACTTTTGGATCATCCACTCGACGCTCATCAACATTTTACCATCTAAAGAATCTTAACAATCAGAAATGGCTGTCATTCATTACACCGACATTTTAAAAACAAAAATGGCCTGTTGAGTGGTGGTTAAATGAGAGATGTGTGTTAAATTTTAAAAAGATTTTTGAAACGAAACTTGCTTGATAGGCCCTATATATGGTGCTGATACTTATCGCCAAAATAAATAAAATTTGAGCTTCCATCATTTCTGAAAATAATGCTTTGGAATCTCAGATTGATCGTAAGTGCGAATCGATCTTAATTGCTAAGCAACACAAATTACTATGGTAATACTGACCAGCTCATCTGAAGATGATACTTAGTGCTTTGTGAAATCGAGCCAAGATTGCATTTCTCTTGCATTGAAGAAAAAGAAGAAAAAAAACCAGAAAAATAAAACCATTTGTTATTTTCTCCAAAACATGAGCCAGTTCTACTGAACTAACTCAATTTAACTTGGATGAATGTTTCCTCGGTTTGTTTCTGAAAAAAATATCTAGGGGCGGGCCTGCAGTATGTTTTGGATGACATTTTACTCCCGCAAAATTCCTGATGAAGCACCTTTGTAATGTCTTATAAATTGTTTCAGGACCTCTAACGAAAGGACCATGAGCATATCATTTGGTGTTCTCTTTGAATCTCTGATCAACCACAGTTTCAGGGTAACCCACTCCAGTTGATTTGTTTCCTGGGATCCAGGGAATGAAAAATCTGTTTCTCTTCATGCAGGCTTTCATTGTGTACCCTTCTGATAATGAATGAGTGAATCACGGCCGTTGTTTACACGCGCAGCATTCGTGTACAATTAAATAGGGACACGTATGTCAAATGCCTGCATTTCCCGTTAGAACAAGACGGTCCGTTCTTCCTCCCTGCCTCTTAAAATTCTACCGCCTAAGCATGACCCAGAAATCTTAGTTTAACCTAGTTAGGGTTTCTGTCACTCAACAATTCAAGGATTAATAAACATTTCTTGGCTTTGACATTATGGGTGTTATCAAATCCAAGGGTGTGTATATATAGTATAGAAGGCAAGTGTGTGAGGACCTTTTTATCTCCTAAATTGGCCGTCAATCTTTGCGGGAATTGGATTTCATCAATGGAGGATCTGTGATTCTACCCAGAGGTGGATTGAGACAGGTGGCCCTGAACTTCCCTGGCATTGAGAGAAAGGGTGGGGGGGGGGGTGGTGAGGATAGGGTGTTGTTTTTAAAGGAGGTTCAAATCAATGAAATGTTTCTAAGAATGAGACTGAGCTACATGTACGTGGAAGACCGCTACAGGAATGTTCCAAACTTTCAGTATGTTAAATTTCGTGGTACATTCCAGGATCATGTAGGATTTAGGCTTTGTTATTAACAGGTAACAATCATGTGCCGATCGAATCTTAAAGTTGCATGGCCCAATTTACGATGAAAATAATTTTTTTTTGAAATCATTTTCTCTGAAGTAATTTTTACAGATGGTGCTGATTTCAAAATGAAAAACATACAACAAATTTTGCATCTAGGCTATTTGAGCCACGAACAGTGCACAAAATTCATGTAAAAAAAAAATTGCTTGTACATGGCTGATGAACATGAGATAATGTCGGGATCCCAACAATAATGAATGTGTACTTTTTTTAATGAACAACCACTTATCAATGGCGGTTGTTATCACCGAAATTCCCAAAAGATAACACCGGTGTAAAAAAACAGAACTCTCACTTTTACAAAACGGAATTCGGCAAAAAACAACAGAAAATTCTGATGTCTGTTTTGCGTGAGGAATGGTGGAATTGCCCGTTTTGGTGACAGCATTGTGTGACAAACCTCAGCAATGCACATGTGTATTTATTAGAAAAGGTACATGAGCTACGTGGGGACTCCATTGGCTCAGTGGTTTCTTTCCCTGCCTTTCACCTCTGTGGACCCTGGTTTGAATCCCATCCTGAGACCGGAGCCTTGGGTTGGGTTTTCAGTCCCTACCTGATTGCATGGGATTCCCCATTGGGGGTTCTCCTCTTACGTTTAAAACTGAGCATTTTCTTTTCATTTCCTATTCATCCTGTTATCAAGTTATTTGAGCTTATTGTGCTGTTGGATGTGTAATGAAATAAATAAATGTACACCTACAGTACATCAGTGCATTTTTACACACAAAATGTTGTCTATTAAATCTCACATATTAGATTTTTGTGTCATCTCTATAACATTACTTTAAGTAAACAAATCTGAGAATTCAGTTTAATTTCCCTTTTATGGACCATTTCTAAGAAAACAGAGAAAACATCCTGCAGGTTCGTTGACATGTTGTAATGGATGAGGCAGTGGAAAGAAAGATGACTCTGTCTGTGTGCATATATCCAGACCCTCACTTAATCAAACCTTGGCAGATTTCTTCGTAATATTTTATGCCCAGGTTTAGTCTTTTTTGATCAGATTTGCCGGAGGGGCCAGGAGTCTCTGGTGATAACACAGGATACAAAATATTACTGGTCAGGATTGAAACATTAATGTAGACCGGACGTTGAAAGCACGTCTGGAACAAGTCATGTGAATGATCGATCGTAACAATGCCCACAGGTGCCATGTTGAACTTGGAGCATGTTGTGACCAGTTTAAGGCTGTAAGCCTAAAGCTGATGGGCTCATGACTGACTTGAAGGATTGTCATGAAGCCATTAATATTTCATATGAATTTGGGACCGTGAAAGTTTGTATTTATACTTTCAAAATGATCAAGGTTTAAGCCTGATTGAGAATTTGGCCACCCTACATTTTTTCATACTTTAAAAATGATCAAGGTTTAAGCCTGATTGAGAATTTGGCCACTCTACATTTTTTCATTTGTAAACCCGCCATGTTTGTTGTAACATTTTCCTGTGGGTGGAATGACCATTTGAAATCGTTTCAGTGCATGGGTCGTGTATGGTGGCATTTGTGCACATTTCTCTCTGTGTGTCTATGAATGCACACACCACATGATATCATATTGTAGGCTGGCATAGTGCATCTATCATTCAAAACCACAGTGGATGACATTGAATGGTCAGACAGTTGGAGGGTTGACTGTGTGCTGTGCAAAGATTATAGAGAGCCGAAGGCGCAAGATGGGGAACTAGAGCTGTATTTATTGTTGGACCGTGAAATACGCATGGGCGCCATTTCGACAAATGAATGCTTTGTTTCCCATTGATGGCAATGGTCATTGTCTGCACTGATCTGCCCTGATCTATTATTGTATCAAAAGAGTTACTTGCTGAAATGGCGTCCAGTGGGATTTCACATTTCAGCCAGAGTTCCCCATCTTGTGCCTTCGGCACTCTATAATCTTTGGTACTGTGTATGCATTCACCACACGACATCATATTTCAGGCTTGCCTTAGTGCATCTATCATTTAGTAAAAACAAGGAGATTTGCGAAAACAAAAAGAAAAAGATTTGCGAAATTGTTCACACTTTACAATTTGTAAATCGTTTTAATTTATTCCATATTCAATGGATAAAATTGATTAAAACAGCACAATAAAGGTCTTTTTCAAAACAATTTTGCCACAATACACGCTGTAGCTGCTATGGGAGGTGCCTGGCAAATCAAGACTCTTGCGAAAATTCAAACGATCTCAAGGTCAACTTATACAGTCTATTGTGGACCTCCTTGTTTTTTACTGACAGCCAATTCAGATGTAGTCAGGTCGAGCGCTTCTAAATCCTGGTTAGCACCCCGAGTAGGAAGATGGAGTTCCTTGGAATAATTGACCATCAAATCACTGACCTTACATGCCTGCTGTTCCCTAAACCCCAGTGAGGTGTTTTCTAGGCACTCTAATCAGGGATGAGATTCCTCTGAATTTTTTCCAGATTTCCAGATTTTACAAAATTGCTGTTAAGGAATTGTTTTATTAATTTTTTTTATTTTTATAGTTTTAAAAATTTCATTTTTACAAATCATTTACATACATTCAGGCCCTTGTGAAGCCTTTTAACACAGTACTTGTACTGTATTTTGACTACACCAAGGAGATTGCCCCATCGACATTTAAGCACAGAATGCTGCTATTGATACAGGTTTATGGCGTGGTTGGTAGCCACCAAACCCTCCACCGGTGTTTCGTGGAATTTTCATTTTCATCCACTCTCATCCCAGAACTAATGCATCAAAACTACACCACTGCTGAAATGAAAACTACCAGTATGCTAAATGCAGCAAAACTCGACAGAGGATTCTGTTGCACAGTGAATGTGGTTTACGCCTGCCTAGGCACTGGGCAGTTACCCTGCTAAATTAAAGATACTAGAAACACAAGATAGGACACTCTATGTAGAAACATGAAATGCAAAATGGCCGCGCCCGCTGTTGTTAGGTAGGTGAAACTAAGATCGTTTGTTCGCGATAAGTAGGGCCTACTAAATGGAAAAAACGAGGCCAAATGATCCCACCAACTAAAAAAGGTGAAGGCAGATCAAAAATTTGTTCAGCCATAAATTGTGCCAATAATCCTAGCAAAATTGACACATGGGGAAGGGCGCCATCACGCGGTAGGTAGGTAAAAAGGTGTTACATCTGCTACTGTGCAAAACGGAACAAGTGTCCTATGTTGTTTTTTCTAGTACTGTATCTTTGGCTAAATTCATCAATATGCACTGAGGTTTGCTTGGGACTTATCTGTGGGGTGGTGGTGGGGGTGGGGTGGGGCTATTCCTTGCTAAATGCACCACAGTGCCACAGAGTATCAGGCTTGAGTTGATTGCTAAATGTAACTAAACACACAACAACGTTCAACAACTGGTTCATTTTCTTGCGTTTGACAGGGTTAGGTTTTATTTGATCAACAACCCAAACAAAGGACGCCACTACTCCAGATGTCCATCAAACTTTTATCACTTTAATTCCATTCATTGTGGTTAAGTCTGAATTTGATTGAGACTTTTTATGAGGTCATTCAACAAGCAATGAAGTCCATGACTTGATAATATCCTCTCTGTTTGATGATAATAAAGTGTACTTTACGACAATCCCAAGGGCCAGAAGGAATGATTACAGGGCGCCATAAAATGTAATCTTTTTATCGCTTGTAATTGTACATGAAGGTTTGACTTCTATTCATACTCATAGATTGTGTACCTTTAGGAAAGGAACTTGTATAATGTGTATTTGAAGTGAGCTACTTGTTTAGTTTTTTTTTTGTATAGTCATTGCTATCAGTCTGTTGAATCATTTCGGTTTTGGGATTTGAAGTTCCGCAATACCAGTGTTTTTGAAAATCCAGAACACAAAGAACCTGACAAAATTCTACTGTGTTATATTTTACTATAATTAGAATAAAGAGTATTAGCGTTTTACCCATACACCGATGGGTGTTTAAGCACTGTACTCTACGGAGTCCGGTGAAAAGTAGTGGGTTCGAATCCCACTCGAGTAATTAGCAGTGGATTTTTTTCTAAGGGCTCGGGAGTGGGGGGGGGGGTATGGGGGAAGTACGGAGTATACTGTGCTTAACACACATCTGTGTATGGATAAAACACAAACAATATTCTCTATCTCCAATACAAGTTTAATATCCATTAAAAGTCTTTGTGGTACCTCCTGTTAAAATACTGGATTCGGACTGCCTCTATCTCCCGGGCAAGCTCAGTGGTGTAGTGATACTACATGTGCCCTAGAATGGCAAAGGTCGTGGAGGTTCGATTCGAATCCCACTTGAATTACTGTTTTCTGTTCGAACAAATAGTCCAGTTTCATCTTCTCATTTTGATTCAGATTGACTAAAATTACAGGCATTGATTACAAGTAATGCATCATGCAAGTCTCGCAAATATTCAAACATAGGTGGGGACCTTGCATGTTTTTTCCAGCACTTGAAGAAAACAAAATCAGGCACTTGAAAGATGGTAGGTCTGAATTTTTGGCCAATTTGACCAGAAGATTTAAAGTTAAATTTTAAATAACTATTTTGTACAGATTTGAGAAAGTTATAAACTTAAAGGTTGTGCATGAAAAAAAACCCTCCAATGATAAAGTGATAGCTAATTAAAAACTAACGAATAATTATTGTCGGGATTTCATCATTATCTCACGTCCATCAGCCATGTACAAACAATTTTGCATGTCACACACATGTGCATGTATTTTGTGCATTGCCTGTGGCATATATGCGGAAGTTTTTGTATAATTTTTTTTCCGTTTTGAAACAGCATCTCTGTCAAAACTCACTCCGAGAAAAAATTCTGTACACAAAATTCTTTGGGCGAAAATCGGGCTATGCATCTTTAACAGGCCTCACTGTTCAAATCCACATGAGACTTGAACAGTGTATTTCTCAAATCACACACGTACACAAAGTGCAATTTTACACAAGGAAAAGGTTCACAGTTTAGAAACTGCAGTGTCTCTTACCATTTTGTAATTCCTTTCTCGGGACGCATGCACCATGTGTATGCACTCTCACTAATAGTCTTAGGGAATCTACCTAAACATGCCTTGCGTAAATAAATTACCCCTGAATGCTAAGCAGCACTTGTAGTGCATATTAGATCGTCATTATGCAGTCCGGCTAATCCTCCATTCAGTTCACGCATCCCAAATTAAATTACCCTCCCCCTTGTTATGAAGCCAGACTGCTTGTGTCCCCACTATGGTCCAAATTAAAACAAGATCTCTGGCTTCCTGTACCTCGGCGTTGCCCCCCCCCCCCCCACTTAACAAAAGCCTCCCCCAGTATTATGGGAAATTCCCCCATGCATGGGAGTATGACTGGTTGGTTACAATGGAACATGTAGACATAGGCCTACAGATGGGTTGGGCAAGAAGGGTTGAGTCTAACATGAGGAAGCTGCGCTGATGACTCATGCAGGATATTAAAAGTGTCATTTTATGTCTCCGGACATTGGACTGCCGTCACGTTTGGATGCATTCTTCATAGTCAGACAGTTTTGTCTCTCACATCACTAGTATACATATTCTTCGAGATTTTCTTGTAGGTCGTATCTTGTGGGTTATTAAACGAAGCGATAAATTGAGGGAAATTTATTATGTCCTTTAATTTCACATAGCATGTCTATGTGCACAATAGATAATGCAAGCTGTAGGCGTTCTCAACAGCATGACTTTTATGCATCTTATTTTAAAGTGCAGGCTTGGCCATCACCGGGGACAAAATTATTCGTTTCAATCTGGAAGCTCATCGATTATTCCAGCACCAATCCTCCAGAGAAATATTTTTTGTTTGAAATACTGTCAAAGTAAAAAAAAAAGACCCAGCATTTAAAGAATCATAAATCACTGTAACTTTATACTTCTCTTGCCGCAGTCAAAATGGGGCCGATAAAAACATGCACTACAAAATGTGACCATAAAAATTAATGTCATTTCAAAGGTTGGTTGTATGGTGTGTTTATTGAAAAATACTGATTGGAATGGAATTTATTTTTCCTAAAAAACAACAGACAAGCTCGATCAAGGACCATAGTTAACCATAGTTATACTAAATCTGATAGGACGCAGGATAGTCGGACTAGTCGACGATTCCTGACCAGCCTATCGAGTTTGGTCGCAAAGCTGGTTATCAATAGCCTTTTTTAGTAGCACAATGCCAACTTTTGCAACAACACAATACTCAACTAATGAATTTGTTTAAACAAAAATCTTGCAATGAATTTGTGTGAACTGTTCGCCCACAATCGTCTGAGGCGCATATTACCACTTATGAGATATCCTGAGCTGATATCATGAGCAAATATCGTCCCCGTGTCCATGTCGCTTTTCATCCATACCAACTCCTCCAAAAATGTCAACAAACTGGCCACCGCCATTTTCTCATGCTCGCGTTGACATGACATGACTAGAGTCGTTCGCACTTCAACTTCATGTACGCCATGTACGCCACTAACTAACCACTAGTCAACCATTGGTCCTTGATCGAACTTGCTCAATGATGTACTATACCTTTAAATAAAACTTACACAAGCTATACTGGCCAAGTTTCATGAGACTGAGAGCAGCGGCGTAGCTAAGGGGGGGGGGGGCCTGGGGGATGGTGGGGGGGGGGGGGGCACGTGCCTCCCAGGTGCCCCCTCATGAAAAAATGTATACATGTAATTCATTAAAAAACATGGTACCTGTGCCCCACTAGTGAAAATATCCAGCTCTTACTGTTTAGCTGTTTTGTGCTTATAATTACAGTTGCAGAAATATTTTTTTCAAAACCAGTACCAACTCATAACCACATCAAAATTCATCACCTGGTTTTGCTTCAATTTGTTGGATTTGCTACTGTTACCCACAAGTTATCTGCTGTTAGAATGGAGCCAAGCATATCAATGATATAACAGTCAAAACATCAATGGTGAGATGCCATGAGTATTTTGAAATTGATGGACATGGAACAGTCAACAGTGGTAGGTCAGAACATCGAAAGAGTTAAAGGGGCTGTGTCGTCATGATCATAGCAGCAAATGGAATAACCCGATTACTACGCACATGTGCATGCCTGCGGTCACATCCCAGTTTGACAAAGACGGCACCCGTTGTGATTTGACCGCAAGCGCATACTTGTGCAGTATCTGGGTGAGAGTTCATCCTTCCATACACAGCCACAGGCCTAGCTGCAATAATCATGACGACACAGCCTCTTTAAGGGTTTTAAGTGTAAATACAAACAATTTCAATCGTACATGAAGAAGAAAATTAGCGTGCCCTAATTCATGCAATAAAAATGTAACCATCTATAACAGTGAATTGGTATACGTACATAGTGTACAATTTTAGTGGTAGTTTACCTGTGTATGCATTTATTATTTATTATAATCAACACTTAAGAATTGATATTTAATCATCTCTCACACTGACGGGTTGATAATTTGAAAATAAAGCAGATAAAAATCCCCAACTCAATTTTGCTTTCTGCAGCCCCCCCCCCCTATTTGGATCTTCACTGATGAAATCTTAAAAAAGGAAAACAAGAAATCCTTTTCACCTTGGCCCTTCTGACGCCAACTCGAAAGATCCATCTTGTATTTTTCAGAAATTGATTTGTCCTCATCCGTAATCTGCACACCTGGGTAGATACAATCTTGCAGTTTAACCACTGGATGATTTTTCAAAGCTGTCAGAAACTTGACATTTTGACTCAGCTGTGGTGGCTCCGAGAAGAGCCGTTTGGTTCGCTCTCAACGCTTTGCCTGGGTGTGCTGTAATCGCCATCAGGAGACGAAAGCATCAGGAGAAGACTGTGTACTATGTAGACCTAACGAGCCAAAACGTTGAAAACAAATCAACTGGCTTTTAGCGGAGCCATCACTTCATAGAAGAGATCAATACATGACGTACTCAAAAGAATTATGTGTAATTTCAACATCCATCCTTCTCCATCCTAAGTCTTCGCTCTTGCAAGGGCAAGGCAGTTTTTCCTTAACTAAAGGGCACTTCTATGAGGGAAATGTAAATTTCTATTAGAACATTTCAAGGGCCACCAAGGCAATGGACCAGGGGCATGGAGGCGATTGCCTCCATAGCTTCCGTGAAGTATCACGCCTGCTTCTCTCACTCACACAATGTTTAAGATGTACAATGTTGACCACCCAGTGATTCTCTGAGCTCGTGGTGTGCACGCTACTCAGCACCAGCCCTGGACTTTTATCAATATTGTACAGTGCCGTTTCCTCTGTGACAGCTTGGCGACGTCAAGGTAAAGGACCCCAGAATCGGGTCTTGACAAGAAAAAAAGCAGATTGGAATCAAAGTAAAACCTGCACCCCTGAACGATCGTCGGTCTACAGTTTGATGCTGATACACCCCGGGGGGTAAAACCTGGGGAAGTTCAATATAAAAATAGCTGTCAAAACCTTCTATTATGTCACCCCTCTGAAATGACCAGGGCTTTGAGTTGCCCGGGTAACATTCCAGGAGCAGGGCTATGGAGGATACACCTGTGTGACACTTATGACAGGTGCCTGACCCTTGCCACGAGAAGTCATGGTGACACTGCATTACATTTGCCTCAGAAAGGAAAGAAATTGTCAAAAACTTCACTTTACGCAGTAAAGATCCTGACAAGCACTTGTTCAGTCATGTTTAATAAACCATTATACCACACGTGTTGCATACATGTACGTGAACAGGAAGGGCTGCAGGTTACAACATTTGTTCGGAGATGTCAAAATCACTCCAACCATCTACATTAATTTGCTGGAGATTTTTTGTCCTTCTTCCTGGAAACAATGATGAAGGGAACATGGGAGCTTTGTTGGAAACATTAAAGATTTTGTTCAGTATATCCAACCATTATAATTGTGTGTTTGTTGTGGACAAAGAATAAGCAATCAGAGAGAGGATTGGAGAGAGTGGGTAGAAGGAGTGCGTTGGTGTGGTTAGGTATCGCAAGCCATTTCCACTTCTTGTATTTTTTTTTTTTTTTTAAAAGGGGTCGTTTTGGTCATGAAGCAGTTTCCAAAGTTTGTTTATTTATTTTTGTACAATGATCAAAACGTTTCTCATATTTTACAAGCAACAAACCAAGTCGTATAATTTGTACAACAAAAGTCACTGGACAACATTTGCTTCATCACCGACACGATGTCGGTGTGTGTCTTCAACATTATTACCGAAAACAAACACTGATCAGAGAAGGGAAATGACAAAACACATACGGATGTTTTTTTTTGGGGGTCTGTACTGCATCTTGTCCGTGAGTCATTGAGACGTCGCTGTATCAACCAAGACGAAGACCAAGACGAAGACGTCTGCATTTGAGACAATTGATACATGATGACACGAAGGATTCATTTCCAACATCTGCAGTAATATCTCTCCATGTCTGTGGAGAAGTCTCTCCCGAGTTCCAACAAAAAACATGCACGATCTCTTAAGATTTGGAAAAACCCGAGCCCAGACGCAAACAAAAAAAGCAATTTCAGCGACGTAATAGAAAAATTCAAATTATGTAGCGGTCTGGAAGACTGAAGGCATTATTAGATTGAAAAGATGTTCATGCTCATTCAGAATTGGAAAACTTTAAAATATCATACATTATGCTGCAAAGAAAACTAATCAAGTATACATTTTATGTATATATGTACGTCTATCTTTCAGGTAATGTTTTGTGTTTGCCGAGTTTACCATGTCCTTAGCAAATTTATTTTCCAAGGATAATTATAGCAGGGTACCAGTCTAAGCAATGTAAATTCCACTACATTTCGGCCGGTTACTCATTTCTGCCGAGCAATATTTCTATGCCGACCTAATTGATATTCTTAACAGCTGTATAAAATTGCATTTAGGCTCAGGTAGCTGAATTCACCGTGTTCCTTAGCAAATTTATTTTCCAAGGAATGTTATAGCAGGGTACCAGTCTAAACAGTGTAAATTCCACTACTTTTCGGCCGGTAACTCATTTCTGCTAATTGATAATCTTACCAGCTGTGTGAAATTGCATTTAGGCTGAGGTAGCAGACTCCAATGAGCGGACACAGGTTTTTTTTCTTACTATCTTTTCTTACCATATTCGGCTTGACTTACTCTGCGTACAGTTTCCTTCCTCATTTTCCTAAATGTATTTCCAAGCGACACAGAGATGCATTTCCGTGGAAATTCACGCTCTTCTGTCATGATTGCCGCCTCTCTTTTTGTTTTATTAAGATCGCCTGTGGGACCAAGATTAATTTCACGGTTGCCCGGCCTGTGTCTTTTCAGTTTCTCAGCGGATATTTTGTTGAGCTTGGGCGTTTCGTGACTTCAGTCCATCAAGGGGACTTCGGGTAGGGCTTTACAGGCATTCTTCTGGGAAAACAACCAAATTGGATTCTTTTAAGTTTCTCTCGTTGGTTTAACAATTAAAATGTCAGGGGGCATCGACGTTGCTACGTGCACTGTTTACATTCTGCTTAAGACATAATGACATACTTATACAAATTTACACATAAATTGTTACTGATTGGGAGGAACGAAGGAGTGACAGGGAGCATGGATCTTGTAGAGCAGATCGTGCATTCATTCCAACCATCATGGCATAATTTACTTTGCAACAAACACTGCAAAAGAAAAAATTATAAAACAAAAAAAAAGTGTGATGGTGTATAATCTAATCTTTATATAACACCCAAGTAGATCTTTGTCACAGAGGTGTAAGAATTCAGCTTTTAAGCTGATTTCAGCTTTTTGGGTGAAGATTTTTACTCTGAATTTCAGCTTTTTTTGTACACCTGCTCTGTACAAAACTATGGGAACTTTTTAAATTTCAGCTTTTTGCTAGATGTTTTCAGCTTTTTTTGTTGTCACTCACACCCCTTGTTGTCATTTGAGGAGGGTTGTAGGATTTTAATTTGTCAGGGACTTAGTTTTTAATGTTATGTGTTTGTACTATTAGTATAGTAGCAATTTGGGGGTTTTGAGGTTTCAAGATTTTTAGTTAATTTTTACTTACTGTAAAGTGTCTTGAGCATCAATTTGACGGATTTAGCGCTACGTTTTGAGGTTTCAAGATTTTTAGTTAATTTTTACTTACTGTAAAGTGTCTTGAGCATCAATTTGACGGATTTAGCGCTATGTAAGATTTGTATTATTGCTGTATTATTATATATATATATATATGGTTAGTCGCTTCTTACCATTGTAATATGCTGAAGAGAAGAGTAATCTGTCAGAGTAGTATGTTTTTAACAGCTCAATGAAATTTGCATCAGTTGTTAAGAAAAAACCTTAATGATCTCTATGTCTCCAGTGTAGTGGAAGGGAAAATTTGTAAACATAAACAAATACTGTGCTTGGACACGCCAGCTAATTCTCCCCATATTTTTATTTATTTATGAGATTAGCTGAAGCTGCCTTGGTTGAAGGGAGAGGGTCTGGAAAGATTCCTGCTGCTTTTCTGTAGATGTTAGGTCTGACGTGATTGATTGGTGTTTGTGGCTAATAATTCACAGTGGAGGGGAAGTGCTCTGTGTCTTTCAGTGAATGGCAGGGCGGGGAGGCTGCCTGTGATTTCTGCATAATGCTGTGTAAAAGATGCTTAAAGATGCACTGCGTCATTGTTTTTTTTCTGTGAAAGACATGGTTGACAGTACAGGCCTCGATCTTAAAAAAAACAGGGGCAGGCCTTTGCTGGCCAAATCAGAAAAATTGTACAAGGGCATGCTGGCCAAGTTTGTAGTGACAGTGCAATTTTTCTGAAAGGCATGCTGGCCAACTCGACAGGGCATGAGGCCAATGGCCTCGGTGGCCTCGGTTAAGATCAAGGCCTGGTAGACAGGCATGATATTCTTCCTACTTAAGTTTGACTTCCAGTTTGTTTGCCCTTTGAATAATCAATTTTTTTTTATTAAATAGCCTGAAAAGTCTGTTGAAGCTGACACCATAATATGTACATATGTAGGTCAGCCCTTGATAAAATCGATAAACTCGATAAAATCTTTCTACTTGTTTTCCAAGGGCCCAATAACGTGCCTGGTGTACCATTGTGAATTACTCCACAAAATTAGTGAACATAAAAGCTTACTTGTTAAGAAGAAACTGTAGAGCTGTTGATAGCATAAAACACTGTGAGAAACGATTCCCTTTGAAGTAATTTGGTTTTAGAGAGAGAGAGAGAGAGATAATATTCTGCCCCCAAATTTGAATCTGAGATGTAATGAAAAACATACAGGTTCAGCATTTTCGGATCCTTCTGCGGCTCCAG
This sequence comes from Marthasterias glacialis, assembly GCA_911728455.2. Taxonomy (NCBI): domain Eukaryota; kingdom Metazoa; phylum Echinodermata; class Asteroidea; order Forcipulatida; family Asteriidae; genus Marthasterias; species Marthasterias glacialis. The sequence continues at coordinate 15,850,928 of OU452223.1, forward strand.
GTTTTCGCTGAAAATCTCAAATGTACCATCTTTTAAAACAAAATTTGCACAGGTTAGTTTTATGGTATATGTCTATAGGATTGAGACAAGCCTCCGGTTCCAAATACCAAAGGTATCCCTTGCCTTTAAAGATTCCATCATTCTTATCCTCTAGTTTTTATGAAAACAAAAACAAAACACACAGCCCACCTGTGAAAAATTTCAGTGAAGTATATTGTTCAAGCTTACCAGAAAAAATGTGCTTATTTCCATTTAGCAAACATTTTCAGGGATGAGGTTCTCCTCATTTTAGCCGGATATTATTTCTCAGGAAAAATGGGTCTGCTATCAAAGTCATAAAAGTAAGTTTTCTTTTGAAAAAATTGTCAGCCGTT